>CAMTDV010000027.1:51598428-52294076 GCA_947069175.1 Scalesia atractyloides
AAGGGATGATATTTATAGGCGCAAAGGGATAGGGTTGTGGTTTGGTTTAGCACACGGCCGCAAGAGAACAAGGTTACGGTTGGGTTTGTGGCCGTGAGACTAGGGTGGTTGGTTTAGTTTTGATCTTGTGGTTTCGGGTTTGATCTTGCGGCCAAGTATTAGAGTGAGTTAGTTTGATTTGGATTTGATCTCGCGGCCAAGTATTAGAGTGGTTTGGTTTGGGTTTGGTCTTGGCCGAATAGTTAGAGTTTTAAGTTTAGGTTTGATCGTTGTTTTCTTTTAGCCGAAGATTTGGGTTCAAGGTTTAAACTCTGTGAACTCCTAGAGTCACAATGAACCAAGGTTGGAACGTGTCGCGGTTCGGTTCAGTTCGTGTACGTATCTACTCTAATGATTCAATTACTAAAACACTCACACATCACACAACACGTATTCATTTAATTCGTGCACGTTTAATACTTAGCGTATATGTTATTCGACAAGTGTCACGTGTAAGTTATCCGAAAAACCCGGGATATCACAACACTAACATAGTATTCCGATAGATTAGGACAGACTTGAACTATTCAATCCTTTGGCTTTGTTTGATCATTTGAAGAAGACATTTACGCAATCCCAAGTGAGTACATAGCCCCCTCTTTTACGTTTTCAAATGTTTTGGGGTGATTCATATGTGCATATCACTACTTCATTGTTTTCCTAACATTATACATGTTTTCTTATCTAGTACATATAGTACATGATTTCAAAGACATTTTTGCTTCGTATGTTGACTTAGCATACCTAGTACATGATTTCAAAGACATTTTTGCTTCGTATGTTGACTTAGCATACCTAGTACATGATTTCAAAGAAATTTTGCTTCGTATGTTGACTTAGCAATACTAGTACACGATTTCATAGACATTTTTACTTCGTATGTTGACTTAGCATACCTAGTACATGATTTAAAAGACATTTTTGCTTGTTATATTGACTTAGTATGCCAAGTACATGATTTCAAAACATTTTCATGACATGCTTACATTGTTGAAGACATATTGCTTCATTGAATATACAATGATACATTCATTGACATTGATCACGTCGACCGGTAGTATGTAATGGTTGCAACCATTGACAATTGACTTTAGGGAATGATAGAATCCGACGAACAATTGATAGACCTTTGTCTTTATAAGGGTTTATCCGACAATCAATAAGGCTTGAATGTATTCGCCAACAATCCATATATATGTGTCTACACAATAAAAGCAATTGATTTATAAGAAAAGAGTTTTTTTAAACAAGACCTTTGTTTATTCAAAACATCTGTTTTATGCAAGACATTTTGACAAGATAAGACATTTGGGTTATTTTATACAAGACATTTATTTTATGGTTTAAAGAAGACTTTTGTTTGCCATACAAGACATTGGTTTATACATAGACATTTGTTTTTAAAATACATTTGGTTTATACATGGCATCGGTTTATACATGACATTGGTTTGAACAAGACATCTCAATTGTTGGCTCATGGTAAGTGATTTAGTTGACGAGACATGTGTAATATGATAAAAGCATGGTGGATACGCCACTGGTACTTCATATATATAAGTGCTTTCATTATATTACATAACGTAGCGTTATCTAAACCACTTCAAACAAAATACAAGACATGACATATTATATACAAGGAACAAGTTATTTTGGTTATTATGTTAACCATGCATAATTTCTTTTAAATCATTTGATTTTCATATGATTCATAAAAGAAACATTTTTGTAAATGATCATGGCTACTTTTGTAATAGTTGAACGTTTCTTTTAACTTTCAAAGCCATGAATCTTCAGCACAAAACCTATGTTACTCACATGCATTTTTATGCTCACATTTTATTTTCACATATGTTTCAGGAGCTAATGTTTGACTTTGAGCATGCTTCACATACGGTGGACTTGAGCCTTAGTGACTTTAAAATTTGCAAGACAATTGTTATGTTTTTTATTTCATTCTCCCAAGACAATACAAAAAATTAAATACAATAATACAAAACTTTATATACCATGTATTGTGAAACAATAGTTTTGTGACATGACTCACCGACATTTCCGCCGCGGTTTGTTGTTTTATGCGGTCGGGGGGTTACAAAAAGATTGGCATCAGAGCTCATGGCTATAGGGAATTAGGTTATTAGTAATAATTTGACCTAGACTATAACCTTCCATGAGTCATCATCAGGGGGCATACAAATAACAGCTTCTCCTGTATTGGAATCATAGTGCCACCACTTGAAGATTTTGTGGAAATCCTGCTCCGTCTGTATCATAGGCATATTCTTCATTACTTTCGGCCTCTTTACGATGAGCGTAACATCCTTCTCTTTAGTCACTGGATCTATCTTCGTAATACGTCTCGGAAAGTGAGGTTTCCAGTGTATGAATCCATGTGCAGCTTCAAGCTTAATCAACTTCCATAGCCTTTGGTCGTGAAATTTCATCTTTAGATTTATCGTCTTTGTTTGCACCAGCTCTTTTATGTCCCAATAAAGCAAACATTTGATGTCGCTTAAATATCTCAAGTACTGGATTCCAAACTCTCTTTTGATTGCGTAATCGTTCAGTTCTCCAATGCAACCCCAGCTTATAATGTCCCTAGAGAAATATTTGCATCATGTGTAAAGAATGCTAGAGGATGTTTGAACTTCTGCTCGGCTGGTGTACTCTTGAACCACTTCTTCCTCATTTCGGCAATTTCATCTCTACTCAACTGTTGAGGAATTGTTCCTTGTTTGGCAGCTTCTTCGACTTTTCGTTTTAGCACATCAGCATTCTCTGCTGCAAACAGTTCAGTGAAAGTTGGGGAGTCATCTGTACTCTGATAAGCTAGATTGAAACATCATCATCAGAATCATCCTCCACGATAACTCGATCATAATCATTAGCCTCTTCAATGTGTTTAAATACATAATTGTTTGGCTCGAAAGCGCTAATCTCATTCAGCTCATCTTCGAAATCAAACTCAAACTTCTCTTCATCCACGCCCAACATTTCGGTCTCTTCCTTAGAATAGCTGTGGATAAATTCTCCCTCCTCAATATCATGCTCAAGATAAAAGATCTTTGGTTTCGGCACGACAAGAACGGTAGATGTATCAATTACCGAGAAGATTCCTGCCTGCCGAGCATCAGATGACCTTCAGTTCTGTCCTTATTACCTTCCTCAGTCGTTTAATTTGTAGAGTCGTCTAGATACACAGAATAATCAATCTCTTCATTTACACGAGACTCTGTTACATGAATACCCACACCACCAACATTATCATCATCATCATCATCATCACCGTTATCAGAATCAGAATCACCAGATAACACATCATCTAAATCTTCATCTTCTTTCTCAACATCTTCCTCAATTCTTCAACCGCTGCCTCAATCTCTTTTTCTAACTTTTTCTTCACTAGCCATTCGCGATGTCTCTTTGATAGATCTGACATATCAATCTCCACATCTTTAGGCTTTCCTATCAGCACAAACTTGTTCGACACTTGATACAACATGATATCTGTGACAACTGGCACAGATTCAGCTTCTGGCGCAGTTTTGACATTCACGGGATCCTCTACCACTTTCTCTTTACCTTTGCCTTGCGTGTTTGATAGTTCTTTAGCAAGACGTTCTCTTTCAGCAACACGTTCTCTGGCCTCTACACGTTCAATTTCATCTATCTCTGCAGCTATATTGACTCCCAGCTTTTTAGTTAGAATTTTCTCAAACAAATTCATTCTTCTATCACTTCTGAGCCTTTCCACCTCGTATTCAGCCATTCGGAGTCGTAAACGTTCATTCGTTGACACAATGCTAGCAAGCATAGATTTTAATTGATGTTTTTTTTCATTAAGCACATTAAGCTGCTCCTGTAATTCTGCAATTTTGACAGTACTTAACATCACCTATTTTTGTAGATCTTCAACGCACGGGTTGTTAAACATGTCTACAGAAAGTCTTCACCCAGTGGAATGTCTCCAAAATCAAAGTCAAAATCAAATTGAGACTGGGGCTGCGAAGTATGCGATGGCGGCTACGGTGTAGCCTGTCGTGGTGTTGGTTGTGGTGGCGGCTGAGGAGTAGCCTGTCAAGGTGGTGATTGTGGTGCAGATTGACTTGGTGGAGATGGTGGAATTTGTGGAGTTGGTTCAACAACAACCTCTTCTTCAATCGACTACTCTTGTGCTGTCTCTTTGGATTTAACAGTAGGAGACTTAGAGCTTCTAGCTGCTTGGCGCTTGCAACGTCGTGTCTTTTATTTGTTGGTGTGCGTACAGGAGTGTCATAGTCCGAACCCGAAGGTATATACGTAGTATCATCCTCACCTGCCGCTTTGCACTTTTTCTCTTCAGCTTTCCTCTTTTTTCTCTGCAAGACGCTTTGCTTCTACCTTTTTGGCTCTCTTTCTTTCACCTGTCTTTTATCTTCTGAACTAGTGCTAGAAGACGATGCGTCTTCAGCCACTGTATCTCCACCAAACACTTGTCTTCCAATGTCTGCAGCAATATCTTCAATATTTTCTTCAATTTCTGGTTTATCTCTTAACCCAGAACTTTCAGCTGCTTGCTTTTTCTTTTGAGGTGCAGAAGTAGAAGATGTAGCTATCGCTTTTTTCTTTGTACTCTTTTCTCCATCTTTCACAAACCAAGAACCACGCTTAGCAATAAAACCGTCTAGCGCATTCAACTCCTCACTCTCATCCCCACTGTCTTCCTTCCTCCATTTTCCCGGAGCCGGAGCAATGTAATCTTTGTCAAAAATAGCACCAAAAACTGGCTTGGCATTCGGGAATGTCTTTAAGTGAAAATTCATCTTCTTTAAGGTAGAAACATCCATGTGTTCAAACTTTAACATGTCATCCCCTTTTTCTTTTTCAATTTCGGGTGCAGGTGATCTAGCAGCATCTGTATAAACCATGGATACTGCAGGAACTTTTCCATCTGTATATTCTGCACCAACTGTGTAAATATAACTTTGGAAAGTTATATGGCAGATTCAGAACCAACGCAGTAATCATACACATTTGGTAATCGACCAAATCATCAAACCCTACATGGCGATGACTCAATACATGAACAACAACGTGAGCTATATAACGAAATGGCGCACTGAGGTTTCCCTTCTTGAAAGGTGCGGCGTTTACAAAACCTGCATAACCCATTCGGTAAGAACAACCCTTCACCATATACTCGGAAAATCCTGTAGAATCGTCTTTATTATCTTTAAAATCCAAAACCATCCGAATCAAAGCTTCCGTGATCTTCACCTGTATATCCTGATCGTCTATCTTCACTACTGAAACTATTGCATTCTCTTCAGCATTAACTCTGTCGCGTTCCAAAAATATGTGTATGACGCTCAGTAAGCGCTTTAGTAATCGGGATTCTACTCAGAAAATCTAACACATCCTGATAAGCAACAATCTCCGGAATAGATTTGTCAAGCAAACAACAGATCTTGTGGAACGGAGAGAAGGACGTTTTCTTGTCTTGTACACAAAGAGAATTCAAACTGTTAGAAATTTCCAAAACTTTCAATTTACAAGATCATTCGTACGAATCATACATTCGTACGAGTTAATACTTAGAAATTTTTCAAGTTTGGTCAAATCACCACTTGTACGAGTCACTACTTCGTACGGGTGACAAAAAACTTAGACAATGTTCAAAGATTTTACCAAACTTGCTTCGTACCAACAATGCTTCATACGAGTCAATAATACTTAACAAATTTTAAAACTTAGTTTGTACGAATGGTCCTTCGTATGAATCACAAAACATACCAAATAACACCAAGTTTAAACCGAACTCAAAGCATGTTGTTTTTGACAAATTGATAGTCGATTTATAGGCTATTGGGGCAGATATTAACGTTTTTAAGCTCAATTTTAAGTTTTACCGGTCCAATCTCCCTAAATCTACGTTTTATGTCCGTTTGGTCTAAATCTGGCATCATAACGGCTAAGAACAGGTAGTAGTACCTTTCCAATCGAAAGAGGTGTGCGTATCAACCTCCCCAATGTAATGATACATAGTATATGTGAAGAAAAATCAAAGTCTAGAATTGGTTCGCACAAAATGCTCACTCAGTTGCACAGTAAACTAAAGTTGGCTCGTGCGAATAAGAAGGCCTTTTATACTAGTTTAGTGTCATTTGTACAAACTAGAGGCTTGTGCGAATGAACAACAAAAGTCATTCGTACGAGTTAGTGATACGCGTATGAATCAGTTCTGAAACTTTTTAAACCTTCTTAAACTTTTTGATTTTTATGCAATTTTTTATCTGTTTAAAAACCACTCAGTTAACCAAGTCCAAGTTTATGACCCTAGTTTCCTGATTTGCCTACCAAGTCGAAGTTAATGACCTTGGTTGACCATGTTTGACCAAAACATATTTATTTTAATTTGTAAAGTTTCAAACTAATGAACATTATTGATGTTCAGGTAAATTTTTCATTTATAGATTAGCTACCCACCAATGGTCTTCAGATTTCCTTCAGCAAGATGTCGCCATGACTTCAACTATCAGTGTTTACATCATCAGTAGACTAAAACAAAACTAAAAAGCTAAGAAAACTGAATACTCATTAAGCTTTTAACCAGATTTACCTAGAATAGCAATATACTAATCCACTTAAACCTCTTCTCGTTTCTCAACTGTTTCAAGATATGTTAGGTAATATTAAGAACATGATTTAACTGTGTGTCCCATCTCAGAATATACTCCCGCATCGAGATTCCCGGAATTTCATTTTACAGGTGAATACATCCAATAGATATCTGTAAAGGGGTGAATTGCGAGACCTTGAGAGCTCAGGTTAGTATTTCCATACAGACAAAGAGATGAAGGCTCATCTTTAGGTGGTGTTTCTTAAAGGAATCTTTTAAACTTCAGATGTCACTAAGTTTATGACATACTAATTTTTTTATGTAGCTTTTGTAGGAGAATAATGCATAAAGTATTATACAAGTTCTAGGCCATTGCTGTTGCAAAATAAGAATAACTCGGATAATACCCCAGATATCGATTAAATATAAAGATCTAGTATCGCAGAATCTGGCATTTTCTCAAACGAAATTTCGGAGTACTAAGTCCATATATCCGAGAGATGTTACCCACAAGTTAATCAGTTTTTCATTTAAGTTTATATCTTGAAAACAATTTACTGAACAAGTGAAGCCTATTGGCACATCTTTAGTAACATCTGTTTAATTACTTGTTTAATCTTTCCATAAAATTTGGAATACTTTGACTGTCATATTGATATAATATGATCTCCCTTTTCACAAAAAAACTCTTTTGACTTTTATAATGTTTTTGTATTGTCCCAAAATTTCTCCCCCTAAAATATAAAACATATTTTTGGATTTTTAGAGTTTTTAAAAAAGAATGTACAGAAAATTTGTCAAACCAATGAGAATCATGTCAAGTCATCGTCATCCACAAACTCAACCTCATGTATATCCCCTGATGTCGGATTTCGTAAACCATTTAATTTTAAAAGATTTTTAAACCTTGTACCATCAAATGCTTTGGTATAAAAATCTGCTTTTTGGTCATCATTGTCGAATATTTCAATTCTAACCAACTTTTTCTCGTAGCAATTACAGATAAAGTGGTGTCAAATCTCAATATGTTTGGTTCAAGAGTGTTGACATGAGTTTTTTAGTGATATTGATCGCAACCTGGTTATCTACATATATAGGCGTATCAAGAAATTTCAGTCTGAAGTCTCTCATCTGCTGTTGAATCTAGAGAATCTGGGAACAACAACTGGATGCTAAAACGTATTCTACCTCATAGGTAGAGAGAGTGACCGTGATCGGTTTCTTGCATTGTCATGTTACCAAACCGGTTCCGAAGAACTAGCAACCAGCCGTCGTAGAGTTGGTGCTAAGTTTGCAGCAACCGAAATCAGAATCCGAGTAACCCGCAAGATTGAAGTTGTCGTGTCTAGGGTACCACATGCCGGTGCTTGGAAATCCCTTCAAATATCATATGATACATTTGACGGCAAGCAAGTGCGTATCTCTTGCATTGGACTGATAACGGGCACACAGGCATGTTCGATAAATGATATCTGGTCGAAAAGTAGTGAGATACATCAAGGTCCAATCATGGAGCGGTATAAAGTTTCATCAACTTTGACTCCATTAAGGTTTGGACAAATGCCGTGATTAGGAGCTAACGGGGTTGATACTGGTTTAGCTCCTGCCATATCGAATTTCTCCAATATGTCATGAACATACTTCATCTGATGGATGAAGATAACATCAGGCAACTGATCGACCTGAAGTCCTAAAATGAACTTCATCTCCCCTATCGCGCTCATTTCAAATTTGCGCTTCATGACTTTTTCGAAGTCTTTACACAACTTGTCATTTGTCGATACGAAGATGATACCATCCACATATATCTGTACAATAATCAAATGCCCATCCACTTACTTCGTAAAGAGGGTAGAATCTACAGTTCCTTTGATAAAGCCGTTGTCTGTAAGATGTCGTGACAATGTTTCATACCAAGCTCTCGGGGCTTGGTGTAGATCATATAAGGTTTTGTTCAAAAGGTAGACTTTGTCTTTGTGCATTGGATCGACGAACCCTGGTGGTTGTCCAACATACACCTCCTCTTTTACTTTTCCATACAGGAAAGCATATTTGACATCTAACTGGTACACCTTGAAACCTTTCCAAGAAGCAAAGGCTAAGAATATGCGATGTTAGGATGTTTTGAGACTGTTGATACTGGAGCAAAATAGTTTAGAGATGGTTTTGTAATAGTTTGTAAACCTAGAAGGGTCAAAATTGTAATTTGTGATTTTTGTAACAGGGAGGCGTATTTATGTTTCTAGCGTATTTAATAAATACGTTGGGTAGTCAGTGGCTATAAATATGAATATCAATGAAAACCCTAGTCCAAGGTTCTTGGACAGATTTTGGTGATTGATCTTGTGTTGTGCTTGTTGTTCTTGTGCCTAATCTGGAATATCCAGGTGCATTTAGTGAATATATCTTTTGTGATTCCATATATAACACTTGTTGTTTGATCCATACAAGAATCTTCATCTTCATCTTTCGGTTTTTCTTAACTTTTACACATTCAAACAACTAATCTATAGTTGTTTGGGTGATAACAATCAACCACTGTGATCTGAATCTAATTTGGGACTCACAATTTTGTATCAGAGCCTTTGTGCTTTTGATTGTTTGAGTTTTTGTTTAGATTCTTCAAGTTTTGAAGGTTTTTCAAAAGTTTTCAAAGTTTCAAGGTTTTTCAAACTTTTAGACTTAAAATGGCTTGATCTGGTGTGTTTAATCATTGAGTTGTTGTTAATCAGTGTTTTGGTAAACATTTGGGTCATTTTGGTACAAAGAAACATGGTTTTTGAGTCGTTTTTAGGTGATTAGAGGGTTTTTGTTCGTACTTAAACCCTACTGGGTGTATTTATTGATGAATACAGCGTAGATATTTTTGAATATAGCGGATTTAACTTGAATATCGCGTAATTAACAAATACGTCGGGTAAACACTAGCTGATTTGCTAATCTCCAGCGTAGTGTCTGCACATTTAACCGAATGCAACTTCGAAGTCAGTGATAAATATCCTCAGCGATTTTATCACGGTGATCGGCGTATTTAGCCCAACTTATGTTTTTTTTTCATGTTCCAACGGATTTAGCTAATTTCGCAGGATAAAGTCGCCAGGCATCTCCAACATATTTAATTCTATTACTGCGTATTTGTCATCTGATCTATACTTCCAAGCGTATTTAATCTCTGATTAACCAAGATTTTTCTCAATCAACTTAATCCAATAGCCCAAGCCGAGTTGGAGACAGGAACGACTACAAGACCATCCAAGTGGAAAGGATCTGAGGATTTCAGCAATTGGAATAACATAATTAAAGCCTTCTTTGAGTATACCGACTATACTCAATGGATGTTGTCATAGTGGGTCCACACGTTCCAATGATAATTCGACGATATTCGTACGATCAACAAAGATCCATCAACGTTCTCCGAAGAAGACATAACTCTCATTCAATGTGATCGTAGGGCTCATGCTGCTCTTATAATGGCCCTGTCCAAGGACGACAACAACTTGTTCGAAGAGTACACTTCCGCTCATGAATGTGGTTGGCTCCTACTGACCACTATGAAGGAAACGAGGAGCTCATGGACAACAAAAGAGACATGATTCAGAAAGAGTATGACATGTCCGGGAGTGTTCGTGGTGAAAGCTTATCAGAGCATATCAGTCGATTTCTGGGAGTGCTGGCTAAAATGAAGAAAGTGGGAAATCCTGTTGCAAACTATGCATCCATCAAGAAGCTTCTTGACTTACTCCCTAAAGAATGAAGCCTTCAGTGTATGATAATTAAAAGAACTTTCTTGACCAGCACAACTCCTATCACACTCTCGGAACTGATCAACACTCCGAAATCCTTTGAAATGGACATTATCAAGAGAGAGATGAACCAAACAGGGTATTCACTAAAACTTACTCAATCAGCTGCTGCTACCTCTGCTCCCAAAAATATGGTGTTTCTTGCTCCCATAACCTCCTGTTGATTGAATCCTTAAAGTGCTGCCGAATCTTATCCCAACGCTTCAACAAGCTCTACAAAGGCCTCATCATCCAACGAGAAGACTACCGTGGCCAGTGATGCTCAAGCACTTACGATATCCACCGAACATGTCGCTCTGTTTAACACCTTCTTGAGCAGCTATGAGGCTCTCATGTCAGTGAGTTGAAATGAGATTTTCTCACTGTTGAAGACATGTATCAGGTGGATCCTGATGATATGGAGGAGATGGACTTATAGTGGTAGATGGCGATGATCACTCTTCAGATAAAAATTTTTCTAGACAAAAATGGAAAAAGGCTAGCTCTGGGAAAAGGTGCATTTGACAAGTTCAAGCTGAGATGTTACAATTGCAAAAATCTGGGTCATTTCAAGAGGGAATGCCCTTTGCTGAAGAATGAAAATGCTGAACTCAATCAGACAAGAACACTGGTGGCTATTGAAGGGAGTGATAGTGTTGTTGAAAATAACCAAAACGCTTTAGTGGTGAAAGATTACGACTAGTCAGAGGAAATAGCTGAGGCAAAGGAGAAGTCAACAAAGCCCTCATGGTAAATATCTCTACTGTTTTTGTCACGTCCGCATCAAACTGTGTGGAAAAGGAAACAGACAGGATTCCCAAAGATGACAAGGGTCTGAAAAGCATCGTTAGTCCTGCTGAACCAACTTCAGAGAAGGGAAAACAGAAAGCTGAGATGAATGATTCAAAACTAACAGTTCAAGAAGCAATCAGTAACAACAAGAATGAAATGGTTGGAACTTCTACAACTGCCACGGTTTTTCTTGAAATTTTCTATCAAAGCTTAGTTTGACATATTTTATGGTGAAGCACGTGTCGGAAAACTCACCGAAATATTCCTTAACGTTTGACTAAAACTTGAGATCTGACTGAAAAGCTGTTTTTGGAATGTTTGTCTTTTTAACCAAATCTATGTAGACAACTGACAACTTTCAAACAAACTCAGAAATCAGTTTATAATACAAAAGGAAACTTCTCACGAACCAACTTCTCCAAAAGACCCACTGTGAAAAACCCCATCTGCGAACAACCAACCGTACAAAGAACAAATTGTTCGTGCGAAGAACTAGTTGTTCGCATGAAAAACTAGTTGTTCGCATGAAGAACAAGTTGTTCATACGAAGAATTTGTGGTTCGTACAAAGAATTTGTGATGCGTACGAAGAACCATTGACTCGTACGAAGAACCAGTGGTTCGTACGAAGAATCAAATTTTCCGTTATTTGTTTTTGACCAGTTTTTCAATACATTGTGGTTTTTAAAATTGTGAACTTTCACTGTAGACTTTTATTCAAGATTAATTTTGAAATTTTAAGTGGATTTTCACAAACAAACAAAAAAATGGGTACAAATCCTTGGGATTGGGGGTGTAATTCAAGCACAAACCAAGACTCACCACAATCTAGCTTCGCAACCTCATGGGTTAAATCATTGATGCCTCAGCAAACACCCATGATTACTTCTAATCAATGGGCGTGCGTGGCAAATAAAAATCAAAGCATTCAGACTCTTCTTATTAGCGAGAGTGAAACAGGAAGTAACAACCGTCCACCAAAGTTGAACCATATGAACGATTATCCTTCATGGAAAAGTCGTTTCCATATGTATGTTCTTCGTCAAAATACTGAATTATGGACTGCCGGATCAAATCCAACCTCTTTAGCCAACTTAGATGAAAATGATAAGAAGGCTTATGATTTAGAAAAGAAGGCATTTGCTATCCTTACACAAGCACTTCATAAGGATATTTATCATCAATTCGTGTACTGTACCGCCACCAAGAATTTGTGGGATACTTTGGAAGCAAGAGGGGAAGGAAATGATGCAACAAGAAAGATACGACATGATCTTCTGAAGAAAGAGTTTGAAGGTTTTCTGTTCATGGAGAATGATCACTAAGCGATATGACACCCGTTTCTGTCATCTGCTTAGTGAAATGTATTCATACAAGGTGATTGCATCTCCACAAGATATTGTAATGCGTTTTGCTGATGCCTTACCACCCAAGTGGAGTCAATTTATTGACTTACTAAAGCATACAAGTGTTTTGGATGTGATCGGTATTTATGAGTTCGTTCAGAAGCTTGAGAACAAGAATGAAGAAGAAATACGAAAAGCAAAAAGAGTTCATGTTCCACAAAACCCTGAAATGTATTTTGGAGGTATTAACATAGGCGTTAGTACAACTCAGCAACCAAAACATCAAACAGTGTTTGTGTCAAACGTTAATCCGTTTCTACCACAACCAGTTCAAATAGATCAATCTGCTAGCTCAAGTACTCAAACCTATGGTCAAGTATTTGATCCTAAAGCCTTTCTACCACAACCACAAGTTGTTACACCTCAAGTTCCATAACAAGCTTCTCAACAAGCGTTCTATGGTAACGACTTTCAACCTGCAAATCCTAATACCATCAGACTTGATACTTCACATCTTTCCAAGGTCAGTGTAGAAGTTTCTCGGGAACACATGAAACTTCTGAACACCATGGTTAGTGCATAATGTGGACTAGTTGCCGGTCAAATTGCAAACATCAATTTGACTAATGAAGACTATCAACAAATAGACAGAGATGAAATGGAGTTAATGGATATTAAGTGGGTATTTGCCAGTGCGATCAGAAGAGCGAAAGAATACATGAGTAGAACTTGAAGAACAAGTTTAGAAAGCAAGAAAGACACAAAGTATGGATTTCATAAAGATACTATTACTTGCTTCAACTGTGGTGAAAAAGGTTACTTCAAATGTGATTGTACTCGACCTAGCAAGCAAGGAAATTACAACCCTTTCCGAAATCAACCAAATTCATCCAATACAACTCAAGTTAACAATGAACAGAGTATAATAGCTGTTAACAATCCAAACAACTCCAACCGGTCTGGGCCTTCAAACAACACAAGTAGAGCACTAATAGTTCAAGTAGATGAAGGATGTGATTGGTCAATTCAGTTAGGAAATGAGAATCAAGGAGGAACTGCTTGTTACGCTAAGATAATCAATCAGATCAAACATGTTCACAACATTGACTCTTCTGATGATGATGATAGTTCTGTGTATAATGGGAGTTCTGACGAGGAAAGCTCAAGTATGGGTGGATATGGATCAAATTCGGATGCCAGGGAAAAGATTAATACTGAGGTCGATGAGTTGTTAAAAGAAGCAGAGAAGCTGAAAAGTGAAAAGTTTGGGTTGATAAAGAAAGTAGAATTTGCATCGAAGGAAATAGAAAAATTCTTTGCCAACAATGGATTATTCTCTAATCACCCTGCTTTTATGGCTAATGTTGCAGATTCAACAAGTGAGGTAAAATCCGACTCTCCTAGGATATGCAATGACTGTGCTGACTTAAAAACTAAATTTGAAACAATTAACAGTCACAATCAAAGCTTTGTAGTTGAACTGTCAAAATGCAAAGAGGCAAATATGGCTTTAACTCGAAATGAAAAAGAACTCAAATCTTTAATTGAGACTCTTAAGAAAAGCGTGTCTGAATTAACAAAAACAGTTTTGAACAAGCAAACTGGTATTAATAACTACATTAATATCCTTAAAGAAACGAAAAAGTAGTTAGCCATTGCCAAATGCAAACATTTGCAAATTTGCTAAAATTGGAGAGTTATTCTAACTCCTGATATGTGCTTGATCACATCATTGACGTTCAAAAACTTAAGGGAGATGTCAAATGCATTAGGTATAAATCGTGTCCACCACCATTGAAACACAATTAAACTAAATTGCTTGACGAAGAGGAAATGCTTCTTTTGAACCATCTGTACCTCTTAATCCTGAAGAGATTGCAGTAGGGTTATGGTTTAAGCTGGACGATTCCTCAAATGAATCCAGAAAGACGGAGAACTCATCATCTGTTATTGATCAAAGTCCACCTATGACATAGGAGGAAGATTTATCAGATGATGAGTCAGAAAAGATAAATCAGGATCAATCTCTTGATGAAGAGAAAGGGGTAGAAGTTCCAATTGAGAATCATATCTTATGTGATTCTACTACTCCCGTTGTGTAATATGAAACAAAGCAAGAAGTTGATCCTATCAAATCTGTCAAGATAGTTACCTCTACATTTGAAAACGATAATGTGTTGTATACTCTGATTGGTGATGAGAAAATATACTCAAACATTGATTTTCCAATCAAAAATGTCAATCCATCTTCAATCGATCAAGTTTTTGAAAATTCAACAACCAAATTTTTGGAAAGGAAAAACCCAATAAAAGCACAACCAATAATCGCTTCTAAAAGTAGACAACTAGGGAAGCGAGCTGAAAAACCTAAGGTGTCACAACCAAAGGTTGAAGCTAAAGGAGCTCGTAACAAGAAAAAGGGAAAGAATGTTAACTTTGTGGGCTCAACTAGTACTGATAAAATCGAGACTTTTGAAAATATGTCAAATATTGATTTTGTAAACCAAGTCAAGATTTTAAAACTAATTGTCAAACAATTACACTCAACACACAAATGGGTGTGAAGATGGACCAAGTACCTCTAGGCCCACAAGTTCAACATTGAGTCATCAAACAACCTCTCCAAAATTTGTTGAAAGGAGAACATGTTTTATGTGTGGGAAGTTTGGCCACATAAACAAAAATTGTACCAACTCAGCAAAACCCAAGTTTGTTGAAAATGCCCTTCGTGAAAAGAATTGCCAACGTCGATCTGTGTCACCTAAACAAGATAAACGTATTGTTAAGGAAAAAGAAGAAAAACAAAGATGTGAACAAGTTAAAATAATTGAAAAGGCAATAAAACCGGATGTTGTAGAGAAGAAACCAAGCTCATCAAGATTGTCAAAACCAGAAGTGTCTAAACCTGTAAATAATAGTCAATATGGTAACCGTCAACAATCTTGGAAACCTAAAAACGGTAACGTTTCAAGGGGAGGCACAAAATTTCCAAATCATCAAGAAATAGAAATCACATTTCTTGATGATAAGGGTCAACCAAAGACCACTAAGGCCTGGGTCCCCATCTCAAACTAATCGGGCAATGTAATGTGCAGGGTGTTCCAGGAGGAACTGTGAATAGTCATTGGATTGTTGACAGTGGAGCATCACAGCACATGACAACCGACCTAAGGCTCTTTTATCATGTGAAAAGCATTAGGGGAGGCTATGTTGCTTTTGCTAGAAAAAAAGGTGGTTACATCACTAGAGAAGGAATGATTTCTAATGGTTTTGTTAGTTTTCACAAGATCAATTATGTTCGTCAAATTGATCACAATCTTTTAAGTGTTTCTCAAATCTGCGACAAAAAATTCACGGTTCATTTTGATGATGCTGGTTGTTATGTGCTAAAACTTGGTTTCAAGATTCCCAAAGAATTCTCTTGTCGCCTCCAAGAATAAATGATTTGTATATTCTTGACATGAGCCAAGCTATTACTACGTCTGCACAAGTTACATGTTTTGTCTCAAAAACTACTGAAAAGGAGTCAATCTCTTGGCATAGACGAATGGGACACATTCACTTGAGGAAGATGGACTATTTGGTGAAAAATAATCTTGTGAATGGTGTACTAGTGAAGAACTTTCATATACAAGACGTCTGTATATCGTGCTAAAAGGAAAGCAAGCTCAAAAGTCTCATCCTGTGAAGAAAATTAACACCGCTAATATGCCTTTGGAACGCCTCCATAGGGACCTTTTTGGACCTATGAAACACAAGACTAACTTTGGCGATGCATATTGTTTAGTTGTTACTGATGACTATTCAAGATTTTCAAGGGTAAATGTTATGGCACACAAGATTGAAGTTCCTGAAATCCTCAAGAATCTCCTCATGCTACTTGTAAATTTGTACAATTTGAAGATAAGAAGAATCAGAATCGACAATGGCACTGAATTCAAGAATCATGTTATGGATGAGTTCTGTTGTTCTAAGGGCATTTTGCATGAATACAGTTCTCGTCATACTCAACAACAAAATGGTGTCGCTGAGAGGAAAAATAGAATGCTTATCGAAACTTCAAGAACTATGTTAATAGAATCAGAACTTCCTGTTCAGCTTTGGGGGGAGGCTTTGGCTACTGCGTGCTATACAATGAATAGAGTTCTTACAGTGAAAAGGCACGGGAAAACATCTTTTTGAATTATTACATAAATGGAAACTAGATATCTTTCTTTGAACCTTTTGGAGCTCCATGTACTATGATTGATCCACATGGTAAATTCAGTCCAAAGGTGTGAACGGGGATCGAGCTCCCGAAATGAGCAATCAACCTGATCTCGCTCAACTAGAAGAGGCGGAATTCATTGCTAGAGGGATAGACATGACCAACAAGATAGTACTTAGTGTTTAACTGCTTCTGATGTATTAATGACGTTCAAAATATAGACGTAAGTAAACAAACTGGCAGAGCTTCGCCGTACAAATTGACAAATCACTAACTAGCTCAAACACAACACTTCCCTATTTATAGGTCGACATGACTCGTACCGAAGTGCGTGAAAAAACAAACTTCTATGTTTCGTATGAAACAGTATTTCGTACGAGTGACTCACTCGTACGAAATCTGTATGTTTCGTGCGAATCACAATGTACAAACATATAAAATTTAACGTTTCTCATTTAAACTTTAACGTGTAACCTTTATAAACATTACAGATATATCCTAGACGTAGGCAATAGACATTATGCACAAACAAACTCCCCCTTGGATGTTGTCGCAGTCTGGATAATCTTCAAAAACTTCAATTAGATTTGACTTTATCACCCAAAGAACCTCTTTACAGGCTTTCGACGTTCCTCAGAAGCAATTGGCGTTTGATCAGTCAGAGGACGTCGCTTCAAAAACTGAAAGCTCCTTAACGATGCTATTCTTGAACGTTCAGCAATCTAAGCTTCTTTTTCTTCCGTTTTCTTTGACTCCTTCTTCTCAAGCTTTCTCCAATTTATTTTCCAATTCTATCCAGAATGAATATCATTTGAAAAGAACACATTCATGATATTTTGAAATTTAAGTGCTTGCTCTTGATCCTTTTCTTCGAAACTTATCTTACTATAGAGTAAACATTTTATGTCTTTCTTCGAACAATTTACTAGCCACATGGGGTCTAGTACTCGAATGCCTCGCTACAGACCATATATTCTTTTGTATGCTATGACGGCTTCGGTTAATTCTTCTGTAACCTTCCATGAATCTTTATCTGGGTGCACACATATAATAGCCTCTCCTGTATCCGAACCATAATGCCACCACTTAAAGATCGTATAAAAATCTTTCTTCATTTTGATCAGCGACATGTTTTTCACACCCGTGGTTTCTTTACAATCAAAGTAATATATTTCTCCTTTGTCACTGGATCTACTTTAACAATATGACGTTGATAATGAGGTTTTCAATGAACAAAACCATGCTTAGCTTCAAACTTGATCAATATCCACAGCTTTTGGTCATGGAACTTCATCTTAAGATTTATCATCTTGGTTTGCCCAAGTTCCTTTATGTCCAAATAAGGCTGTGTTTTGATGTTGCTCAGATATCGAAAGTATTGAATCCCAAATTCCCTTTTAATCGCATAAACATTTAGCTCTTCAATCCAACCCCAACATAGAATATCCCCTAAAGAAATATCAGCATCTCTGGTGAAAAATGCTAGGGTCTCTTAAACTTTCACTCAGCAGAACTCTCCCGAAACCATTTCTTCTTTTGTTCAATAATTTCAGCTGTAGACATCTTCTCAGGAATCGTTCCTTCTTTTACAGCTTCAGATACTTTCCTTTGTAACATCTCAGAACTTTCTGCTGTAAATAGATCGATAAACGTTAGGAAATATTCTGTACCCTGAATGGCATCATTAGCATCTTCATCAGAATCACTTTCCACGACAACGTTATCATATACGTTTGCATCTTCTATATCTTCAAAAACATAAGCATTCGGTTCAAAAACCTCTATCTCATTCAGTTCGTCTTCAAAATCAAAATCAAACTTCTCTTTGCTAATACCGAGCATTTCTGCTATTTCTTCTTTTGAATAACTATGAACAAACTCCGTTTCTTCAACATCATGCTCAAGATATAATACAAATGGCTTTTGCACGACAGGAACAGAAGATGTAACATTTTCTGTGAAAATTCCTGCCTGCTGATCATTTACTGATTCATCAGCTTGGTTCATCCTTTCTTCTTCAGTAGTTTGGTTCACAGAATCATCAAAATACTCAGAAAGATCAACTAATTCATTAAAATTTGAATCAATTACACAAATACCCGACCCACCAACATTATCATCATCATTACCATCTGAACTACTGGAATCTTTATCATCAACATCAACATCTTCAATATCCTCTACTTCTGCCTCCTTTTCTATTTCTTCAACCGTTTCTTTACTGTCTTTTCCTGTCTTTGTCTTCATCAACTAATCTCGATGTCTTTGAGAAATATCAAGTGAAGTTATATCCACATCAGTTGGTTTTCCTATCAAGATAAAATTCTTCGGTTCTTCATACACCCCAATATCCTAACATTGTACTGGCTCAGATTCAGCTTCTGGCACAGCTTCATCAATCACGGAATCCTCCACTATTTTACCTTTTCCTTTCCCTTGCGCATCAGATTGCTGTTTAGCCAACCGTTCTCTTTCAGCAACTCTTTCCCTCGCTTCTGCACGTTCTATTTCATCAATTGCCGCAGAAATACTCAATCCCAACTTCTTTTCAAGAAAATTCTCAAACACATCCATTCTTTGATTATTTCTCAAATGTTCTTCCTCGTATTCTGTCATTCGCAAAAGCAATCTTTCATTTTCAGAAATAATACTCGCCATCATCGCTTCTAATTGCTGTTTATCAACAATTAATCCCCCAATCCTTCAAGCGTTTCAAACTTTTCAGCTGTTAACATGTTTTGCTCCTGCAACTCAGCTATACGTTCAACATTCATAGTCACCTATTTCTGCAAACTATCAACTCTTGGATCATCAAAACGAAATTCATCACCTCCTGGTAGATCATCTAAACCAATCTCGTGAAAAAATGCTTGTGAATCAAACGGTTGTGGTGTAGGACGAGATTGTTGAGCATGAGATGGTTAAGATTTTTGTTGAGCAGATTGTTGTGGTGGTGATTTCTGGACTGGTTCTGGATCAGGCATTGATTGTTGAACTAGTTCTGATGCAGATTGTTGCGGTGCTGGTTGTAGTTGTTCTGGTTCTTGTTCAGGAACTGTTGGTTGTTGAAAAGGTATCTCTGGTTCAACTTGTTGCTGATCTGGCTTTGGATGCATATGATGTGGTGGAGACGGAATATTCTGTGATTGCTCCTCCATATTTTCTTGAATAGTTTGTTCAGCACCAGCTTCTGTTGTAATAACAATAGGAGATATTCGAGCTGCAGATCGCTTCATTCTTCTTTGCCTTTTCTTGAACGAAGTTCGAAACGCAAATTCCGTATCAGATTCAGACGGAACATAAGTTTTGTCATCCTCACCTGTCGCTTTTCTCTTGCGTTCCTCAGCTTTACGTTTCAATTCATCTTGACGTTTCTTTGCTAACTTTTCGGCTCTTTTCTTTTCTCCCGCTCTTCTTTCTTCTTAATCAGTACTTGATGACAATACTTCCTCAACTGCTTTGTCAGCTCCAAAAGCCTGAGGTTCTATCTCTTCAGTCATTTGTTCAACTGTTTCTTCAACTATTGGTTCATCTCTTATCCCTGAACTTTCAGCAGCAGTTGTAGTTTTTCTCTTTCTCCCTTTATATGTAGTTTTCCCACCTTTTTATCCGTCTTTTACGAACCATGGACTTATCTTTGTCACAAACAACGATAATGATTTAACTTCCTCTTCATCGTCACCACTATCATCCTTTCTCCACTTTCCAAGTGCAGGTGAAATGTAGTCTTTATCAAGAATAGCCCCAACATCGGTTAGCTACGGGAGAAAACTTTAGATGCACATTCATATTTCATAGCGATGGAACATCCATATGTTCAAGTTTGAGAACATCGTCTGGAGATTTCTTCAAATTAGGATGTAAAAAGTCTAACATCATCTGGATGAATCTTGGATACTACAAAAATATTTCCTTCTTAATATGCTATATCATCTGAGTAAATATAACCTTTGAAAAGTTATATGGAAGATTCAGCACAAGCGCATTAATCATACACATATGATAATCCACCAACTGATCAAAACCACCTTTCCTATGTCCCAAACCGTGAATAATAACATGTGAAAGATATCTGAACGGCGCACTCAAATTTCCTTTCTTGTATGGAGCAGCATTCACAAACCTTGTATACCTCATCCTATAAAAACATCCTTTAACCATATATTCAGTGAAACCTGTCGGATCATCTTTGTTGTCCTTAAACTCCAACACTTTCCGAATTAGCTCTTCAGTAATATTCACTTGAATATCAACATTGTCAATCTTTACTGCCGAAATAATGGCGTTGTCATCTATACTATACTCAGCAGCATTCCAGAAATATTCCACATGCGAAAGATAAGCCGTACGTCTATCTGTTAATGCTTTAGTCACTCTAATCCTTGTGAGAAAATCCAAGATATCTCGATACGCTGCTATCTCTGGCATTAAAGCATATGTGATACAACATAAATTGGGTGCACTGGAGAAACCGGATTTCTTGGCCTGTACAAGAAAATAACAATCAACAGTTAGAAAATTTTAAACTTTCAAAAACTTTCTTCACTGATTCGTACAAAACCCTCTGTTTTGTACGAAACACAAAATTAATAAAAGTTTAAAACATTCAAACTTTCTTTCTCTGTTTCTTACAAAATATACACTTGATCAAAAGTTGAAATTTGAAGTTCATGTTATTCATACGACTCACTTACTTCGTACAAAAATTCTGCACTTAATCATTTTTCATTCGAATTTTATTTCATGCGAAACAACTTTTTAGTACGAATTATACATTCAAATGATTTTTTAACACTCATCCGTATGAAAATCTGTTTGGTACAAAATACTCTTCAACAGTTTAAACAAAATTTTCATGCGAATCAAATTCCTTCGTACAAAAACCATCGTCATCCCAAAATTTGTCCAAGTATAATTCGAACTTAAAACTTGTTGTTTTTAGCAAATTGATAGTTGATTTTCAGGTTATTAGAGCTGATTTTAATGATTTTGTGATCAATTTTACATTTTACTTGTCCAATTTCCCTAGATCTGAGTTTTAGTCCGAATCGTACAAAATTTTGACATTATAACAATGTGATTTTGACGAAATTACCTTGCCCATTGAAAGAGGTGTGCAAATCAACCTCAACAATGTGAATTACATGCACAAAACCCAAGAAATGAAGTTTTTAGAGTTGAATCGCACAAAAATACTCTGAGTCGCTCAACAGTGCAAAGGGAACAGAAACCTCATTTCTGTGCGAAACACAGAGTATTTATACTCAATCTATTTCGTGCGAAATATTGTGAATCGCACAAAAACTTGACTCTTGTTTTGTACAAAAATGACTCTCTCCGCATGAAATTCGATTTTGTGTGAATCAAAACTAAAAAACTTTAAACTTTTCAATATCAATTTTTATTTTTGTATTTTCTATTTTTTTAATTTTATATGTTTCAAAAATCCACTTGACTAACAAACTCGAAGTTAATGACCCTGGTTATCCAATTTTCCTTCCAAGTCCAAGTTAATGACCTTGGTTGACCATGTTTGACCAAATAGATTTATTTTAACGTGTAAAGTTTCAAATTAATGAACTTTCTTGACATTTGAGTAAACTTTTTGCAAGAATTAGCTCCCAACCCATGATTTCAAGCTTTCCTCAGCAAGATGTTGCAATGAATCCAACCGTCAGTGTTATTATCATCGGTAAACAAAAATAAAACTATCAAGCTAAGAAAATTGAAAATCTTTTTGAGTTTTGAGATGTTTTTCAAAGAATTATAACATTTTGGTGAATTTTGTGTTTTTAGAGGATCATTTCTAGCATACATATAACTCATCAGTACCGTTGGTCTAGAAACACCCTTTAAGCATTTAAACAAATTTACCTAGATTGCCGATTTATTTGTCCATTTAAACTTCTTCTCGTTTCTCAATTGTTTCAAGATATGTTAAGGTATTATTCGAAACATGAAATAATTGTGTTTCCCATCTCAGAATATACTCCCATATCGAGATTCCCAAAATGTCATTTACAGTTGAATATATCGAATTGATATCTGTATATAGGGTGAATGCAAGACCTTGAGAGCTCATGTTAGTACTACCGTACAGACAAAGAGATGAAGGCTCATCTTTAGGTGGTGTTCCATTAAGGAATCTTTTGTACTGCAAATGTCATAATTGCTTAAGACATAACCATATTTGCATGCAGCTTTTGGGAAATAATGCGAAAGTTTTATATGAGTTCTAGGCCATTGCTTTCACAAAATCAGAAGAACTCGAATAATACCCCAGATATCAATCAAATATAAAGACCTAGTATCACAGAATCTGGCATTCTCTCAAACGAAATTTCAGAGTACTATATCCATATATCCGAGAGATGTTCACTCACAAGTTAATCAGTTTTGTGTTTTAGGTTTATATCTTGAATACAATTTACTAGAATGATTGAAGTCTATTGGCATATCCATATTAAGACTTGCTTAATTACTTTTAAAAACAATACAATTCTTTAGCATAATATGACTGCCATTTTTTGATTTACTATGATCACTCTTTTTACACAAAACTCTTTTAGTCTTTTTTTAATGTTTTTCCATTTTCCTCAAACATTCTCCCCCTAAAATCAAAAACATATTTTTGGATTTTTTAGACGTTATAAGAAAGAATGTACAAAAAACGTTTAACCGATGACAAATTCACATCAAGTCGTCATCATCCTCAAACTCAACGTCAAATACATCCCCTGAGATCATATTTTTTAAACCATTTAGCTTTAACAAATTTTTAAACTTTCTTTTATCAAAAGATTTGGTATAAAAATCTGTTTTTTGGTCATCAGTGTTGATTTTCTCAATTCGTACCAACTTTTTCTCGTAGCAATCACGGATAAAGTTGTGTCGAATCTCGATATGTTTAGTACGAGAGTGTTGGCATGAGTTTTTGGTGATATCGATCGCGGCCTGATTATCTACATATATAGGCATATCAAGAAATTGCAAACCGAAATCTCTCAGCTGTTGTTGTATCCAGAGAATCTGAGCACAATAACTGGATGCCGAAACGTATTCAGCCTCACAGGTAGAGAGAGCGACCGCGATTTGTTTCCTGCATTGTCACGTTACCAAACGAGTTCCGAAGAATTGGCAGCCAGCCGTTGTAGACTTTGTATTCAGTTTGCAGCATCCGAGATCAGAATCTGAGTAACCTGCAAGATTAAAATCATCATGTCTAGGTTACCACAAGCTGGTGCTTGGAAAACCCTTCAGATATCTCAATATGCGTTTAACGATAAGAAGATGTGACTCTTTTGGATTAGACTGATAACGGGAGCACAAGCACGTTGGATACATGATATCTGGTCGAGAAGCAGTAAGATACATCAAGGATCCGATCATGGAGCGATATAAAGTTTCATCAACTCTCTCTCCAGTAAGATCTGGACAAATACCATGATTTGGAGCTAACGGGGTCGATGCTGGTTTAGCTCCTGTCATATTGAATTTCTCCAATATGTCATGAACATATTTTGTCTGATGAATGAAAATACCATCAGGCAACTGGTCAACCTGAAGTCCTAGAAAGAATTTCATCTCCCCCATTGCGCTCATTTAAAATTTGCGCTTCATGACTTCTTCAAAGTCTTTACACAGCTTGTCATTTGTTGATCCAAAGATAATATCATCCACATATATCTGTAGGATAATTAGATGCCCATCGACTTCCTTTATGAAGAGGGTAGAATCTATTGTTCCCCTGATAAAGCCATTGTCCAGAAGATGACTCAATAATGTTTCATACCAAGCTCTCGGGGCTTCATGAAGACCATATAAGGCTTTATTTAAGAGATAGACTTTATCTTCGTGCACTGGATCAACAAACCCCGGTGGTTGGCCGACGTACACCTCCTCTTTCACTTTCCGTAAAGGAAAGCAGATTTAACATCCAATTGGTACACCTTGAACCCTTTCCATGAGGCAAAGGCCAAGAATATGCGAATCGCTTCAAGACGTGCAACTGGGGCGTAGACTTCAGTATAACCTATCCCTTCTTGCTGATGAAAACATTTGAACCACAAGTCGAGCTTTGTTGCGCACCACAACTCCTTGATTGTCTCTTTTACACTTGAAGACCCATCGTGTGTTAATCTTTTTGTGATGATCTGGCAGGTCAACAAGCGTCCAGACTCCAAGTTTCTGGAATTGGAGTAACTCTTCTTGCATTGCATCCACCCAACTTTCTTCTTTTAACGCGTCTTTCTAGCTTCACGGTTCAACCTGAGAACAAAAACAACTATGAGAAAATCGGACTCGAAGTGGAGCAATACTAGTATAGAAACAGCTTAGATCTTTATTAATCTGATTGCGAGTTTGCACTCCAGATTGTAAGGTGCCTATAATGTTCTCGACGGATGATATGAAAGTGTCCTTGGTATCACTTCAGTTGGAACATCTACTTGTGGTTGCAAATTTGTCAGAATTTCATCGATAGCCGGTACAGATGAAGAAGCTTTATTCCTAACATTAGACTGATCAGCTTGTTGGTTCAGAAAGCCTTCAATCTGTTCAGATCCTTCATCAGAACTGGATCCTCCATCATTAAAAGTTGGTTCTCGATCAGAGTCAGCATCTACATTTGGTTGGGCAGAAGATTCAGCAGCATTAACATTTGGAGCAGGAACTATATTTTGAACATGAGAGCTTTGACCAACATCAGACGTGTTAACTGGTAATGATGTAGAAATCACCAAAGGTCGAGGAACTTGTTCTTGGTTAGATAACTGATGTTGTTGAAATAACATAACAAATTCTTCTTCAGTTGGCACATCTGGTAGATCAAACGAATCCCACAATCCATCGTAGTTAAACAGCCACGTATCCCCAGGCTTCTGCGTAGGCGTTGTATATCTTTGACAATCTACGTGCTGCGCTAGAACTACCTGGTTCAGACTCGGCAAGAAAACACTTTTTGAGGACTAGCATAACCAACAAAGAAACCCTCCAAAGATTTGGCTCCAAATTTACCAGCCGGTTCCAAGACGGTACACGGTGATCCAAAAGGTTCCAAAATGCTAAGTTAGGCTTTCGTTGATTCAGTAGCTCGAAACATGTTTTTTTGTGAGGCTTAACTGTCAAAACACGATTTAGGGTATAGCATGTTGACGCTACTGCTTCACTCCAAAAACTGATCCGTAATTTCGAATCAGCTAACATTGTTCTAGCAGTTTCTATCAACGTGCGATTCTTTCTTTCAGCTACTCCATTTGGTTGTGGAGTATAGGGGGTGCTAAATTCATGAAGAATCCCCTTTTCATTGCAGAACTCCTGCATCTTCTTGTTCTTGAACTCCGTTCCATTATCACTGCGCAATTCTCTTAATGGGATAATGATATAAATTCTCTAGTTTTCTGAAGAGGATCATAAGAGTTTCAAAAGTTTCATCCTTACTCTCCAGAAAGAACACCCATGAAAATCGAGAATAATCATCTGTAACGACAAGACAGTATAGATCTCAAGAAATGCTATTGACATTGACTGGTCCAAAGAGATCCATGTGTAGTCTTTCTAGTGGTAGCTTTATCGAATTTAACAACTTTCTCGGGTGTGATTTCTTATGCTGCTTCCCCTTTTTGCAGCTAAGACAATCGTCTGATAGATGAAAACTCTTCAAATTAACACCCTCCACTAAGTCGTTATGCATAAGAAAATTCATCTTTCGAAGATGAATGTGCCCCATTTTTCTGTCCCATAAAATTGACTCTTTCTCGGTAGCTTTGGAAACAAAGCATTGAACTTTCTTTGACGTGGTAGAAGTGATGCTCATGTCAAGAACATATAAATTATTTTCTCGCGGAGCTCGCATCAAAATCCATTCTTCTGGAATCTTGAAACCGAGTTTTAGAATTAGACATTCTTTATCATTTAAATGTGTCGTGAACTTCTTGTCACAAATTTGCGAGATACTAAGCAGATTGTTTTCAAGTTCGGCGATATGGTTCACTTTATCAAATGATACAACTCCGTTCGAGAGAATCCCTTCTCCGACAATCCTACCTCCCTGCGTTCCAGCAAATCCTACATATCCTCCTCGAATAGCTCTAACATCATTGAGCAGCGCAAGCATTCCTGTCATGTGGCGAGATGCTCCACTATCCATGTCCATTTTGACAATATCGAATGTTGGAGCCCCTGCACACATCATTAACAAAATTCATTTAAACAAAGAGACCCAAGCCTGTTTGGTCTTGGGGGGGTTTGGAATGTCGAACTTTGGACCCACTTTGTTCTTTTCAATGTTTTTAAGCTCAATTTTGTTTGGAACATCAGGTTTATGTTCACCTTTGGATTATTTGGTTTTAACAATTTTAGCAACCCATTTCTGTGTTTGTGATTTAGCCCTTTTAACATAAAATTTTGAATCTTTTTGTTGAGTTTTGTGTGATGTTTCACCAATTTCAATCTTAGATTGAAGTTGAATAATTGGTTTAACATTTTGATGAAATTCAGTCTTTCTTTTAAGAATTTGTTTCGGGATAAACATGGGTGCTTTTTGCTTTTCATCCTTAGTGAACTTTTTGGGAGACGAAACTGGTTTTGAACTTTCTTGTGAACAGTATCGTGCGATATGTCCAACTTTCTTGCATTTAAAACATGTCCTGCTCTCCTTATGAATAGAGGTATCCAAAACCTGTTTCTGTTTTTGTTCCTCTTTTTCTTTAAGAAAATCATCATTTGATTGAGTTCCGATAATCTCCTTTTCCTTCTCGGTTGTTGTCCCAAATACAAAATTGATTTTCTTTGTAAAATTCAACTTTTGGGACCTGTTGGTTTTATGTTGCTTCTGGAAACCCAACCCTGCTCGTTTGTTTCCGGATAATCTCCATTTTTTCGATAATAGGGTCGGCTGTCAGTTTTTGATTTAGAATAGAAAGATGCATCATGTTTATCTAAATCATCATTACTTACCTCCATCAGCTTAAACATTTTATCTACACAATCCTTTTTCACATTCTTGATTGGAAAATCCTCATCCGAAAATAGTTTATCAGACCCTTTCATTTTATAAACTATGACATTCGGATCATCATTTAAACTATTTTCTGATATATCATCAGACTTTGACTTCTCAGATTTTTCAGACTCAGCCACTTCAGATTCATTTTTTAACACTTTGTCAATCACATCCTTTACTACTTCAGAATCACATTCACCATAATTTTTATTGTAAGTTACATCCATATCCTCAGGCAGCTGTTCGGTTTTCAATTTAAGATTTAGCGCCTTTTCCACCCCAGATGGATTTTGCATGCATAACTGTTCCACATGGGTGGAGGAACTCAATCATAACTACCACTTTTTATTTCACAATTTTTAGATTCCTCAGTATTTTTTATTTTGTAAAATGTGATCTATGACGTATGAGCTTGTTGAATAACTAATTAACAATTTGTTACTTCATTTGGTTTCAATTCTTATTTTCTCAAGCTCACTTTTGAGCTTAGCAATAGTGTTAAGATGAATATTAATTACCATTTGTTTACCATCACTGTTGCTTTAAGCATCATAACTGTTGCATCATTTTCTCTGAGTGCTTTATTATATTGTTTAACAGATGAACTCAATTTGTCATATTCCTTTGTGGATTTGTAATCGCTTAACAAATTGTCTGTTAAACTTTGCAATTCAGCAAATCTTCTATCCTTTACAAGACACTCACCACATGGTTCATCACACTTTGCACAAGATTTTTCATTCTCAGATGACTTGTTTACCACATTGCCATTCGCCATGCATGCTTTAATGATGTCTTCTTTCAGCAAATTCCTTTTTCTCATTAACTTTGACATCTTCAACCGGTTTCTTTTGCTCTTCATCTGTTGTATGTTAGGTAGGTGCGAAATATCCTGCAAAAGTTTTTAAAACATCGTTAGGCAAAAGATGTTTGAATGGACCATTCAAAAGCTCCTCTTCCTCTGATGAAGTATGATAGTAATAATCGTCATCCTCAGGTCCTTCATCAAAGAATGCCTCTGATTCTTCTTCTAGTTCCTCAATAATTTCAGCCACGAATGCCAAACTTTCTCCTTTCGAGATAAACTTGTTCCAATTAAACCCTTCGTCTTCTTGTGTAACAACCAAAGCCTTATCTTTAGTTTCAGGTTGCTTTTCTTTAATCGGCACAATTCTTGTTCTTGGTTGCGGTCGGTGGTAGATCTCTCTTTTGTAATAGTCGTCTTCGAAAGGATTATGATTTCCTTGAACCTATCGATTTAGACATTCTCTTTTAAAGTGACCTTTCTCCCGACAATTGAAACAAGTAACTTTGGATTTATCAAATCCAAGTTTCCCATCCAAACCTCCCAGATTTCCATAAATCTCTGTGCACGTCGAACGATTGAAGCCATACACCATTTTATATCTATCAACTCCATTTCAACTGGATCAATTTGATCGTAATCTTCATGGGCTTTCCAGCAATAGGACTGTCATATGACTCAAGAACTGAAGCAAGTAGAGACATATGTTGTTTTGCTGTCTTTTCGTCAAAATTTTGCGCATTCTGAAAGTCAACGGCAATATGCATTGCAAAACTCTTTGACTTGCATTGGATGATGGAGTTGTTTGATTGTTCTGAGATTGATTTGATCCAAAAGAAGATTGTTGACTTTAATGTGTATTCGGATCAACTGTTGGGAATGATTGGAAACCACTTGACTGAGTTTGAGGTGTTCTTGGTGAACTATATGCACTGAAAGCAGTTTGAATCTTTGGCGCTTGGATTTGAGCAGCATAACTGTTTTTGAAATAAAGATTAACATCTTGTTGCACTTGAACAATCTTGTTTTTAGCCATCTTTTGCATCTCTAGTTCATGACCTTCCAATCTTTCGATAAAGTGAGGCAGCGAGAAATTGCTGTATTCAACTCCATTTTTCAAAATGGTTAAGTATATTGACCATTCACCTTGTGGCAGAGAATCAGCTAGCTTATCAACAAGCTCTTCATTTGTCTTCACAATTCCCATTCTCTTCATATGAACCACCAGATGACAGTATAGCTCAATCAGCTGCTTTAACCGTTTCTCCTTTGATTAGTGTGAATACATCAGACTCTTTGCTTACTAATGCCCTTTTGCTTTTGCGGAGTTGAGCACTGCCTTGAAATTTGAGTCGAAGAGCATTCCATAAAGATTGCGTATCATCATCATGTTGTGGTAAAGCCAAGATGTCTTCTTTAATCGATTGCTGAAGAATGTTCATCATTTTCTTTTTGTTGATAAATCTTTCCCGTTCAACATCAGAGAATTGAGCAAGGGTCTTTCCAAGCCCATTTTCTCCAACTGGTGCGATATATTTTGCCTCGATAGCAAACCAGCAAGTAAAATGGTTAGCTTGAACCCATTTCATAAACCTCTTACTCCAACTATCAAAGTCTTCTAGATTCATAAACTTTGGAGGTTTTGTCATTGTTCCAATTTCATTCTCTAGATTGATGTTTTGGGCTGCTGCAGTGGTGACGACCGATGTGGCGAACGCATTGTAAAATTCCTCAGACATTTTTCCTGTGAAAAATTTAGAACACACTTTTCTAAAACACAATGATCAGATTAGACAAATTTTAGTGTGGACAAGATGTTTCGTACGAATCAGATATTTTGCACAAAACAGATTTTTCATACGATTCAGTTGTTTTCACAAAAAACAACATTTTATACCAAACAGTTTTTGTACGATTCAGATTTTTTCACAAAAACAACATGATTTCATACGAAACAAACTATTTTGTACGAAATTATTTCATGCGGATGAATTTTTGTATGAAATAAGTTTGAAATTATTAACAATACAAGATTTTGTGAATTTGCACTGATTCGTATGAATTTTAAGCTAGCTCGTACAAAAACCAAAAACAAATTTATTTCGTGCGAAACTCGTACGAAAACGATTCAAATTTCAAATTGATCAAATTTTATAGATTTCAACAGATTAGTATTTGTATGGATTTAGAATTTGATAATAGATTTTTCATAATCGTATTTGTCCAATCCATGCAATGTCAGAATAATGATAAAGATGAAAATATAATCCAAGTTGAACACATCAGGAACTCGTAACTACTTGTTGTAACTATCTGTAGAATTAAGATCTCATGGACTCTGTTACATTAGAACAGGGCTCGATCCCGAAATGAGCTCCAATAAAATCTCCCCTCAACTAGCAGAGGCAGAATTCATTGCTAGAGAGGTAGACATGACAAACAAGATAGTACTTACTGTTTAACTGCTTCTGATGTATTAATGATGTTCAAAATACAGACGCAAGTAAACAAACCGGCAGAGCTTCACCGTACAAATTGACAAATCACTAACTAGCTCTAACACAACACTTCCCTATTTATAGGTCGGCATGACTCGTACCGAAGTGCGTGCAAAAGCAAACATCTATGTTTCGTACGAAACTGTATTTCGTACGAGTGACTCACTCGTATGAAATCTGTATGTTTCGTGCGAATCATAGTGTACAAACATATAAAATTTAACTTTTCTCATTTAAACTTTAATGTGTAAACTTTAAAAACATTACAGATATATCCTAGACGTAGGCAATAGACATTATGCACCAACAAAAGGCTATCGAATGTTTCTTTCTTGGATATGCTACTCCAAATTTCAGGGTGTGGAATTTGACAACGAAAAATATTGAGCAATGGGGTGAAGTTAAGGTTCAAAGATACACTGAATCAGTAAGAGCTCCGGGTGCTCCTTGGATGTTTGACTACGCCGGACTGTTTGACTCCTTCAATCTGCCGACTTTTGATGATGCATCTGCAGCGGCTCAAATGCTACTTGAAAGTCACACTACAGTTGATTTGACTTTAGTACGACCAATTATTATTAACCTACAAGTGTCTACTTCGGTTAATAATATTGTTCAAAATGAGGAATTTGAAGATGCTGCTGATTATAATGTTTCGTCAGAAGATGATGAGTTCCATGATGCGAATGAAGCTACTTCTGCTCCTGTTCCTGGAATTTCTGATGTAACTTCAAATGTACAAAATCAAGGGATGGTTGAGGGTCATGCATCTACATCTTCGTCGATTCCAGCCATCGACTTAACTGTTGATCTAAATATCAACAATTGGGGTATGAATGCTTGAGTTCCTGATGTTCCTGAAACTCGAATCCGTGATATTCATCCTCAGTAGAATATTATAGGAGATGTTCAAAGTGGAGTGCAGACACGTAAGCAGCTAACGAACAACCAGAATGCTGGTTTGTATACGGCAATTAGAGAATCTAGGGAAAAAATGATTGGTCTCTTGCCTACTATGTTTGCCAAGTAGAACCGAAATATTGGAAGGAGGCAATGAAAAAAGACCCATGGGTTGAACCAATGCAGGAGAAACTTCAACAGTTTCAGAAATTTGGCGTGTTGAAATTGGTTGTTAGGCCTGAAAACTACAAGAAGATTGGTACTAGATGGGTTTACAAGGGCAAGAAGGATGACCGAGGTGTTGTTGTGAGAAGCAAATAAAGATTGGTTGTCCAGGGCTTTGATCAGGTAGAAGGTATTGATTATAATGAAGTTTATGCGCCTGTAGCACGTCTTTAGGCCATAAGAATTTTCTTGGCTTATGCGTCCTACAAGAAGTTGATAGTTAATCAAATGGATGTGAAAAGTGCGTTTCTTCATGGTGTGGTTGAAGAAGAAGTATATGTTTAGCAACCGCCTGGTTTTGAAGATCCAATTCATCCTGACAAGGTGTGGCTTCTTAATAAGACGTTATATGGTCTTCATCAAGCTCCACGGGCTTGGTATGAAACATTGCTGTCCTATCTTCTCAAGAATGGTTTTCGACGTGGATTGATCGACTGTACTCTCTTCATCAAAGAAAAGAATGAGGATTTGATGCTGGTAGAAGTTTATGTTGATGATATTATTTTTGGGTCTACAAAGGATAAAATTTGCAAAGAATTCGAGCAGGTAATGCAAGAGAAGATCGAGATGAGCGCCATGGGAGAAATGACTTCCTTTTTAGGTTTTCAGGTTCATCAATCTAAGGAAGGGATCTTCATTCATCAAATAAAGTATGTTGGGGATATTCTCAAACGATTTCAAATGGAAGAGTGGAAGCCTTTGGGAACTCCATTAGCTCAAAATCATGGGATTACTCCTGATGGAATGGGTGAACTTGTGGAACCGTCTCTTTATTGTGCTATGATTGGATCTCTTATGTATCTTACTACCTCAAGACCCGATATAATGTATCCAACATGTCTTCAAGCTCGCTACCAGTCAAGTCCAACAGTTTGTCATTTGATGGTTGTAAAAAGAATTTTTCGTTATTTGAAGGGTCGCCCAGACACTAGTCTCTGGTAGCCTAAGGATGATAAGTTTGATTTGACAGCATTCAGTGATTCTGATCATGGTGGCTGCAAGATCGATGCAAAGTCAACATCAGCGGGATGTCAGTTCTTGGGAAATCGTCTAGTCATGTTGTAGTGCAAAATGCAGACTTGTGTAGCTACTTCAACTTGTGAGGCTGAGTATATTTCGGCTTTTAGTTGTTGCTCTAAGGTTTTATGGATCCAATAGCAAATGCGCGACTACGGTTTTGAATTTCTAACTACTCCTATTTATGTTGATAAATAAGCTGCTTTACAGATCACTCGTAATCCTGTACAACACTCATTTTATACGATATTGTTATGAGAAGAAACTTATCAATGTTGTTAAAATCCACACTTATCACTAACGTGCCGACCTATTTACAAAAGCTTTTAATAAATGACATTTTGATTATATTCTTTTGGTCAATGTCATCAAGGTGAAACCCGAGTAAATCATCCTTGGCTAATCGTTTTTATAAATATTTTCCTCAAAACTAAAAATACAAAAAGATTGTCCATTTCTTTTTTTTTTACATATTGGGGGGAGAATTTTTCAAGCAAATACAAAAACATGAGAAAATGGAAAAGTACAAAAATATGTCTTTTATCTAGTTATGTCTTTATTTATTTGCCTTCTGCATTTAAGGGGGATAAAATTTTAGAAAAATACAAAAACAATAGAAAACCCAAATATCAAAATTGAGTTTATTGGAAAGATAAGAGAAGATGATGATACACAAGTGATCTGTCAAAAACGGGCAAAAACATAAAAACAAAATTGATAAGTAGCTCTACTAATGATGTATTGGTAGGCTCACAATCAGATTAAAATGTGAAGGTTTATAAACATAACGGATTGAATGCCAGGTGGAACCATTAATTGGCATATGGTATTGGTACCAAAATTTCGTTTGATAGTATGTCGAGGATCTGAGATATGCGGTCTTTTTGCTTGCTTATCATCTGGGTATAATGGCTGAATCTTTTAACCGAAAAATAATGGGACGCAAGTCTAGAACTTCCATGATACCATATATACGTGTAAATACTACATACGACCATCAATAAGTGATAAAAATATCACATTCACCCAAAAACAAGTGATAATATATCACAGTTTTATGCGAGAGCTAAGTTCATCTCTTTGTCGGTACGATGGTACTAACATGTTCACAGACTTACTCTTGTGCCCTACATGCATATGAAAATCAAGTTCCTCATCAGTAAGTGTTTATCTCACATCATATACGTCAAAACAGATGATAAGCAGTATACTCACAGGTAAGATTTTATCTCGTTCATGTCTTGATACAGGAATGTGTCGTGAAGTGGTGAATATCAGCTAGTAAGTGTAATTCATACATTAATCATATCTCCTAATCATAATCTGATAAGCTGAGCTTATGTAGACAACAGTACCGATAATTGTAGTAGAATACTTATTTATTTAATTTGATGTTTTTACACAAAAACTCGTTTTTGGCAAGATTAAAAGCTAGTATGATTCTCTTACCTTGAAACTTAGGAAAAGATTGCTAGTTCATGTACAGTTTGTTCTTATCTGTTAGTATTTATTTTAGTTTACTTTGTTTTTTAAATTAAATTATTTCTGATTAGCCAAAGTTGAAGCTCGAATATTTTCTACCATGATATGTCCGAACAATCAATTGTTTTGCTATCATCACTTCATATAGTACCTTTTTGCAACATGGTAAACTCATAACAAAGAGTAAAATTTGTTTAATGTGAAAATTTTCTAACTTGTGATCTGTGTGGATATGTACAAAGATCTAAACAAGTCAATGAAAAACCTAAGGTCCACGAAGAACTGATGCCAAGTTTAGAAGAACCTAGATTCGCACGAATCAGTGGTTGTCGAACGAATCAAAGGTTCCTCGTATGAATGATAGCTCTTTGTGCGAATGAGTCAATGACTTATGCTCCGTACGAATGAGTCATTGGCTCTTTGTACAAGATCGTTCTTCGTACGATTGGGTGTTTTTCGTGCGGAGTACGTTTCTTCGTGCAAGGATAGATATGCGGTATAAAAGGTGATATAGTTCTTCAGTACAACTTTACTTTCACCTTTTCACTTTATCCTTCTAAGAAGAAACATCATCTGTCCAATCTTTTACTCTTTTTAAGTTGTTTGTGATATCTTAAGGTATGATTGAAAATGTTGGCATATCTTGAAGATAAACAGTTTGAACATTAACTGACTGTTTAACATTTCCTGACACGAACAACAAACTTTCAGCGAAGAACCTGTTGACGAAAAACAAGATCTTCATGAATAATCTTCACTTAAAGTTCTCCGTGCGACCGAATCAGTTCTTGTTCGTGCGAGTCAGTTGTTCTTCGTATGAGTAAATTGTTATTCGTATGAGTCAGTAGTTCTTCGTGAAAGGGCTGCATACTTAAAAGTTCACAGTGAAATTTTTTAGTATGCTCCCTAATGTATTTATGTTTCTTCTTTTTCTGGTTATCTTTTGTGTACAGGATGGCACCAAAAGAACAGAAAAGAAAGCTCGCAACAAAGAAAACTGACAAGTCAGAAGTGGAAAATATGTTAGAGCCGAGACACAACATGGTTGCCTACTTAGATCTGGAAGATAAATTTACTGGGTACAATGGTATAATGAAGTTTCTATGCGATTCAAGGATACATTATGCAATCACGCATAAAACTACAGTATACAAGACGTTGATCAAGGAATTTTGGGATTCAACTAAAGTTGTTGAGGTGAATGGACAGGAACTTATCCACGGAAGAGTAAATGGCTTAGACGTAGATATTTCCGTTGAAGTAATTAACTCAGCATTACAACTTGGCGATATTCCTTATGCTCCATACTCAGTTCCGTTGAAGTGTCAACATGGATGTTTACTTCGAACTAGATGTGTCGGAGATTTTATTGTAGGACAACTAAACAAAGCATGGTTGCCACTCCGATATAAGTTCTTTCTACATGTTTTAATTCAGTGTTTAAGCAACAGACGAAGTGGTTATGACATGGAAAATAACGACTTAGTAGGAATGATGGTTGCTTTGACATAGAACAAACCGTTCAGTGTTTCAAAGTATACTTTTGCAAACATGAAGGAAAACTTAAAAAGAACCGGTTTTGGTGGAAACAAGTTTTGGATGTATCCTTGTTTTCTCCAGATGATCTTGAACGTACAACATTCGAATCTTCCAAAGAACGACAACGATGTTCTAAAAGTTGATGTTATGATGAAACATTTGTTGAAGATATTTAGAGGTGTAGCAGCAAAACGTTACAAGGAAAGCACACCTCCTCGTAAGTTGTTTGGTTTTCGGGCAAATGATGAATATGTTGCTCAAGAAAACGATAAGTGGCGCCATGATGATAATCAATTTGATAAGGAAGAACCAACCTTGAAGAAGATGATTGAAGATAATTTTGGTCGTCAAATAGGAAAGGATAAAGATATTGATGATGAAAGTGATGATGATGATGATGGTAATGGTGGTGCGAGTGGTATAGGCACTACAGGTGGTGATAAGGGTAAACAATCGGATTCTGATGACAATCCGCTTGAACCTGGGTATGAACGCTATGTTGATGAGCTTCGGATTAGGCAGCTTAGAAGAATTCCAACAAATCCAGATGCTGATTATGTTCCATTCGAAGCTGAGGCTAAACGAGCTCGCAAAAAAGAAAATTGCAGATTGTAGAGAGAAAAAGAGCAAAAAGTCTATGGGAACCTCATCAGCTCAACCTGAAATCACACAACCTACAACCACACAACAAGAAACCGTACTGGAACCAAGTGTAGAAGCTTAGTTTGCCTTCACAACGGAGGAGGCTAAAGCTTTAATGACAGACCCCACTACAACCTCTGAACCACAACCTACAGCCACCATAGCAGCTGAAACACCTTAAGTTGAGAGAACTCTAGTTCAACCACACAACCCACAACTTCTTCAGCTCAACAATCCCAGTCTGTAATCATCAACAAAGTTCAGAACGACACAGTCGGCTATTCTCTAAAATGGAACAAAATGAGAAAGTGAATTTTTTGTTCTCTCAGCTGCAAGCTGCGGTAATCCAAATTAATAGGCACTCAGAGTTTATGTCTTCAAATCGGAATACAGTTATTAAGCAACAGTTGGAGATAAATTCTTTGAAGCAAACTGTTGAAAAATAGGGTACCGAGATTGCGAAGTTAAGAAAAGAGTATGAGCAGTTAATGGCTGCAGATGTTAAAAGGGCAACTCAGCTACAGCAGATGTGAGCGGCTGATAACGCCCGTGGGATTGAGATGAATAGGTTGAAAGAACGTAGTATGGTTGTTCTTCCGAAACATTAACTGCTAAACATGACGACATGAGAGAATGGTATCATTCTTATAATCTACACTGGTCAAAGGCTTTAATAGTATTAAAGACAGATTTGAAATGAGTAGAAAGTGGGTGAACATTCGGTGGAATGAAAGATGCAAAGCATAGGAGATCCAACGTTAGCGTGATCACAATAGTGAAGATCATTGTAATCTTGATGCTTCAGCTTCATCTGCGTAACCAGAGAGCCCTGTTGCAACTCCAGTGGTAGATCTAGTGCATAGCAGATCGTGGGCGATCCAGTTGCGTCCGATGGTACTCAAGAGGAAACAGGAAAGGTTTGATGTTTTTGGAGAGTGTTGAAGACTTTGATCTTTAGTCAACGTTGGTTGAAAGTGTTCAGTGAATGTGGATGCAGCATGACATCAGAAATGAAGACCGAAGACCAAGCAACAGTCAAGGGGGAGTTTGTTGATACACTTTTGTGTATGTCTCTTGTTCTTAGTTATCTCAGTAATTGTACGGTCCTTATTTGGTGTGTCTGTAAAGTTGGTCATGTCGACCAAATCAAGATATCATCCAATCTTGATTTAGTACGACGTTTAGTTTATTCGTGTTGTAAAACAATTGCATGTGTGCATACTATTAAGTTTTGTGTTTCTGATCCTGCTGTTTGTACGGTATGTCTGTTAGCAGGGTTCTCCAAAGAACCACTTATTTGTGCCAGTGAATTATGCTTCGTACGAGCAAGTTGCTTGCCTGTATAAGCCATTACTTGTTCGTTGGAGTCATTTAGATGATCGTATGAATGAACTTTCAACAAGAACTTTGCTTGTCCGTCCGAGCGAATTACTCATTCGTATGAGCCATCAGACTATTCTTACGAGTAACCATTTCACGAATAGCAATTCTTCACAACAACTGGTTATTCGTGAGAACAGTCCACGAAGAACCTGTTCTTCGTGGGATTTGTAGTCCTTCATGCAACCAGTAACTTTCTTTGTACTGTTGCTGGGTATTGGGACTATATATACATACATGCACTTCACAGTTTAGCAAGAGAGAGAGAGCACAGAAAGAATACCTTGAGTCTGTATGAACATTGTGTGTATGTGTTTGTACTAGCTCTCTTCTGTTTATCAAGATAGTGAATTTTTACTTATCTTGTGTTTGTAACTTTGTTTTGATTTGCATACTTACGTAGATTCCACACTCGTATGTGTGTTAGATAACAAGGAAGTAGGTTATCTTGATCCTCCAAGTGGACCTACATGGCGAGATCTACATGTATACCTTGTTCGTTGACAATGTCTCCCAAAAATTGAACTTCCTTCAGCCAAAATTCACACTTGGAGAATTTGGCATAAAGTTGTTTTTTCTTTAGGAGTTCCATCATTAGACGACGATAACGTTTGTGATCAGCTCGGGATTTCGAATAAATCAAAATGTCATCGATGAAAACAATGATGAACTTGTCTAAATAAGGTTTACAAACCCTATTCATTAAGTCCATGAAGGCGGCCAGAGCATTTGTCAAACCAAAGGGCATGACAGTGAACTCGTAATGGCTGTATCCAGTGCGAAAAGTAGTTTTGGGAATATCTTCATCTAAAAAAATATACGAAGTTGATGATACCCATAACGCATATCAACCTTGGAGAAACATGTAGCACCTTGTATTTGATCAAAAGATCATCAATACGAGGTAGGGGATATCGATTTTTAATCGTGAGTTGGTTGAGCTCACGATAATCGATGCACATGCGAAAGGATCCATCCTTCTTTTCCACGAATAGGATAGGAGCGCCCCAAGGTGAAAAGCTCGGACGAATAAATCCTTTGTCTTAAAGTTGTTGGAGTTGTTTTGATAACTCTTGCATTTCAGATGGTGCAAGACGGTAAGGGGATTTGGCAATTGGTTGGCACCAGGTACAAGGTCTATACGAAACTCGACTTCACGTACTAGGGGTAAATCAGATAGTTCTTTGGGAAACACCTCAGGAAAATCTCAAACAACGGGGATGTCTTGAATAGTCTTACCCTTGCTTTTCTTCTCTATGGTATGTGCCAAAAACTACATAATTCTTTCATAGGTATTTTTGGGCTTGGGTACATGTCATGAGTTTAGGGTTATGAGAGGGTTTCTCTCCACGAACTTCTAGGATTTCACCAGATAAAAGAGGGATGTGAACAATCTTATCAAAATATATCACTTCAGCATGGTGTTTGGTTAACCAGTCCATGTCTACTATGACATCAAAACTCCCAAGTTGCATTGGCGTGAGGTCAATGGAAAAAATATGGTTATTCAGGTTCAGTTGGCAGTTACGAATAAAAGAATCAAGTAGAAGAGGTTTGCCACAGCTATCTCTACTATTAAGGGTTTTCCTAGTTTGGTTCGTGGTGTTGAAAGATAAGGCTCAAAATCTAAGAATACAAAACTCCTATCGGCACCCAAATAAAAAAGAATAGAAGCAGGCTGATTATTGACAAGGAACGTACTGTTAACCAGGTCATTGTCAGCATGAGCCTCATTAGCATTTATGTTAAATGCTCGTCCTAGGCTGGATTTGCATTAACTAGCTTTAGGTAGTTGTTTTTGTAGTGAGGAAGATCACCATAATTGTAGCTGGATCCAGGTGGGTAGTGGGGTTGTGCAGGATTGGCTTGTGGTTGAACATGATTTTGAATGATTTGATTCAGGGCAGGAGCAAAATTACAAGTGTTAGCCAGATGGCCAAATCTTCCAAAATTAGTATAATGACGGCGCGGTACTTGGGGTTGGTGATGACTATCACACTTGTTGCATAGAGGTGCAGTATCGGCATATTGTCTCTTGGTGGGAGGTTGTGCTGGTTGATTGGGAGCAGCTTGGTTGGGTTGTATAACAACAGCGAAATACTTGGAAGCTTTACACTTCCTAGACTTCTTGTAGGTTTCATCCTTGTTTCCTTTTGTTTCCCTTGTGCAGTCTTGGTAGATTGCTTCTTGTCGCCGTTGCGAAAAAGTTTACCCTTCTTGACTTGCGAGTCAGTCAGGGTTGCAGCCAACTCAATAGCATGTCTGACTGTAGCCGGCTTGCTACCAGTGACTATGTCCTGAACTGGGTTAGGAAGGCCATCAATGTACTTTTCAATAGCCTTATCCAAGGGCATGACCATAGTAGGACATAACAAACTTAGCTCCTCATAATGGTCAGTGTAGGCACTATGTTCTCCACTATCCTGTTTCAGGTCATGGAATTTGTTCTCAATTGCTCTTTGCTCCTGTGTGAGTAGAATTCCTTCATCATAAGAGCTCGAAGCTCTTCCCACGTCTGAGTCCTTGCAACATCAGCTCCCCTATCTCTCATCACTCTGTTCACCACGTGAGCGCCCTCTTTTGGAATACACTCAAAGCAAATTCTACTTTGTGCTCATTTGGACATTGAACATGACGAAATGTGCTCTCAAGACCCTTAAACCACTGTAGGAGCTTAGTAGCTCCCTCAGAACCACTAAACTTGAGCGGTTTAGCCGAATTGAACTGTTTAAAGTTGCACAAACAGGTGCATTATTGTTGTTATTGTTGGCTTTGTTTAATTGAGTCATAAGATTTGGTAGCACAACAAATATCTACTGAGCTATCATTGCCGCCTTATCGGCGTCCTGAGCAGCATTTCGACGAGGAGGCATTCTAAAAGAGAAGGAAATATGAGAGAAAACGGGTGAGATTGATATTGGATAGTCAAAAGGAAATGTTAAAAATATCGACAAAACATAAGGATTGTGATCATCTGTTCGTTACCTAAAATAAACAAATGACACATAGTGACTAATCAAATTAAATGTGTCTTTATAATGTGTTGTGAAGACATGCTTTAGGCTATAAGTGGACACTACCCCAAGAGTTCCCAGGCAAGAGTGACTTGTTTGATAATGTGGATTTGTACCAACACTCTAGCCTTAGATAGAAAACTCAGGGTACAGGCATCCACCCTTCCAGATTGCACGTGTTCACATTATTAAAAACCAAACTTTCACGAGATTTTGAAAACTTTTGAAGGCAAGAAGCCTAAAAACAAATCATCTTAGGATAGATGATTGATTTTCAAAACGAATTTGTAACTTGTGAATTTGTTTTGGTAATCACCTAAGGATAGGTGATGGTATTGTTTTAAGATCTAAACACAAGATAACTTGTGTTATGGACCTAGGAAGGTTATAGTCTAGGTCAAAGTATTACTAATAACCTAATTCCCTATAACCATGAGCTCTAATACAAATCTTTCTGTAACACCCCGACCGTGTAAAACAACAAACCGCGACAGAAACGTCGGGGAGTCATGTCACAGAACTATTGTTTCACAACATATGGTACATAAAGTTTTGTATTATTAAATTTATTTTTTTATATTGCTATGGGAGAATTAAATAAAAAAAGATAACAATTATCTGCAAATTTAAAAGTCACTAAGGCCCAAGTCCACCCTATGTGTAGCATGCTCAAAGTCAAACATTAGCTCCTGAAATATATGTGAAAATAAAACGCCAGCATAAAAATTCTTGTGAGTAACATAGGTTTTGTGATGAAGATTCATGGCTTGGAAAGTTAAAATAAATGTTCAAGTATTACAAAAGTAGCCATGATCCTTTACAAAAATGTTTTTTTATGAAATCATATGAAACTCAAATGATTTAAAAGAAATAATGCATGGTTAACTCAATAACCAAAATAACTCGTGTCTTGTATAAAATATGTCATGTCTTGTATTTTGTTTGAAGTGGTTTACGTAACACTACGTTATGTAACATAATGAAAGCTTTTATATAATTGAAGTACCAGCGGCGTATCCACCATGCTTTTATCATATTAGACACCTTTTGTCATTTAAATCACTTACCATGAGCCAACAAATGAGATGTCTTGTTTAAACCAATGTCATGTATAAAGCAAATGTCTTTTATAAACAAATGTCTATGTAATAAACCAATATCTTTTATGGGAAACAAAAATCTTGTTTAAACCATAAAATAAATGTCTTGTATAAAATGATGAAAGTGTCTTGTCTCGTTAATATGTCTTGTATGAAACAAGTGTTTTGAATAAACAATGGTCTTGTTTAAACAAAAACTGTTGACTTATAAATCAATTTCTTTTATTGTGTAGGCACATATATATGGATTATATTAGAATACAATCAAGCCTTCTTGATAGTCGGATAAACCCTTATAAAGACAAAGGTTTATCAAATGTTCATCGGATTCTGTCATTCCCTAAAGTCACTTTCAAACAAATCTAGGAAGCGGGAACGGATTATCAATCCTATGGTACCATTACGTACGACTGGTCGGCGTGATAATGTTACCGAATGTATCATTGTATATTCAACGCACCAATATGTCTTGAATAATGTAAGCATGTCATGAAAATGTTTTGGAATCATGTACTTGGCATACTAAGACAATATACCAAGAAAAAATGTCTTTTAAATCATGTACTAGGTATGCTAAGTTAACATACGAAGTAAAATGTCTTTGAAATCGTGTACTAGGTATGCTAAGTCCTCATACAAAGCAAAATGTCTTTGAAATCATGTACTAGGTATGGTAAGTCAACATACGAAGCAAAAATGTCTTTGAAATCATGTACTAGGTATGCTAAGTCAACATACGAAACAAAATGACTTTGAAATCATGTACTAGGTATGCTAAGACAACATACGAAGCAAAAATGTCTTTGAAATCATGTACTATATGTACTAGATAAGTAAAACATGTATAGTGTCATGAAAACAAGAAAGTAGTGATAGGCACATATGAATAACCCTAAAACATTTAAAAAAGTAAAAGAGGGGGCTATGTACCCACTTGGGATTGTGTAAAAGTCAAATGATCAAACAAAGCTCAAGGATTGAAGAGTTCAAGTGTATCCAAATGTATTTGAATACTATGTTAGCGTGTCGAGCCTTTAATCGGAGGATTAGATAGAATGAGGTGTTATAAACCAAACGAGAGTTGGGACTCGTATGATATGGTTTATAATACCTTTCATTCTGATTTGGGAGAGTTTCTAAGTGCTTTGACCCGTTACGACTTGTTAAACCGGTTTACACCACTTTAACGGGTCGCAGACGTAACTCTGGGTTTGGAAGATTAAATAAGTCCTATGATGAGTCTTATATGTCAAACAAGTTAGATTATGTTATAATATTACTTTAGATGTCATAACTATGATCTTACATGTTTAAAACCATTTTATGCGCCAAAAGGGTGTTTTCGGCACTTTAAAAGTACATAAAATCGACTCATCATATAACTAACCAAACTATATGACTATAAGGTATAACCTCAGAGGGTTATTCCCTAAATTACTATGGTCATAAAAATGCACTTGGTCGGATCCTAAGATTGACCAAACGGGTTATTCGAAAGTCAAAGCGGTAGTAAAACCGCTCGATTTAAGACTAAGAAATAAGCACTAAACTAGAAATGACGAGTTAGACATGTTTGAACATGTCTAATAATGTTATAAAACTGATTTGGTGTCAAAACCTTAAGTTTTAATACCCAAAAACGTTTTCATCGTAAAAAGCATTTATATATATATATATATATATATATAAATGCTTTTTACTCGTAAAACCTTGATTCGTCATCTCGCCTACTAAACGTGGTAATCAGAAGGTGCAATCACAAGGGATTAATACCTTCGTGATTATGATCACGTTGCAAAGTTCAATTCGAACTTTGACTTGACCACAATGGTTAGAACCGGAAGTCAAACAGGAAGCCAAACTGTTTGACTTTTAGCTCAAAATAGCTAAAATAATGAAAGAACTACGAAGAGTACTTACTTGTGTTGAAGAACACTTTCAGATCTCAAGATAGGAGACTTCAAAAGGCTGGAAGCAAGCTCCAAGAAGGATAGAAAGAAGAACTTCACACTTTGTTTTGAAGTGTTTTGTAGTGGTGTGAAAAAAATGGATGAATTAAAGGGTATTTATAGTGTTTTAGGATCATGGAGTTGATGACAAGTGTTACCAAGTTTGGATTAGTGTCCTAACATGTGTCAACACCAAATTATGTGTGGTAAAATGAGTGCAAGGTGTCAAAAATGAGAGATAGGTGGCAAACTTGGTGAAAAAGCAAACTTTTTTTGACAATTTTGGCCCTTGGACTTGTATTGTCAAGTTTTGTCATTTTTAACCCCTCTTAACCTAATATTTAGGTTATATAAAGGCGTTAAGGCATGTTTAACATGTATTATGTCCGGAAAGGTCGTTCGTGTCGGTTCGTTAGATTGTAAGGTTACACATTTCGTAAATAAAGTATAAAACATTATCGAACTTGAAAAATGACCGAATTTGTTTATTGATTGACATTTTTGCATTCTTACCAATAAAATGCAAGATTTTATTGAATAAAAATGTCCAGGATTGTATAAGGATTGATAAATATACATTCTCGCAAATAAAACACAAGATTTTATTAAATACGAAAATGTTTCAGAATTGTTCAGGGACTAAAAATGTACAAATGTCATAGTTCTACCAAAACAATTCACATGTGATGAACATTGTGTTTGTTGCCTAAAAGGTAAACAACATAAAAGTTCATTCAAATTCATTGATGAGTCCAAAACTAGTCAGTGTTTACAATTGTTACACATGGACTTGTTTGGCTCTGTTAAAATCATGAGTGTTAAAAAGAAGAGGTATTGTCTTGTCATAATTGATGATTTTTCAAGGTTTACATGGACTTACTTTTTGCACTCCAAAGATGAGACTCTAGGTATTTTGCAGGACTTTGTAAGAAAAGTTGAAAAGTAATTTGATCTGCCAGTAAAAATCTTTAAGAGTGACAATGGAACACGTTTAAAAATAAGAAGTTGGATAACTTCTACGTGTCAAAAGGGATTGTAAGGTAGTACAACATCCCAAGGAAACTTGAACAAAATGGGGTAGTTGAAAGAAAGAATAGGACCTTGATTGATGTAATCCCAAATAAGCCGGATCTAACAACGATATCAAACAATCACCAAGGATGGACGAAATCTAAACTTGCTGAGATTCAAGAAAACCGAGAAATAAGAAGATCGAGATGAACGAGAATAATACGGGAATCAATTTATACTTGCATAAAATTCTATTACTGATGAATAGCAAAATCGTTTAATACAAGTTCTTAAACCTCTCACTCTCTAGGGTTTTTCTCTCTGTAGTAAATCTTTCTCATGGAGGTTCTAAAGGTTTCTCTAAAGGCTTGACCCTAGAAAGGCTATAACATTAGCTTATATACCTACGGTCAGCCCATGTCCCTCATGGCTCCCTATGGGCTTGTTTGGCCCACATGGCCTAAGGCATGCCCAAATGACCTATAAAGGTCCAAACCTAATACAAACAAACCCAAATAAATCTTAGTTCGCAACCATAGTCCGTTGCGTATACTTGATGCATCAGTCTCACACTTCTAGTACCTAACAATCTCCCCCTAGACTGATGCATCAAATTGTCTGCATAGCATGAATTCAACAAAGTCTTCAACAGAGTCTATGGTAGTCGTTATGCTGGAGAAGTTGTGGAAGTTCTTGACTTCTGAACTCTCAGCACTAAGCCTCTTTCTTCTTCTCTTGCGCTTAACTTCCTATCAGGAACTCGATCAACTTTGCTTAAAAATCTTTAAAAAGAATGTGAGAGGAGATTCTCAGCCGCTCTTTTCTTTATTCATTCTTTTCTCTTTCAAGTAGGTTCACAAGTACTTCTACAAATGTACTGTCAATGTCAGACGATGACTCGTCAATGATTCTTCTGACTCAGGTACATTTTGCTGTTGTGATGCTTCATGCTTTGTCAGTAGCTAACAACATGTAAATTTTCAGTGTGAACTTATTCAACTGGTCTTTCCGATTGCCGATATGTTTGTCCACTTAAACTTTAACGCTCAACTTTCAATTTTTCAACTACGTGATATGCTTAAGGTAATATTTTACTACAGAACCCGTGCGTCCCTTACTATGACATACCCCCGCGATCAAGGTAAGTGCAAAAATTCATCATAGCAGGTGAGATACTGAGATCATCCTTTATCTTTTGATTTACAACGTCAAACTATTGGTGAACAGGTTAGTACATTGTATAGCAAAGCGGCCAATAACATTTAACGAGGGTTAGGCACATACCTTTTACGGTACAAATTTAGCTTTGAAAGCACACGGAATTCTCTCGCGTTGAGATTTTCTTCCTTTTATGGTATTTGGCCCATTTTTGGCTCTTGTATGATATCCTAACTATGCATAGGTCTGCACATAATCTGGATGTAACAGAAGGACAGCCCTGATATCCCAGATAACTCACAAGTATAAAGACCTGAAATCTCAGACGTTGGCTATCTATCAACGCAAGATTTAAGACCGTAAGATCAAACGCCGATGGTATGTTAGCCACAAGATACATAGTTGGTTATGTTTATACCACTTAGTATCTTTTATCAATTTGAGCATCAAGCCTATCGACATAACACATTAGGTCCTTGTCTTTTCGGCTATGACACCTCACATGTGTTAGTCAAACCCTTTAACACGAATATTCATTTCATTTCCCATATGATGCAATAAAATCTTTTTGGATTTCTCTGTTTTTCTAATATTTTTGTATTTTTCTCAGTTCCAGCCCCTCAAACAATGCATACATACATATATCTCCTTCTTCCTCCTAAATTTGTGTATCACAATTTATGCACTAGTTTACCTAACAATGAAGACGTATGTACAAAGTTATAAACGATAGAAAAGAAAATATTTTTGTTGTTTTTGCTTAACCGTTCCGACATTAGATTGAAGACTAATCATTGTTACTTGCAGCATGAAATTTAAATTGTACCATTTCACTGATCTTATCTTACCTCATCTCCTCTAAAGGAAACATATCATCTCTAACAAAGTTGAACTTTTTGCAACATGAAATGTTACCGTTATATCTCTTGAACAACCGCTATCAACATTCCCCGTATTTTCAACAGCTCCTCCTTGGTTGTCCCTGAAAAAGAAGGAGATTAGTAAGACACTAGTACCCAGGCCATGGTGGTCCTGGGTATTCTTGAAGTATCAAAATAAAACACTACTTTCAGACACAAGTCCCCTTTTGTTTCAAGGATTGGAGACGTTGCCATTTTGCATTTGGGTTTCCAAATTTGTTTGGGCTTAACAAATGCGTTTGTTTCCTTCGGTTGAGCAACTTTAGCTGTTTCAGGTTTATTCGTTCTAGAAATAGTTTTTTGTTCCTGAACAACCTTGCGTTTGTTTTTAGCAACATTCCAATCCCCATCAGATGGTTTAACCTTGGGATTCACATTCTTCATTGCCTTAGCTGATGATACCTTGATCGACTTTGAATGAAAGTTATCCTTTGGTGTAACCTTCTGATTTTGAGCATAATACGGTTCATAGGGACGATGTATGTAGTTCTAAGCAATGTGACAAGGAGCATGTTTGTCTCTTCACGTATTAAGCATTCTGATCAGCTTGATTTGCTCTTGTAGGCCCTGAAGGATGAACCGGAACTTTCTGTGCTTGTTTTCCTTTCATATTTCTTGTAGATGAGCGTGATTTTTGATGTCTATACTTGTCGTTTGCTAGGGCCTTCTGCTGTGGAGATTTTTTTTATTTTTCTTGTGTTGCTTAGACTGCAAGTCTTGTTTAGAAATCTCACTAGGCTTTCCATAAGCTTTTTTAGCACAGTCGAATGCATATTTCTCACATTTTCCATTACTGACTGGCTTAACAAAGAATTTTCACATCACAGACTTTTGAGGGCTATTGCTGCCTGTAGATGATCTCAGAGAGTGTGATTGTCTTTGATGTTTAGACTTCCCCTTTCCTCGTTAGTGACCTGAATGTTTCGACTTCTTTTGTTTGTTCTGAACCCTTGCAACAGTAACGAAAGGCTTAGATTGTCCAATTTGTGAGCTAGAAGCCTTGTTAACATCAGCTTTCTCTTCATCAGCTTCGATACAATTAGAGAGTCCTGGTTTATCGGATGAAAGACCAGATACTTTAGCTAAATCAGTAGAAGAGTCACTAGCACAATATGCAATTGACACCCTTTCTACACATGAAGTAGAAGCTTCAGTATTTTTCACACATTTTGCTTCATTTTAACATTTACAGGTTTAGCAAACCCCCATGTGTTGGATGTATAATCACTGGGTTCGCCATACACCATATGTTGTGTGTTTTCAAGCTCTTCCTTGGATTCAGGTATTTTTGATTATTTGGTAGGACAACCTGATTGAATCCCAAACCCTTCCTCTTGTTCTTTTTGTATGCCAATTGCACACTTCTTGAACTATCTTGACAACTTCTATATATTTACTTCATTTTGTTTATACATGCCAATTAGGAGCTCTAGCTCAGCTCTCACAGACTCAAGTTCCATGTTTTTTACATAGAATTTGCATTTGTAATCATGGACCCAACAATGCTGTTGATTGAGATCCAAGTGAAGCTGAGCTATATCCTTCTTTTGTGCTTCAACCTTTTTAGTAAGCAATTTGTTGATTTGTCTAAGGGCTAATAAACTGAGCCATTGCGCTGTTGTAATCATTCACCATTTTAGTGTTGAGTGCCCTAAGTTGTGCAACCTTAATCCTGCAATGTTCAATACACAAAAGATAGTTGATTGTGTCAATGAGTGATCCTGGTTTGTTAGTATGTGTTTGGGCTTGGGTTGCTGGGTTATTGACTAAAGCTTGCTGGGCTTGAGGTTCTGTTTGGCTACTTCATTGTGGTGAGATTCTGTTAATTGTGCGTAAAGATCTAGGTTTGATTGTAAATGATCCGATAACCAAGATATAAAGGAGTCTCTGTCATTACCCAAAAAGGTATTCAGATGATTCCTTATTTCTTCTTTTCGCCCCCCCCATTTTCAAGCAAACGCATCACATAGTTCACAACAGTATCAACATTATAGTTCCCTATAAACTCATTCAGTTTTTCCTTCGATCGATCCCACAACCTACTAGCTCCATCTCTAGAAAAATTAATTTCAAAGCACAAATTGTCGCACTATCTATCAATCCCTTAAAAATTTGAATCTTGTGGAAAGCTTGACTATTTCCCGCAATCAAAAATTGGGTTCTTGCTAACTTGAACACCTAGCAATGTATGAACCCACTTTCTAACTGCACCTCAAAACCTGTAAAGACTTGATTCACAAAAGAAGCACACCTTTATATATATATATATATATATATATATATTATAACTGATTTTTAATTAAACCTTAAGCCTAATAATTAACTGATGATAATAAAGATTATTATTAAAACCTTAAAAACAATTAATCTGAAAATCCTAAATGTCACCTCAAACCCAATTTATTTAATAAACCTAATTGCAAAAGAAATCTTCACGAATCCCCACTGAGTCCTTTTCTGATTCTTCTTTCACCTTTCTCGACAATAATAATTGTCACAAATAATATATTTCGTTTTTTTCGTTTCTATCCCAACAGACCCTTTCTAGATAACCAGCGGTAGAGTGTTACTCAATGACGTGTATGTTGAGAGATGATGGTACGGAAGTTATGGTGATGTGACGATGTTGAAGGTGCCGATGATGATGATGACGGGAGAATGAGAACATGACCGCAGTGAAGAAGCATTGCAGGTTGTGGTAGTCATTGGAGCGGTGATCAACGATGACAATTATGTCCAATAATGATGATTAGTGGTGACCGTGGAGAATGTCGTTGTTGCAGGTGTGACCAGAGAGGATGGCCATCGGTGATCGGAAGGAGAAGATTTATGAGTGTTAATGAGCAAAGGTCCGGAAACTTATTTCAGATTCTTGTTTCGAAACAATGAGAGTGTGACAACTTGATTTCAGAAACGGTGTATTTCGGAAAAGTGTTACAGATGAATATTTGAAAACTCTTTTGGGTGAGTATTCGAAAAACTGTTTCGTATATGTTTCCGATCAATTCGAATAGTGTGTTTCGGATGATGAATGATGAACAGTTTACGATGATGAATGATAAGTAGTTTTGGATGATGAATGATGATGCAAGTTGAAATTCGGATGTTTTCGAAATGCAATGATAATGTCAGATAAAAAAACATTTCAGATCAACCTATGTATTTCAGATGACAATGATGATAATTTCGAATGAGAATATGACAATTTCAGATGATGACGCTTATGTATTTCAAAAGATGATGTTGACAGATGATGATGACAATTTGGATGATGGAGTTTTAATTTGGATGATAATATACTATTTCCAATAAATGATTTCAGTTTTTTTTTAATTCTGAGACTTTTCAAACAGTAACTTCTAAAAATTTTGGATTTTTAATTCTTAAACCTATTTAAAATAAACATATTATCAAAACTTTTAAGGATCTGATAAAATCTATTTTTAACAGCTTTCAAACAAATCTATGAAGCAAAAATAATTATTTTCTAAAGAAAATTAGAAGAACACGAAGAACACCAATCCAAAGTTTTCGGAAAACTTGAATGTTCGATATCAAACTGAGCCTAGAAACATGTTCTAAAAGCTATAATACCAATTGTAAGTCTCGAATAATCCGGATCTCAAAACAATATCGAACAATCACCAAGGATGGGCGGAATCCAAACATGGGATTCTGAACCATAGTCCATTGCATATATTTGTTACAAATCAATTAAAACTTGAATGGGATTCTGTTACAAATGAATAACACGAGTTTATATACCTAGGGTAAGCTCATGCCCCTCATGGGCTCCCCTTGGGCTTTCCTGGCTCACCTGGCCTAAGCCATGCCCAAATGACTGATAAAGGTCCAAAACTAATATAAACTAACCCAAATAAATCCCAGTTCGCAACCATAGTCCATTGCATATATTTGTTGTGTTAGTCTCATACTTCTAGGACCTTAAAATTGAGGTTGCCAGAACAATGCTTGCAGATTCAGGTGTACCATTGTCCTTTTAGGTAGAGGCTGTAAACACTGCTTGTTATGTGCAAAACAGATTTTTAATCAACCCTAGATATCAGAAGACTGCTTATGAAATACTATATAAAATCAAACCACTGATCTCTTATTTCAAAATCTTTGTTTGCCCATGTTTCATTTTAAACTTAAAAGATTCAATTTCAGAATTTGCAGCCAAAGTAGATTGTGGTTTTTTTCTAGGATACTCAACTACTGTCAAAGCCATTCAACACAAGGACTAAGTGTGTAGAAGAGATTTTGAATGTAAAGTTCAATGAACTTTCTTCTTTAAAAATCCCAGCAAATCCTGCTGAATTTCTTGATTTAGATAAATTTACAATTGAAGATGTGTCTGTCAAGACTAACAATGCAGGTACACCATAGTCTTCTCATCAATATTATTGATTTGATCCCACAATATAAAGTCACTTCCACCACCAGAGGAACAGATGTTCATAACAGTTGTCAAAACTCTGCCACTAATACATTAACAGTTGTTGATCCTCAAACCTTTGCCGCCTCATCCAGCCAATCTACTATTGACAAAAGTACATCATCTGTGAACAAAAGTTAACCCATTTTTACACCTATTCCACCCATGCCTCCACCTCTATTCCAAACATCTGTTAACTCTTCAAAAGTGGCAACAGATGTTAGCTAAGATGATTCTCATAGTTGCCTTCACCTCTAAATGCCATCATTTCATACAAGGGAGATCAAATCTATCTTAAAAATCATCCACCAAACCAAGTTATTAGCAACATCAATGAAGGGTGCTCACAAGAAGTCAATCCCAAAACATTTGTCTTTTTGCTGGTTTTCTATCACTCACACAACCTGTCAAGTACCAAGAGGCACTAAGAGACAATAGTTGGGTAGAGGCCATGCAGGAAGAGGTCTTAAAGTTCAAAAGACAACAAATATGGGAACTTGTACCATTGCCTAAGGATGTATGGTCAATTGGCACACAATGGGTCTTCAAGAACAAAACAGATGAAAAGGGCATTGTTGTCAAAAACTAAGCTAGGCTTGTGGTTCAAGGGTATAGACAAGATGAAGGCATTGATTATGATGAAACATTTGCTCTAGTAGCAAGATTAGAGGCCATCAGATTATTTTTAGCGTCTGTTGTCAACCACAACATCAAGTTGTATCAAATGAATATCAAATGTGCATTCCTTTATGGAAGATCTAGGAAGAGGTATATGTATTCCAACCCCCTGGTTTTGAAGATTACTTTTATCTTGATCATGTCTACAAGCTTAATAAAGCTTTGCATGGCTTGAAATAGCACCAACGGCCTGATATGAAACTCTTTCCACCTTTTTCTTATGCATAGGTTTCACAAGAGGTAAAATTGATAAAATACTGTTTTTAAAATGGAAAGGAAAGGAAAGGATTTGATGATTGTCCAGATTTATTTGGATGACATCATATTTGGATCCACATGTAATTCCATGTGTGAAGAGTTCAGAGAACACATGATAGTAGAGTTTGAGATGAGTGCCATGGGTGAACTTCAATGCTTTCTTTTTCTCAAGTTAAGCAATTGAAAAAGGGTTCATTCATTCATCAAAGTAAATATGCTAAAGAACTATTAACAAAATTTGATATGAATGATTGTAAACCATGTAGTCACCCATGGCCACCTCAAAATTGGTCACTGTTGATGATAAAGATGACTTGGTTGATCAAACACTTTATAGAAGCATGATTATTGTAACTAACTGCATCAAGGCCAGACATCATGTTTGCCACATGTGTCTATGCCAGATCCCAGTTAGCACCTAGAAAGTCCAACCTTATAGATATGAAAAGGATATTCAGATACATAAAAGGTGCTCCCACACTTGGTATCTAGTATCCTGCTAATGGAAATATTGAACTTTCAGGTTACTCAGAGAGTGACTTTGTTGGTTGTCATACTACAAGGAAGTCCACTTCACGAGGTTGTCAGCTTCTAGGAAAATGCTTAGTTTCTTGGCAAAGCAAAAAAGCAAACTGTGGTTTCAACATCCACAGCAGAGGCTAAATATATTGTTGCTGCAAGCTATACAGCTCAACTCATGTGGCTTCAAAGTTAGTTGCTGGATTTTGGTGTGACTGCTTTAAAGACTCCTCTCATGTTGGATAGTCAAGCAGCTGAAAAAAACATCATTAAAAATCCAGTTTCTCATTCTAAAACCAAGCAGATTAACATCAGACATCACTTTGTGAGGTATTGCTATGAAAAAGGTTTGATTTCTCTACATCATGTTCCAACCAAGGATAAGCTGGCAGATGTGTTGATAAAAGCTTTAGACACATCCACCTTTGAAAGCTTGATCCTTAAGATTGATATGCTAAACATGGATTAAAAGCGACACTTTGTTTTTCTTTGAATAAAAAGCATTAAAATGCTTTTAGAAAATAAAAAAATCCATCCTTAAAATAGCTTTGATTAAAAATTTCAAAAATCCTTAAAGTTTGTTACCAACCACTATTTCTAAAACCTCAGTTTGGCTAGAATTTCTCCATGCTGAAAGGTCTCCTCTGTTTTTCACTCACCACTGTTCATAACATCTGTTTTGACTAACCACTATTTGCCCTAACCTCTTATGTCTATTCTTTGATAGACTAAAATAAGCCACTGCTCATATCCACTATTACTAACCTCTGTTGCTTTTCAACATAGGTTTTATAACAACTGTCATCCACAAACAGAGGTTACCAAGTGGGTAAATATTAGCCATCAGATCTTTCAAACAGATGTTACCACGTCAGCATTCACTTTTTCACTTTATAAAAGCCCATGTTTCATTCAAACAGATATTTCACTGGCAACTTGAATTCAAAATTCATATAAAGCGGTTTCCACTTCATCTTCTTCAAAACATTTGACCTTTCATCTCCGATCATGGCTCTACAAATCAAAACTCCTCATAACTACCTTCCTTATTTCGAGAAAACCAACAAAAATATATCTTCCACTTAATAATTGATGTTTTGACATCATCAAAATACTACACCATCCTAACTGCTGATGCACCAATATACGTGGATGCCCTCCAACAATTCTTGGCAAATGCTGAAGTTCAATCTCAAAATAAAAAGCCCTTTGCTATGACGTCAAAGATCGGAGGAATCATTGTTCAGATATCCTCGTCTTCCATATACACAATATTCAGTCTAAATGACAGGCAGGTTATATTACTTTTGAAAAACAGCACCTTCACACAGAGCTCCTAAAAAGAGGGTATGTAGGTCAATTGACAGGAGTTACAATTTTTAAACCTCAATTTCCTGCTGAAATGAGATATTTTTTCCATACCCTACTTGTATGTCTCTCACCCAAGACCACCTCTTTTAATGAGATTCCACAAAAAGTTCAATACTTAGGATATGCTGTTTTTAAAAATTCAGATTTAATCTATCCCAGGCATTGTTCTTGGACTTGGTGGCAAATGTGACTTCTATTAAAGGGAATAAACCTAAAGCTTTTCTTATGTATCCCAAACTTTTAAGCTTTTACCTTCAAAGACAAGTGTCAATAATGCAAGATAAAGAGTCAAAAGTTTCTAAAACCCAAACAAAGAGGGATGAGCCTATTTTGATGAGTCCACATTTGTTGCTCAAACGTCTATTGCTGAGCCCACTGCTCCTAGTGATTATGACACCACAACCAGTGTTGTGAAACCTACACCAAAAAAATCCAAAAAGATACCCCCACATTCAAAAAGCCCACAAAAAGAAAAAACATAAAAAGGCACCTCTGGAAGATGAGATCCTAGAGGATAACCTTGTGGCAACACCAAAGCCACTAGAAACCACTTTTGTTACTTCCTCACAACATATGGAAAGATCTCCACCCATCTTAACTCCTCTTGAATCCTCATAACAAAATAAAGTTGTAAGCACAGGGACACCATATCAAGAGGAAGATATTTCACTTGAAAATCTGTTTCTAAGCCCCTCTCCCAGGGCTATCTCTCTTTCAACTCCACAACCCTCCACTCCAATTCCACCAAAATTAATACCTCTGTTTGAAGCAATTGATAACACTTACACACAAATCAGTTCCTGTCAATCACCAATTAATGAGAGCAAAATTCCACAAGTTAATGAGTCTGAGAAAAATCAACTTACTAGCCCACATACAGCTGAGGAGGCTACACCCCTTGAGTTACATATAACTCTTATTGGTAGTTCAAGTGAAGCAGCCACTACAACTAGTGAAATAACAGTTTTTCAGTTGGATAGTGGTTTCATCCACAAGTCTTCCTTGAAGGCAACAACTGTTGAGGATACAATTGTAACCTTTGTTCTAGTTGGAAGTCCCCAGTACCAAGAAAAAAAGGGCATTTGGTTCTGATAATTTGGAGTCTTCTCTAGTTATGAAACAAAATAAAACTACCTCTGGTAGGGATTCAGATGATCCCATTAAGTTAGGTGATGAATTAAGATACAAGGATTTGACTGTGAGAATAACATTTATAGAATCTTCAATGAAGAAATGAAAAGCATGATGAAACGGATGTTACAAAATTCTACAAGTCAACCATCTATTCAGCAAATTGCCAATGAGCTGTGGAAATCAGTGCAACCAATCATCCAAGCTCAAAGGAATTTGGCTTATCTTAACCACAACACTCACATGGAGTTGATAAGGAGTATGGATAGGCCAGGTACAATGTTACACAAGCTGATATCAAAGCTATCAGGGAACATCTCTTAAAGACTACTAGTTCTACCCCTCCAACTGTACTACAAGAAGAAGTAGATTATGATGCCAAAAATGGGGAGAATGACATATTGAGAAAGTTACAGCCTTTATCACAAGCAAAACCATCAAAGGTGCAACAACAAAAGCAAGGTCTACTCCGCAAAAATCCCACAACCTCTGCTAAGGCATCAGATGCTGGAAGGGAAAAAGGGATTGATGAGACCCTAAACAAGAAAACAGAAGAGATTGCCTCAGAAAAGCAGAGAAGGCAAAATACACCTGAAAGCAAAACTTCTCTCCTAATTGAACAATAACAAGCCATACAAAGGGAAAAGGAGGATATTGGTAGTTCAAAAAGGAGAAAGTCAACAAGAAATGTTAAATAGCCAATTTCCACCCCTCCTAAAACCACTCCTAAGTCTACAAGAAGTGTATCCTCTACTGCAACCAAAACTAAACCCTTACCACAAAAACCTCCTCAAAAGGAACCATCACCACCACAATCTCCACCAAATCAACAAACAAATGTTGGTACAACAGATGTATTAGGAGATGTTCCGCAAACCACTATGTAGAGACATTAATAGGTTTATGAATTAGTTTAGATTAAGGATTGATTTGTTTTAATTGTAATGGGCTTGGGGAAGGGCCTTGGGCCTAAGAGATTAGGGTTTTAGAGTACTAACCCTCTTGTATATATAGCTAATGATGTATTAGGGTTTGGTGGCTCTTGCATTGCAATTTCACTTGTATTAGACAAATTCCAATTTGTATGCAAGTTGAATCCTTTCATCTTCATCTTTTTCTAAGATCTTAGTTTGTGTGATATCACACGGATTTCTGATCACATCTACTTCTTTTTTTGTTTTCGGTTGAACATCTCGAACCATCTCGGATTGTCTCGAATAGTCTGCTTGAACATCTCGGACTGTCTCGATAGTCCGTGTAGGTCCCCTAATTCGTATGGATATTTACAGAATCATCTATCTAATCTAGAGTGCAGAATACCCTAGATCATATTTCACAGAATACCGAACAAGAACAAGAACCAGAACACGGACACACACTTTTAATTTGTATTCTATTGATTATCTAACACAAGTCTTTACAATCAATTCAAGACTCTCTCTCAACTTTCTCTGAAGTAATTAGCTAATTCTCTAATCAACTGAACAAGAAACCTAAACCCTAATGACAACCTCCCTTTATATAAAGACAAGTTTGCACCTAGGCCAGGGTTTCACCACATGGACTGCTATTGGGTCTAGGCCCAATTCGCCTACCATATGCTATATGGTGTCTGGATTAGCCCAATTACTTCTAATTAACTATTACAAAACTAAACCCGCTAACTGTTTATCATTTACTAATTACAAGATATCCAAAGACCAAATCTAAGCTGTTGTCACAAATATGCACCAACAAACTCCCCCTTGACAATAACTTCATTAAACAACTTAATCTTCAGTCATCTTGCATCTTTAACATCTTTGAAAAATGTTGGTCTTTGGATAGCTTCAGTTTTAATAGCTTCTGTCAGTAACAGACTCCTCCTAAGTTGATGTATCCAATCACCAAATTTTCTAAATCGTTAGCGTTTGAGTAAACTCTAGTTTAGTACTTGCATAGCAATCTTCAAAACTGTTCAACTTTGTCTGCAATGTAGAAAGGAGGTTCTACCATGCATCCAAGCAAACTCCTCTTCACTAAACTTCTCAGCAACACACTGCTACAATCTGTATACTATAAAACAAATATCTCGAGAAACCATAAGAATTTTTCAACACAAGTTGAAAAAATTATTATTATTCAAGACATAGTAAGACTGTATCACAGATTAAGCACTTCTCAACTCAAACCATACTCAAAATTATAAACACCATGAACCTGCAAGATTTTAAAAAATTTTGAACTCATCTTCTAACACTGTCTCCCCCTATCGGTAAAAACTCCTCCATAAATAATCAATACCGTACATTAAGAATATACAAGAAAATGAAATATTTTTGGATTTTTATATTTTCTGAAATCAAATAAAGAATGAAATAATAAACACTCTGTTTTTTTGAGAGAATCACTGTTAAGAAGATCATATCAGCAACATCAAACTATGTTCACACTATTTGATAATTCTATTTGCAATTTTCATGAAAAGTAGTTCAAGACGATTACCAGTATTGTTTATCCACTTAAACAAAATACATGAACATTTCAAGTACCATTACCTAATGATATGTTAAGATAATTTATACTGATATACTAGTGTGTCCCACTTCAGGACATACCCCCACGATCAAGGTATGCACAAAGATTCCTCGTAGTATGTGAGTATACCGAAATTCATCCTTTTGAATTACAACGTTAGATAATTGGTGATCAGGTCAGTACTTCCGTACATCAAAGAGACCAATATCCAACGAGGGTTAGGGCAAATACCAAATTTTGGTATGAATAATGCAATTTGCACATTTGAATGACTCTCTAGGAGAGCTTCTTCAATTTCTTTTAGGATTTGGCATTTTAGCTCTTTTAAGATATCCTGGTGATGCCTAGGTCAGCATATATCTGGATGAAGCAGAAGGAAAACCTTGATACCCCGGATGAAATAATGATATAAAGACCTAAAATCTCAGATTTTGGCAATCTATCAACGCAAGATTTAAGGTTATAAAACCATACGCCACTGATATGTTACTCACTCATACACAGTTCATTATCTTTATATCACAAGGTAAGTTGATTATTTCATGCTTTTTGCCTACTGGTACATCATATGATGAAGCTGCTATCACACATAAGCAATTTTAATTTTCATTTCAGTGTGACAATCTAACTTGCTGATTTACTATCATTTCTTCTTTTCCACACAGTCAAAACTCATTTTTGATTTTCTATTTTTTTATGTTTCTTGATTTTTGAAAAGCCGTAAGTTATTTACAAAATATTTTTATGGAAAAATGGTTATTCAGGACTCCTCATCCTGTTGAGTTCCACTAAATGTTCAAAGCGAGCCCTGTCAAATGCTTTTGTGTAAAGATCTGCCAGGTTAGCTAGTGTGTCAACTCGATGCAGTTCAATTAATTTTTTTCAGCACAATCTCGTATAAAATGATGACGAATGTCAATATGTTTTGTGCAACTGTGTTTTATGGGATTGTTGGTGATTGATATCGTGGCATTATTGTCTATCATAATTGTCCCACCCTCAATTTCCACTTGTGGAGTTTTACCGCGAGGCGTGTGAACAAACCAGAATCTGAAACACTAGTACGTCGAACGACTCTATATGATTTGATAATACGTTTTCCAAAAATCATTTGATTAACCAATCATCGTAGATTTTAGATTGTCTTAGTTAGTTACCAAAGTTTAGCGGAAGCATTAGTTTTTATGGTTGAGCGTAAGCATAAAATAAGTAGAGAAACGGGCGCCAACACAAACGCCAAAACCAAAGGAAAATCCAAAACAATGTTTGTAAATGAGACTCGATAAAATATATCTTGATCAATGCAAGTGAGTGCACCTAGAGCTCCTAGCATCCTGAGAAACATGTAAAGAAACAAGTGTCAACATTAAAGATGAGTGAGTTCACAGGTTTTCATAAATTCGTTTGTTCGGTTATGAGTTTGTTTCCCCCGTTATCCCTAACCCGGGATAACGATTTAGTTCCATTATTCCCAACCCGGAATAATACCGATAGTTCCATTATTCCTTAACCGGAATAATAATGATGTTGGTTTCGTTATTCCAAACCCGGAATAATAAGTTGTTGTTTCCATTATCCTCAACCCGGGATAATATAGTTGTTGTTTCCTAAAGTTATGTCACGTAAGTGTTCGCGATCGAAGCTGACTGTTGTGCCTCCGTGTTGCCAGGCCTATCACTGACCATGGCGAAGTTAGGCCAAATTATTCACCCGTTGACCATACCCGGTCGGCTAGCGCGACTAGCTCGGATGGGGCTTGTCGGGCCCAGTAGTACTACTTGTAATTCCCCCGCTATTGAAACCCAATACTAACGATCCGAGAGATTGACGAGGACTTAAGTGATATAGCTGCTTAGTGACCATAACATTACATTAACATCAACTTAGTTACCGAATAGTTATGTGACGTTAATTTCGTATAACGTAAAGAGATTGAGTTTGAAGAGTGTATACATGTTTCTCCCCCTGTTGTTTAAAAACCGGATAAAGTTAGGGGCTGTGAACTCACCTTTTGTTGCTCGGTTAGTGTAGCAAAGAAGTCGTAAAGGATGGGACCGCTAATTGCGTCCTAACAAACCAATTGATTTCAAGTCAGTGTGTGAACACACCAATACAAATTCTACACTTAATTTACGCACAAAGTGATACACACAAACAAAATACCTAACACTCAAACATGCATGCAAGTATCCTCATGTGATCATAGTAATCAAAACAATTTATCATGAACATAATCCAATCCATGCAACACTTTGGTGCACACAATCACAAGTTATCAAATTTCAGCTTACATACTCATAATTCAGCTGTTTTCTAGAATTTTTATAAAATAGTTCCAACATTCCAAAAATTCCAATTATTTTACAGCAGGTGACATTTATACTTTAGAAATTTATATAAATTTTCCAAGTCCTAAATCTTTACCAATTAACCATAAATATTAATATACTAGGCTGCAGTCAGATTCGTCGCTTTCTGACTGCAGTCCATGGAAGAATTTATTTAAAAATCACTGATCATTCAATTAACAAATTTCTAGTGGGATTTGCCCGGAAATTTCCATATCTAGTTGCTGTACAAATTTCATGATTCGACTCCCTACTGATTATAAAATCCAACTCGATAAACAACTAACAAAATTTCAGGATTTTCTCAGCTTTAGTTACTGAACTTCTTTGGCCACTTAAAAATATCAAACGACTTCAGAAAAATATGAATCTAGCGCCATTAGATTCGTTATTCAAATCTCTATGTTTTAGACTTCAGAAATCCATTTTTCGACAACTAATGACCGAGTTACAGCCAGATGAAATCGGCTGTAACTATTACTCAGCAACCTGTTTCAGCATTTTGTTACCACTAATTCGCATAAACCGTCAATATAATGAACTAAGCGATCAAGAACTGATTTTTCTAATCATAGATCAATACATATAACATATCCATGCAAACGCTAATCAACATCTCTAGTTTTTATAAACAAATACAGCCCATGATTTCAGATTTTCAAACAAACATCCAACTTTCAATCTAGCATTAACAATCCGAAAACAACACAATCACTTCATTCAAACACATATATCCGAATATGATCTTGTAACAAATGATAAATTCTAATCTTTAATGATAAGGTAAACGAACCGTGAGTGAGATGAGGAACCGATGATCAAAGATACTTGCGACCGAGAAGATCCGTAACCGAGAAGGAAGTGTTGTTCGCGACCGGGAAGAAGAGTGGGCTGTTTGTGATCGAGGAAGTGAACAAAGGGGCTGATCTCGCGACCGAATGGAATGTAACAAGGCTGATCATGATCGATATGATGAAGGAAGAAGCTGCCGTCGGTTGCTAGGGTTTTTTTGTTAAGGAGCATGCATGTGGGTTTGTATATATAGCGCAAAGAGATAAGGGTTACGGTTTGGGTTTGATCTCGTGGCCGAGAGTGGTTTGGGTTGGTTCGGTTTGGGTTGCACGCAATGGGTTTGCGGTTTGGGTTGCACACAATGGGTTTGGGGTTTGGGGTTTGGGTTGCACACGGCCGAGAATGGTTTGGGTTCTAAACTTGGTCCCCAAATCTTGGTTAACTCCTAGAGTCACAAGAAATTAAAGTTGGTTCGTGTCGCGGTTCGGTTCGGTTCGTGTACATATTTACCATAATTATTTTATAACTAAAACAATCACATAATCGCACATCACGTATTCACTAACTCGTACACGTTTAATACGTAGCATACAATTTATTCGACAAGTATTGCGTTTAAGTTATCCGAAAAACCGGGATGTCACATTATCCCCATGTTGAAAGAATTTTCGTCCCGAAAATTGAGTAAACGCGGTTTAGCATGCAGCGTACATGTTTAGAGTGCCACGCACAAAGAGTTAGTTCGTTAATGATGGTACGCGAAGTTACAAGAAGTTCCCAAGTGCCATGCACAAGAATTTAGTTAACAATGGTACGCGAAAGTATGAGAAATTTCCAGGTTGTCACATCATCCCCATGTTGAAAGAATTTCGTCCCGAAAATTTAGTTGTTGGTATCGTTAGTTTGCTGCTCAGTTGCGAAGAGGTGTGGGTATTTGCTTTTCATTTGGTCCTCTCTTTCCCACGTGAACTCCGGTCCACGCTTAGAGTCCCAACGAACCTTAACGATCGGAATCTTGCTGTGCCTTCGAGTCTTGATCTCACGATCCATGATCTCGATAGGCTGTTCCACAAAGTGTAGTTGTTCATCCACTTGAATCTCATCCAATGGAATGACTAGAGTTTCATCTGATAGACACTTCTTCAGATTTGACACGTGAAATACGTTGTGAACTCCACTGAGTTCGGCAGGAAGGTCTAATTGATAAGCTATGGGTCCAATACGTTTCAAGATCACAAACGGACCTACGTACCGTGGGTTTAGTTTGCCTCGTTTTCCGAAACGGATTACACCCTTCCAGGGTGACACCTTCAGTAGGACGCGGTCGCCTACTTGAAATTCGAGCGGTTTGCGTCGTTGATCAGCGTAGCTTTTCTGTCGATCTCGTGCCGCCGCCATGCGGTTTCTGATCTGTACAATCTTTTCGGTAGCCTTAAGTATTAACTCAGGGCCTGTGAGTTGACTGTCACCGACTTCTGCCCAACAGACCGGTGATCTACATTTACGACCGTATAGTGCCTCAAACGGTGCTGCCGAAATACTCGTATGATAACTGTTGTTATTTGAGAATTCCACTAAAGGCAGGTGGATTTCCTAACTATTTCCAAAGTCTACTACGCATGCCCTAAGCATGTCTTCCAAGGTCTGTATGGTCCTTTCACTTTGACCGTCAGTCTAAGGGTGATAGGCTGTGCTCATATCTAAGCATGTTCCCAACGCTTTCTGGAGTGACTGCCAGAAGTTGGACGTGAAGCGAGCATCTCTGTCTGAGATGATGGATGTTGGCACTCCGTGCTGAGAAACTACTTCCTTAATGTAGATGCGAGTCAACTTCTCCATCTTATCTGTTTCTTTAATAGCTTGGAAGTGTGCGGACTTAGTTAAACGATCCACAATTACCCAGATGGTATCGCAACAACCCAAAGTTAGCGGGAGTTTAGTGATGAAGTCCATTGAGATCTGATCCCATTTCCACACTGGGATCTCAGGTTGTTGGAGTAGCCCCGATGGCTTTTGATACTCTACCTTGACTTTGGCACAAGTCAAACATTTACTCACGTAGGTGGCTATATCGGCTTTCATGTTGGGCCACCAATACGCAGCTTTAAGGTCTTGATACATCTTATCCGAACCAGGATGGACAGAGTATCGGGATTTGTGAGCTTCGTCCATGACTAGCTCTCTGAGGTTTCCGTAGAGAGGTACCCATATGCGATTCATGAAATACCGGGCTCCATTGGGTTTTACTTCCCAATCGCGTTCCATTTTTCCCACCGATTCGGCCCTGATGTTTTCCTCCTTAACTGCTTCTAACTGGGCGTCGCGTATTTGTTCGGGTAGCCCCGAATGAATAGTGAGCTGCAATGCTCGCACACGACAAGGTTTCAAGTGTTCCTTCCTACTGAGGGCATCAGCTACCACGTTAGCTTTACCCGGGTGATACCGAATGGCACACTCATAATCGTTCAAGAGTTCTACCCAGCGACGCTGTCGCATGTTCAACTCCTTCTGATCAAAGATGTGTTGGAGGCTCTTGTGGTCTGTGAAGATTGTGCACTTCGTCCCATAGAGGTAGTGTCTCCAAATCTTAAGTGCAAACACTACTGCTCCCAATTCCAGGTCATGCGTTGTGTAGTTTTTCTCGTGAACCTTCAGTTGGCGGGACGCATACGCGATGACCTTATCGCGTTGCATGAGTACGCATCCCAACCCCTGAAATGGAAGCATCACAATATACTACAAAGTCATCTGTCCCTTCCGGCAAGGACAGAGTGGGTGCACTGCAAAGTTTCTGTTTCAGCAATTGAAATGCTGCTTCTTGCTTGTCACCCCAAGCATACTTGATGCCTTTCTGGGTGAGGGTAGTAAGCGGTTGTGCGATCTTTGAAAATCCCTCGATGAAACGTCTGTAGTAACCAGCCAAACCCAAAAATTGGCGGATCTCCGTTGGTGTCCTGGGTGCTTCCCAGTTTCTGATAGCTTCAATCTTGGCAGGGTCTACGTGGATACCCTTTTCATTCACGATATGCCCGAGAAACTGAACTTCCCAAATCCAGAAATCACACTTTGAAAGCTTGGCATATAGCTTCTCCTGTTGAAGTAATCCTAACAGTAATCGTAGATGTTCAGCATGTTCTTCTTCACTTTTGGAGTAGATGAGTATGTCATCGATGAACACAATGACAAACTTGTCGAGGTATGGTTTACACACACGGTTCATGAGGTCCATGAACACCGCGGATACGTTGGTGAGACCGAAGGGCATGACCAAGAACTCGTAATGGCCATACCGGGTACGAAATGCCGTCTTAGCGATATCCTCCTCCCTGACGCGTAGCTGATGGTAACCAGACCGTAAATCAATCTTGGAGTAGTAGCTTGACCCTTGAAGTTGGTCGAAAAGATCGTCGATGCGAGGTAACGGGTATCGGTTTTTGACAGTAACCTTGTTGAGTTCCCTGTAGTCGATGCACATGTGGAAGGTCCCGTCCTTCTTCTTGACAAAAAGGACTGGAGCTCCCCATGGCGAAGCGCTTGGTCGGATAAATCCCTTTTCTAACAGCTCCTGAAGTTGGGTAGACAGCTCCTGCAGCTCGGCTGGAGCTAGGCGGTATGGAGCCTTGGCGATAGGAGTTGCATGGTTCGCCAATTCGATTTCAAACTCCAATTGTCGATGGGGTGGAAGACCAGGTAATTCCTCTGGGAACATATCGGAAAAATCACAGACGAAAGGGATGTCTTCTATACGTTTCTCGTCCTTAGGCTGCTCGGTAACTAGTGCGAGTAAAGCGAAGGAGTTCTTTCTCCGAAGATACTTCTGCGCTTGCATGTAAGAGATGATGTTTGTGACGGCGCTTGCCTTATCGCCTTGTACCGTCAAGATTTCGTCATTCGAGAGCGGAATACGAATAGATTTTTCGAAGCAGAGAACTTCAGCCCTGGCGTCGGATAGCCAGTCCATTCCGACTACCACGTCAAAACTACCCAGGGTAGTTGTCATCAGATCAATGGTAAAGGTGTGACCCGCGAGTTTGAGTTGACAGCCGGATACTATTTGGGTCACATCTACAGAATTACCATCAGCTAATTCTATAACATAAGGGGTCTCTAATGGTTTAGGCGTGAGATTTAGGTTCTTCCTAAAAGATTCAGATATAAAGCTCATATCCGCACCCGTATCAAAAAGCACAGTAGCAAAATGTTCATTAAGGGGAAACTTACCGGTGACCACGTTCGAGTCGTTTCTGGCCTCTCCGCGGCCCAATGTAAATGCACGACCTTTGGCACCTCCTGTGCCACCATTTCCATTGTTGTTTTTGTTATTGTTGTTGTTGTGGTTATTGTGGTTGTGGTTGTTCCCACCATTGTTGTTGTTGTTGTTACGGAGCTGTGGGCAGTCTCTTTTGATGTGGGCAGTGCTACCACACTGATAGCATCCCCGGTTAACACCCTGTTATGGGCCTTGGGGTTGATTTTGGTTTTGTCGGGACATGATTTCCCCACGACAATCCTTTGCCGCATGTCCCACCTTGCCACATCGTTGACAGCGATTCCCGGCACAAGGGCCGTAATGATGAAGATTACAGCGGGTGCACGGCGGCTTTCGACCTACATAGCCGCTTGCGTTCTGGTTGTTGTTGTTGGCGGGCTGATTTTGGTGACCCCGGTGGCTGTTGTAATGATTGAACCGTTTCTGGTTCCCCTGTTGCGGCTGGGATGACGAAGACTGTCGAACAGTTGAGTCTTCAAACTTTCTTTTGTTATCAGGGGCGACTTCAGTTGTACCCCGTGCTGGCAACTTCTTTTGTTCCTCCGCCTTATCGGTGAGTTTGTGCGCCAATCGGATTGCTTGATGCTCAGTTGCAGGGTTACTTGACATTACCATACCCTGAATCTCCGGAACCAGACCCCAAGGTAGAACTCGAGTCTTTTCTCCATAGTGTTGGCCAGATCGGGACACAGAAATACCAGGTCGTGATGTTTTGCTGTGTATGCTTCAATTTCAAATCCCACCATCTTGTGGTTCCATAGTGTTTGCTCCAACTGTTGCACTCTGTCTCGCGGACAGTACTCCTCTTTGATTAGGGCCTTGCACTCGGTCCAGGCCATTGCATTTGCAGCAATAAGTCCACGCGTTTGGACTTGTGCATTCCACCATGTCAGTGCCCCATCTTCCAGTGTTGAGGCTGCGTACTTAACCTTGTTGGCCTCTAGACAGTTGCACATTTCAAATACTGATTCAGATTTTTCGATCCAGTGGACCAGTCCTATGGGTCCTTCTGCCCCTGAGAATTTGCTTGGTTTCGCGTCGAGGAACATCTTGTAGGGGTTAAAACCCCCTCCTGCTGACAGAGGATAGGTAGTCAGCGAGGGATTCTACTAGCCCAACTATTAGATTTTCACATGAAAATTTAATAATGGTTACCTACCGGTTGGTTCTGAACACCCGCTAGAGCTGCGTTCACGTGCTCTTGAATCATGGCAGCTAGTTCTTCGGGCGTCATGTTAAGGTTTCCACGTCGTCCAGTTGCCATTTAGATCTTTGAAAAAACAACATAAACACACCCCGATAAGTCTATATATCCAATATAGTTATCCTACTTCGTACTTAAATAATTCTCAAGTTATGTCAGCTCAAATATATTAAATAGTCAAAAGAAGTACTTGATTAAATGGAGTTTCAACGTCTTACAAAGTGCCAACCAAACATATGAATTCACTACAAAGTCTCAAGTTTAAACACAAGTGGGAAAATAAATAGACTGAAGGAAAGTAAATAAAATAAGCGAGACGTGTCAGTCGTCTACGTCTCCATCCCCCAGATCACTATCGTTGCCATCATCCTGCGCAGCATTCCCGGCTTCTGCAGCTGGGTCCTCCTCCGGATCCTCCTCTGGATCCTCCTCTGGGTCCTCTTCCGGATCCTCTTCCGGATCCTCCTCTACCGGCACTGGAGGGGCCGGTGCTGGTGCAGGTGCTTGATTTTGCTCTAGCTCCTGAATGTTCCAACTATTTTCTAGGACTCTGTCTTCGAGCCAGTCGGCTCTTATCTGCTCAGCACGCAGATCTCTGGCTAAGGTGTTGCGAGCTATCTTACTCGTATGTTGCTCTTCCTCGAGCGAGTCGGTTTTACCTGTCAGTTGTCGGATCATCCATCCCTGTGCTAGGATGGTTTCCTGCATTCTTTCTAACTGTTCTTGTTGTTTCTGCATCATGATTCTAAGTAGGTCATTCCCTACTTCTACCGAGTTAACCGGTTTGACCGGCACAGCGATGATTGGGCGTGGTGACGACTCCTCCCCCAGAGCGAGCCTTTTCCTCGCAGCTGAGCGTGTCTCCACGCCATAAGATGGTAAAGATTCCACCATAGGTGCCTTTCCTGGCGCTCTTGGTAGCGTAAGTTTGTCGGATGATGATGACGATGATGATGATGACATTGCCTGTTAGGTTGTGTAGTTAGTTACGAGTTGTTTTCATTTCTTATTATGAAGTCATAAATGTTCAACGCGAGCCCTGTCAAATGCTTTTGTGTAAAGATCTGCCAGGTTAGCTAGTGTGTCAACTCGATGCAGTTCAATTAATTTTTTTCAGCACAATCTCGTATAAAATGATGACGAATGTCAATATATTTTGTGCAACTGTGTTTTATGGGATTGTTGGTGATTGATATCGTGGCATTATTGTCTATCATAATTGTCACACCCTCAATTTCCACTTGCGGAGTTTTACCGCGAGGCGTGTGAACAAACCAGAATCTGAAACACTAGTACGTCGAACGACTCTATATGATTTGATAATACGTTTTCCAAAAATCATTTGATTAACCAATCATCGTAGATTTTAGATTGTCTTGGTTAGTTACCAAAGTTTAGCGGAAGCATTAGTTTTTATGGTTGAGCGGAAGCATAAAATAAGTAGAGAAACGGGCGCCAACACAAACGCCAAAACCAAAGGAAAATCCAAAACAATGTTTGTAAATGAGACTCGATAAAATATATCTTGATCAATGCAAGTGAGTGCACCTAGAGCTCCTAGCGTCCTGAGAAACATGTAAAGAAACAAGTGTCAACATTAAAGATGAGTGAGTTCACAGGTTTTCATAAATTCGTTTGTTCGGTTATGAGTTTGTTTCCCCGTTATCCCTAACCGGGATAACGATTTAGTTCCATTATTCCCAACCCGGAATAATACCGATAGTTCCATTATTCCTTAACCGGAATAATAATGATGTTGGTTCCGTTATTCCAAACCCGGAATAATAAGTTGTTGTTTCCATTATCCTCAACCCGGGATAATATAGTTGTTGTTTCCATTATCCTCAACCCGGGATAATATAGTTGATTCGTAATTAAGTTCAATGTTAACATATATAGGTAGCTAGCCTAAAGTTATGTCACGTAAGTGTTCGCGATCGAAGCTGACTGTTGTGCCTCCGTGTTGCCAGGCCTATCACTGACAATGGCGAAGTTAGGCCAAATTATTCACCCGTTGACCATACCCGGTCGGCTAGCGCGACTAGCTCGGATGGGGCTTGTCGGGCCCAGTAGTACTACTTATAATTCCGCCGCTATTAAAACCCAATACTAACGATCCGAGAGATTAACGAGGACTTAAGTGATATAGCTGCTTAGTGACCATAACATTACATTAACATCAACTTAGATACCGAATAGTTATGTGACGTTAATTTCGTATAACGTAAAGAGATTGAGTTTGAAGAGTGTATACATGTTTCTCCCTCTGTTGTTTAAAAACCGGATAAAGTTAGGGGCCGTGAACTCATCTTTTGTTGCTCGGTTAGTGTAGCAAAGAAGTCGTAAAGGATGGGACCGCTAATTGCGTCCTAACAAACCAATTGATTTCAAGTCAGTGTGTGAACACACCAATACAAATTCTACACTTAATTTACGCACAAAGTGATACACACAAACAAAATACCTAACACTCAAACATGCATGCAAGTATCCTCATGTGATCATAGTAATCAAAACAATTTATCATGAACATAATCCAATCCATGCAACACTTTGGTGCACACAATCACAAGTTATCAAATTTCAGCTTACATACTCATAATTCAGCTGTTTTCTAGAATTTTTATAAAATAGTTCCAACGTTCCAAAAATTCAATTATTTTAAAGCAGGTGACATTTATACTGTAGAAATTTATATAAATTTTCCAAGTCCTAAATCTTTACCAATTAACCATAAATATTAATATACTAGGCTGCAGTCAGATTCGTCGCTTTCTTTCTGCAGTCCACGGAAGAATTTATTTAAAAATCACTGATCGTTCAATTAACAAAATTCCAGTGGGATTTGCCCGGAAATTTCCATACCTAGTTGCTGTACAAATTTCATGATTTGACTCCCTACTGATTATAAAATCCAACTTGATAAACAACTAACAAAATTTCAGGATTTTCTCAGCTTTAGTTACTGAACTTCTTTGGCCACTTAAAGATATCAAACGACTTCAGAAAAATATGAATCCAGCGCCATTAGATTCATTATTCAAATATCTACGTTTTAGACTTCAGAAAATCCGTTTTTTGACAACTAATGACCGAGTTACAGCCAGATGAAGTCGGCTATAACTATTACTCAGCAACCTGTTTCAGCATTTTGTTACCACTAATTCGCATAAACCGTCAATATAATGAACTGAAGCGATCAAGAACTGATTTTTCTAATCATAGATCAATACATATAACATATCCATGCAAACCCTAATCAACATCTCTAGTTTTTATAAACAAATACAGCCTATGATTTCAGATGTTCAATCGAACATCCAACTTTCAATCTAACATTAACAATCCGAAAACAACACAATCACTTCATTCAAACACACATATATCCGAATATGATCTTGTAACAAATGATAAATTCTAATCTTTAATGATAAGGTAAACGAACCGTGAGTGAGATGAGGAACCGATGATCAAAGATACTTGCGACCGAGAAGATCCGTAACCGAGAAGGAAGTGTTGTTCGTGACCGGGAAGAAGAGTGGGCTGTTTGTGATCGAGGAAGTGAACGAAGGGGCTGATCTCGCGACCGAATGGAATGTAACAAGGCTGATCACGATCGATATGATGAAGGAAGAAGCTGCCGTCGGTTGCTAGGGTTTTTTTGTTAAGGAGCATGCATGTGGGTTTGTATATATAGCGCAAAGAGATAAGGGTTACGGTTTGGGTTTGATCTCGTGGCCGAGAGTGGTTTGGGTTGGTTCGGTTTGGGTTGCACGCAATGGGTTTGCGGTTTGGGTTGCACATAATGGGTTTGGGGTTTGGGTTGCACACGGCCGAGAATGGTTTGGGTTCTAAACTTGGTCCCCAAATCTTGGTTAACTCCTAGAGTCACAAGAAATTAAAGTTGGTTCGTGTCGCGGTTCGGTTCGGTTCGTGTACATATTTACCATAATTATTTTATAACTAAAACAATCACATAATCGCACATCACGTATTCACTAACTCGTACACGTTTAATACGTAGCATACAATTTATTCGACAAGTATTGCGTTTAAGTTATCCGAAAAACCGGGATGTCACAATAATAGGAGTACAAGTGAAATTCAAACCGTAATCGCACATCTGTTGTTGGATCCAGAGAACCTAAGAGCAACAGCTACCCGCAACAATATATTCAGCTTCACACGTCAAGGTAGACTTGCAATGACACGAGTCTCCCTCCTAAGAACTGACAACCAGCTGTGGTAGACTTCCTTGTTGATTTTCATCCTCCAAAGTCCGAACCAGTGAAAGAAACAAACTTCAAATCACTAGTAGCTGGATACCATAACCCTAGTTTAGGTTTCCCCTTCAAGTAATGAAGAACCCGCTTCACGGCTTTCATGTGGGACTCGTTTGGATTAGCTTGATATCTGGCACAAAGACATACTGCGAACATGATGTCGGGTCTTGAAGCAGTCAAGTACATCAGAGAACCAATCATTACCCTGTATTGAGTTCGATCAACATCTTCCATACTCTTATGATCTGGACCAAGATTGTGATTCCCACAGATAAGTGTATTGAAAGTAGCGCAATCTTCCATTTTGAAACGAGACAAAATGTCATCCACATACTTCTCCTGATGTATAAACATCCCACCCTTCTTCTGTTCAACTCGTAAACCCAGAAAGTAGGATAATTCACCCATCTCACTCATCTCAAACTTACTCTTCATTACCTCCTCGAATTCATGGCACATGTTCTCATCAGATGACCCAAAAATGATGTCATCTACGTATACCTGTACTAGTACAAAGTCTTCATTCTTCTTTTTAATGAAAGGTGTACTGTCAATCTGAGCTCTTTCAAAACCATGCTTAAAAAATGTGCTGAAAGGTCTCATACCACGCCCAAGGTGCCTGATGCAATCCATACAATGCCTAATCAAGTTGATAGACTCGATCTCGATAATCTGGATCAGTAAACCCGTCTGGCAGTGAGACATAAACCACTTCTTGGACTTTCCCGTAAAGAAATGCACTCTTCACGTCAAGTTGGTAAACTTTGAAACTCTTGAATGAAGTAAAAGCTAGGAACAAATGAATTGCTTCCAACCTCGCTACTGGTGCAAACACTTCATTGTAATCAATCCCCTCTTGCTGATTGAACCTTTTCACCACCAACCGAGCCTTATTCCTAATTATGATCCCTCGATCTTCTTTATTGCACTTGAACACCCACTCAGTGTCTATTTCCTTCTCTCCTTCAGTCAAGTCAACTAGCTCCCAAACCTTCAACTCCTTGAACTTAGCTAGTTCCTCTTGCATAGCTTCGACCCAACAATTATCTTTTAGAGTCATATGAACATTCTTCGGCTCCTCTTGGGCAATAAAGCAGCTATACAAACACTCATGGATCAACCCAAACTTCTAAATCGAAGTATACAAACAGGAACCTTCGATCACACCTCTTCTTGTCTGAACACCTGCAGCAGCATCACCTATGATGTTTTCAACTGGATGATCTCTGTGTACATGTGTGGTAGCAATGGTGTCAAAAACTAGATTATCTCCCAGATTAGATTCAACCTCCCTCTAAATGTTAGTATTAGCAAACGGATTAGTGAAATCCTCCCCCTTAATAGGTTCAGACTCATTATCATTGGAGTCTTGTGGAGCTGCACTGGATGAAGTTTCTGGAGCATCTGTCATCGGTATACTCGATCTAGGCATGAAGTCACACTCTCCATCTTCACTGATCACAGGTTAGATCACTTGAGACTTATCTGCATTTGAAAAATTAGGAATATTAAATGATTTAAAAACACTGTCATAATCATATAATATAGGAGGACCACTTGTGGATTTTTGAGGTGAACAACTAGTGATTTCCATGTTAAACACAACTTCAATTTTACCAGTTTTTAGATTAAAAACCCTTTTACTCGGTGTTCCAGGCATATAGCCTAGAAAGTACCTCATCAGCTACGACACCGAATTTTTGCTTTATATTTATTTCGCACAATGGTGTAGGGTAATCCAAATGGTTTAAAGCCTTTCAAGTTTGTTTTCGGTTAAACAATAGCTCGTGACATGTTTTGTTAAACCGTTTAACCATCAAAACTTTGTTCAGGACATAACAAGCTGTGTTCATAGCTTCTCCCAAGAAAAGAACTGGAAGCTTTGAATCAGAAAGCATAGTCCTTGCAGCTTCAATCAACGTCCTGTTCTTCCTCTCAGTGACTCCATTCTGTTGAGGTGTATAAGGAGCAGAATATTGATGTTCAATTCCCTTGCGAAGACAATAGAGATCCAGAATCTGATTCTTGAACTCCGTTCCATTATCATTCCTTATCCTCTTGATCCATGCATCATGGACATTTTCCAATTTTGTAAAAAGATCTATCAGCATCTCCGCTGTCTCATCTTTTGTACCTATAAAGAAAACCCATGAATATCGTGAGTAAGCATCTGTGACAACTAAAAAATAGTACTTTCACCTATGCTCCTTATGTTCACCGGATCAAATAGATCCATATGAAGTAATTCATAAGGGGCGACAATGGAATTTACTGTTTTAGACTTGTGAGGTTTCTTATGTTGTTTTCCCTTTTGACGTGGAAGACATTTATCTTCCACGTGAAACCTCTGCACTGGCACCCCTTCCTAAACCATTTTTAATAATATAATTCATTTTTCGGTAGTGGATGTGGGCCAAGCGTCTGTGCCACAGCAATGACTTAGCCTCAGATGCTTTTGATAGTAAACACGCCACCACAGTGGAAGAATCCTTAGCACCCATGTCCATGACATAAGTGTCGTTTCTCCTTGGCGCTGTCATCACTATCCAATCATCCGGTATCACAAAACAAGGTTTCAACACCAAAGCTTCAGACTTAGTAAAGTGGACCGAGTGACCCTTGTTGCAGACTTGAGACACACTCACTAGATTGTGCTTCAGCTGCTCAACATAGTTCACTTTGTCCAATGTGATCTTTTTGTTGGTCACTTTTCCTGGTCCTGTAATGTGCCTTCCTTTAGCACCTGCAAAGTTCACATAACCACCATATATATTCTCAAACTCAGTCAACAACCTCGCATCCCCCGTCATGTGCCTGGAGCAGCCACTATCAATATATGACAAGTTGATAATCCTCCTTAGCAGCTCCTGCACAACCCAAAAAAATTAGTTAGATTGGGGGACCTAAGCCTTAATGGTCTTGGATCTTCCAGATTCATCAACCACCAGAGCATCCATCTAATATCCATCACTCCTAACAGGAGTCTTGGATCTCAGACCTGTTGATGGAAATGGTTTTTGATTTCCACTAGGTCTCTGGTCCTGAGGTTTCCTAAATATGTTTGGACTTTGTGACCTTTGGAAATTTTGGTTTTTGTTCCATGAATTTTGATGATAATAATTTCTAAAGCCATTGTTATAAAATTTCAACTACCAACATTCTGGTATCGAGTTTGATATTGACCTTGACTTCTGAAATTATTGGATTGACCATTAAAGTTATTCATTCTTGATGAACTACTTCTAGGACTCTCATATCTGCCTGATGTAGATTTAGGCTGAAATCTTTGTTGATTTCTTTGAAAACGAGGAACTTGGTGAGTTCATTTTTCAACCTTATCTACACCAACAGCAACACTCTGTTGCCTAGTAACACATATCTTTAGTGAGTTAGTAACCTTCTTCTAACCATCACCAAGTTTTTCTGGTGATTTTTCTCTCTGTCTCTCACTCATTTGTGCTTCACTCTTTTTGTTAGGACAACAGCTAACTACATGTCCCTTTTCGTGACATTTCAAACATGATTTTCTAGCCGAAGACTTCTTAATTGAAGTCTCTGGTTTAGATTCATCAGGCGATGATGATGATGATGATGCCTTTGAAGAATCTTGTTTCGTTTGCTTAATTACTAATTTTTCTTTATTTTTATTTTTAGCAAACTGCACATTTGACTCTTTTGTAATAACAGTGACCTCTTCTTTTTATCACTCCCTTTAACAAAATCTACCTTTTTAACAAAAATTTGTTTTTGATTCTTAGGGTGTGTATTCTTTGTTTTCAGAACTGGTTCCCTGATATTATCCTTCTTGGCATTCTCAGTCACATCAACATCCTCTGATGTGGAACTACCAGGTGTAATTGACACAAAGTTTGTAAGCTCTTCTTCATCTAGCCAGGAAGAATAGTCATCACCAAGAGGTGGTGGAACTTCATTTAAACCTTTGAATCTCACACATGTCTTGTCATTACTCTTCTTCAGGCCATTCATCATGTGTTTCATAACAAAAGATGAATCTCTGAATTGATTTAATTTCTTTTCAAGTTCACAAATTTTAAGTTGTGCTTCAGACAACTCTTTGCATTTTTCAGGAATTCTTTTGTTTTCACTCATCGTATCATGAGCTAGGTCAATTATTTGAAGCTTTTCATTAAGCTTACAGGTTAGAATATTGATTTCTTCTTCATAACCTTTAATTTTCTTCAAATATAATGACTAATATCTTTTTACGAAAAAGTTTGATTCTTTTAGGTTCGAGAGCTCATTTACCAGACTTTGGTTTTGATTGGTTAACCTGTCACTTCACTTTGCAGTTCACGACATTTTAAGCAAATAGAACCACCAGAGTTAGAATGTACCTCTCCTGTTGATTTGCTTAGACCGGCCATGAAAGCAGCAAAATCAGCAGCCATCTTCTTCTCTGCAGCATTCTGTTCTCCATCAGCTTTTTCGGCTACCGTTTCTCGCTCTATTTCAGCATCAGCTTTCACTTCCTCATTATCAACTGGGGCTATCTCAGCCATGAACGCATGTGGGGCATTGTTATCACCCTCCAGATGAACATTCCAATTGTGATATCCCGGGTTTTTCGGATAACTTAAACGTAATACTTGTCAAACTAATTACGTGCTATGTGTACGAACGTGTACGAATTAAATGAACACGTGATGTGTGTTGTGTGATTGTTTTAGTAATTGAATAATTAGAGTAGATATGTACACGAACTGAACCGAACCGCGACGTGAACCAACTTCGATTCATTGTGACTCTAGGAGTAACAAGTTTTAAACTTTAACTCAAGTCAAGTCCTCGGCCAAGATCAAATCCAAATCGAGAGCAAACCTAAACCCTAAACCAAAACACTCTCGGCCGAGATCAAGTTCAAAACCGCGAGTTCAAACCCAAACCGAACCCACCCTAGTACTTGGCCGCGAGATCAAATCCAAACCAAACTAACTCACCCTAGTTCCTCGGCCACGACTCAAACCAAAACCGTGATCCTCATCTTGTTGCGCCTATATATATACAACTCACATGCACTCATATTACAAAAACACAAAACCCTAAAGCAAAACAGCCGTCGGCTTCCTCCTCATGCTCCATTGATCGCAAAACAGCTTCCATTCCTTCATCATCTCGATCTAATCAGCTGGTTCACTCTCCCGGTCGCTAACAGCCGGTTACCTTCAGTCCCTTTCAGTCTCGGTCGCGAGATCAGCTTTTCTTTCTCTCGGTCGCAGCAAGCAGCAGCCCTCGCGATCTTCCCTCATCGTATTCACGGTTCGTTTACCTTGTTATTAAAAGATTAGAAGTTATTTCTGATTACAAGAACATGTTCGGATATATATATGCTTGAATGATTAGTTGTTTCGGAAATATATATGCTTGAATGGTTAGTTGTTTCGGATGTTATTTGCTGAATGAAATCGGCTGAGTTAATTTTTGTTTATATGTATAATAGTTTTCGGAACATATAAGCTTGCCAAGCATGATTGAACGAGAAGTTAGGCTAGCCGGTTTGTTAATGATGTTTACATTAGATGATTGTATTGTTTCGGATTGTTTATACTAGATTGAATGTTGTTTGAAAGCTGAATACATATAGGCTGCGTTTTGTTTGTAATAACTAGAAGTAAGAACTAGGGTTTGCATGGATAAGATATTGGTATTAATCTAGGATTAGAAATCGGTTTTAGATCGCCTAGATTAATCGCATGAACGGGATTACACGAGTTTATGATAAAGATATGCTGAATCAGTTGCTGAGTAATAGTTACAGCCGACTTCATCTGGCTGTAACTCGGTCGATAGTTGTCGAAAAACGGATTTTCTGATGTCTAGAACGTAGAGATTTGAATAAGGAATCTAATGGCGCTGGATTCATAATTTTCTGAAGTCGTTTGATATTTTTAAAGGGCTAAATAAGTTCAGTAACTAAAACTGTGAAAATCCTGAAATTTTGCTAGTTGTTTGTCAAGCTAGATTCAAAAATCAGTAGGGAGTTGAGTCATGATTTTTGTACAGCAACTAGGTATAGAAATTTCCAGGCAACTCCAACTGGAATTTAGTTAATCGGACGATCAGTGATTTTTAAATAAATTCTTCCGTGGACTGCAGTCAGAAAGCGGTAAATCTGACTGCAGCTTAGTGAATTAATATTTATGGTTAATTGGTAAAGATTTAGGACTTGGGAAAATTATATAAATTTCTATGGTATAAATGTCACCTACTGTAAAAATATTGGAAATTTTGGAATGTTAGAACTATTTTATAAAAATCCTAGAAAACAGCTGAATAATTGAGTGTTAAGCAGAAAGTTGATAACTTGTGATTTTATGCATTAAAGTGTTGTATGGATTTGGAATATGTTCATGATAAGTTGTTTGATTACTATGATCACATGAGAATACTTGCATGCATGTTTGAGTGTTAGATATGTTGTTTGTGTCTATCACTTTGTGAGTAAAGTGTGTGTGAAATTTGTATTGGTGTGATTTCACACTGACGTGTAATTAATTGGTTTGTTAGGACGCAACTAGCGGTCCCATCTCTTATAACATCTTTGCTACACTAACCGAGCAAATAAAGGTGAGTTCACGGCCCCTAACTTTATCCGGTTTTTAAACAACAAGGGGGAGAAACATGTATACACTCTCAAACTCAATCTCTTTACGTTATACGAATTTAACGTCACATAACTATACCGTAACTAAGTTAATGTTAATGTAATGTTATGGTCACTAAGCAGCTTTATCACTTAAGTCCTCGACAATCTCCTCGGATCGTTAGTATTTGGGTTAAATAGCGGGGGAATCATAAGTAGTACTACTGGGCCCGACAAGCCCCATCCGAGCTAGTCGCGCTAGCCGACCTGGTATGGTCAACGGGTGAATAATTGGCCTAACACCGCCATGGTCATGTGATAGGCCTGGCAAAACGGAGGCACAACAGTCAGCTTCGATCGCGAACTCTTACGTGACATGACTTTAGGCTAGCTACCTATATATATTAACATTGAACTTAATTACGAATCAACTTAATATTCCGGGTTTGGAATATTGGAAACATCAACTTATTATCCCGGGTTGGGGATAATGGAATTAACAACTTAATATTCCGGGATGGGAATATTGGAGGCAACAACTTATTATTCCGGGATTGGAATAATGGAACTGATACGTTATCACGGGTTGGGGATAACGGAGTAATCAAACTATAACCAAACAAACGAATTTATGAAAACCTGTGAACTCACTCATCTTTAATGTTGACACTTGTTTCTTTACATGTTTCTCAGGACGCTAGGAGCTCTAGGTGCACGCACATGCATTGAACAAGACATCATTATCGAGTCTTATTTATTAATATCGTTTTGGGATTTTTCATTTGTTTTGGCGTTTGTGTTGGCGCCCGCATCACTACTTACTTATGCTTCCGCTCAAACTTTAAAACTAATGCTCTGCTAAATATTGGTAATTGATATAAAATCTACAAAGAACGATTTTGGAAAACGTATAATCAAATCATGTAGAGTTGTTCGACGTACTAGTGTTTCAGATTCTGGTTTGTTCACACGCCTCGCGGTAAAACTCCGCAAGTGGAAATTGAGGGTGTGACAGATTGGTATCAGAGCCACTAGCTATAGAGAACCAGGTTTGCATTAGAAGTAGACCTAAACTATAGCTGATATCACGACACTAGACTTAGTTTGGCACCGAATTATTATATCTTGTTATGCAATATGCCACAATCGTGTTTGGTAGATTATACCTTCATAATAAGAAATGAAAACAACTCGTAACTAACTACACGACCTAACAGGCAATGTCATCATCCTCATCGTCATCATCGTCCGACAGACGTACACCACCAAGAGCACCAGGAAAGGCACCAATGGTGGAACCCATACCACCATATGGCGTGGAGACACGCTCAGCAGCGAGGAAAAGGCTCGCTCTGGGGAGGAGTCGTCGTTATGCCCAACTATTGCTGTACCGGTTGAACCGGTTAATCCTGTAGAAATAGGAGTTGACATGCTTAGAATCCTGGTGCATACACAACAAAAACAGCTAGAAAGAATGCAGGAAACCATCCTGGCACAAGGATGGATGATCCGACACCTTACCGGGAAGACCGACTCGCTCGAAGAAGAGCATCGTACGAGCAAGATAGCTCGTAACACCATAGCCAGAGATCTGCGTGCTGAGCAGATAAGAGCCGACTGGCTGGAGGACAGAGTCCTGGAAAATAGTTGGAACATTCAGGAACTGCAAAATCAAGCACTTGCACCAGCACAGGCCCCTCCAGTGCCGGTAGAGGAGGATCCAGAAGAGGATCCAGGGGAGGATCCTGAAGAGGATCCGGAGGAGGACCCAGCTGAAGAAGCTGGAAATGCCGCACAGGATGACGGCAACGACAGTGACTTGGGGAATGGAGACGTAGACGACTGACACGTCTCGTTTATATTATTTGTTTTCCTTCAGTTTATTTATTTTCTCACTTGTGTTTAAACTTGAGACTTTATAGTGAATTCGTATGTGTGATTTGCACTTTTGTAAGACGTTGAAATTTCAGTTAATCAAGTATTTCTTTTGATTATTTAACATATTGAGTTGACATAACTTACTAATTATTAAAGTACGAAGTAGGATAACTATATTGGATATATAGACTGATCGGGGTGTGCTTGTGTTGTGTTTCGAATATCTAAATGGCGACTGGAAGACGTGGAAACCTTAACTTGACGCCCGAAGAGCTAGCTGCCATGATCCAGGAGCATGTGAACGCAGCTTTAGCGGGTGTTCAGAACCAGCCGGCAGGTAACCATTATTAAATTTTCGCGTGAGAATCTAATAGTGAAGCTAGTAAAATTCCTTGCTGACCTCCTGTCCTCTGTCAGCAGGAGGGGGCTTTAACCCCTACAAGATGTTCCTTGACGCAAAGCCTAGCAAATTCTCGGGGGCGGAAGGACCCATTGGACTGGTCCGCTGGATCGAAAAATCGGAATCTGTTTTTGAAATGTGCAACTGCCTCGAGGCCAACAAAGTCAAATACGCAGCCTCAACACTGGAAGATGGGGCATTGACATGGTGGAATGCACAAGTCCAAACACGTGGACTGTTAGCTGCAAATGCAATGGCATGGGCTGAGTTCAAGGCCCTGATTAAAGAGGAGTACTGTCCACGAGACAGAGTGCAACAACTGGAACAAGCTCTATGGAACCACAAGATGGTGGGATCGGAAATTTAAGCTTACACTGCAAAACATCATGACTTAGTATTTCTGTGTCCCGATTTGGCCAACACGGTGGAGAAAAGACTCGAGTTCTATCTCGGGGGTCTGGTTCCGGAAATTCAGGGTATGGTGATGTCTAGTAACCCTGTAACTGAACATCAGGCAATCCGATTGGCTCACAAACTCACCGATAAAGCGGTGGAACAGAAGAAACTGCCAGCACGGGGTACCACTGAAGTCGCCCCGGATAACAAAAGAAAATTTGAAGACTCCACTGTTCGACAGTCTTCGTCATCACATCCGCAGCAAGGGAACCAGAAACGGTTCAATCATTACCACAGCCACCGGGGTCATCAAAATCATCCCGCCAACAACAACAACAACAACAACAATATCAACAACCCGAATGCAAGCGGCTATGCGGGCCGAAAGCCGCAGTGCAACCGCTGTAATCTCCACCATAACGGCCCTTGTGCCGGAAGTCGCTGCCAAAGATGTGGCAAGATGGGACATACAGCAAAGGATTGTCGTGGGGAAATCATGTCCCGACAAAATCAGAACCAGCCCCAGGGTATAAACCGGGGATGCTATCAGTGTGGTAGCACTGCTCATTTCAGAAGAGACTGCCCACAGTTGCGCAACAACAACAATAATGGTGGAAACAACCACAACCACAATAACCACAACAACAATAATAACAACAACAATGGGAACGATGGCACAGGAGGTGCCAAAGGTCGTGCATTTACATTGGGCCGCGGAGAGGCCAGAAACGACACGAACGTGGTCACCGGTAAGTTTCCCCTTAATGAACATTTTGCTACTGTGCTTTTTGAGACGGGTGCGGATAGGAGTTTTATATCTGAGTCTTTTAGGAAGAACCTAAATCTCACGCTTAAACCATTAGAGACCCCTTATGTGATAGAATTAGCCAATGGTAAATCGGTAGATGTGACCCAAATCGTATCCGGCTGTCAACTCAAACTCGCGGGCCACACTTTTACCATTGATCTGATGACAACTACCCTGGGTAGTTTTGACGTGGTAGTCGGAATGGACTGGCTATCCGACGTCCGGGCTGAAGTTCTCTGCTTCGAAAAGTCTATCCGTATTCCACTCTCGAACGACGAAATCCTGACAGTACAAGGCGATAAGGCAAGCGCCGTCACCAACATCATCTCATACATGCAAGCGCAGAAGTATCTTCGGAAAAAGAATTCCTTCGCTTTACTCGCACTAATTACCTAACAGCCTAAGGATAAGAAACGTATAGAAGACATCCATGTCGTCCGTGATTTTTCCGATGTATTCCCAGAAGAACTAACTGGTCTTCCACCACATCGACAATTGGAGTTTGAAATCGAATTGGCAAGCAATGCAACTCCTATCGCCAAGGCTCCATACCGCCTAGCTCCAGCCGAGCTGCAGGAGCTGTCTACCCAACTTCAAGAGCTGTTAGAAAAAGGATTTATCCGACCAAGCGTTTCGCCATGGGGAGCTCCAGTCCTGTTTGTCAAGAAGAAGGACGGGACTTTCCGCATGTGCATCGACTATAGGTAACTCAACAAGGTTACTGTCAAGAACCGATACCCGTTACCTCGCATCGACGATCTCTTCGACCAACTTCAAGGGTCCAGCTACTACTCTAAGATTGATTTACGGTCCGGTTACAATCAGCTACGCGTCAGGGAGGAGGATATCGCTAAGACGGCATTTCGCACTCGGTATGGCCATTACGAGTTCTTGGTCATGCCATTCGGTCTCACCAACGCACCCGCGGTATTCATGGACCTCATGAACCGCGTGTGTAAACCATACCTCGACAAGTTTGTCATTGTGTTCATCGATGACATACTCATCTACTCCAAAAGTGAAGAAGAACATGCGGAACACCTACGATTACTGCTAGGGCTGCTTCAACGGGAAAAACTATATGCCAAGCTTTCGAAGTGTGATTTCTGGATTCGGGAAGTTCAGTTTCTCGGGCACGTCGTGAATGAAAAGGGTATCCACGTAGACCCTGCCAAGATTGAAGCCGACACCGACTGAGATCCGCCAATTTTTGGGATTGGCTGGTTACTACAGACGCTTCATCGAGAGATTTTCAAAGATTGCACAGCCGCTTACTACCCTCACCCAGAAAGGCATCAAGTATACTTGGGGTGACAAGGAAGAAGCAGCATTTCAATTGCTGAAGCAGAAACTTTGCAGTGCACCTATTCTGTCCTTGCCGGAGGGGACAGATGACTTCGTAGTGTATTGTGATGCTTCCATTCAGGGATTGGGATGCGTACTCATGCAACGCGATAAGGTCATCGCGTATGCGTCGCGACAGCTGAAAGTTCACGAGAAAAACTACACGACGCATGACCTGGAATTGGGAGCAGTAGTGTTTGCACTTAAGATTTGGAGACACTACCTCTATGGAACCAAGTGCACAATCTTCACAGACCACAAAAGCCTCCAACACATCTTTGATCAGAAGGAGTTGAACATGCGACAGCGTCGCTGGGTCGAACTCTTGAACGATTATGAGTGTGCCATTCGGTATCACCCGGGTAAAGCTAACGTGGTAGCTAATGCCCTCAGTAGGAAGGAACACTTGAAACCTCGTCGCGTACGAGCACTACAACTCACTATTCATTCGGGACTACCCGATCAAATACGCGACGCCCAGTTAGAAGCAGTTAAAGAGGAAAACATCAAAGCCGAATCAGTGGGAAAAATGGAACGCGATTGGGAAGTAAAGCCCAATGGAGCCCGGTATTTCATGAATCGCATATGGGTACCCCTCTACGGAAACCTCAGAGAGCTAGTCATGGACGAAGCTCACAAATCTCGATACTCTGTCCATCCGGGTTCGGATAAGATGTATCAAGACCTTAAAGCTGCGTATTGGTGGCCCAACATGAAAGCCGATATAGCCACCTACGTGAGTAAATGTTTGACTTGTGCAAAAGTCAAGGTGGAGTATCAAAAGCCATCGGGCTACTCCAACAACCTGAGATCCCAGTATGGAAATGGGATCAGATCTCAATGGATTTCATCACTAAACTCCAGCGAACCTTGGGTGGTTGCGATACTATCTGGGTGATTGTGGATCGTTTAACGAAGTCCGCACACTTCCTAGCTATTAAAGAAACAGATAAGATGGAGAAGTTGACTCGCATCTACATTAAGGAATTAGTTTCTCAGCACGGTGTGCCAACGTCCATCATCTCAGACAGAGATGCTCGCTTCACATCAAACTTCTGGCGGTCACTCCAGAAAGCGTTGGGAACCCGCCTGGATATGAGCACAACCTATCACCCTCAGACTGATGGTCAAAGTGAAAGGACCATACAAACCTTGGAAGACATGCTTAGGGCATGCGTAGTGGATTTCGGATATAGTTGGGAAATCCACCTGCCTCTAGTAGAATTCTCATATAACAACAGCTATCATACGAGTATTTCGGCAGCACCGTTTGAAGCATTATACGGTCGTAAATGTAGATCACCGGTCTGCTGGGCAGAAGTCGGTGACAGTCAACTCACAGGCCCTGAGTTAATACTTGAGGCCACCGAAAAGATTGTACAAATCAGAAACCGCATGGCGGCGGCACGAGATCGACAGAAAAGCTACGCTGACCAACGACGCAAACCGCTCGAATTTCAAGTAGGCGATCGCGTCCTACTAAAGGTGTCACCCTGGAAGGGTGTAATCCGCTTTGGAAAACGGGGCAAACTTATCCCACGGTATGTAGGCCCGTTTGTAATCTTGAAACGTATTGGACCCGTAGCATATCAATTAGACCTTCCTACCGAACTCAGTGAAGTTCACAACGTATTTCACGTTTCAAATCTAAAGAAGTGCCTATCAGATGAAACTTTAGTTATTCCATTGGATGAGATCCAAGTGGATGAACAACTACACTTCGTGGAAAAGCCTATTGAGATCATGGATCGTGAGATCAAGACTCGAAGGCACAACAAGATTTCAATCGTTAAAGTTCGTTGGGACTCTAAGCGGGGACCGGAGTTCACGTGGGAAAGAGAGGACCAAATGAAAAGCAAATACCCACACCTCTTCGCAACTGAGCAGCAAACTAACGATACCAGTAACTAAATTTTTGGGACGAAAATTCTTTCAACAAGGGGATGATGTGACAACTTGGAAATTTCTCATACTTTCGTGTACTATTGTTGACTAAAAATTCTTGTGCATGGCACTTGGAAATTCTTGTGTATGGCACTTGGGAACTTCTTGTAACGTTGCGTACCATCATTAACGAACTAACTCTTTGTGCGTGGCACTCTAAACATGTACGCTACATGCTAAACCGCGTTTACTCAATTTCCGGGACGAAAATTCTTTCAACATGGGGATAATGTGATATCCCGGGTTTTTCGGATAACTTAAACGTAATACTTGTCAAACTAATTACGTGCTATGTGTACGAACGTGTACGAATTAAATGAACACGTGATGTGTGTTGTGTGATTGTTTTAGTATTTGAATAATTAGAGTAGATATGTACACGAACTGAACCGAACCGAACCACGACGTGAACCAACTTCGATTCATTGTGACTCTAGGAGTAACAAGTTTTAAACTTTAACTCAAGTCAAGTCCTCGGCCAAGATCAAATCCAAATCGAGAGCAAACCTAAACCCTAAACCAAAACACTCTCGGCCGAGATCAAGTTCAAAACCGCGAGTTCAAACCTAAACCGAACCCACCCTAGTACTTGGCCACGAGATCAAATCCAAACCAAACTAACTCACCCTAGTTCCTCGGCCACGACTAAAACCAAAACCGTGATCCTCATCTTGTTGCGCCTATATATATACAACTCACATGCACTCATATTACAAAAACACAAAACCCTAAAGCAAAACAGCCGTCGGCTTCCTCCTCATGCTCCATTGATCGCAAAACAGCTTCCATTCCTTCATCATCTCGATCTAATCAGCTGGTTCACTCTCTCGGTCGCTAACAGCCGGTTACCTTCAGTCCCTTTCAGTCTCGGTCGCGAGATCAGCTTTTCTTTCTCTCGGTCGCAGCAAGCAGCAGCCCTCGCGATCTTCCCTCATCGTATTCACGGTTCGTTTACCTTGTTATTAAAAGATTAGAAGTTATTTCTGATTACAAGATCATGTTCGGATATATATATGCTTGAATGGTTAGTTGTTTCGGAAATATATATGCTTGAATGGTTAGTTGTTTCGGATGTTATTTGCTGAATGAAATCGGCTGAGTTAATTTTTGTTTATATGTATAATAGTTTTCGGAACATATAAGCTTGCCAAGCATGATTGAACGAGAAGTTAGGCTAGCCGGTTTGTTAATGATGTTTACATTAGATGATTGTATTGTTTCGGATTGTTTATACTAGATTGAATGTTGTTTGAAAGCTGAATACATATAGGCTGCGTTTTGTTTGTAATAACTAGAAGTAAGAACTAGGGTTTGCATGGATAAGATATTGGTATTAATCTAGGATTAGAAATCGGTTTTAGATCGCCTAGATTAATCGCATGAACGGGATTACACGAGTTTATGATAAAGATATGCTGAATCAGTTGCTGAGTAATAGTTACAGCCGACTTCATCTGGCTGTAACTCGGTCGATAGTTGTCGAAAAACGGATTTTCTGATGTCTATAACGTAGAGATTTGAATAAGGAATCTAATGGCGCTGGATTCATAATTTTCTGAAGTCGTTTGATATTTTTAAAGGGCTAAATAAGTTCAGTAACTAAAACTGTGAAAATCCTGAAATTTTGCTAGTTGTTTGTCAAGCTAGATTCAAAAATCAGTAGGGAGTTGAGTCATGATTTTTGTACAGAAACTAGGTATAGAAATTTCCGGGCAACTCCAACTGGAATTTAGTTAATCGGACGATCAGTGATTTTTAAATAAATTCTTCCGTGGACTGCAGTCAGAAAGCGGTAAATCTGACTGCAGCTTAGTGAATTAATATTTATGGTTAATTGGTAAAGATTTAGGACTTGGGAAAATTATATAAATTTCTATGGTATAAATGTCACCTACTGTAAATATATTAGAATTTTTGGAATGTTAGAACTATTTTATAAAAATCCTAGAAAACAGCTGAATAATTGAGTGTTAAGCAGAAAGTTGATAACTTGTGATTTTATGCATTAAAGTGTTGCATGGATTTGGAATATGTTCATGATAAGTTGTTTGATTACTATGATCACATGAGAATACTTGCATGCATGTTTGAGTGTTAGATATGTTGTTTGTGTGTATCACTTTGTGAGTAAAGTGTGTGTGAAATTTGTATTGGTGTGATTTCACACTGACGTGTAATTAATTGGTTTGTTAGGACGCAACTAGCGGTCCCATCTCTTATAACATCTTTGCTACACTAACCGAGCAAATAAAGGTGAGTTCACGGCCCCTAACTTTATCCGGTTTTTAAACAACAGGGGGAGAAACATGTATACACTCTCAAACTCAATCTCTTTACGTTATACGAATTTAACGTCACATAACTATACGGTAACTAAGTTAATGTTAATGTAATGTTATGGTCACTAAGCAGCTTTATCACTTAAGTCCTCGACAATCTCCTCGGATCGTTAGTATTTGGGTTAAATAGCGGGGGAATTATAAGTAGTACTACTGGGCCCGACAAGCCCCATCCGAGCTAGTCGCGCTAGCCGACCTGGTATGGTCAACGGGTGAATAATTGGCCTAACACCGCCATGGTCATGTGATAGGCCTGGCAAAACGGAGGCACAACAGTCAGCTTCGATCGCGAACTCTTACGTGACATGACTTTAGGCTAGCTACCTATATATATTAACATTGAACTTAATTACGAATCAACTTAATATTCCGGGTTTGGAATATTGGAAACATCAACTTATTATCCCGGGTTGGGGATAATGGAATTAACAACTTAATATTCCGGGATGGGAATATTTGAGGCAACAACTTATTATTCCGGGATTGGAATAATGGAACTGATACGTTATCCCGGGTTGGGGATAACGGAGTAATCAAACTATAACCAAACAAACGAATTTATGAAAACCTGTGAACTCACTCATCTTTAATGTTGACACTTGTTTCTTTACATGTTTCTCAGGACGCTAGGAGCTCTAGGTGCACGCACATGCATTGAACAAGACATCATTATCGAGTCTTATTTATTAATATCGTTTTGGGATTTTTCATTTGTTTTGGCGTTTGTGTTGGCGCCCGCATCACTACTTATGCTTCCGCTCAAACTTTAAAACTAATGCTCTGCTAAATATTGGTAATTGATATAAAATCTACAAAGAACGATTTTGGAAAACGTATAATCAAATCATGTAGAGTCGTTCGACGTACTAGTGTTTCAGATTCTGGTTTGTTCACACGCCTCGCGGTAAAACTCCGCAAGTGGAAATTGAGGGTGTGACACCAATCATAAGAACCCTCTCTAACAGTAGAGAGCAGGGCCTTTGATCCGGTGTTGGTTGACGCATTCTTGTTGCTTGAACCATTACCAAGAGAATCTTGAAAGGATGAGTTAGAACGAGATTCAGTTTTTGGTCGTTAACATTCTCTAGCAAAATGCCCGTAGTTTTGACAATTGTAACACTTCACTTTAGACTTGTCAAAACCCACACTCTCTCCAACGAACTTCCTGCCCATTCTGTTCTTGAACCTCTTTACTCTTCTAGAGATCATGGCCATCTACCATTGTAAATCCATCTCCTCTAGATCATCGGGGTCGATCTGACTATAATCTTCATCAAACGTAGCAAGATCAAATATTCTTCCATGAATGTAGTTCTCGTACGAAGCAACAAAAGAAGCAAGTAATGCCAGATGATCTTCAGCACTTTTGACACTCAGAGGCATAGACCTAGAACTGTTGTTATTATTACTTGATTGTTGTCTCTTAGCCCCTGACGAGCCTCATGAAGCAGCAACAAAACATACTTCACCCTCAGCATTTGTGACAATCTGCTCATTTTCACATGAAAGAAACGCAGTTGCAGTATCACTTGAAGCATTGTTGGAAGATGAAGGTGTAAGCCCTTTATAAATCCCTGGATCTTGAACCTGATCATATCCAGTCTCCTTCTTCATATTGAGATCATAAGCTCTCAGTTTCCCAACAACCTCTTCAAAGTCTTTATTTTCATAGTCAGCTTCACCCTTTATCATCAAAGTATGAATATCCCACTTTGCAGGTAAAGCATCTAGCAACTAATCGTTTATCTCCACATTCGTGTATCCCTCTATGTCATAGTTGTCCATTTCTGACATTAGATGATAATATCGCGTGATAATATCTTCAACGGATTCATTTCTCATTCCTTTAACCACATCAAATTGTTTTCTTTAGTAGATCAACCTTGTTCTTCTTCACATCAGTATTGCCCTTATACCTCTTCTCTAGGGCATCCCACATCTCTTTCGATGTACTATAACGCTTGAATGTATTTTTGATGCCATCAGGTAATGATATCTTTATAGCAGCTAAGGCTTTCTTCTCAGACTCATACATCTTTTTTTTTCAGCTTCTGACATGTTCACATAAGCAGTGACACGTTGTCTACCCTCAAAGTCATGAGTGGGGTTAGCGTACCCATCTTGAATAGAGATCCACATCTGTGTGTCTTGATATTCAATGAACGATTGAAACCTATCCTTCCATGTAAGATAATTCTCTACCTTCAGCATTTTTGGAGGTTTGTTAGTTGTGCCTGCCTCGTGTTCCATTCTTAGACTCGTCTCGACGATACGGGTCCAATGATGTATATTGTCCGATTATGATTTTAGGAATTTCCGTGCCTTCTTTTTTTTTACTGTGCACCCGATTTGTCAAAATTGTCTACGAATCAAATTCTATGTCCGAAACTCAGGTTACGTCAGCTGATTAACTTTCCATCTTTTTATATAGAACTCGGAACCGTACCGAATCCAGAACAGTAACTCGGATAGTCAATCCGAGATGGAAACCTGGAACAGTAATCCGAATTGCTTATCCGAGATGGTGATTCGGAATAGTGATCCGAGATGGAATCCGGAATGTACTATTCTGATCCGAGATGGAATCCGGAAGACACTGCTGATCCGAAATTCAATCCGAAATGGACTGATCTTAATCCGAGATAGAATGTTCTATTCTGAAATGCGAGTCTGATGATCCGAATTGCAAGTCTGATGATCCGAAATGCAAGTTTCTGATCTGAGATTCAAGCTTTCAATCCGAAATGCTTTGCAGTTAATACGAAATAGCTGAAAAACCCTAGAACAGCAGCAGAAACCCTAAAAGAGCTGTCAAAACTTTAAACTAGCCTCCAAAAACGTCCAACAACCAAACTTTTTCTGCTGTTATGATTCTGAACCGAGCAAAAACAAGACCCGAATGCTCTGATACCAATTGTAGGTCCCCTAATCCGTATGGATCGTCACAGAATCCTCTATCTAATCTAGAGTATGGAATCCCCTAGATCCGATTTCACAGAAAACCGAATAAGAACAAGAACCAAAACATGAACACACACTTTCAATCTGTCTTCTATTGATTATCTAACAGAAGTGTTTACAATTAATTCAAGACTCTCTCTCAACTTTCTCTGAAGTAATTAGCTAATTCTCTGATCAACTGAACAAGCAACCTAAACCCTAGTGACATCCCTTTATATAGAGACAAGTTTGCACCTAGGATAGGTTTCACCACATGGACTGCCATTGGGTCTAGGCCCAAAAACCTACCATATGCTATATAGTGTTTGGATTAGCCCAATTAGTTCTAATTAACTATTACAAAACTAAACCCGCTAACCGTTTATCATTTTTCTAATTACAAGATATCCAAAGACCAAATCTAATCTCTTGTCACAAATATGCACCAACAGTCTGCTTGAACATCTCGAACCATCTCAGACCATCTTAGATTGTTTGCTTGAACATCTCGAACTAACTTGGACCATCTTGGCTCAACTAAACTTGCATCTCGGATTGTTGAACATTCATCTCAAAATCATCTCGGATCATCATTTTCTCAGAAAGATCACTCTGACGGAATACTGTGAACATCTCGGATCAACTGTAGCATCTCAGATCAATTATTACCATTTCGAGTCAGCTTTTACCATCTCGGATCCACCGTTCAGAGTTACTGTTCAATGTTATTGTTTGGGGTCACTGTTTCTAATTACTATTCACTTTTCTGTTTGATATCTTTTCACCATCTTTGACAATGAATCCACACAGCTTTCTCACAGCTGCAGATCTTACCAATGCTACCTTAACGGCCATTCAGTCTCAAACTCTAGCATTGCATCAGGAACTGGACCAGAGTATTGGAACGACTACCAAAATCCCAAGATTACTGTATGGAGATTATTACTTTGAACGGACTTTGTGCTTTGAGCAATATTGCAAAGCAAAGGAACCCGGAATATGGACGTGCATTCGTGATGGTCCCAACATAATCATATATGCAACTACAGATGATCCAGACACTCGAATTCCGAAACTAGAAAGTTTGTGGTCTGATGAAGATTGAAAAGTCAAGGATGAAGACGATAAGGCCATGGCAAATCTTACCATGGAACTTAGTCCTGACGTTTTAATTGTTGTCAGAAACTACACAAGTGCAAAAGAAATCTTGGATGAATGTACGAAGGAAACACGGACATGAAAGTTAGCAGGGTGAATATGATGAACTAGCAGTTCAGTTCTTTTAATCACATTAATGGAGAGACTGTGGAAAATCAAACCAGGAGATTCATCAAACTTATTTTACAGATGGTTAATGCTGGAATTTCAATCACTAATAGTGGGATGAATAGTCAATTATTGAATTCTCTGCCAAAGTCTTGGGATGCTGATGTTTCTATGATCAAACATACCTAGAATTTGAATGAAGTTGCTCTTACTAGACTAATAGCCACCATTAAATCATGTCAAATAGACAATCAGCAAAGAGAACTGAACCACAAGAATTCTATGATGGCTGCAGGGGTGACTGGCTCTAACACTGCGTTGATGTCTCAAAGTCATCGTAATCTTATCTTTAACCCCGTAACAAATAGTAATCCAAATGTTGTTTTTAGTCCTTCGACTCAAGCACAACTTTAAGCTTAAAAGACTAACTATGTTTATGGCATGTCTCTCCCAACCAACTCCGCTTTTCTGACTACTGTCACTCCTCAGCAATTACCTTAGCATGCAAACGTTGTCTACAGTCCCATTAATCTTTCAGTTCCTCAAAATGTTCAATCTACACCCCCACAGAAAATTTCGCATTTCTGACCAAACAAAACAAAGAGAAGTTAGCTTTGGCAAATTCAATGCTCAACAGTTTGAATGCGTTTCTAGCAGGAGATCTCTTGCCTCCTTCAGTGCTTGCTACCAATCTGAATCAAGTGGTTGAAGAAGACATTGAAGAACTGGATGCTTCGTGGAATCTAGCCATGGCTGCTTTTTGAGTAGAAAAGTTTCAAAAAAGATATGGGAGTCGTCCAACGCTAAGTATTCGCACTGGGCCAGTCAAGGATAAGCTGAGATGCTACAAATGTCATGAACCCGGACACTTCGCCAGAGACTACAGGAAGGCACCCGTGGGATATGAAGCTACTTCTACTACTGCTGCTAGGAATTCAGAAAGGTCCATGGTTCTAGTTTCTTCAGCTCAGACATCATCATCAACCTCATCAAGTCAAGGAGGATCAGGAGAAAGAAAGGCCCTAATGGTACAAGAGCAACAAGGTTTCAGCTAGATTGATGATGGAGCTCAAATGGAATCTCTGAAGATTGCCAAAGTTGCTAAAGATCATCTCAATGCTTGATGGCATAAACTGAGGAGCCCAAATCTCTCTCTGGAACGGTAAATTCTCTTCTATGTTCACAAGATTGTAAACATAAAATGGCATAAATGAGAGCTCATAATCTCAATCTCATTAATGATTACAACAATACCATGTCAAAGTACATTAGTCTTTGTGAGAACAATAGAATTCTCTACGAAAAGATTGATGCTCTAAAGAAGGACATAGCTCAACTCCACCGAGACGTAAACCAACAGAGACGTTGGGTTCATGATTATAAAACCAAACTTGATTCAATAACTTTGGAATTCGACTTGGTAAGAGTTGAGCTGGGTCTTCTCACTTGAAAGTTTCAACAAAATGAATTGAATATTAAGAAATATGATACTTCAAGTGACACTGTTTGCATTATGTGCAATATACAAATGGCATACAAAGAAAACAAGGGAAAAGGGTTGGGTTATTCACAAGTCCCTCCGCCATTCAATCATAATTATTCAAGAATGCCGCTCACTGAGTAAGAGTTGGAAAATTATGATAAAATGGCGTATGGCAAACCAAGTGACTATGTTCCTTGGGAACCTTTCAAGCATAAGAATGCCAAATCAATTGATTTTCAAAAGCCTATAAGTTTTGTAAAAATTAATGATAAAGAGTGCTAGAATGAGTTAGTTAAAAATTTGAAAGGTGAAAAGGAGTCAACAGCAACTCCTTCTGAAGAACTTGTGGAAACAATTTTTACTTCTGATTCTAAAAAAAAAAGTTACCTGCTTTAGTGAATGTGCAGAATCAGTGATAGACGGGGAGCAATTCTCAAGTGGATAATGAATTTCATCCAATTGTTGTTGATGACACAGATGTTTCTTTATATGTTAAACATGATGACTATGTTTGGAATTTTGTTCAGTCTTTGGTTTTTGAAACTCGGGGTTTTTTTCGATGTTGTTGAAACTGAAACTTCAAATGATATGGTTTTTTATTCAGTCCATGATTTAACTGACAATCAAAAGGAGTTTGAGGTTTCTATTTTGAGTGATTCAAAAAACGATTTTAGTTATTCTAAAACCTCAACAGATACCTCAGATATCTCTAGATCTAGTGAAACTGAAAAAATTGTTGTGATGGACTGTTTGAATGTAAACGTTTATGAACAGGAGACATCTGATATTTCTGGAATCAGACCGAAGATTCTAACTCATCAGATAATGGGCAACATAGTTACGACAGTCAAAATATTGACAAAACTTGATCATCATCCGATGACCAAGAATCCTCTGATTCTGAAAGCTTAGTTCCAAATGAAACCACTTCCAAAGAAACTGAAACAGTTGATTCTGAGACTTTTAGTTTCAGAAGAAACGGTTTCAAATGAAACTAAAACTACATGTCCACTCCTCCAAAGAAAAGACGATAAAGAAAAACCAGAAGACAACTCACAATGAAAATTCAGGAGAAAGTTTCCTCAAGTGTTGTTACAAAAAAGAAAAACCCAACTCAAAAACCAACTGAATCAAGGTTGAAGGTAAAGCTGTCAATACTCACTCTTGTGCTGATAATTGTGAGCATGTTTCTCCTAAGAGTAAAAATGTACACAAGAAATCAGCACCTAGTGGAAAGAAGAGACCCACTCAGCTCCCTAGAATAACACAAGCTGAATTAAGAGTTTTTTCTCTAAAAGGCAAACTTGCTTCAATTGTGGAATTCCGGGGCACATAGCTAGAAACTGCGTCATCATCCTTTTGGGTCTTATTCGTCCTAGATTTCCATCCATCAGACGACTTCGTATTATCGACGTCAAAGTTATCAAAAGCCGACGACTTCGTATTATCGACGTCAAAGTCAGGAAATCCTTTTGATGGAGACTGGAATCTAGCAAAGAAAAACAATAAAAATTGTTCAAACTCAAATGGTTTCGTAAATCCATACAAGAAATTAAACGCATCATCATCACATGTATTCTCAAACAATATAGAGTTAAAGATTTGGAAACCTAAAAAAATTTCTAGATCTCAGTCAGAGCGCTCTCACTTGCCAAATCTCATTTCCTCAACTTCTCAAGCATCAAAATCTTCTACCCAACCCGGATTGAAAAAATATATGGGTTCCCGTCTCCCACTAATCTTATTCTGTGTGTAGCAACAACTTTGGAGGTCTATTGTTAGACTTTGGTTTATCAACATTGGCTGTTACAAACACATGACCGGGGACATCTCCCAGTTGAATGATATCAAAATCTTTGATGGTGGATTTGTCACTTTTGTAGGTGGAGAAACGGAAGAATACTATGAAAGGCACCGTCCGAAACGGGGCTCTCAGCTTCTCTGATGTCAATTATGTTCCTGAACTCAAACACAGTCTTCTCAGTGTCTTTCTGATATGCAACAATGGGTTAGAGGTTTTGTTTACAAGAGGTGGATGCGTGGTCCTGAAACCTGGAATTGTCACACCAGAGGATTAAGACTTGACTGAAGCAGAACGACGGGGTAACGCTTACATAATCAACATGAACAAAGCCACCACTGATCAAGTTACTTGCTTATTCTCTGAAATTGCTGAACATGAAGCAATGCTATGGCATTGATGACTTGGGCATCTTAACATGAAGAATCTTAATCGGCTGGCAAAGGGAGATATGGTCAAAAATTTACCAATCAAGGATTTCATGCAAATTGAAAAATGTGAATCCTGTGCTTGTGGAAAGCAAACCATTAGCCTCATAAGCCCAAGCTTGTGCACAAGAAATCTATAGTTCTAGAACTACTTCACATGGAACTTTTTGGTCCTGTCAACGTGCTGAGTATTGGAAGAAAAGCTTATTGCCTGGTTATCACTAATGACTATTCTCATTTCACTTGGGTATTTTTCTTGGAACAAAAGAGTGAAACTGCAAGTCTGATAAAGAAATTTATCACTCTCATGGAGAACCAAGCGAACGAGCGAGTGAAGATTATGTGTTGCAACAATGGGACGGAGTTCAAGAACGTCAAGCTGAACAATTTTTGTGCATCAAAAGGGATTGATCGTCAATACAGTGCAGCTCGTACTCTTCAACAAATGGAGTCGCAGAAAGACGAAACAGAACTCTCATTGAAGCAGCTCGCACCATGCTGATTGATTCCGGTCTTCCACTGATATTTTGGGCAGAAGCAGTGAACACAGCCTGTTATGTAGAAAAAATGCTCTTATACACAAACGTCACATGATGACACCTTATGAAATAGTTGAAGGATAGAAACCCTCGGTACAAAATTTTCGTACTTTTGGTTGTCCTTGTGTTCTACTTAACATGGATGATAAGGGAAAATTTGACGCAAGAGGAGATCCATGCTTTTCGTCGGGTATGCAAAGAACACTTCATATCGTGGCTATAACAAAATCAAAAAACAAATCATGGAGACATATTATGTGGATTGGCTGAAAGAAAATCCGAAAGATGCTAGACTTGGACCTAATTGGTTATATCACTATTCTTCCTTGTTTCAGTCTTTTAATATTCTACTTGACTTAAATGTTGATGCAGATGTCTCAAAAACAGTGATACCCATTCCTATCATAGCTGAAGATGATGTTGTCCCGCTTAAAGATTCTTTCAAGAAACTTACCGTGGATCTTCCGGGATTTCATGATGTTCTTTCGGGCATGCATCTTTCTTCACAAATGTGAGAACCTACTATGTCAGCGACATTGAATCCTTTGCACCACAAAATACAGTTCAAGGAGCTTCACCATTTCCGGAGCCGATTCTGTTAGATTGCACAGTTGATCATCCTATAATCCATACTACTGCGTCAAATGGGGGGAGCAATCAAGGATAGTGTCAGGAAGTGCTTCTAACTTAGAATCTAATTTGTAGGCACCAGATGTGGCAATTCCCCAGCGCATTCAGAAAATCATCCAATTGCAAATGTTATTGGTCCTTTATCTACCGGTGTTCAAACACGCAGTAGATCAGGAACCATTAACACATGTTTGTATTCATGTTTCATATCACAAATTGAGCCTAAGAACATTGATGTTGTTTTGAAGGAACCTAGATGGGTCGATGCAATGCATTAAGAGCTCAATCAGTTTGAAAAGTTAGGAGTATGGAAATTGGTGAAGTTGCCAGAGGGAAAACTAGCTCTTGGTACTCGTTGGGTATATAGAAATAAACAAGACGATACTAGAGTGATCATGCGGAATAAAGCTCGGGTAGTGGTGCAGGGTTTCAGACAGATCGAAGGTCTTGATATTGATGAGGTATATTCACCCGTAGCCCGTCTAGAAGTCGTACGCATCTTCTTGGCATATGCATCTTACATGGGTTTCACGGTTTATCAAATGGATGGCAAGAGAGCGTCCATCAAGGAAAATATGTTCAAGATGTTCTTGCAAAATTCGACATTTTCAACTCAAAGCCCATCGACTCGCCCATTGCCGAACGGCCGTTGCTCAATGAGGATGCTGAAGGTGAACCAGTCAATCCAACAATGTACCGATTTATGATTGTTTCATTGATGTACTTAACAGCGAGTCGACCGGACATCATGTTTGTGGTCTGCCAATGTTCCAGATATCAAGCTCATCCTAAACTTTCTCATCTTTTAGCCGTTAAATGGATCTTTAGATACCTCAACGGTGCCGCAAAATTGGGCCTCTGGTATCCTAGAGATTCGAATTTGATCTGTTTGCTTTTTCTGACAGAAATTTTGAGGGACAGACAGGGATATGAAGTCCACATCAGCTAGATGCCAATACTTGGGAGACAAGCTTATCTCCTGGCAGTGCAAAAAGCAACAAACAGTGTCTTTATCTACTACAGAAGCATAATATGTTGCGGCAACTGCATGCTGTTCCCAGGTTATTTGGATATAACATCAGCTCGAGGATTACATTTTGACTTATCTTAACACTTCTATTTATTGTGATAATGATGCCGTTATCCAGATTGTCAAAAACCCTGTTTTCACTCCAACACCAATCACATTGATATCAAAGTTCATTTTCTTTGAGATTGTTCGACAGAGCATTAATTAAACTGGAACAAATCCACATAGATGCTAATAAAGCGGATCTTTTTACAAAACTTGTCAGCAATTCGAGATTCAAAGTGCTTGTGGACCTTTTGAAAATGATGCGTTTTACCGACTAAGCATCTTCTTCTTCTTAATAATAATAATAATAATAATAATAATAATATTAATAACAATAATATTAATAACAATAATAATAATAATAATAATAATAATAATAATAATAATAACAATAATATTAATAATAACTAAATTTGTGCATAAAGTTTTCTACTTCTGCACAAATTTAGGGGGAGAAATGTTTGCTTTTCTACTCAAATCTAATGTACTTGGTTAACACAAGTAAGGTATTGATGCTGTCAAAGCGAGGATTCTTGTGATGTGTTGATAGGCTTATCGGTCAAGAGTAAAAAATATAACAAGTGACTAACTCTCTGACAAGTTATGCATCTCGCAGGTAACATATCATCGGCATATGATTTCATGGTCTTAAATCTGGTGTTGATAGATAGCCAATGTCTAAAGTTTCAAGTCTTTATACCGTTAAGTCATCCGGGATATCAGGACTGCCGTTCTGTTACATCCAGATACATATAGACCTAGGCACAGTCAGGATATTCTTAAAAGAGCCTGAATGGAAGGGCCAAAACCTTAAAGGGGGAAATCTCTTACGAGAAAAACCTTAAAGTAAAACATACCATATAAGGTGTTGTGCCTGTAACCCTTATTTGATATTGTTTAATCGGTCTCCAGTACATTGTACTGACCTGTTCACCAACAAATCGGACATTGTAAGAAGAAAGGATGACCGTGGTATATTCACTTGTTTTGATGAACTGTTGTGCTTACCTTAATCACAGGGATATGCCTTGATGTGGGACACACAGATGTTACTGCAAACTCACCTGATGAAGTCTCAAGGTTGAAAATTGAAGATTGATGCGATGAGTTTAAGAGGACAAATATATCAGCAATCACATGGTTCTGTTTGACCAAACTCATGCTGAAAAATGTTCCTTAATCCGTTCAGAACTGTTTTGATCTCATGGCAACTCTCCCCTTATCTCTTAATGGTTACTATTCTTATTAATATTCTTTCTTCATGTAAAACTGGTTGCTTGGTCGGTTGGATCGTAGATTTTAACAGAAGGTGTTACTGTTCAGGACTGGTTAAAACTGATAGGGGCCTGAAAACATTTAAATATTTATGTTTAGAGTGGTCCCACTCATCTCGAATACATTCACCTGTTTTGATTACTGTTTCAAGATCTGGCCTAGTCATCTCGAATCAACTGTTTAGAGATGGGCTGAGCTATGTTTCGAGTCATATAAAGCCCATCTATAGTCATTTCGGATTATTTCGAATTCTTTTTAATCTGGATCTCTCTCATCTCTATCTCTGAGGTAGTTCTTTTTTATCTTGTATACATCTCGGATGCATCTCGAATGCATTCCGGATGCTCTTATATGAATCATCTCGAATGCATTCCGGATGCTCTTATATGAATCATCTCGAATGCATTCCGGATGCTCTTATATGAATCATCTCCAATGACAAAGAATCATTGACTTAAACCATTATCATCCGAGTTCATCTGACCTATGAACCTTTGAACTTTAGTTATCTTTTGACCCTCTGACCTTCAGCTCTGAACTGCTAACTTGTCAATTAAGTTGATCTGTCATAACAATTTAGAGGAAATTAATTTTTGCTATGAATGATGACATCACTATTTCAAGTGAAGAAAATGGCGCAGAAAATGATGGATTAATGCAAGTTGGAAGTCAAAGCTTCTCAAAGCAAGCCTTCTATTTATCTGATCCTCCACCAGAATATAGGGAGAGATTTGATTCTCTGGTTATTAGATTGAGCAACTGCCGACTCACTCATGCTCTAAAGTCCTGTAATCGATTAAGCCATGATTCAGGACTTCTGGATCAATGCTAAAGTTAAGGGTGGAGGTGCTTACATTTAAACTAATGTTGGAGAAAGAGAAATTAAAGTTTCAGAGACAGACGTACCAGATGCATTACAATTTGGAGACAGCGAACGTCATCCTACTGTATTCGACAAGGATAGTGTGATGAAGCTCTTCGTCGAATGAGCTATGAAGGAGCATATCCAACAGTGTTTAAGAAGCTATTCCCACCATACTGGAGGTGCCATGCTAACATCAGTGCATTTCAGAAAATAAAGGCGGCCAGGACCAACTGAATCAAACACAGACTGCAGCCCTTGTTGCATTAGTAAACGACTAGGACTACAACTTTTCGGATTTTACATTTTTTACAACATGAATAGTATGCTGGAGAGTACAAAGAAGAAGGTGTTCCCGTTATATCCAAGTTTTGTGTAGATGATTATTGACAAGAAGTATCCAGGGCTAATAAAAGGCACAAACCATCTTAACTTAAAGCTGCTAGGACCAAGTTGCTTTGATGTTGCATGCAAACAGCAGGACTATACTAAGGTCAAGTTTGTAGGTCGTTATGAGCTTATTAAACATGGAAATTCAAGGAAATTGTATCTGCTCCTAAACTAGTGACAGTGTCGTAGCTGAAGAGCATGATATTCAAATTGTAGGAGGATCAAGACAACCAGAACCTGTCGTTGAGAATCTTGTTTTAGAAGAAGTAAAAGAAGAAAGCAGCACAGGCTGAATCAGAGACAGCTGGGGAGACTGTGAGAGAAATGAATTTGATTTCTGCTGAGAGTCTTGAAGCTTTACTTGCATCTCTAAAGGGTGATTCTAGGATCCCTTCTCCTAGTATCATTCCTTCTGATAAACATTGTTTGAAGATGATAAAACTAAGAATGGTTTTGCATTTGATGTCTCTGATCTCCCCAAGCCCCCAAGCACAAGCTCTATTCTTGATCCAATATTTCAGCCAGAAAGTTCTAGTGGAGGTCATGGTGTGACAGGTAGTTCTGGGGGTATTTTATCTGCGAATGAAGAGGCTGCAATAAGAATGGCTATAGAAAAGATGAAGTTTATCAAGCAATCTGATAGCGATGAGGATGAAGCTGTGGATGTTGGCAAGCTACAGTGAAGAGTAGTGTTGCTAGAGCAAGAAAACGAATTGAAAAACGCTCAAATAGCATCCTTACAGAATAAGATATCTATCAGGGATCAAGCTATTAAGTAACTTAAAGGAGATGTAAGCCTGCTGACAAAGATTTATGAGATGAAGGCTAAGTTGTAGAAAAAGTTTGGAAGTGAATTTGCGGATAAGGATGATGATCCAATTAACGTTGCACATCATGAACGAACATAAGTAGAAAAGGCTACAAGTGATGTAGAGAATGAAGCGGGCTTGAATGCATATATTTTAATGGAAAGATCAAAGAAGAGAAAGCAGCCGCAAAAAGGGAGTACCAGCAGCAAGAAGATGCTTGTAATGAAGAATCAAGATGTGAATCCACTCGATGAAAATTTTCAGCCAAAGGATCCTTCCAAAGTATCAGACCAATATATCATGGAGATAGGATCAAGCCATTGTGATAAAGTTGGAAACAAGTCAGAAGTGAAATGTTGGAGATATGATCACAACAGGAACTTATGGATAGTTACGAGGGAGAGCGGACATAGAGAATACTATTCGAAACAGACACAATTTGAATCCTGGAGTAAGATAGATATGGAAAGTCTTTAAAGAGCTCACTACTCTGATTCAGATCCGAATCAACAAGGTCCTGGTTGGGCATTTCACTCTAAGCTTGAACATGATGTATCTCATAACTTTCCAACGATGAAAACTGCTGAATCATATCTAAAGAAAAGCCTAGGAATTCGAGATCCTCATACTCACAAGCGGCTTCAAAATGTTATCTGGCCACCGACCGACAAAGACAAGGTCATTCCAGATGGTCCTAAGTTTCCAAAAGGTGTGTTACAGAATCTCTGCTATTGGGCCTATGATCCAAGAATGGCTGAAGTTGTCATTGTTACAAAAGAAAAGGCATTTCGTGTGGCTGATACTTTGGATTTAATCAGCTTTCACTAGGAGGACATTGATGCTGGGTGCACATCAAATTCAAGCAAGTGACAAACATGAAGAATGTGCGAAATCCTGGACGAGTGCGATGGTGACAGGAATTCAAAACAAATTATTTGAACATGATTGAATATTCTGAAGCGTAAGGCCAGTTCTAATGCAGTAAACCAAGGGGAAGATTGTAGGGACATTAATACGTTTATGCATTATTTTGGATTAAGGATTGATTTGTTTTAATTGTAATGGGCTTGGGGAAGGGCCTTGGGCCTAAGAGATTAGGGTTTTAGAGCACTAACCCTCTTGCATATATAGCTAATGATGTATTAGGTTTTGGTGGCTCTTGGATTGCAATTTCACTTGTATTAGACAAATTCCAATTTGTATGCAAGTTGAATCTTTTCATCTTCATCTTTTTCTAAGATCTTTGTTTGTGTTATATCAATTAGATCCAATTTTTCATTGTAGGGACATTAATAGGTTTATGCATTAGTTTGGATTAAGGATTAATTTGTTTTAATTGTAATATGCTTGGGGAAGGGCCTTAGGCCTAAGAGATTAGGGTTTTAGAGCACTAACCCTCTTGTATATATAGCTAATGATGTATTAGGGTTTGGTGGCTTGATTTAAATTTCACTTGTATTAGACATCCTCTAATTTGTATGCAAGTTGAATCCTTTCATCTTTATCTTTTTCTAAGATCTTTGTTTGTGTGATATCAATTAGATCCGGTTTTTCGGGACCAACACACTGCCATCATAACCTTTCCCACATCAACACAACCACTGACCACACCACCAAGAATTCCACTATGCCCACCTTCACCTAAAATCAAATTTACAAACAAAAGAAAAACTTTTGTTGTGCAACAAGATGATGAGGAGGTTCCATCACCAATCACCTTATCATCTGCCTCCATTCCTGCCACACACTCTCATCACTTCCACCAAAATCCACTTCATTTCCATCTACTCAACCACCATCACAAGTCATTCCACTTGCTGCTCGGTATCCTCTAGAGATTGTTGCAATCCAAGGAAAATTGAATCATTTTTCTCAATAGTGGATGCATCACAACGATCCTTCCTATCACTATTTGGTTATCGCAAGCCTAAGAACTTGGATGAATATTTGAAGCTAAAAGTAAGACATGCTGGGAATATTGGGAAAGAGATGTGAAAAGGAAGGATGACAGGACTACTTAGGGGATCTTATCACTAGAACTTAGCAAGGTAAGAAAGATAGAAGATTTTGCTAACGACCAGAACAAGTCAATGTCTGAGAAGCCAATAGATGCTGAGCTTGATAAGGAACTTAGACAGGATTAACTTGATCACATCATGCAACATAAACTATACAAAACAAATAGAGCACACTTCAAAGATTGGTCAACAAATGCTCTCAAAGAAGAAATAGAAAGAATTAAAAAAATGCTCAATGATCCTTTACATAAGCCATCTCCACCAGATTGGAAGAAATACAAAAAGGTTGATCAAAACAAGGCATTGAAGCTAAAGAGAATGAGAGAAGAAGTTGTTGTTGCTATGTATGGTATCGCTAGGTCTGTTGCCAGATGGTTAGAATCAAGAATTGTTGAAACTTATAAGAGACAAGAACAACTTAGAGGAAAGGATCCTATTCTTCCAAAGAAGCCAATATATCAAATAGTGGTTGTCCATAAACAGACCCTTATATCGAAAAAGCAGTCCTCAGCATCTAGCTTAACTATAGCTGCCTTAAATCAAGCAAAAAGGCAAAAGAAAATGTCTGAGGCTAATGTAAAGATTGACGCATTAATATATGTAACGGGCTATGGTAGCGAACTGGGATTGATTTAGGTTAGTTTGCATCAGGTTTGGACCTGTTTAGGTCATTTGGGAATGCCTAAGGCCATGTGGGCAGGCAAGCCCAAGGGGAGCCCATGTGGGGAATGGGCTTACTCTAGAGCATATAAACAACCTTATAGCATTTCTAGGGTTAAGCCTTAAAGAAGACTTTTGATAGACCTCTAGAGAGCCTCCATCTTACATCAGACGGTTTTGCTTATTCAAGTAATAGAATCGTGTGCAAGGTGTTAAAGTTTGATTCGGTGTTCATTCATCTTTTCAGTTTTTCTTGAATCTCACCAAGTTTGCATTTCGCCCATACATGGTGATTGTGTGATATCCGGGTTTTCGGGACTTATAATTGGTATCAAACCTGTTGAACATGTTTTTCAGGCTCAGATCTGATATCACAGTGGTTATGTTCAGTTTCTACTGAAAAACAAGCATTCGGATCAGCGTTTAAGGATTTTCGATCTTCTGTGGGCATTTCAGACAGATTTCGGATCATATTGTTGCATTTCGTATAAATCCTTTACATTTCAAATAGAATTCGGATCAGTTGTTTGTTCAGATAGATTTCAGATTTATCATTTTGAATATCAGATAAATCTTGAAGGATTTCAGATAATCTTTAACAATTTTGGATCCTATTCTTGAGTTTTGGATCATATTCAATCATTTTAGATTGATTTCCGATCAGACTGACTGACAGCCATTTCAGATAGGATTTTGGATTGCCATTTCGGATAGCATTTAAGATACACTATTCCAACTTGCTGCTGAACCAGACACTATTCCGAATCAAGGGGTGGACTTTTATCAACTGACGTATTCGGTAATAAACATTTTCATGCACAAAAATATCAGTTTACGAACTTTGAAAACAGACTACACGGATTGAACCACCTTAATTTTAGACACAAAAATCCGAAAAAAGGTCTTTGACATTATATATCATTGGATTCGTAATTTTGAGACGAGTCTAACGGTATAATTTGGTAAAAACAGTTTTCGGACATATTTTTAACATTTTTAACATGTACGGTCTCATTTATTCGAAGATGTCTACAACTCAAGCAGTATTCATGTCACACCCTCAATTTCCACTTGCGGAGTTTTACCGCGAGGCGTGTGAACAAACCAAAATCTGAAACACTAGTACGTCGAACGACTCTATATGATTTGATAATACGTTTTCCAAAAATCATTTGATTAACCAATCATGGTAGATTTTAGATTGTCTTAGTTAGTTACCAAAGTTTAGCGGAAGCATTAGTTTAAGTGGTTGAGCGGAAGCATAAAATAAGTAGAGAAACGGGCGCCAACACAAACGCCAAAACAAATGGAAAAACCAAAACAACGTTTGTAAATGAGACTCGATAAAAGATGTCTTGTTCAATGCATGTGAGTGCACCTAGAGCTCCTAGCGTCCTGAGAAACATGTAAAAAAAAAAACAAGTGTCAACATTAAAGATGAGTGAGTTCACAGGTTTTCATAAATTCGTTTGTTCGGTTATGAGTTTGATTCCCCCGTTATCCCTAACCCGGGATAACGATTTAGTTCCATTATTCCCAACCCGGAATAACAATGATGTTGGTTCCATTATTCCAAACCCGGAATAATAAAGTTGTTGTTTCCATTATTCCAAACCCGGAATAATAATGATGTTGTTTCCATTATCCCTAACCCGGGATAATATAGTTGTTTCCATTATCCCTAACCCGGGATAATATAGTTGTTTCGTAATAAAGTTCAATGTTAACATATATAGGTAGCTAGCCTAAAGTTATGTCACGTAAGAGTTCGCGATCGAAGCTGACTGTTGTGCCTCCGTGTTGCCAGCCCTATCACTGACCCTGGCGAAGTTAGGCCAAATTATTCACCCGTTGACCATACCCGGTCGGCTAGCGCGACTAGCTCGGATGGGGCTTGTCGGGCCCAGTAGTACTACTTATAATTCCCCCGCTATTAAAACCCAATACTAACAATCCGAGAGATTGACGAGGACTTAAGTGATATAGCTGCTTAGTGACCATAACATTACATTAACATCAACTTAGTTACCGAATAGTTATGTGACGTTAATTTCGTATAACGTAAAGAGATTGAGTTTGAAGAGTGTATACATGTTTCTCCCCCTGTTGTTTAAAAACCGGATAAAGTTAGGGGCCGTGAACTCACCTTTAGTTGCTCGGTTAGTGTAGCAAAGAAGTTGTAAGGGATGGGACCGCTAATTGCGTCCTAACAAACCAATTGATTTCAAGTCAGTGTGTGAACACACCAATACAAATTCTACACTTAATTTACGCACAAAGTGATACACACAAACAACATACCTAACACTCAAACATGCATGCAAGTATCCTCATGTGATCATAGTAATCAAAACAATTTATCATGAACATAATCCAATCCATGCAACACTTTGGTGCACACAATCACAAGTTATCAAATTTCAGCTTAATACTCATAATTCAGCTGTTTTCTAGGATTTTTATAAAATAGTTCCAACGTTCCAAAAATTCCAATTATTTTACAGCAGGTGACATTTATACTGTAGAAATTTATATAAATTTTCTAAGTCCTAAATCTTTACCAATTAACCATAAATATTAATATACTAGGCTGCAGTCAGATTCGTCGCTTTCTGACTGCAGTCCACGGAAGAATTTATTTAAAAATCACTGATCATCCAATTAACAAAATTCTAGTTGGAGTTGCCCGGAAATTTCCATACCTAGTTGCTGTACAAATTTCATGAGTCGACTCCCTACTGATTATGAAATCCAACTCGATAAACAACTAACAAAATTTCAGGATTTTCACAGCTTTAGTTACTGAACTTATTTGGCCACTTAAAAATATCAAACGACTTCAGAAAAATATGAATACAGCGCCATTAGATTCGTTATTCAAATCTCTACGTTCTAGACATCAGAAAATCCGTTTTTCGACAACTAATGTCCGAGTTACAGCCAGTTGAAGTCGGCTGTAACTATCAATCAGCAAACTGTATCAGCATTCTATCACCACTATTTCGCATAACCCGTCGATATAATGAACCTAGGCGATCAAGAACTGATTTCTCTAATCATAGATCAATACATATAACATATCCATGCAAACCCTAATCAACATCTCTAGTTTTTTTATAAACAAACACAGCCTATAATTTTCAGATTTCGAACAACATCACTTGCAAACATTATTAACAAATCGGCTAACATAACCTTTCATTCAAACATACAATCCGAAAACAACAAAATCAAAACACATGTATCTGAATATGATCTTGTAACATATGATAAATTCTAATCTTTTAATGATAAGGTAATCGAACCGTGAGTGAGATGAGGAACCGGTGATCAAAGATAGTTGCGACCGAGAGATGATGATGAAGTAGGCTGTTTGTGATCGAGGAAGTGAACAAATGGGCTGATCTCGCGACCGAATGGAGGTGAACAAGGGGCTGCCGTCGGCTTCTTTCTCACTAGGGTTTTGTGTTTTGAAGGGGCATACATGTGTTAGTATATATAGGCGCAAAGAGATGAGGGAATGGGTTGCGGTTTGGGTTTGATCCTTGTTCTCGGCCGAGAGTGGTTTGGGTTGGTTCGGTTTGGGTTGCACGCGGCCGAAGGGACTTGGGTTGGTTTGGTTTGGGTTGCACGCGGCCGAGTAGTTTGATTTTAAGGTTTAAAACTTGGTTAACTCCTAGAGTCACAAGGAATCGAGGTTGGTTCGTGTCGCGGTTCGGTTCGGTTCGTCTACATATTTACTATAAATATTTTATAACTAAAACAATCACATAATCGCACATTACGTATTCACTAACTCGTACACGTTTAATACGTAGCATACAATTTATTCGACAAGTATTGCGTTTAAGTTATCCGAAAAACCGGAATGTCACATTATCCCCATGTTGAAAGAATTTTCGTCCCGAAAATTGAGTAAACGCGGTTTAGAATGCAGCGTACATGTTTAGAGTGCCACGCACAAAGAGTTAGTTCGTTTATGATGGTACGCGAAGTTACAAGAAGTTCCCAAGTGCCATGCACAAAGATTCCCAAGTGCCATGCACAAGGACTTAGTTAACAATGGTACGCGAAAGTATGAGAAATTTCCAGGTTGTCACATCATCCCCATGTTGAAAGAATTTTCGTCCCGAAAATTTAGTTGTTGGTATCGTTAGTTTGCTGCTCAGTTGCGAAGAGGTGTGGGTATTTGCTTTTCATTTGGTCCTCTCTTTCCCACGTGAACTCCGGTCCACGCTTAGAGTCCCAACGAACCTTAACGATCGGAATCTTGCTGTGCCTTCGAGTCTGGATCTCACGATCCATGATCTCGATAGGCTGTTCCACAAAGTGTAGTTGTTCATCCACTTGGATCTCATCCAGTGGAATGACTAGAGTTTCATCTGATAGACACTTCTTCAGATTTGACACGTGAAAAACGTTGTGAACTCCACTGAGTTCGGCAGGAAGGTCTAATTGATAAGCTACGGGTCCGATACGTTTCAAGATTACAAACGGGCCTACGTACCGTGGGTTTAGTTTGCCCCGTTTTCCAAAGCGGATTACACCCTTCCAGGGTGACACCTTTAGTAGGACGCGGTCGCCTACTTGAAATTCGAGCGGTTTGCGTCGTTGATCAGCGTAGCTTTTCTGTCGATCCCGTGCCGCCGCCATGCGGTTTCTGATTTGTACAATCTTTTCAGTAGCCTCAAGTATTAACTCAGGGCCTGTGAGTTGACTGTCACCGACTTCTGCCCAACAGACCGGTGATCTACATTTACGACCGTATAATGCCTCAAACGGTGCTGCCAAAATACTCTTATGATAACTGTTGTTATATGAGAATTCCACTAAAGGCAGGTGGGTTTCTCAACTATTTCCAAAGTCTACTACGCATGCCCTAAGCATGTCTTCCAAGGTCTGTATGGTCCTTTCGCTTTGACCATCAGTCTGAGGGTGATAGGCTGTGCTCATATCTAAGCGTGTTCCCAACGCTTTCTGAAGTGATTGCCAGAAGTTGGACGTGAAGCGAGCATCTCTGTCTGAGATGATGGATGTTGGCTCTCCGTGCCGAGAAACTACTTCCTTAATGTAGATGCGAGTCAACTTCTCCATCTTATTTGTTACTTTAATAGCTAGGAAGTGTGCGGACTTAGTTAAACGATCCACAATCACCCAGATGGTATCGCAACCACCCAAAGTTCGCGGGAGTTTAGTGATGAAGTCCATCGAGATCTGATTCCATTTCCACACTGGGATCTCAGGTTGTTGGAGTAGCCCCGATGGCTTTTGATACTCTACCTTGACTTTTGCACAAGTCAAACACTTACTCACGTAGGTGGCTATATCAGCTTTCATGTTGGGCCACCAATACGCAGCTTTAAGGTCTTGATACATCTTATCCGAACCCGGATGGACAGAGTATCGGGATTTGTGAGCTTCGTCCATGACTAGCTCTCTGAGGCTTCCGTAGAGAGGTACCCATATGCGATTCATGAAATACCGGGCTCCTTGGGTTTTACTTCCCAATCGCGTTCCATTTTTCCCACCGATTCGGCCTTGATGTTTTCCTCCTTAACTGCTTCTAACTGGGCGTCGCGTATTTGTTCGGGTAGCCCCGAATGAATAGTGAGCTGCAATGCTCGACACGACGTGGTTTCAAGTGTTCCTTCCTACTGAGGGCATCAGCTACCACGTTAGCTTTACCCGGGTGATACCGAATGGCACACTCATAATCGTTCAAGAGTTCGACCCAGCGACGCTGTCGCATGTTCAACTCCTTCTGATCAAAGATGTGTTGGAGGCTCTTGTGGTCGGTAAAGATTGTGCACTTCGTTCCATAGAGGTAGTGTCTCCAAATCTTAAGTGCAAACACTACTGCTGCCAATTCCAGGTCATGCGTTGTGTAGTTTTTCTCGTGAACCTTCAGTTGTCGCGACGCATAAGCGATGACCTTATCGCGTTGCATGAGTACGCATCCCAACCCCTGAATGGAAGCATCACAATATACTACAAAGTCATCTGTCCCTTCCGGCAAGGACAGAATGGGTGCACTGCAAAGTTTCTGTTTCAGCAATTGAAATGCTGCTTCTTGCTTGTCACCCCAAGCATACTTGATGCCTTTCTGGGTGAGGGTAGTAAGCGGTTGTGCGATCTTTGAAAATCCCTCGATGAAACGTCTGTAGTAACCAGCCAAACCCAAAAATTGGCGGATCTCCGTTGGTGTCCTGGGTGCTTCCCAGTTTTTGATGGCTTCAATCTTGGCAGGGTCTACGTGGATACCCTTTTCATTTATGATATGCCCAAGAAACTGAACTTCCCGAATCCAGAAGTCACACTTTGAAAGCTTGGCATATAGTTTCTCCTGTTGAAGCAATCCTAGCAGTAATCGTAGATGTTCAGCATGTTCTTCTTCACTTTTGGAATAGATGAGTATGTCATCGATGAACACAATGACAAACTTGTCGAGGTATGGTTTACACACACGGTTCATGAGGTCCATGAACACCGCAGGTGCGTTGGTGAGACCGAAGGGCATGACCAAGAACTCATAATGGCCATACCTAGTACGAAATGCCGTCTTGGCGATATCTTCCTCCCTGACGCGTAGCTGGTGGTAACCGGACCGAAGGTCAATCTTGGAGTAGTAGCTTGACCCTTGAAGTTGGTCGAAAAGATCGTCGATGCGAGGTAACGGGTATCGGTTCTTGACAGTAACCTTGTTGAGTTCCCTGTAGTCGATGCACATGCGGAAGGTCCCGTCCTTCTTCTTGACAAACAGGACTGGAGCTCCCCATGGCGAAGCGCTTGGTCGGATAAATCCCTTTTCTAACAGCTCCTGAAGTTGGGTAGACAGCTCCTGCAGCTCGGCTGGAGCTAGGCGGTATGGAGCCTTGGCAATAGGAGTTGCATGGTTCGCCAATTCGATTTCAAACTCCAATTGTCGATGGGGTGGAAGACCAGGTAATTCCTCTGGGAATACATCGGAAAAATCAAGGACGACAGGGATGTCTTCTACACGTTTCTCGTCCTTAGGCTGTTCGATAACCAGTGCGAGTAAAGCGAAAGAGTTCTTTCTCCGAAGATACTTATGCGCTTGCATGTAAGAGATGATGTTTGTGACGGCGCTTGCCTTCTCTGTGATATCCCGGGTTTTTCGGATAACTTACACGTGACACATGTCGAATAATGTATATGCTAAGTATTAAACATGCACGAGTTAAATGAATACGTGTTGTGTGTTGTGTGATTGTTTTAGTTATAGAGTAAGTAGGGTAGATATGTACATGAACTAAACCGAACCGCGACACGAACCAGCTTTGATTCATTGCGACTCTAGGAGGTAACAAAGTTTAAACTTTGAACTCAAGTCTTCGGCCAAAAGAAAACAAGGATCAAACCTAGACCTAAAGTTCTAACTACTCGGCCGAGAACAACCTAAACCGAAAACCATTGCATGCAAAACTCAAACTAATCGGCCACATGATTAAACCCAAACCAAACCGACCCACCCTAGTCCTCGGCCATAAGATCAAAACCAAACCGAACCAACCTAGGATCCTCGGCCACGAATGCTTATCTAAAACCGCAACCCTCATCTCCCTCTTTACCTATATATATCATCTATGCATGCTCCTTCAAAATACACAAAAACCCTAAAAGGGCAAAACAGCCGTCGGCAGCCGAAGTCTTCATCTTCTTCAACCGTAAACAGCCCTTTTCTTGTTCCCTTGATCGATAGTTCAGTCTTGATACACTCCATCTCGATCACAAACAGCATAGCCTCATTCCTCGGTCGCGGATCAGCCTTGCTCTTTTCTTCCTCTCGGTCGCAGCAGCAGCAGCCGTCTTCATCTTCACCTTCATTCAAATCACGAGATCAGTCTTTGTTCACCTCTAGTCGATCAAACAGCCCACTTTATCAACATCCTTTCGGTCGCGACTTTCCTGGAACAGCAGGATACCCCTTGTCCAAGTCCCGGCTTGTCTACCTAGTTATTCAAGGTTAGGGTTATCCTTGATTACGAGATCATGTTCGGTTAAATATATGCTTGAATGATTAATTGATTAGTTTGTGTCGGGTCTTATATGTTGAATAAATAATCGGCTGTTTTGATTGTGTTCTTGTGTATAATTGTTTGCGGATATCATAAGTGCAAGTATGTTTGGTTTGTAAAAGCTAGAAGTAAGAACTAGGGCTTGCATGGATAGGTTATTAGTATTAGTCTATGATTAAAAATCGGTGCTTGATCGCCTAGATTAATCGCATGAATGGGTTACACGAATTAATGGTAACAATAATGCTGAAACAGGATGCTGAGTAATAGTTACAGCCAACTTCATCTAGCTGTAACTCGGTCGTTAGTTGTCGAAAAACGGATTTTCTGATGTCTAGAACGTAGAGATTTGAATAAGGAATCTAATGGCGCTGGATTCATAATTTTCTGAAGTCGTTTGATATTTTTAAAGGGCCAAACAAGTTCAGTAGCTAAAGCTGTGAAAATTCTGGAATTTTGTTGGTTGTTTATCAAGTTGGATTTTAAAATCAGTAGGGAGTTGAGTCATGATTTTTGTACAGAAACTAGGTATGGAAATTTCCAGGCAACTCCAACTGGAATTTCATTAATTGGTTGATCGATGATTTTTAAATAAATTCTTCCGTGGGCTGCAGTCAGAAAGTGATAAATCAGACTGCAGCCTAGTATATTAATATTTATGGTTAATTGGTAAAGGTTTAGGACTTGGGAAAATTATATAAATTTCTATGGTATAGATGTCACCTACTGTAAAAATATTGGAATTTTTGGAATGTTAGAACTATTTTATAAAAATCCTAGAAAACAGCTGAATTATGAGTGCTAAACTGGAATTTAAGAACTTGTGATTGTGTGCACCAAATTGTGGCATGAATTGACTTATGGTTATGATAAATTGTTTGATTACTATGATCACATGAGAATACTTGCATGCATGTTTGAGTGTTAGATATGTTGTTTGTGTGTATCACTTTGTGAGTAAATTGCGTGTGGAATTTGTATTGGTGTGTTCACACACTGACGTGGAATTAATTGGTTTGTTAGGACGCAACTAGCGGTCCCATCTCTTATAACATCTTTGCTACACTAACCGAGCAAATAAAGGTGAGTTCACGGCCCCTAACTTTATCCGGTTTTTAAACAACAGGGGGAGAAACAGGTATACACTCTCAAACTCAATCTCTTTACGTTATACGAATTTAACGTCACATAACTATACGGTAACTAAGTTAATGTTAATGTAATGTTATGGTCACTAAGCAGCTTTATCACTTAAGTCCTCGACAATCTCCTCGGATCGTTAGTATTTGGGTTAAATAGCGGGGGAATTATAAGTAGTACTACTGGGCCCGACAAGCCCCATCCGAGCTAGTCGCGCTAGCCGACCTGGTATGGTCAACGGGTGAATAATTGGCCTAACACCGCCATGGTCATGTGATAGGCCTGGCAAAACGGAGGCACAACAGTCAGCTTCGATCGCGTACTCTTACGTGACATGACTTTAGGCTAGCTACCTATATATATTAACATTGAACTTTATTACGAAACAACTTAATATTCCTGGTATGGAATAATGGAAACAACTTAATATTCCTGTTATGGAATATTGGAAACAACAACTTAATATTCCGGGTTTGGAATATTGGAAGCAACAACTTATTATTCCGGGTTGGAATAATGGAACCAATACGTTATCCCGGGTTAGGGATAACGGGAGAAAACAAACTATAACTGAACAAACGAATTTATGAAAACCTGTGAACTCACTCATCTTTAATGTTGACACTTGTTTACATGTTTCTCAGGACGCTAGGAGCTCTAGGTGCACGCACATGCATTGAACAAGACATCTTTTATCGAGTCTTATTTATTAATATTGTTTTGGGGATTTTTAATTTGTTTTGGCGTTTGTGTTGGCGCCGCTTCACCACTTATTTATGCTTCCGCTCAAACTTTAAAAACTGATGCATCTGCTAAATATTGGTAACATAAAATCTACAACAAGTGATTTTGGAAAACGTATTATCAAATCATATAGAGTCGTTTGACGTACTAGTGTTTCAGATCCTGGTTTGTTCACACGCCTCGCGGTAAAACTCCGCAAGTGGAAATTGAGGGTGTGACATTCTCGCCTTGCACCGTCAAGATTTCGTCGTTGGAGAGCGGAATACGGATAGATTTTTCGAAGCAGAGAACTTCAGCCCGGACGTCGGATAGCCAGTCCATTCCGACTACCACGTCAAAACTACCCAGGGTAGTTGTCATTAGATCAATGGTAAAAGTGTGACCCGCGAGTTTGAGTTGACAGCCGGATACTATATGGGTCACGTCTACAGATTTACCATCGGTTAATTCTATGATATAAGGGGTCTCTAAGGGTTTAGGTGTGAGATTTAGGTTCTTCCTAAAAGACTCAGATATAAAACTCCTATCCGCACCCGTATCAAAAAGCACAGTAGCAAAATGTTCATTAAGGGGAAACTTACCGGTGACCACGTTCGAGTCGTTTCTGGCCTCTCCGCGGCCCAATGTAAATGCGCAACCTTTGGCACCTCCTGTGCCACCGTTTGCATTGTTGTTGTTGTTATTGTTGTTGTTGTGGTTATTGTGATTGTGGTTGTTCCCATCATTGTTGTTGTTGTTGTTACGGAGCTGTGGGCAGTCTCTTTTGATGTGGGCAGTGCTACCACACTGATAGCATCCCCGGTTAATACCCTGCTGCTGACCCTGGGGTTGATTTTTGATTTTGTCGGGACATGATTTCCCCGCGACAATCCTTTGCCGCATGTCCCACCTTGCCACATCGTTGGCAGCGATTCCCGGCACAAGGGCCGTGATGATGAAGATTGCAGCGATTGCACTGCGGCTTTCGACCTACGTAGCCGCTTGCGTTCTGGTTGTTGTTGTTGTTGTTGGCGGGCTGATTTTGGTGACCCCGGTGGCTGTTGTAATGGTTGAACCGTTTCTGGTTCCCCTGTTGTGGCTGGGATGACGAAGACTGTCGAACAGACGAGTCTTCAAACTTTCTTTTATTATCAGGGGCAACTTCAGTTGTACCCCGAGCTGGCAACTTCTTTTGTTCCACCGCCTTATCGGTGAGTTTGTGCGCCAACCTGATTGCTTGATGCTCAGTTGTAGGGTTACTAGCCATTACCATACCCTGAATCTCCGGGACCAGACCCCCAACGTAGAACTCGATTCGTTTCTCCACAGTGTTGGCCAGATCGGGACACAGAAATACCAAGTCGTGATGTTTCGCTGTGTATGCTTCGATTTTAGATCCCACCATCTTCTGGTTCCATAAGGCTTGCTCCAACTGTTGCACTCTGTCTCGTGGAAAGTACTCCTCTTTGATTAGGGCCTTAAACTCGACCCAGGCAATTGCATTTGCAGCAATAAGTCCACGCGTTTGGACTTGTGCATTCCACCAAGTTGAGGCTGCATACTTGACCTTGTTGGCCTCCAGACAGTTGCACATTTCAAATACTGATTCAGATGTTTCGATCCAGCGCACCAATCCTATGGGTCCTTCTGCCCCCGTGAATCTACTTGGCTTTGCGTCGAGGAACATCTTGTAGGGGTTAAGACCCCTCCTGCTGCTGGTGGGTTTTGAACACCTGCCAGAGCAGCGTTCACGTGTTCTTGGATCATTGCGGCTAATTCTTAAGGCGTCATGTTGAGATTTCCGCGACGTCCAGTTGTCATTTTAGATCTAAGTAGAAAATAAATAGACCGAAGGAAAGTAAATAAAATAAGCGAGACGTGTCAGTCTTCTACGTCTACATCCCCCAAATCGCTATCGTTGCCGTCATCCTCCGCGGCGTTTCCAGCTTTTACAGCTGGGTCTTCTTCCTCTGGATCCTCTACCGACATTGGAGGGGCCGGTGCTGGTGCGGGTACCGGTACAGGTGCCTGATTCTGTTCTAGTTCTTGAATTCTCCAGCTAGACTCAAGAACTCTGTTTTCTTGCCAGTCAGCCCTTAGCTGCTCCGCACGAAGGTCTCTGGCTAAGGTGTTACGAGTTATCTTACTCATATGCTGCTCTTCCTCGAGCGATCCAGTTTTATCTATCAATTGTCGTATCATCCATCCCTGTGCTAGGATGGTTTCATGCATTCTTTCTAGTTGTTCTTGTTGCGTTCTTATCATATCTCTAAGTAGGTCATTCCCTACTTCTACCGAGTTAACCTGTTCGACCGTCACAGCGATGGTCGGGCGTGAGTTGCATTCGTTTCCCACTATGCATTCATATTCTACATAACACAGTTGTGGTACATCACATAACAAGATATAACAGTTCGGTGCCAAACTACGTCTAGTGTCGTGTATTCAGCTATAGTTTAGGTCTACTTCTAATGCAAACCTGGTTCTCTATAGCTAGTGGCTCTGATACCAATCTGTCACACCCTCAATTTCCACTTGCGGAGTTTTACCGCGAGGCGTGTGAACAAACTAGAATCTGAAACACTAGTACGTCGAACGACTCTATATGATTTGATAATACGTTTTCCAAAAATCATTTGATTAACCAATCATCGTAGATTTTAGATTGTCTTAGTTAGTTACCAAAGTTTAGCGGAAGCATTAGTTTAAGTGGTTGAGCGGAAGCATAAAATAAGTAGAGAAACGGGCGCCAACACAAACGCCAAAACAAATGAAAAACCAAAAACAACGTTTGTAAATGAGACTCGATAAAAGATGTCTTGTTCAATGCATGTGAGTGCACCTAGAGCTCCTAGCGTCCTGAGAAACATGTAAAAAAAAAAAAAAACAAGTGTCAACATTAAAGATGAGTGAGTTCACAGGTTTTCATAAATTCGTTTGTTCGGTTATGAGTTTGATTCCCCCGTTATCCCTAACCCGGGATAACGATTTAGTTCCATTATTCCCAACCCGGAATAACAATGATGTTGGTTCCATTATTCCAAACCCGGAATAATAAAGTTGTTGTTTCCATTATTCCAAACCCGGAATAATAATGATGTTGTTTCCATTATCCCTAACCCGGGATAATATAGTTGTTTCCATTATCCCTAACCCGGGATAATATAGTTGTTTCGTAATTAAGTTCAATGTTAACATATATAGGTAGCTAGTCTATAGTTATGTCACGTAAGAGTTCGCGATCGAAGCTGACTGTTGTGCCTCCGTGTTGCCAGGCCTATCACTGACCATGGCGAAGTTAGGCCAAATTATTCACCCGTTGACCATACCCGGTCGGCTAGCACGACTAGCTCGGATGGGGCTTGTCGGGCCCAGTAGTACTACTTATAATTCCCCCGCTATTAAAAACCAATACTAACGATCCGAGAGATTGACGAGGACTTAAGTGATATAGCTGCTTAGTGACCATAACATTACATTAACATCAACTTAGTTACCGAATAGTTATGTGACGTTAATTTAGTTTAACGTAAAGAGATTGAGTTTGAAGAGTGTATACATGTTTCTCCCCCTGTTGTTTAAAAACCGGATAAAGTTAGGGGCCGTGAACTCACCTTTAGTTGCTCGGTTAGTGTAGCAAAGAAGTTGTAAGGGATGGGACCGCTAATTGCGTCCTAACATACCAATTGATTTCAAGTCAGTGTGTGAACACACCAATACAAATTCTACACTTAATTTACGCACAAAGTGATACACACAAACAACATACCTAACACTCAAACATGCATGCAAGTATCCTCATGTTATCATAGTAATCAAAACAATTTATCATGAACATAATCCAATCCATGCAACACTTTGGTGCACACAATCACAAGTTATCAAATTTCAGCTTAATACTCATAATTCAGCTGTTTTCTAGGATTTTTATAAAATAGTTCCAACGTTCCAAAAATTCCAATTATTTTACAGCAGGTGACATTTATACTGTAGAAATTTATATAAATTTTCCAAGTCCTAAATCTTTACCAATTAACCATAAATATTAATATACTAGGCTGCAGTCAGATTCGTCGCTTTCTGACTGCAGTCCACGGAAGAATTTATTTAAAAATCACTGATCGTCCAATTAACAAAATTCCAGTTGGAGTTGCCCGGAAATTTCCATACCTAGTTGCGGTACAAATTTCATGATTCGACTCCCTACTGATTATGAAATCCAACTCGATAAACAACTAACAAAATTTCAGGATTTTCACAGCTTTAGTTACTGAACTTATTTGGCCACTTAAAAATATCAAACAACTTCAGAAAAATATGAATCTAGAGCCATTAGATTCGTTATTCAAATCTCTACGTTCTAGACATAAGAAAATCCGTTTTTCGACAACTAATGACCGAGTTACAGCCAGTTGAAGTCGGCTGTAACTATCAATCAGCAAACTGTATCAGCATTCTATCACCACTATTTCGCATAACCCGTCGATATAATGAACCTAGGCGATCAAGAACTGATTTCTCTAATCATAGATCAATACATATAACATATCCATGCAAACCCTAATCAACATCTCTAGTTTTTTTATAAACAAACACAGCCTATAATTTTCAGATTTCGAACAACATCACTTGCAAACATTATTAACAAATCGGCTAACATAACCTTTCATTCAAACATACAATCCGAAAACAACAAAATCAAAACACATGTACCCGAATATGATCTTGTAACATATGATAAATTCTAATCTTTTAATGATAAGGTAAACGAACCGTGAGTGAGATGAGAAACCGGTGATCAAAGATAGTTGCGACCGAGAGATGATGATGAAGTAGGCGGTTTGTGATCGAGGAAGTGAACAAATGGGCTGATCTCGCGACCGAATGGAGGTGAACAAGGGGCTGCCGTCGGCTTCTTTCTCACTAGGGTTTTGTGTTTTGAAGGGCATGCATGTGTTAGTATATATAGGCGCAAAGAGATTAGGGAATCGGTTGCGGTTTGGGTTTGATCCTTGTTCTCTGCCGAGAGTGGTTTGGGTTGGTTCGGTTTGGGTTGCACGCGGCCGAAGGGACTTGGGTTGGTTTGGTTTGGGTTGCACGCGGCCGAGTAGTTTGAGTTTAAGGTTTAAAACTTGGTTAACTCCTAGAGTCACAAGGAATCGAGGTTGGTTCGTGTCGCGGTTCGGTTCGGTTCGTCTACATATTTACTATAAATATTTTATAACTAAAACAATCACATAATCGCACATTACGTATTCACTAACTCGTACACGTTTAATACGTAGCATACAATTTATTCGACAAGTATTGCGTTTAAGTTATCTGAAAAACCGGAACGTCACAATTCAAACATAGTTTTCAGCCCAATATGTAATTCAAAGCCGAATGCATATCCAAACATCATCTTTATCCCACTTATCAAAACATCCGTTAATAGCCCCTCACCACATGCTCAAAGGATTCAAAGGAATCTCATCCTGATGATGTGGCCAAACAAAAACCTCAAGACAGCAAGCTGTTGTCAATAGCCCAGCTCCCCAAGCTCAAACTCAAACTAACAAACCAGAATCGCTCATTGACATGATAAACTATTTTTTTTTTATTCTGAACCTTGCAGGAATAAGGTTGCACAACTCAGGGCACTCAACGTCAATATGGCTAATGATTACAACAGTGCAATGGCTCAGAGCATCAGCCTTAGACAAAGCAACAAGTTGCATACTGAAAAGGTTGAAACACAAAAGAAAGATATAGCTAAGCTTCGCTTGGATCTCAATCAACAACTGTGTTGGGTCCATGATTACAAGAACAAACTCAATGTGAAAAAACGTGGAGCTCGAGTCTATGAGAGCTGAGCTAGAACTCCCATCTGGCAAGTATCAACAAAATGAAGTTAACATAAATAAGTTTGATACATCCAGCAAGGTAGTTCAAGAAGTGTGCAATGTGCAATTAGCATATAAAAAGAACAAGGGGAAGGGTTTGGGATTCAATCAGGTTGTCCCACCATATAATCACAATTACACTAGAATACCTGAATCTGAGAAAGAGCTTGAAAATGCACAACATATGGTGTATAGCAAACCCAGTGATTATACATCCGACACACGGGAGTCCACTAAACCTTTAAATGTTAAAATGAAGAAAATATGTGTGAACAATACTGATGTTTCTACTTCATGTGCAGAAAAGGTGTCAATTGTAGATTGTGCTGGTGACTTTTCTAATGATTAAGCTAAAGTCTGGTCTTTCATATGATAAACCAGGACTCTCCGATTGTATCAAAGCTGATGAAGAGAAAGCTGACATGAACAAGGCTTCGAGTTCGCAAACTGAACAATTTGAACCTTCTGTTAGTGCTGCAAAGGTTTAAAGCAAACAAAAGAAGCCTAAACGAGCCGGTCGAGGACGAGGAAAGAACAAGAAACAGCAAAGACACTCAACTCTCACAGGTCGTCAATGGGCAACAATAGTCCTAAAAAGGCTCGAGATGTGAAAAATGTTTTTGTTAAGCCAGTCAGTAATGGCAAACGTGAGAAATATGCATTTGACTGTGCTAACAAGGCCTTAGGAAAGACATGTGAGATTTCTAAACAAGAGTTACAGTCTAAACAACACATGAAGAATCAAAATAAATCTCCACCGCTGAAGGCCCTTGCAAACGACAAGTATAGACATCCAAATTAATGCTCGTCTACAAGAAACGTGCAACAAAAACAAGCATAGAAAGGATTGATTCATCCTTTAGGGCCTGTAAGAGCAAATCAAGCTGATTAGAATGCTTTTTACGTGAAGAGACAAAAATGTTTCAATTGCGGCATTCTTGGTCACATTGCTCGGAACTGCACACATTGTCCCTACGTTCCTTATTATGCTCAAAATTAGAAGGTTGTCCCAAAGGATAATTATCATTCCAATCCAATGAAGGTATCATCACCTAACGCAATGAAGAATGTGAATCCTAAGGTTAAACCATCTGATGGGGATTGGAATGATGCTAAAGCTAAAAGAAAACAAGCTTTGAAACCTACACAGGTTTTGAAAAATAACAAGGTTGAAAAGACAAATGCTTTGTCAAAGGCATCTAAGAAATTAAAAACACCTAAACAAATTTGGTAAGCAAAACATAAAGCGGCAACATCTCCAATCCTTGAAACGAAAGGGAACTTGTGTTTAAAGGAAGTAACTTATTTTAATGCTTCAGGAATACCCAGGACCACGATGACCTGGGTACCAATGTCTCACTACTCTCCTTATTTTTCAGGGACAACCAAGGATGAGCTGTTGACAATCTCTGGAATGTTGATAGTGGTTGTTCAAGAGACATAAAGATAACATCTCGCTGTTGCAAAAAGTTCAATTTTTTTTACAAATGATATGCTTAATTTGGAGGAGATAGGGGAGGTAAGATAATATCATCAAGAACGGTACAATTTAAATTTCGTGCTTTGATTTTAACACTGATTAGTCTTCAATCTAATGACGGAATGGTTAAGCAAAAACAACAAAAGTATTTTCATTCTCTTTCCTTTATATCTTTGTACATAAGTTTCCATTATTAGGTAAATTTGTGTATAAAGTGTGACACACAAATTTGGGCGGGGGGGGGGGGGAGAGGGACATATATGTACATATGCATTGTTTGAGGGGGAGAAAATCAGAAAAATCCAAAAACATTAGAGAAAATCAGAAAAACAAAAAAATCCAAAGTGATAAAAGAGCCAAAGTGATATAAACCTAACGAACTATGTATCTTATGGGTAACATACCATCGGCGTATGATTTTATGGACTTAAAGCTTGCGTTGATAGAGAGCCAACGTCTGAGGTTTCGGGTCTTTATACTAGTGAGTCATCTAGGATATGAGGGCTATCCTTCTGTTGCATGTAGATTACATGCAGACCTAGGCACAGTCAGGATAAAATCTCTTGGAAACTTATATATATTCGTTAAGCGTCTAAAACTATATTATTTTTAGACGTGTTGTCGTAGTCATTTCTTATATATATTTCCGCATCGAAAGTCGCCCAAGTGTCGTAGTAGCTCTTCATGTTGGCGATATGTTCAGTGAAACGATGTATTTTATAGATTTGAACATTGTTCGAATAGTCCGCTCATCCGATTAGTTGTTTCAAGAATTGTGTAAAAGTGTATGTTTTCATGTAATTTATACTTGGTAACTTTCAAATATTTGGTGTGTTGTATTAGTTGGGTATTTTGTATTGTATACCATAGACTATCTAGATACATACACATGTATTTTACACATTCAATTATGATGATGACAAAGTATATACATATATCTTTATTCCCAAAAATATATATATGTAATAAATAATGCTCATTTTAACTTGTAAAAATATATAGTATTTATTAAATCCTTGGAAGGTTAGGGTTTAACCCTTGTCATTAAAACTTCCTTAATGACGGTTTAGGTCACTAATCGCATTTAGCCACGTTAATTACACTTTAATCGCGATTAGATTTTTAGAAAATTTCACCATAGTTTCCCCTAAAATATGGCGTTTTCCACATTTCAAAAACGTATTTAAACCACTTTTCAATTTTCCCAAATCAACATCAACTCATCAAGTTCATTAAAACTCATTTTTCAAGTAGTGTGCACATAACTTCTCTTCAACATTTCATGAGCTTTTATACATATATTGTTATACTTTAAAGCCTCTAAAAATTCCATATCTTTTAAGATCATCAAAACACCAAGATTTTCATGGACAACTTTTATAACCTTTTTTATATAACTTTGTTATACATAAAAATAAACTTTACTAGCTTTCAAGATCCAAGTTTCAAGTTTCAAGTCTCATCTTGTATCGTACTTTTAGAAACAATATCAAGACTACATATATTCAAAGCTAATGCACTTGAAGATGATGATCTTACATGATATATACTTGTTTAAATCACATTTTTAAGCTTAATATACTAAGACAACAAATAAACAACATGATTATCATAAATCACAGATTTTTATCTTGTTATTTCTTGTTATATTTAGGGTTTTGGATGATTTCTTTCAAGATATTCAAGATGAAGTTTACATGTACGTTTGAAATCTACATATTATAAGAACTTGAAATCTTAAACAAGTGAACGTACTACTAGCTCTTAGGCTAAGGATGATTCTAGATTAAGATGGTGGTGAGAAAATGAAGATCAAGATGATGAGAAAGCTCCAAAGAAAACCCTAATGCTTCTCCATCCTTGCTAGCGACATAAATGGCCTTGTAATGGCTTGAAAGTAAGGATAATATGGGGTTTAGTGGTGGTGGTGATGGGCCGAAAATGAGAGAGAGACTAGAGGAGTTCTTGATAATTTATTTTGTGAAATGAAAATGTTGAAGGAAAGAATGGTGATGTTATAATTATATAATTCTTCTAGTTCAAGATTCAATCTTCATGTGCCATACTCAAATCTTCACATTTTCAACACAAATCAAGTGGGTAGGTGGGGGCCCACATGGGGGGTAAAGTGTAAATATTTTAAAAAATTATCTTTTATAAAATATGACATGTGATGAATTTATTAATCTTCATAGATATTTTGGTCATTAATTTAAACTTTGTTAATTAGAGGGTTAAAGGTAGTTTAGGATGTTAAGTATAACAAACTAGTTCACTTGGCGAGTTGGTATTTATTTTGGATGTTAAAAACACTAGTAGTTCGCCCGTCGGTTCGATACGGTTGATATATGACAGCCTGGGATTTACTTGTACCATTCTAACAAACTGAATATTTGTGTGTTGCATTCTAAACCGCGTTTACTCAATTTTCGGGATGAAAATTCCTTCAACATGGGGATAATGTGACATCCCGGCTTTTCAGGTATCTTAAGCGCGCTACTTTATTGTTATTCATTACTACGCTGATTTAATTCGGAGAATTAAATTACACGCTCGCAATAACTGCGCTAACTTTAGTATTTAGGGAATACACAATGTTTGGAAATTCTAACGGGTTGTATCTGAATTTCGTGCTACATGTTATTAGACGTTTATGAATAATTGTCGAGTCGTATTATGTGTAGTTATTTATCAGATTATAATGATCGGTTAGTAAATTCTATTTAGAAGCCGAACCGAACCAAGCCTATGAAACGTTTCGACTTCGCGACCAAGCAAACCCAACCCGCCACCCACAACCCCTTGCGAACACAAACCAATCCGCCACCCCACCCTTGCGGCCCAAGGGCAAGCCCAAACCGCCCCTTGCCCCTTATGTATACCTATGTATGCATGGGGTGTTCAAAAAAAAATACTCAAAACCCTAATCCCCTAGAAGTGTGCGACTGCAGCCCCCCCCCTCTCGGTCGCGCAAACCCTACAACTCTCGGATCGATCGCAAGCTTGTCATGGTTCGCAAGTTGTCTTCGTTTAAGGTTAGGGTTTTTCGATTTTGTTACGATTCATGTGATGATATTCCGTAGAATTAATTATGATTATGTGCTCGTATGATTGTTGTTATGAAAAGTGTTGTGGTGTATGATTAGTTCGGATGAATATGCGAATCTTTGTGGTTGTGATGATATGTTTGAATATTAAAATCGTAGGCTGCGTTTTATCTATAAAGATCATTATATATACTTAAGGTTTGCATGAATATTGATATATTAGATGATATTTGACAAGTGAACATGCTGTTAATCAATACAACTAAGCGTCATGGCCGTTTACACATGTTCTAATGCGATAAAGTCAAAAACAGTAAGCTGATTGACATTTACAGCCAACTTCAGTTGGCTATAACCTGATCATTATTTATCGAAAAGTGGATTTTCTGAAGCCTAAAACGTGTATTGTTGAAAAACGCTTCAAATGGCCCTGTATTCATATTTTTCTGAGGTAGTTTACTATTTTTAAATGGTCATTTAGTGCAGCAGCTGAAACTGCATAAATTCTGCAGAATTTCCAGGTTGTTTATCGAATCGGATATCATAGTCTGTATGGGGTTAGGTCACGAAATCTATACAGTAACTGGAGACGGGAGTTTCCGAAAATATCCCACTGAAATTTCGTTAATCGGATGAACGATGATTTTAAAATGATTTTTCTCGTGGGCTGCAGTCAGAAAGCGACGAATCTGACGGTAGCCTAGTATATAAATGTTTATAAATAATTGTTAAAGATTTAGGATTTGAAAATTTTACAAAAAATTATAAAGTCTAATTGACACCTCTTGTAAAAAAATTGGAATTTTTGGAACATTGGAACTATTTTATGAAAGTTCTCAAAACAGCCCAGTTATGAGCGTACAAGCTGAAACATGATAACCTGCGTTTGTGTGTACCTAAGTGTTGTATGAGTTATCCTGTGTTTATGACAAGTTGCTTTGATTGTTATTTTGTATGGTGATACTTTGGATGCATGATTATGGTTTCGAATTGGTTATTACGTGTGACGTACTATGTGTTAGTTATACGTAGGGTTTTGTGTCAGTGTGTTCACACACTAACTTTGAATCGGTTGACATGTTAGGACGCGATTAGCGGTTCCATCATTTGCTTCTTTTGCGTTTATCTAACCGAGCAATTTAAGGTGAGTTCCCGGCCCCTATTTTATCCGGTTTTGAACAACAGGGGGAGAAACATGTATACGCTCTACAACTCAATCTTTTACGTTATGCGAAATTAATACCGTTAACTATTCGGTAACTAAGTTAATGTTAATGTATGTTATGGTAACTAAGTAGCTTTATCACGGAAGTCCTCAACCAACTCTCGGATCGTTAGTATTGGCTTAGCTCCGGTCCTTTTTGTCAAGAAGAAGGACGGGACCTTCCGCATGTGCATCGACTACAGGGAACTCAATAAGGTTACCGTCAAGAACCGATACCAATTACCTCGTATCAACGATCTTTTCGACCAGCTTCAGGGGTCAAGCTACTACTCCAAGATTGATCTACGGTCCGGTTATCACCAGCTACGCGTCAGGGAGGAGGATATCTCCAAGACGGCATTTCGCACTCGGTTTGGCCATTACGAGTTCTTGGTCATGCCCTTCGGTCTCACCAATGCACCCGCGGTGTTCATGGACCTCATGAACCGCGTGTGTACGCCGTATCTCGACAAGTTTGTCATCGTGTTCATCGATGATATACTCATCTACTCTACGGGTGAAGAAGAACATGCTGAGCATCTGCGGTTATTGCTGGAACTTCTTCAACAGGAGAAAACTATATGCCAAGTTTTCGAAGTGTGATCTCTGGATTCAGGAAGTTCAGTTCCTCGGGCATATCGTGAATGAAAAGGGTATACACGTTGATCCCGCCAAGATCGATGCTATCAAGAACTGGGAAGCACCCTGGACATCGACAGAGATCCGCCAATTTTTGGGATTTTCCAAGATCGCACAACCGCTTACCACTCTCACTTTGAAAGTCACCAAGTATGCTTGGGGTGACAAACAGGAAGCAGCATTTCAATTACTGAAGCAGAAGCTTTGCAGTGCGGCCATTTTGTCCTTGCAAGAGGGGACATATGATTTTGTGGTATATTGTGACGCTTCCATTCACGGATTGGGATGTGTGCTCATTTAACGTGATAAGGTCATCGCGTATGCATCCCGACAGTTGAAGGTCCACGAGAAGAACTACACGACACATGGAAGAGGGTGCACAATCTACACTGATCACAAGAGCCTCCAGCATATTTTTGACCAGAAGGAGTTGAACATGCGACAGCGTCGCTGGGTCGAACTCCTGAACGATTATGAATGTGCCATTCGGTATCACCCGGGTAAAGCTAACGTGGTAGCTGATGCCCTCAGTCGGAAGGAGCACTTGAAACCTCGTCGGGTACGAGCACTATAGTTCACAATTCATTCTGGGTAACCCGAACAGATACACGACGCGCAGCTAGAAGCAATTAAGGAAGAGAACATCAAGGCCGAATATGTGGAGAAATATGGAACGCGATTGGGAAGTGAAACCCAATGGTACCCGGTATTTTATGAACCGTATATGGGTACCTTTCTACGGAAACCTCAGAAAGCTAGTTATGGACGAAGCTCACAAATCCCGATACTCTGTCCATCCAGGTTCGGATAAGATGTATCAAGACCTTAAAGCCGCGTACTGGTGGCCCAACATGAAAGCGGATATAGCCACCTACGTGAGCAAGTGTTTGACTTGTGCGAAAGTCAAGGTGGAATACCAGAAGCCATCTGGGCTACTTCAACAACCTGAGATCCCAGTGTGGAAATGGGATCAGATCTCGATGGACTTTATCACTAAACTCCCGCGAACTCCGGGTGGTTGCGATACCATCTGGGTGATCGTGGATCGTCTAACTAAGTCTGCACACTTCCTAGCGACCAAAGAAACAGATAAGATGGATAAGTTGACTCGCATCTACATAAAGGAAGTAGTTTCTCAGCACGGGGTGCCAACGTCCATCATTTCAGACAGAGATGCTCGTTTCACGTCCAACTTTTGGCGGTCACTTCAGAAAGCGTTGGGTACACGCTTAGATATGAGCACATCTTACCACCCTCAGACGGATGGTCAGAGTGAAAGGACCATTCAGACCTTGGAGGACATGCTTAGGGCATGCGTGGTAGACTTCGGGAACAGTTAGGAAATCCATTTGCCTTTAGTGGAATTCTCATATAACAACAGTTACCATACGAGTATTCAGGCAGCACCGTTTGAAGCATTGTACGGTCGCAAATGTAGATCACCGATCTGTTGGGCAGAAGTCGGTGACAGTCAACTCATAGGTCCTGATTTGATACTTGAGGCTACTGAAAAGATTGTGCAAATCAGAAACCGCATGGCAGCGGCACGAGATCGAGAGAAACGTTACGCTGATCAACGACGCAAACCGCTCGAATTTCAAGTAGGTGATCGCGTCCTACTGAAAGTGTCACCCTGGAAGGGTGTAATTCGTTTTGGGAAACGAGGCAAACTAAATCCACGGTACGTAGGCCCATTTGTTATTTCGAAGCGTATCAGGCGCGTAGCTTATCAGTTAAATCTTCCTGCCGATCTTAGTGGAGTTAACAACGTTTTTCACGTATCCAATCTGAAGAAGTGTCTATCAGGTGAGACCCTAATCATTCAATTGGACGAGATTCAAGTGGATGAGCAACTGCATTTTGTGGAACAACCTATCGAGATCATGGAGCGTGAGATCAAGACTCGAAGGCACAGCAAGATACCGATCGTCAAGGTTCGTTGGAACTCTAAGTGTGGGCCGGAGTTCACGTGGGAAAGAGAGGACCAAATGAAAAGCAAATATCCACACCTTTTTGCAGCTGAGCAGCAATCTGACGTTACCGCCAACTGAATTTCGGGACGAAATTCTTTCAACATAGGGATGATATGACAGCCTCGGATTTACTTGTACCATTCTAACAAACAGAATCTTTGTGCGTTGCATTCTAAACCACGTTTACTTAATTTTCGGGATGAAAATTCTTTCAACATGGGGATAATGTGACATCCCGGCTTTTCAGGTATCTTAAACGCACTACTTTATTGTTATTCATTCCTACGCTAATTTAAATCGGAGAATTAAATTACACGCTCGCAATAACTGCGCTAACTTTGGTATTTAGGGAATACAAAATGTTTAGAAATTCTAACGGGTTGTATCTGAATTTCGTGCTACATGTTATTAGACGTTTATGTATAATTGTCGAGTCGTATTATGTGTAGTTATTTGTCAGATTATAATGATCGGTTAGTAAATTTTATTTATAAGCCAAACAGAACCAAGCCTGCGAAATGTTTCAACTTCGTGACCAAGCAAACCCAACCCGCCACCCACACCCCCTTGCGAACACAACCCAACCGCCACCCCATCCTTGCGGCCCAAGGGCAAGCCCAAACCGCCCCCTTGCCCCTTATGTATACCTATGTATGCATGGGGTGTTCAAAAAAAATACACAAAACCCTAATCCCCTAGAAGTGTGCGACAGCAGCCCCCCCCTCTCGGTCGCGCAAACCCTACAACTCTCGGATCGATCCCAAGCTTGTCCTGGTCCGCAAGTTATCTTCGTTTAAGGTTAGGGTTTTCGATTTTGTTACGATTCATGTGATGATCTTCGGTAGAATTAATTATGATTATGTGCTCGTATGATTGTTATTATGAAAAGTGTTTTGGTGTATGATTAGTTCGGATGAATATGCGAATCTTTGAGGTTGTGATGATATGTTTGAATATTAAAATCGTAGGCTGCGTTTTATATATAAAGATCATGATATATACTTAGAGTTTGCATGAATATTGATATATTAGATGATATTTGATAAGTTAACCTGCTGTTAATCAATACAACTAAGCGTCATGGCCGTTTACACATGTTCTAATGCGATAAAGTCGAAAACAGTAAGCTGATTGACATTTACAGCCAACTTCAGTTGGCTGTAACCTCATCATTATTTATCGAAAAGTGTATTTTATGAAGTCCAAAAGGTGTATTTTTGAAAAAATCTTCAAATGGCGCTGGATTCATATTTTTCTGAGGTCGTTTGCTATTTTTAAATGGTCATTTAGTGCAGCAGCTGAAGCTGGGTAAATTCTGTATAATTTGCAGGTTGTTTATTGAGTTGGATCTCATAGTATATATGGGTTTAGGTCACGAAATCTGTACAGTTACTGGAGAAGGGAGTTTCTGAAAATCTCCCACTGGAATTTCGTTAATCGGATGAACGATGATTTTTAAATGATTTTTCTCGTGGACTACAGTCAGAAAGCGTCGAATCTAACTACAGCCTAATATATAAATGTTTATAAATAATTGATAAAGATTTAGGATCTGAAAATTTTATACAAAATTCTACAGTTTAATTGACACCTCCTGTAAAACAATTGGAATTTTTGGAATATTGGAACTATTTTATAAAATTTTTTGAAAACAGCCCAGTTATGAGGGTACAAGCTGAAACATGATAACTTGCGTTTGTGTGTACCTAATTGTTGTATAAGTTATCTTGTGTTTATGACAAGTTAGTTTGATCGTTATTTTGTATGGTGATACTTTGCATGCATGATTATGGTTTCGAATTGCTTATTACGTGTACCGTACTGTGTGTTAGTTATGCGTAGGGTTTTGTGTCAGTGTGTTCACACACTAACTTTGAATCGGTTGACATGTTAGAACGCGATTAGCGGTTCCATCATTTTCTTCTTTTGCGTTTATCTAACCGAGCAATTTAAGGTGAGTTCACGGCCCCTATTTTATCCGGTTTTGAACAACAGGGGGAGAAACATGTATACGCTCTACAACTCAATCTTTTACGTTATGCGAAATTAACCCCGTTAACTATTCGGTAACTAAGTTAATGTTAATATATGTTATGCTCACTAAGTAGCTTTATCACGGAAGTCCTCAACCAACTCTCGGATCATTAGTATTGGTTAGATAGCGGGGAAATTATAGCAGTACTACTGGGCCCGACAAGCCCCACCCGAGCTAGTCGTGCTAGCCGACCTGGAATGGTCAACGGGTGATTAATTTGGCCTAGCTTTCACCATGGTCAGTGATAGACCTGGCAACACAGAGGCAACAACAGTCAGCTTCGATCGCGAACTCTTACGTGACGTAACTTTAGGCTCGCTACCTACATGTTAACATTGAACTTATTTACGAACCAACTTTATTATTCCTGGTTAGGAATAATGGAACTATGTCGTTATCTCGGGTTAGGGATAACGGGGGAAAACAATCTTTTAAACTGAACGTGTGAACTTATAAAAACCTGGGAACTCACTCTTCTTTAATGTTGACACTTGTTTCTTTGCATGTTTCTCAGGACGCTAGGAGCGCTAGGTGCACTCACTTGCATTTGATCAAGGCACTTTTATCGAGTCTTTATTTACGAATAATTTTTGGGATTTTTGTTTTGGCGTTTATGTTGGCGTCCGTTACTTTATTTTAATGCTTTCGCTAAACTTTGAAACCTTGAAATTTTGAAAATGACTATGCATGTTTACAACAAATGTTTTTGGAAAACCTTTAAATAAATCATATAGAGTCGTTCGACATTGCTAGTGTCTGAGATTTGATCACACGCCTCGCGGTAATACTCCGCATGTTGAAATTGAGGGTGTGACATGATATACGAAAGATATTATTTAGTACTGGAAGCTTTGGTTTTAGTTTACCATAAGTGCTATGGCATTTATTTAGGATACTTCCGACATCAAAATATGGTTAACTAGCTCACTAGTCTAGTAGATGTTGAGTTTCGTTAACCGTTCGAGAATCGCACTTTTATATTATACCGATGGAGAATTCCGCAAGTTGATATTCCGCAACCATGAGATGTATGAAGGGTTTACGAATCCCGAATAAAGCTTAACTAGCTCTCTAAATTAATGTATACAACTATCGGGTGTTGAAATCTTCGTCGGTTCGACAATCGGTCGCTTTCCGGTCAAGTTGTGCATTGCTTGTCATAATACTAGAAACAATGTCTTTTAGGTATTTTTGATAACCTCATATTGTTTTAAGGTGTTTATCATTATTCTGGAGTCCCAGAAACGCTAAATTAGTGTTGCGGACGAATTGCAATTGTTATGTTTATAGTGGAAATGGACAATTTAGAAATTTAAGCGTTAAATCGGAAAATTATGTATTATTGCAAGATGTGTTCCCACATTAGTGTTTTCATGTATATATGGACTCAGTTAGGTCATTCGTATGCTATTATTCATCGTTCTGTTTCGTTTTAGCAGGTTTGTTGACATGAATAGTGTAACCGTGAATAGTGCGCCCAACACTTTCTACCAATACTTTTAGGACATAGTTTTATTTGTTTCGCATCGTGACAGAAATCGATGTATGTTATAGCATGTTTCTCTTATCCTAATACTTGTTATATGATGTACGAATAAGTTACATAATTAAATTACGATTAACTGCATGAGATTATGTAACGAAAATAGTGATAGATTGTACGGAATCACCGGTTATTTGCCGTTTGTCACATAATCCCCCTGTTAAAAAAAAATTCGTCCTAAAATTCACCATGAGGTATCTTCTGAAGGAGTTTTCTTGAACAGTTGGGGGTACTTTATCTTGATTTGATCCTTGCATTCCCACGTATACTTGGGTCCGTGGCGCGAGTTCCAACAAACTTTGACTAGTTTTATTCGACTTCTCCTTGTCTTCTGAACTTTCCAGTCCATCACCTCAATGGGTTCCTCGGTAAACTGAGCTTGTCATCAATATGAATTTCATCCGCTGGGATGATGATCGTGTCATTAGTAGAGCTTTTCTTGAGATTGACACACGGAAAGTGTTATGAAAGTTGTTGAGTTCTTCTGGCAATTTAACTTGTAAGCCACTGTACCAACCTTTGCCAGAATCTCAAAAGGTCCAATGTATCTCGTGTTTAGTTTTTCGCTCCTGAATCTAGCTACGCCTTTCCAAGGCTAGACTTCTAGTAACACTTTGTCTCCTACCTCCAAGGATAATGGTTTGCATCTTCGATCATCGTAGCTCTTTTGTCTATCCCGAGCCGCCTTGATATGCTAGCGAGTTTTGAATATTTTGTCTGTGTTTTCTTGACTAGTTCGGGACCAATGAGCTGTTTATCACTAACTTCCGCCTAACATAGCGGAGATCGACACTTTCGCCGGTAAGTGCGACGAATGGCGCGGCCTTGATACTTTTGTGATAATTGTTGTTGTAGGAAACTCTACCAATGGTAAATGAGTATCCCAGTTTCTGCCTAAATCCATCACACATGCACGAAGCATGTCTTCCAATGTTTAGATGGTTCATTCGTTATGGCCATCGATCTACGGATGAAAAACTGTGCTTACATCTAAGCGAGATCTAAACAAAGCTTGGAATAATTGCCAAATCCGGGACGTAAAGTGACCATCTCTGTCTAAGATTATCGACACTAGCACTCCATGACGTGCCACCATTTCCTAAGATTAAGTGCAGCTAACTTCTTGGTACTGTCTTCTTCATGAATTGGTAGGAAGTGAGCTTACTTGGTTAATCAATCAATGATAACCCAAATCATGTCATGACCTCGTGAGGTCCATGGTAGTTTTGTAATAAAATCCGTTGAGATTTGTTCCTATTTCCGAACAGGGATCTCGGGTTGTTGTAATAATCTAGATGGTTTCTAGTATTCGACCTTGACCTTTGCACAAGTTAGGCATTTCCCAACATAGGTCGCAATATCTCCCTTGAGAAGCCACCAATAATTATTCTTTAAATCTTGATACATTTTATTGGGAACTGGATGTATCGAGTATTATAACTTGTGCGCTTCATCCAGCACCAAGTCTTGTAGTCCGCCAAAATATGGAATCCAGATCCTTCCCATAAAATATAAAGTTTCATCTTTGTTTGGCTCCATCCTTTTTTCCATTCCCTGTAATGATTCTGCTTGAATATTTTCTTGCTTTAGAGCTTCTTGTTGTGCATCGTGCACTCGAGTCGTAAAGTTCGTCTAAATAGTCATTTCTAAAACTCAGACGCGTAAAGTTTTCACTCGTACCTTCCAGCTCAAAGCATCTGCCACTACATTTGCTCTGCCGTGGTGATACTTGATCTCATAGTCATAATCATTCAACACTTCTACCCAACACGGTCGGCGCATATTTAGTTCCTTTTGAGTGGATATATGTTGAAGTCTTTTATGATAAATGAATACGGTACACTTAGTGCCATATAAAAAGTGATGCTAGATTATTAAAGCAAATACCATGGCACCTAGTTTTAGGTCATGAGTGGTATAGTTCTTTTCGTGAACTTTTAACTGACGTGACGCGTACGAGATGACTTTTTCACGTTGCATTAACACGCAACCTAAGCCTTGATGCGAAGCATCATAATACACCACGAAGTCATTGGTACCATCGTGAAGTGAGAATATCGGTGCCTTGCATAGTTTATCCTTTAATAATTGAAATTTCGATTCTTGTGTTTCTCCCCAATCGAACTTTTTATTATTTTGTGTAAGCGAGGTTAGCGGCTGAGAAACCTTCAAGAAGTTCTCAATAGATCTCTGGTAATATCCCGCTAAACCTAGAAATTGTCGTACTTTCGTGGGAGTCCTTGGAGCATTCCAGTTCTTTATGGCTTCTATATTTGATGGGTCGACGTGTATCCCATTCTCGTTCACTACACGACCGAGAAATTGTACCTCGCGAATCCAAAATTCGCATTTTGAGAATTTCGCATACAGTTTATCCTTCTTTAATAGCCCCAATATATTTCTCAAATGTTATTCATGTTCTTCCTTGGTTCGTGAGTATTTTAATATGTCATCAATAAATACTATTACGAACTTGTCGGGGTAAGGTTTGCATACTCGGTTCATCAAATCAATAATATGGTAGGCGCATTTGTTAGGCCAAAAAGGCATAACAAGGAATTTATAGTGACCATAGCGAGTCCTGAATGCTGTTTTAGGAATACCTTCCTCTTGGATTCTTAGTTGATGATTACCGGATCTTAAGTCAATCTTGGTGTAGAAGCTGGAGTCTGTAATTAGTCGTATAAATTGTCAATCCTTGGTAATGGGTGCTAATTCTTAATGGTGAGTTTCTTCAACTCTCGATAATCTATGCACATCTGAAAGCTTCCATTCTTCTTCTCGACAAAAGGCACTGGAGCTCCCCATGGCGAGGAACTCGTTCTAATGAATCCTTTGTCTAACGACTTTTGAAGTTGTGTAGATAGTCTTTGTGTTTATGACGGAGCTAATCATTATGGAGGCTTCGCTAATGGTGTGGCTCCCTGCACCAAATCAATGCGAAAGTTGGTGTGTCGTTGCGGAGGTAATCCAGATAAGTTTGATGGAAAGACTTCAAGGGAATTCCTTCACAACGGTTATTTCCTCCAGTTTTGGCTCCTCATTTTCTTTGTCGACTACGTGAGCTAGAAAGGTTATGCAACCTTTCTATAGGTACTTTTGGCCTTCATGCAATTAACGATTCGTAAGGGTGTCTCGTGCTTCTCTCCGTGTACTACAAGTGTTCCTTCGTCTAGTAGGGGGATGCAAATAGTTTTCATTAGGACAACCTACTTCCGCTCGGTTATACGTCAACAAGTCTATGCCAAAAGCTACGTCATAACAACCCAGATAACCAGGTAAAAGATCGATATTAAATTCTCGTTCTCCAAGTTCCAAAGTGCATCCTTTTATAACTCTCCCTGACTTGACTAATTTACCTTTGGTAAATCCTATAGAATGAGGGAACATCTATCTTACTTGACTCTAGGTCAAGTAAATTTTGAATTCTATGGAGATGAACTGAAAATGGCACAGGTATCAAAGAAGATGGATGCGAGATGTTGGTTGATAGGAAACGTGTCGGTGACTTTTAATGATCCTCATGACTCAGCTAATTCCCCATTAGCTAACTTGATAACGTGTCTAATTTACATAACTCTAATTCGAGTATATGCTTAACACCTAAAGACACTAGCTAAGCTCGGTGTTGCTATCAAAAGAATTGACACGTAATGATTGTGGGGTTTCCATAGTTTCTGCTCACTCACACTTTAATTCACTTGTCTAATTCATTCTTAAGACATTCATGCTTGAAGTGGCCTTCGTGCCCCACTTAACATCCTTGTTCTTGGTTGAGTCTTACTAACTTATTGGTTCTATTTTGTGTCTTGATTCACCACACTTCTACTCTTGGCACTTTTGCAAGTGCCCTCATGAGGAAATTTTCACTTATCACATTTAGGATTTCAGTAAGTTATCAACATATTTCTTGGTGTTAGCATCAATTATGGCAATAATTGCCTTTGTTTCTATCATCACAGGAGTTCCCTTTCATGTGTTACTCACTCTAGATCCTGCCTTAAGGGGTGTGTATTTTCGCTTCCCGTCGCTAGTAGATTCCACATGCGTTTCCTTCCTTTCCGCACATTTCTTTGATAATTTCCCATTCTCAGCGCATCCTTGGTGAGACATACTGCGAGAGTTACTATTTGAGTGATGAAGGTAGGGTGGGATGATGTGGTCATGTTTCGGTTCTTAGAGGCTAAACCCCAAATGTAGCGCTTAATGCGTTTGATTTCAGGTGTTCCCCAGTATGGAATAACCCTTGAGAGATCGTTAAAGCTTCTAGTGTAACCAACAACGTTGGCTGCAATCATGATCGAGTCCTAGGATCCCGTTTCTACCCTTGGAATTCAAGTCAGTGAGCAATACTCTTCTCGCATAAGATATTTGAGTTCTTCCCATGTAACCTCTTCGTAGTATCACTCCTTAAAGTTTCTACTTGAGGATTTCACCAAGTGAATGCTACATTCAGAGGGAGACTCTTTGTTTATCTGATCATACTCAGGAGTGCATTTACTAGCATTGCTAACCGACTCGGTTGTCTTTATTTAGTGGATATAACCTACCACACCTCCTGCACCAATGAGGTATCGCGGCTTACAGTCCGGGAAAGCCTTAAAATTTAAAGCCTTGTATGATTGCACTTCAGGTGTAGCGTTCCCACTGGTTCTTAATCTATTGGGATCCAAACCATTTGAACTATTGGTACCACCAGTTTCATCACTAGTGTCGACTAAATTACTCTCGTGTCATGCGGTTTCCGCAACCCTATGTCCATCCATAAGAACTCTAGTTCGACTTACCTGGTAAGTCATGGATTAACTATCCCCTTTTGGGGTGTAAAGCTTCCTTTTTGCACCATGTTTCTTCTTAATACCAAGATTAAAAGAAGCTAGACATATATTTGGATAAATATAGTCTACCACGTGCCTCTTGCGTGTATTGGCCATATGTCTAAGTCGAAAGGAAATAATCGTTGAGGAGGAGAAACCAAACGGTCGTCTTGAACCTTATAGCATGTTTTCCATACTTCGTGGACTACGATCGTCCAAAGTTGGAAAATAAATCCTTCGCCACACTAACTTGTGTGACGAATACGTTGATATCCCTTGAGCTCCACGAGCCCTAACTAGATTGTTATAATTTCCATATATATCGAATAGAATGCAATGAGGATGATGAACCATGGCTCGTGCCATACCATCCCTTGGAATAAGACAAATGTCAAATGACGGAGTTTAATGTAATCTCTTTCCAACATATAAGATGAGGTGCCATAGACACCATGGAACCAACCCATGTAGAAGAACTCTAAATCGTTGAGGAAATATCCTCCTTGGGTGGCCAACCAGTTTTTGTTTGTTTAGATGACTAGTCTCAATCGACTCGTGTTATAAATTGAATGTCAGATGCGAACAAATACGTGTGGTGTTTCTTTATCATAGGCTGTTATAGCAACCACCCCGGTTAGTGTCCCACTAGATAGAAACTTGAACAACTTAACAATTTCGAATGGGTAGTGATGATTAGCTTGACCCCCAGAGCCCACCAGGATTCTCATCCAATGCAAGTTATTATTACGTGGGCCCCCGTAATAATAATTTTCCTTGCATGGTCTCCCTAGTGTTCTATCGTTCAAAGATGACGGTCAGAAAGAGGATGCTATTGACTACATACCTTCAACATAGAAAGGACCTTCGTGATGGTCCACGTGCTATCATCCGTTGACATTACTCGCGAAAGGGAATGTCATTAGACAAATTTTAAATAGAGAGAATTTGCAACAATAACAACTGGAGGGCACCTTCAAGATAAGTACTTCACCTTCCTTGGCTAGACAAGAGTGTCGTTATTAATGATTAATATGGGTCATAGGGACCTCACCCTTCTACTACTGATTAAGATGAGTACTTCACCTTCCAAGGCTACCACCTTCGCCTCTTCGTCACTACCGAAGCCAGGCTTCTCCGCATCCGCGGGAAAAGGAACCACCTTATTTGGAATTGATCTTAAGGTCTCACTTAGGAACCACGTCCGCCATAAGCTCTACAATAGATGCGAGGTCGATATTCTCATTGCGCGAGTCAAGGATAATAATAATTTCCGCAGTCGACGGTACTTCGTTCTTGGTAAAATATTTCGTACAACACATATACATATAATCACATAAAATCCCATCTAGCCAGGATTTCTATCTCTTGTAACGTAGCCATGACACATAGTCTTATAATGTAATGTGTCTACTTCTCATGGACTAATCATGTATTGATCTTTTTCGTTACCTATGGCTGAGCTCGTGTGATAGATCCTCGTGTTATCGTGTCACAATGAAGACCTTTTCATTTTTGTCATATTTATGAAAATATTTTTGTGATGTTATAAACTTTGTTTTCATGTGGGAGCCCTTAGTGATTGTAGACCAAACTTAGTTAAAGTTTTTCCCCGGTTCACTACAATCGAAGCTCTGATACCAATCTAAGCTCTGATACCAATCTGTCACACCCTGGTTGTAACGGAAGCGCAATCGTGTGACAATAAGGTAATCATTGCAACCAATTGTGTAAACAAAAATAAATCAACAATGATGCCATATATGTTAAGTTGCAACCAAAGTTTACAAGTTCCCAAAACAATTTACAAGGTTCAGACAAGTTCACAATGTTATCCAAAGTATAATTTTTTTGTTACATGGCACTTTAAACCAAAAGATTGATTTCATCATAAAAACATGTTCAGCTTTTGACCCCTTTATACCCGTACGAGGTTGGATATGAGAGACAAATCCTCCAAATAGGCATTCGTTGTCATGTTCATTCCCATTTCCCGTAGTCTTTCACCGGCTCAAGTTTTGCGTCCTGAAATACATGTAAGTTTGAAAACTCAACATAAAGTTGGCGAGTTCATGCGGTTATTGTTTTCATATGAGATGTCTTGTTTGTAATCCAGTAATGAAATCTTAGTATGTTATTAGCATTCATGGAGTTTAAGGATCTATTTGTGTGTAGCTAGCACCCTGACATATGGTAACTCTTGTCATCATCCTACTTATGCACATTCATCGTGTTATCATATAACCGCATAGCTAATATACCGTTTGTTATAACATGTATTTCTCCTCGATTGTTTTAAAAACAAAACTTCGAAATATTTGAAAGGATGGATATGAACTAACAGTTTTGCGTTCCAAATGTCGTACTAGTGAAATTCAAGTGTCCGTACACGTGTGAACCTATATGTGTATTAACTTCATTAGACCCTTAGGTCTCGTTGACCTCGTATAAATTGTTCACCTTGAATTCTTGTTGTGTAGTTATTTATCGTATTAGAACAACTTTAATTTTATTATAGTGTTGATAGTTAGTTTGTTCGATTATTATTTATATACATATGTTTCACAAATATATATGTGTATATATATATATATATATTCTCATTAGATTGTGTGTGAACGGGCCTCGCCCTTAACATGTCCTCATGCCTTGCACGCGTGTCATTGGGTCTATCCCATGTCATGTATGTCATTAGGCCTAGCCCATGTCTTTATGTGATTGGGCCTAGCCCAGTTATTATGTTATTGGGCGTAGCCCATGTAATTATGCGATTGGGCCTAGCCCATGAAATTATGTGATTGGTCCTATCCCATGTATTAGTGAAATGGGCCTAGCACAAAATTAATTACCCAAGTCCATAAGTATATATATTCTTGCATTTTTATAATTTCCATAAGTGTTGTAGTTTATAAGTATTCTATTGTACTTATATAAAATCTCTTGGAAACTTTTATATATTTCCACTTTCCGGGTTTTGGTTAACGGTAATATATATTCATTAAGCGTCTAAAACTATATTAGTTTTGGGCGTGTTGTCGTAGTCATTTACTATATATATTTCTGTGTCGAAAATCGCCCAAGTGTCGTAGTAGCACTTCATGTTGGCGATATGTTCGTTGATCGATGGTGAAACAGTGTATTGTATAAATTTGAGCATTGTTCGAATAGTCCGTTCGTCCGATCAGTTGTTTCAAGAATTGTGTAAAAGTGTATGTTTCCATGTAATTTATATTTGGTAACTTTAGTATTTGCTGTGCTGTATTAGTTGGGTATTTCGTATTATATACCCTAGACTTTCTAGATACATACACATGTATTTTACACATTCAATTATGATTGTGACAAAGTATATACATATATCTTTATTCCCAAAAATATATATATGTAATAAATAATACTCAATTTAACTTGTAAAAATATATAGTATTCATTAAATCCTTGGAAGGTTAGGGTTTAAACCATGTCATTAAAACTTCCTTAATGACGGTTTAGTTCACTAATCGCATTTAGCCCCGTTAATTACAAAGATTTTTAGAAAATTTCGCCATAGTTTCCCCTGAACTATGGCATTTTCACATTTCAAAAACCTATTTAAACCACATTTCAATTTTCCTAAATCATCATCAATTCATCAAGTTCATTAAAACTCATTTTTCAAGTAGTGTGCACATAACTTTTCTTCAACATTTCATGAGCTTTTATACATTTATTTTTATACTTTAAAGCCTCTAAAAAGTCCATATCTTTTAAGATTATCAAAACACCAAGATTTTCATGGACAACTTTTATAACCATTTTTATATAACTATGTTATATATAAAATTCAACTTTATAAACTTTCAAGATCCAAGTTTCAAGTTTCAAGTCTCATCTTGTGTCGTACTTTTAGAACAATATCAAGACTGCATATATTCAAAGCTCATGGACTTGATAATGATCTTACATGATTTAAACATATACTCGTTTAAATCACATTTTTAAGCTTAATACAGTAAGATCATCACTCTTGTAAAATACTACAACAAATAAACAACATGATTATCAAAAATCACATATTTTTATTGTCACACCCCGACCCTCAGCGAAATTAAAAGTCGGGCATAATTGGCTTATCACCAAAGCTCATGACATTTACTAATAAGTTCCATATTTATTAAATTGAAATTAAACATCAAATATTCAAACACAACGAGTCATACAAATACAATTAAAATCAAACATTGTTCAGAAGCAAATAATTTTGTTTAAACTTCTAAGGCCTGTCCTATGTGTTTCTCTCTTCATCTTGTTCACCTGTATCATGCGTAAAACAAAGATTTGGCTCAACAAAAGTTGGCGAGTGAATCTAAGCAAAACAGTTTAAACAATTTTTACATCAGTTAATTAAATAAATTCTTGCGTAAATCATAAATGAGCATATGCGCAAGAACAAACAATCACAACCACACAATATCCATAATAACAACAAGACATGACGCATGATAAACTTGAGATCAAGGCTCAATCAAACGGAGCCGATCTAATGAGGCACCTGAAGCTCAACTCGTATCCCACGAGGAACTGACGGGCCTTAAATGAATAATTGCACTGAAAAGATAGAATGTCAACACTCATAATCATACCATTTAAAATGCACATTTGATCACAATACGATGTTAGCACGAATGTAAGAAAAATAAATATATGAACATGTACGACACATGATACAACCCAAAACATGAATAAAATAGGGATTTGTAAGGATTCACTCACAGTGGGTGCGTTCCTTGCTTGGTGGAATATGCGCACGAATTAAGGAGTTGATCGACAACTGAGAATTAATCTAAAATAATCATGTACCGTTTTAATATATATATAAATTTAATATTTTGAGTTAATAAATCTTGTTAGATTTATGGTTATATTTTTTTTTTGGTAAAAAGTATTAGGATTTTTCTAACTTATTTGATTTCTTTTTAATTGGTTTTAGTATAGTAAAATAAATAACAAAATAGATAAATACAGAAATTAAAAATAAAATAAAAAAACCTTGTCAGACTGAAGGTCTGACCGGTTTTAATGTGGTGTTGGCGGCGCATAACATGATTCGAACCCGTGACCTTACGGTTGCGTGCACGCAGCTCTTCCAACTGAGCTACGTGTCTAACCCGAAAGAATCCTATTTTTAATTATATTAATACACTCCTTAGGTTATTCAGAAAATGGTTTAAATTAAAAAGATTTAAAAGTCCAGAACCGGTGCGTGCTATGAGTCTCGAACTCGAGACATGAAGTTTGTTTGCACCCAGCCCATCCAACTGGGCTGGGTGTCTAACCCGGTTATAATATAATTCCTATTAAACTTAAACACTCAAACAACTTCATCATCTTCCATATCTGCTTAAACCCACTGATACAAGATTCTTTATTTGAATCTTGTTTATCTACTTTGATTGATGTGGAACACGAAAAAAAAATAACAGAGATGTTTTTAAATACCAAAGGATGTTTACGACTCTTCGGTGATGCCGCTGCCGCTTATACTTGAATTCCGGCGATTTCCGGTGATCTCCGGTGAAAGAGAGTACTTGCTTTTTCACGAGTGCACAATGCGATGAGTTATTGGCTAAGGAATTGAACGAGACTTACAAATTGCCAGAACTTGACATATATAGATGAAATGCTCGACAGTTTCGGTCAAAGGAATTTAATCATCATTCAGTTATGTTTTTGATTAGATCGATGATTGATAACCGATAGTTGAAGGCAAGATTTAATCGTTGGTTTTCCTTGGGTTAATTGGCGATTAAGAGTGATGCCGGCGGTTAAAGATCTGCTGGAGCTTTGAGGGTGGAAGTTTTAATACCAAAACTTACTATAAGAATTTTATGTTTTCATTTTCTGGCTCTAAAGTGCATGTGATGCAATGGTGTTTGATTTGTGTGTGAATTCGGGAGACCCAAGTTCGACCCCGGTTGAACCCTTTTTATCATATATATTATTTTTTTTATTTTCTTTAATTAAAATCTTTTTTTAACTATATCAACAAGGGATTATTTTAGTTTTATATCATTACTAGAATTATTACGTACGAGTATTATATATCTAACGCCCAAAAAAAATTTAATAAGACTATAAAATTCAACTATTAAAAGGGGCGGGTTTTGAAACCCGAAATACACTAATGTTACAGTATCCCCTACCTTTATAAATTTCGTCCCGAAAATTAAGTAGACGTAATTGGAAAAACATGCGGGTATTTTTCGCGCAATGAGTCTTCATGTTCCCAGGTAAACTCGGGTCCTCGTGACTCCCAACGCACCCTGACTATTGGAATACGACTTCGTCTCAAACGTTTTTCACCGCAGCCCATGATTTCAACTGATCTTTCAACGAAGTGCATAGATTCATCAATCTGAATATCTTCTAAAGGAATATGGAGATTTTCGTCGGCGAGGCACTTTTTCAAGTTTGATACGTGAAATGTGGGATGAATTCTGCTGAGTTCTTCTAGTAAGTCAAGCTTGTATGCTACAGGACCTACCCTTTCGAGTATCTTGAATGCTCCCACATAGCGTGGTGCTAGCTTGCCCTTTTGACCAAACGAAGCACTCCTTTCCACGGTGATACTTTCAAAAGTACTTGTTCACTAACATAAAACTCCAATGGCTTTCGTCGTTTATCAGCGTAACTCTTTTGACGACTTCGAGCCGCTAAAATATTATTTCGAATTTGAAGGATTTTGTTAGTCGTTTCTTGAATCAGTTCAGCTCCAATGATTTGCGCTTCACCAATTTCGTGCCAACATACAGGAGATTGGCATTTACGACCATACAAGGCTTCAAAAGGAGCCATACCGATGCTTAAATGATAGCTATTGTTGTATGAAAATTCAACTAACGGTAAGTGAATATCCCAATTACCTTTGAAGTCTATGAGACATGCTCGCAACATGTCTTCAAGGGTTTGTATGGTGCGCTAAGATTGTCCGTCAGTTTGAGGGTGAAATGCAGTGCTGAGATCTAGACGTGTAATGAAATCCATAGTTATATTTTCCCATGTCCATACAGGTATTTCGGGTTGGAAAAGGAGTCCTGAAGGTCTTTGATGTTCAGCTTTCACTTTGGAACAAGTAAGCACTTAGAAACAAATATAGCGATATCTTTCTTCATGCCAGGCCACCAGTAAGAGTATCGTAGATCTTGATACATTTTATCGGCTCCTGGATGTATAGAGTATCGAGTTTTGTGTGCCTCATTCATGATAAAAACACGAATATCATCATGATTAGGTACCCAAATACGATTTAAGTAGTAAAGAATACCATCCGATTTAGATTCTAGCTTGGTTCAGCTCCACAAGACAATTCATCTCGTATATCATTTTCCGTGATGGAAATATGTTGGCTGCTCTAATTTGGCTTTTAAGATCGGTCACAATTTGAAAACATAAAAGACGGATTGAGTTCGCATACTCCTTTCGACTGAGGGCGTCAGCCACAACATTAGCCTTGCCAGGATTATAACGAATTTCATAATCATAATCATTTAGGAGTTCGACCCATCGACGTTGCCGCATGTTCAACTCTTTTTGATTGAAAATATGCTTGAGACTCTTGTGGTGAGTGTAAATTTCACACTTGGTACCGTAGAGATAATGTCTCCATATCTTTAGAGAGAACACGACTGCTCCAAGTTCTAGGTCGTGAGTGGTATAGTTCTTCTCATGCACTTTGAGTTGCCTTGAGGCATAGGCTATCACCTTTCCTCTCTGCATTAGAACACAACCTAACCCTTGCCCTGACGCGTCGCAATAAAGCACAACGTCTTCGCATCCATCAGGAAGTGTAAGCATAGGTGCATCACAGAGCTTTTGTTTCCACGTTTGGAAAGCCTCTTCTTGTTTGTGTCCCCAAATAAAGGGTTTGCCCTTGTGAGTCAAGGTCGTGAGCGGAACGGCGATAGAAGAGAAATTTGCAATAATACGTCGATAATAACCAGCTAGACCAAGAAATGACCTAACTTCAGTAGGAGTTCGTGGCGCTTACCATTCTTGTACCTCTTTGATCTTCGCAGGGTCGACATGAATCCCTTTGTCATTCACGACATGACCAAGAAATTGCACTTCTTTTAACCAAAACTCACATTTCGAGTACTTAGCATAAAGCTTTTTGGTTCTCAAGAGTGTTAGGATAAGCCAAAGATGGCGCTCATGATCGGATTTGGTCTTGGAGTAAATAAGAATATCATCAATTAAAACTATGACAAAACGACCGAGAAAAGGTTTGCATACCCTATTCATCAAATCCATGAAAATAGCAGGGGCATTGGTCAACCCAAAAGGCATGATCATAAATTCATAGTGACCATAATGTGTTCGAAAGCGGTCTTGGGTATGTCCTCTTCCCGCACTCTAAGTTGGTGATAACCAGAACGAAGATCGATCTTTGAAAAGCTGGTGGCACCTTGAAGTTGATCAAAAAGATCATCAATACGAGGTAATGGATAGCGATTCTTAATGGTAAGCTTGTTAAGCTCTCTATAATCGATGCACTACGAAAAGTTCTTTCTTTTTCACAAAGAGAACAGGCGCTCCCCAAGGTGACTAGCTAGGACGTATAAATCCCTTGTCAGTGAACTCCTGTAGCTGACTAGCTAACCCTTGCATCTCAGATGGGGATAATCGATAGGGATATTTTCTGATTGGTGTAGCACCAGGTACAAGATCAATTCGAAAGTCGACTTCTCGCATAGGAGGAAGTCCTGACACATCGTCGGGGAAAACTTGAGGAAATTTTTTAACGACGGGAATATCTTTGAGCTTCCTTCCGTGCCTTCATTTTTGACGATATGAGCTAGAAACGCAATATAATCTTTGCGAAGATACCTACGAGCTTGGAGACATGACATCAATTTAAGCCCTTTAGAAGGAGTTTCACCAAAAATGCGCAAAGTTTGACCGTTAGAGATAGGAATTCGAATAAACTTTTCGTAGCAAATAACTTCGGCGTGATGCTGACTAAGCCAATCCATACCGATGATAATGTCGAAACTACCCAACTTCATAGGAATAAGATCAATTGAAGAATCGTGGTCATTAAGAGTAAGAGTACAATCAGGAATAATCGAGTCTAGCGTAATAGGTTCACCATCAGCAACTTCCACCGTGAATTGGTCGGCGAGACTAACGCATGATAAATCAAGAATGGATTCGAATTCTAAGGACACAATGCCCTTATCCGCACCAGTATCAAATAGTATAGATGCATAAATACCGTTAGTAGGAAACATACCATTAACTACATTGTTGTCAGCCCTGGCCTGATTGCCGTTGATGTTGAAAGCCCTTCCTCTGGTAGGTGGATTAGCTTGGTTGGCCTGGTTCACCGGATTGGCTTGAGCTTGGGCATTTATGATGTTCAACAAGCGAGGACATGTGTTATGGAAATGGGTGGGATCGCCACAGTTGAAACATGCTCTGACAGGTTGCATAATTGGGTAGTTGGGTTGGTAGTAGGGTTGAGCCATAGGTTGAGCATGTGGTAGAAGTAAGGGTTGTTGATTTTGGGCTTGGCCCACCACTTGATTATTGGTTTGGGTTTGTGGGTTGCGGTTTGGTTTCTGGAGGATACGGCAAGTTTGAATCATGTGACCGGCACGGCCACAACTGGTGCAGTATAGATAGGGGTTTTCTGGGGAATGGTGGTATTGACATCGGTTACATTTTGGGTGTGGACCAGTGTATGGCTTCTTGAATGGGGCGGCTGATGGGGCGACTTGTGTGATTGGGGCCATAGTGATAGGAGAGTTGGTTTGGGTAACGGCGAAATTTTTCCCATTACGCTTCCTTTTCCAACAAATTTGGAAGACGAACCTGCTGGAGTTGGGTTTGGGGTTTCAGCAGGGCCTTTTCCTTCTTCTTTTCATCCTTAAAATCGCCATTTCGAATGCGATTCTCCGTTACTTCGGTAGCCAGTTCTAGGGCAGCTTCTAGTGTTGCAGGTGAAGTACTTAACATGGAATCTTCAATTTTCGAGGGAAGGCCTCGAATGTAATGCTCGATTAGACGATAGAGGGGAGTGAACAGGTTAAGAACCATCTGATTCAACTCGAGGAATCTCTTGTTGTATGTGGTGTGATCTCCCTCCTTTTGCTTTAGCGAATAAAAGTCGTCTTCAAGCTTTTTGATTTCACTTCTTGGGCAGAAACGCCTTGTCACGATTTCACTCAACTCATCCCAAGCCAAGGCCATGGCGGCTTCAGCACCCCGCTTACCCTTTTCGGTGTTCCACCAGGTAAGTGCTACTCCAAACAGCCGACCTGTAGCATAGCGCACCTTACGATCATCGGGACAATAACAATTGAGAAAAGTGCTTTCCATTTCTTCAAACCAACGGAGGAGAGCGGTGACACCTTCAGTCCCTTCATATTTTGGGGGATCACAGGACTTGAAATGCTTGTAGGTACATTTGGTGGTGTTGGGAGGAGGTTTAGCGATGCCCGTCTTGGTTGGTGGGTTGGCAGGATTGGCGAAAAGTGCTTGTTGAACTTGCACAACAATATCAGGAAGTACGGCAGCCATCTGTTGAGCGATGTGAGTGGCTATACGCTCGCTGGATCTCCCTGACCTTCTACCGCCACGAGAGTGCCTAGAAGACATCTGCAGGAAATACGGAGCGGGATTATGAATTGAACGTTCTTAGGTGTCATGTGTCGTAAAAAATGAAAATAACATAAAATAAATGAAACATGAATTTAACTACATCCGTAGGATGTCTTGGGCTTGCTTAAGATTGGGCCTCCAAAATGTCTCCCATACTTCAGCCTTGGTAGTCACGTGGGCCCCCATGACTACTGGGCTTGGTAGGGTTCACATTGATGTTGGCTTGCTAATGTTAACATAACCCGAATGAAAACCGTTAAAACATAATGGTGAAATAGAATGTGTCGAGGTATAGACACGATGACAACTCAAGGTGGGGGTAGCTCATAGGATGACAAAGCTCATGACATTTACTAATAAGGCTCATATTTATTAAATTGAAATTAAACTTCAAATATTCAAACACAACGAGTCATACAAACACAATTAAAATAAACATTGTTCAGAACGAAATAATTTTATTTAAACTTCTAAGGCCCGTCCTATGTGTTTCTCTCTTTAGCTTGTTCACCTATATCATGCGTAAAACAAAGATTTGGGTCAACAAAAGTTGGTGAGTGAATCTAAGCAAAACAGTTTAAACAATATTTACATCAGTTAATTAAATAAACTCGTGCGTAAATCATAAATGAGCATATGCGCAAGAACAAACAATCACAACCACACAATATCCATAATAACCACAAGACATAACGCATGATAAACTTGAGATCAAGGCTCAATCAAACGGAGGCGATCTAATGAGGCACCTGATGCTCAACTCGTATCCCACGAGGAAGTGATGGGCCTTAAGTGAATAATTGCACTGAAAAGATAGAATGTCAACACTCATAATCATACCATTTAAAATGCACATTTGATCACATTACGATGTTAGAACGAATGTAAGAAAAATAAATATATGAACATGTACGACACATGAAACAACCCAAAACATGAATAACATAGGGATTTGTAAGGATTCACTCATAGTGGGTGCGCTCATTGCTTGGTGGAATATGTGCACGAATTAAGGAGTTGATCGACAACCGAGAATTTACCTAAAATAATCATGTACTATTTTAATATATATATAAATTTAATATTTTGAGTTAATATATTTTGTTAGATTTATGGTTATATATTTTTTTTGGTAAAAAGTATTAGGATTTTTCTAACTTATTTGATTTCTTTTTAATTGGTTTTAGTATAGTAAAATAAATAACAAAATAGATAAATACAGAAATTAAAAATAAAATAAAAAAACCTTGTCAGACTCAAGGTCTGACCGGTTTTAATATGGTGTTGGCGGCTCATAACATGATTCAAACCCGTGACCTTACGGTTGCGTGCACGCAGCTCTTCCAACTGAGTTACGTGTCTAACCCGAAAGCTGTTTTTAATTATATTAATACACTCCTTAGGTTATTCAGAAAATGGTTTAAATTAAAAAGATTTAAAAGTCAAGAACCGGTGCGTGCTATGAGACTCGAACTCGAGACCTGAAGTTTGTTTGCACCCAGCCCATCCAACTGGGCTGGGTGTCTAACCTGGTTATAATATAATTCCTATTAAACTTAAACACTCAAACAACTTCATCATCTTCCATATCTGCTTAAACCCACTAATACAAGATTCTTTATTTGAATCTTGTTTATCTACTTTGATTGATGTGGAACACGAAAAAAAATAACAGAGATGTTTTTAAATACCAAAGGATGTTTGCCACTCTCCGGTGATGCCGCTGCCGCTTATACTTGAACCTCGGCGATTTCTGGTGAACTCCGGTGAAACTGAGGACTTGCTTTTTCACGAGTGCACAATGCGATTAGTGTTTGGCTAAGTAATTCGACGAGACTTACAAATTGCCAGAACTTGATATATATAGATGAAATGCTCGACATTTTCGGTCAAAGGATTTAATCATCATTCAGATATGTTTTTGATTAGATCGATGATTGATAACCGATAGTTGAAGGCATGATTTAATCATCGGTTTTCCTTGGGTTAATTCGCGAGTAAAAGTGATGCCGGCGGTTACAGTTCTGCCGGAGCTTTGAGGGTTGCAGTTTTAATACCAAAACTTAACATAAGAATTTTATGTTTTCATTTTCTGGCACTAAAGTGCATGTGATGCAATGGTGTTTGATGTGTGTGTGAAATCGGGAGACCCGGGTTCGACCCCGGTTGAACCCTTTTTATCATATATATTATTTTTTTATTTTCTTTAATTAAAATCTTTTTTTAACTATATCAACAAGGGATTATTTTAGTTTTATATTATTGCTAGAATTATTACATACGAGTATTATATATCTAACGCCCAAAAAAAATTTAAATAAGAAAATAAAATTCAACTATTAAGCGGGGCGGGTTTTGAAACCCGAAATACACGAATGTTACATTTATTTGGTTGTTTCTTGTTATATTTTAGTGTTTTGGATGATTACTTTCAAGATGTCAAGATGAAGTTTACTTGCACTTTTGAAATCTACATATCATAAGAACTTGAAATCTTAAACAAGTGTACTTACTACTAGCTCTTAGGCTAGGGATGATTCAAGATTAAGATGGTGGTGAGAAAATGAAGATCAAGATGATGAGAAAGCTCCAAAGAAAACCCTAATGCTTCTTCATCCTTGCTAGCTCCATAATTTATTTTGTGAAATGAAAATGTTGAAGGAAAGAATGGTAATGTTATAATTATATAATTCTTCAAGTTCAAGATTCAATCTTCATGTGCCATACTCAAATCTTCACATTTTCAACACAAATCAAGTGGGTAGGTGGGGGCCCACATAAGGGGGGTAAAGTGTAAATATTTTAAAAAAATATCTTTAATAAAATATGACAAGTGATGAATTTATTAATCTTCGTAGATATTTTGGTCATTAATTTAAAGTTGGTTAATTAGAGGGTTAAAGGTAGTTTAGGATGTTAAGTATTACTAACTAGTTCACTTGGCTAATTGTTATTTATTTTGGATGGTAAAAACACCAGTAGTTCGCCCATCGGTTCGATACGGTTGATATACGAAAGATATTATTTTGTACCGGAAGCTTTGGTTTTAGTTTACCATAAGTGCTATGGCATTTATTTAGGATACTTCCGACATCAAAATATAGTTAACTAGCTTAGTAGTCTGGTAGATGTTGAGTTTATGTGGTAGAAACGCCTTCCGTTTCGTTAACCGTTCGATAATGGCACTTTTATATTATACCGACGGAGAATTCCGCAAGTTGAAATTCCACAACAATGAGATATATGAAGGGGTTAAGGATCCCGAAAAAGCTTAACTAGCTCTCTAGATTAATGTATACGACTATCGGGTATTGAAATCTTCGTCGGTTCGACAATCGGTCGCTTTCCGGTCAAGTTGTGCATTGCTTATCGTAATACCGGAAACAATGTCTTTTAGGTATTTTTGCTAACCTCATATTGTTTTAAGGTGTTTGTCATTATTCTTTTATAATTATGGAGTCCCGGAAATGCCGAATTAGTGTTGTGGATGAATGCAATTGTTATGTTTATAGCGAAAACGGACAATTTTGAAATTTAAGTGTTAACCCGGTAAGTTATGTATTATTGCAAGATGTGTTCCCACATTAGTGTTTTCATGTATATATGAACTTAGTTAGGTCATTCTTATGCCGTTATTCATCGTTCTGTTTCGTTTCAACCGTTTTGCTGACATGAATAGTGTAACCGTGAATAGTGTGCCCAACATTTTCTACCAACACTTTTAGGACATAGTTTTATTTGTTTCGTGTCATGAGGGAAATCAATGTATGTTATAGCATTTTTCTCTCTTGTCCTAATACTTGTTATATGATGTACGACTCAGTTACGGAATTACAGGTTATTTGCCGTTTGTCACAGATAGACCTCTAGAGAGTCTCCATCTTGTACCAGACGGTTTTGCTTATTCAAGTAATAAAATCGTGTACAAGTTGTTAAAGTTTGATTGGGTGTTCTTTTATCTTTTCGGTTTTTCTTGAATCTCACCAAGTTTGGATTCCGCTCACCTTGTTGATTGTGTGATATCCGGGTTTTAAGGACTTACAATGTATGAAGATGAATTCAGAAAAGAGGGACTGACGAACCAACTTTATATCACACAGATACCGCTGGTGCGAAATTGCATGAAACACTTGCTAATCTGGTAAGAAGACCACAATCTCCAAACTCATCACAAATAACCCTTCACCCAAGAAAATTATCTGATTCAAAAATTCTAAAGTGGAAGTCATCCTCAGACACCCAGGAATTGAGTTTGATCAAATCAGATGGTGAAGTTCAAAGTTAAGAATGGAGGATGCACATGGTCTAGATGCAGATGCCCTCCAAGATTTGTTGAACCTTGAACTAGAAAGAGATTTTGAAGACATGTCTTCCATGAACTTTGAATTACAATTCAAAGGACAAATTAGGGAAAAGCTGATGAGGAATAAAGTTAAAAAATAAAGAAGTGTTTTCGCATCATCTAATCTAGGGGGAGATTGTTGGATCTAGTGGACCCCACAAAAGAATAGATGATTGGAAAGACAAAATAATCTACAACTTCTGATTACAAATAATAGTCCTTTGAAGAACTACTCCTCCCAAAGGCAAAGACTCAATATCTGCTACTCTAAAGTTTGCCAAGGCCAAAGTCTACTCTCAAGATCTGTTGAGGACTAACTCTGCTTAAAGCCAGGTCTGCCAAAGACAACCTTTGCTGATGAAGACTAAAGTCTGATGAAACCAAGGTCTGCTATGGATCAACAGATGATAAAGCTCAACAGAGGATTCTCAACAGATGATGATCAACAGAGATTATCAATGCAATAATTCTTAGGCTCGAGCAGATGTTAGGAGTTTGTTGGGTTGTTAGATGTCGCTTCTAGGTGACGTTAGCTTAGATTTTTCAGATGTTTCGTTTGTACTATAATTAGAACACTGCCTGTACTATTCTATTCATCACTTTCTATATTGTCATTTTTGTACGAACAAATAGAGAGTGGTCAGGCTGAGTGGTAGTTGTAATTCTTCATGCATACGTGAATAGTTGAATTTATAAAAGTATGTTGATAAAAGCAATATCTTCATTGTTGTGATTGAAACGTTAATTATTTTGCTGGATATTTCATCTTTGTTTTATCTATTTTCAATATTTTTATCTTAACTATCACAACAATCAAACTCAGATCCTAACACGGATAACCACTGCTTCTGAATAGATGTATGCTCGAAGCCTAGTTATCCTGCACATGCAAATGAACTTTAATCAGTTTTGAATTGGACCCAATCTATAAAGGATTTAGGTTGTCAAAATTAATGAAACACATGAACCACCGTCCATTCACAATCTCCTTTATCATCAAACAATCTAATAGATATTTCATCCGAAAATCTAACTTGCTTTTCTTTTGCAACTGTTAGATGAATTACTATTTTCTCCACTGTTATCACTTCTGTCCTCTTATTTGTATTTGATGAATTCATTTTACTAGACTCATCATCACTCTTCGTAGAGTAAAATTATTTTTCGGAACTGTTATCTGAATCAATTGTATTATTTTAAGACAAAATCTTCTTCAAATATTCTCTAATTTTCTTTCTCTTTTTCAACAATCTATCTTTCTACCCTTGCGATAGCTTGACCTTCTGTTCTTTGGGCTTTTCTTCTGTGTTTTCTTCTTCTCTTTATCATTTTTCTTAAACTTCTTGTGAGATTTATCCAACGATTCTCTCTTTGACCCCATTGGACAATCTCTATCAATATGACCTTTGATTTAGAAATTACAATATCTTCTTGTATCAAATTTCTTTTTTATACAATTTACAACAATGTGTCCAATTATTCCAATTGTAACCACCCTGTTATCGCACCACTCTTCTTATCAAACCATACACTCAAATCATAACACTGATTTGATGTGTTATAGTTTTCATTCCATCTTCTTCTGAAATTCCTTTGAGCACTTTGGTCATTTCTGCACCACTTATTATCAATTTTTTTTAATTTTGCTTTTCAAGTTTTTGTTAACTTTTATAATGATTGAATGATTGATCTGACGAACTTTTATTGTTATATTGAAAATTTTTAGAAATTTTAACATTTTGTTTTTGTTCTTCATTTTGTTAAGAAGACTTTTGTCTTGAACATTCACCTTTTTCAACAAATGGTGGGATATTTTCTTGAATATTTTCTTTTAGTTTCAAAAATTTTCATTTTCATCATCATCAGTATCATCATCACAATCCTCAATTATGAAATCGTCATAATTTGTGACATTATCACTTATTGGTATTTCAACTAAGGAATTTTTATTTTTGGTATTATCACTTATTGGTATTTCGTGCGAAGGTAACTAACTACCTTTGTATGAAGTAAACAAAACAGGTTTTTCATGTTTTTTGAAAATTTCGACATGAAAACGTTTGAATTTTAAGCTGATTTTTAGTATGTTGTTAAAAACTAAGTTTTTTTTTAAATCCTTGCAAAAATCAATTCATTTTAACCGTGAAATATATAGAAAAACAAATAAAATTGAGTAGAAAGAATGTTTTTAGTCCAAAGTTGGTAGTTTCAGCAGATATTAGCCGATAGCTCTGATACCACTTGTAGGTCCGGTTTGCGGATCGATGTCTATGTATACGGAGATATCTAAACCTTAATCGGATGTGCGGAATTCATCTGAAATAGGTAGAAACAAAAGATTTCATAATTTTCTACATTTGCTATTAATTTCACAGTCCTGATACAATTTTGACAGCACTTCGCCTCACAGTTCACCAAAATCCCATTACAAATGAACTAACACACACACACACCTATATATAGACATTCACCTTCGTGCGAAGATAGAATCTACCTTAGTACCAAGTAATCTAGCTTTATATGAAGGTAATGTACATTACATCAAACAATAACTTTTAAACGTTACATCAAGACGTAGGCAACAGACATATGCATCAACATATATGACCATAGTAATATAGGGAATAACACTCTGAGGTTATACCTTATGGACATTGCGTTTGGTTAGTCAAATGACGAGTCAACTTTATACAATTTTAAAATGTCAAAAATACCCTTTTATATACATCGTACTTTATCCATTAAAAATTTAAAATTATTACCTATGGCTTAAACACAATGATTTCCTATATTTGTATGAAACTTGTTGGTTCGTAATTGTATTCATGTCTAAAATACATTCATTTACTGTTGCCAAGCCGATCGTTAGTATGATATAGCGTTATTGGATTGACACCCCTTTCCCGCTTCTTAGGTTTGTTTGGAAGTTTGATTAGGGAATGACAGAAACCAAGTTACCTAAATGGATATACCTTCGTGGTTAATCTAAAACGTCAAAAAAAGGCTTGAATGTATTAACAAATGACCAAACTTGTTTATACAAAGTTTTCCAAATAAGCCATTCAATTTATCTTTTGTTGAATACTAAATTTTTTGTTCTTGAGATTCTAGGATCCGACGGTTTCAGACGGAAGTTTGGGTAAAATAGAACTAATTCTGTAGAATGATATTAAGAACAGAGTAGAAGCAAAAGTCAAATGATTCCATTCATACCGAAAGAGTATACATCTTGACAAGCTGGCAAAATTGGACAGCCTTTCCCCTCTGGGAAATTCCAAAACTTATAAAAGTATTAACACATGATGCTATTTATAGAATTTTACTCTCATGCGAATAGAGCATATTTAACTTCGTACGAAGTGCATCACATTCATACGAACTGATTCATCTACCTTCGTACGAAGTGACCACTTTGTACGAAGTGACCTCTAAATACCTCTAACGTTCGCACTTAAGCCATGTGTCCGTAATCATGTTTTCCATAAAAACCTCAACTTCAAGTCTATGAATACCCATGAAAATCTAAAATCCCGTTTTCCACAATCACGTTTAAGCATACTCCTGAATGATTGATCAGCAAGCAAATCTTATGAATGAATCAAATCATCTAGTAACGCATTCAAATTTGAGAAACATTCTTTCACGATCAGAATCACATTCTTCATCTTTAGTCACAATAATAGATATATAGTCTTTTCCTCTAGACCGACAACAACTTAATCAACATTGTAATTTCTAGCGGTTAGTCCGAAAAACAATTCCTCTGCTTGAAGACTAATTATCCTGACACTTTAGACTATCATCGAGCATTCGTAAACACCCTTTGATATCTTATACGTATCGATAATACAGTTGCATCTCCTAATTCTAATCCTGCTAACCCACTTGATGAAGACCCAAGACTAGAACCACAAGACATCAATCCGTATCACAATCCGAACACTCTGAACTTCCTATGATCACAAACTAATGAATCCAGATCTTCTATATCCCCGGATAATTTGAAGTCGGAACCACCCGAATATTGTTGCAAGTCACGAATTTCAATAGATGCCAGAATTTCAATATACATTCCGTAAAATTTTATTTCCCCTCATTTTGCAAATTCTCACATCTCTAAACTCTTTACGAAAAACACCACTATGCGGAAAAAATGTCACTTTGGTCCCCAAAAGTTGTTTTTCATCAATGCGGATTTTACGTTAAGGCCCATTCATAGTCACTATAGCAAATGATAATCATTCTCCACAGGTATCCGTGACTACCCCAATATCTTAACCCTCTATGATCGTATCATTAAATTTGTTCTCTGAAGCCATCGACGGTGTCCCTAACACCCTGTATTCGTCATTAGAATCTTGAAAAATTTTTCAGTCACCAAATTTTTTAGGCATTTTGTTATCTTCGTACGAGGGTAATTTACCTTTGGGCGAAGATAATCTATCTTTGTGTGAAGTGAAGTCTCAATTCATGCGAAGTGAACCATCTTCGTACGAACGAATCTAATCACATTTTTCAATCCAAAATCTTTATTTTTTCGAATTTCATGATGATTCCTTCACAGATTTGGTCAAAATTCATTTTTAAACAATCCTATGGTTTTAGTTTTACTTTTTGTCCGTGGATTGTCCGTTTATTTGATGATTTATGTCTAAAACCCTTTAAAGTCCATAATTCATGAGCGTAGGTGATTAATCAACTGCTAGATCAAATAAATTGGTACCGTTGTTCTGATACCAATTGAGATTCTAGGATTCCGCGGTTCAAGACAGAAGTTTGGGTAAAATAGAACTAATTCGATAGAATGTTATTTAGAATAAAGTAGCAGCAGAAGTCAAATGATTCCGTGCATACCGAAAGAGTATACATCTTGACAAGTTGGTGAAATTGAGCGTTTCCCCTCTCGGAACTTCCAAAACATACAAAACTATGAACACATGACGCTATTTATGGACTTTTACCCTCGTGCGAAGTGAACATATTTAACTTCGTACAAAGTGAATCACCTTCGTATGAAATGACTCATCTACCTTCAAACGAAGTGACTTCTAAACACCTCTCTCGTTCGCACTTAAGTCATGTGTTCATATCTAAACTATACAATATTCAACACACGCTCTATCTAGCCTATTCACACAGTGACGAACATAATATGCACCAACAATTCTCACAAAACCAAAGTATACTTTATGTATGCTTCAAGTTCTATTACCAAAAACCAAAGTATACTTTGTGTAAGCTATAAGTTCTATTATTAAAAACCAAGGTATTACAATACTAATTATTTTCACAACAAAGCTTGATCACAAAACAAATTTTCACATCAACTTTTATAGTTGACCAAGGTATTACAATACTAAATTTTTGTCATATTCATGGCAACAAAACCTAAGTTACTCACTAACATTCAATGTTGACTTTATTTTCACATATGTTTGAGGTACTAATACATGATCAAGTATGCTAGACTTAGGATCTGGACTCGGGCCTTAGTTTACTTAAAATAAAGCAAAAGTTGTTTGTATTTGTTTGTGTTTTTTTAAGTTCCAAAGACAAGGTAATTCTAATAAATCAATAAAATAAAACTTTAAGTACCATGTGTTTGAAACGATTTGTAATGTGATTCCCCGACGATTCCGCTGCGGGTTGTATTATACGTGGTCGGGGTGTTACAGATTGGTATCAGGGCCATGGTTATAGGGTATTAGGTTATTAGTAATGTTTTTGAACTATAATATAACCTTCCTAGGACCCCCAACATGAGGTAACTCGCATACATATTCTTAATACAATACCATCACCTATCTTTAGGTGATTACAAAACAATACAAAAATCACAAATTTATACTTAAAAGTCAATGTTTCCAAAATTTACAAGAAATCATCATCTATCTTTAGATGATTTATTTTTAGGCTTTTAAGCTTTAAAAGTTTTCAAAATCTCATCAAAGTTTGAGTTTTAATAATGTGAACACGTGCAATCTGGAAGGGTGGATGCATGTACCTCGAGTTTTCTTTCTAAGGCTACAATGTTCCTACAAATCCACTTAATCGGACTAGTCACTCTTACCTGGGAACTCTTGGGGAGAGTGTCCACTTAGGCTAAAGCACGTCTTCATGATACATTCTAAAGATCCACTTACTTTGATTAGTCACGATGTCGTTTGTTTGAAGTAATGAAGACATGATTACATTCCTTATGCTTCATCGATATTTTAGCATTTGTTTTCTTTAAATTATCCTATATCAATCTCACTCATTTCCTCTCATATTTTCATTCTCTTTTATAATGCCTACCCGTTGCAACACTACCCAAGACACCGAAATGGCAACTATGACCGCTCAGCAAATGGTTGCGATTCTTCCAAACCTTGTGACCCAACTCACTCATGCCAACAATAATAATAATAGCAACAATGTACCCACTCCTTGTTGATGCACTTTATGTCCATCATTGTGCGAATTGGCTAGAAAGAGTGTGTATTGAATATTGTATAGATTAGATATGAACAGACGACCCAAGTGCGAATGAGAACTGGCTCGTACCAGTGAAAATGTCACTCGTACGAGTGACAATTTTACTCGTATGAGCAACCATTCGCACGAGCTGCTCAAGTCTATATATATGGGTTGTGTGTTCATTGTTTGTTAACTTTTGGAAGTTCCCTGAGGGGAAATGCTGGCGGATTCTCTCAACGAATTCCGGTATGAATGAATGAATGAATGCTTCCGGTGATCTGTTTCTACTCCCTTTTTATGTTGTTCTACCAAATCGGTACTATCATACACCCAAAATTCTGTCTAGAACCGCCGTCACCGGGACCCACAACTGGTATCAGAGCTATGGTACTGATTCATTCAATCTAACAGTTGATGAATCAACTACGCTCATGAATTTTGGACGTATGAGGGGTTTTAGACGTAAAATATCAAATAATCGGACAATCCACGGACATAATGTAAAATTGAAACCATAGGATTGTTAGAAACTGATTTTCGACCAGATATGTGCAAAAATCATGTTGAAATTCGAAGAAATGAAGATTCTGGATCGAAAAGACGTAATCAGGATCGCTCGTACGAGTAAGCATATATGACTTGTACGAGTGACACTTTGTCACTTGTATGAAGCGTCACTCGTGCGAAGCAAAACACTCGTACGAAGAGCAACTCGTACAAAGTGTGGCATGCCTGAAAAAAAATTTTGGTCGTAACTCGTACGAAGGCATTTTTTGATCGTATCAACGAGACTAGTGCACAGAAAATTTGGTGATTACAAATTTTTTTCAAGATTATAACATCTAATTCGGGCTGTTCGGGGACACCGTCTAGAGCTTCAGAATATAGATTGATGATACGGTCACAAAATGATGAGGATTTTGGGGTAGTCACTGATACCTGCGCCAAACGTTGATCATCTGGTTTAGTGACTATTAATGGGTCTTAACATTAATTCAACATTTGATCAAAACTGCAATTTTGGGAAATTTTCCGCAAAATTTGAGTACCATATGCTACAGTCGCGCCATAATCTTCATTTCCATAAGACCTCAAGACATCAAAATTTTCAAAAATAATGGGGAATAAAAATTTTCACGTATATGTTAAAATTCCATCATTTTTGAAATTCGTGACGATACAACAGTATCCGGGTGGTTCCGACTGAAGATTATATGTGATACACAGAAGATCGAAGATTCATTAGTAATGAGGTAATGTTTATGTCTATTCACGAAATAGACTATACATTTGGAATGTCATGATCAAAAGATGTTCAAAATTTTCAGATCATGACACGGATTGATGTTTAAGGGTTAAATACCTGATCCCCGATGTGTAAGTCGAAGCACATAAGACTGCTTATCTTAAACTCTGCAAGTCAAATGAACTATTTTCAGGACTAACCGCCAGGAAATGAGGATGTTTTCTAGTTTGAGTTGCCCCATTCCAGTGGAGATAGCTATATATCTGAAGATTAAGCAAATCAGAGGAGGTCTTGAACCATGCAAACAAAAGACCCGAAAATTAATTTTTGGAGAAAATTATTTCAGGAGGAATGTTGCTTAATGTAGATAATGTAATCCCGGATCATCAATCAAGGGGAAATTTGTTGATGCGTTCTACGACATCGACATATACCTGATTGAAGTTGCAGAAAATTCAAACACGGCTCGCAGACTTTAAGATCAAGATCAAGTTACGACAGTGACGACCAAGGGGGAATTTGTTGCTGCACTTTATGTCCGTCATTGTGCGAATAGGCTAGAAAGAATGTGTATTGAATATTGTATAGATTAGATATGAATACACGACCCAAGTGCGAACAAGAACTGGCTCGTACGAGTTAAAATGTCACTCGTACGAGTGACAATGTGACACGTAGGAGTGATAAACATCTCACTCGTACGAGTGAACTTATGTGGTTCATACGAGTGACATCTTGTCACTCGTACGAGCAACCATTCGCACGAGCTGCTCAAGTCTATATATATGGGTTGTGTGTTCATTGTTTGTTAACTTTTGGAAGTTCCCTGAGGGGAAACGCTGGCGGATTCTCTCTAGGAATTCCGCCAGCCAGACAAGATGTATACTCTGTTGGTATGCATGAATGAATGCTTCCACTGATTCTATTTCTACTCCCTTCTTTCTACCGAATCGGTACTATCATAGCCCAAGCTTCCGTCTAGAACCGCCGTTGCAGGGACCCACACTCCTTGTAACTACAAACAGTTCAACTTGGCTAAACTACTCAAATCCTATGGGTCTGATGGATACTAGGCTCCTACAATGGTTTGAAAGCATTGAGAGCACTTTCCGCCATCGTAAGTGTTCTAATGAGCAAAAGGTAGAGTTTGCTTCAAGTGTTTTCCAAAAGAGAGCACTCACGTGGTGGAATGGAATAATGAGAGATAGAGGTGCGGATGTGGCTATAGCACAAACGTGGGAAGAACTTAGAGCTCTTATGAAGAAAGAGTTATGCCCATGCAATGAGTTAAGGGCACTTGAGAACGAATTCCATGAACTTAAGCGAGATAGTGGAGAAAATCGTACGTATACCGACCATTACGAAGCGTTAAGCTTACTTAGACCCACCATGGTCACGCCTATGGAAAAGGCCATCGAGAAGTACATTGATGGTCTACCTGACCCAGTTCAAGACATAGTCACTGGTAGTAAGCCAGCTACCGTTAGGGAGGCTATCAAGCTAGCCGTAACCCTAACTGACTCACAAGTGAAGATGGGAAAACTCCTTCGTAAAGGTGATAAGAAACAATCTGCCAAGACTACTCAGGAAAAACCAAAGGAAACAAAAGCCTAACCATCCAGAAATTCTAAGAAGAAGAAAGCTTCAAAGAATTTTGCAGTTGTTACCCCAGCTCCCATTAATCAAGTTGCCCTTAACCAACCAGCCTCACCCCGTGCTAAAAACCCTATGCTGACACTGCACCTTTGTGCAATCATTGCAATCGTCACAACCTATATCAATATCCATGTTGCCAATGCACCCTCGTTGGACAACCGGGATATTTGGTCAATGCATGCCGTTTTGCTACCAACACCCTAAACCAAACGGTCGCAAACCCTACTCAACCCATTACTCCTAAAATACTTCCTACTCGTGCTAGTTATCCACTTGATCCTGCTACAATTGTGGTGATCTTACTCACTATCTAAACAATTGCCCAAAGCTTGTTAAACAAATCCAGCCCATGGATGCTCATTTAACATCAATGCTAATGAGGCGCGTGCCAATAACGGTATAGTTAATGGTATATACCTTGTCAATAATCATCTTGCTTCTATTCTTTTTGTTTAGGGTGCCGATAGAAGTTTGGTATCCTTAGTCTTTGAACCTTTTCTATCTATGCCTTGAACTAAACTTGGAACATCTTTAACAGTAGAAATAGCTAGTGGCAAGCCTCTTGTACTTGGGAGTTTTGACGTCATAGTAGGCTTGGACTGGATAACCAAACATCTTGCTGAAGTAGTGTGTTTTGATAAAATCATCTGTGTACCCCTTCCATCTGGCAAAGTCTTAGAAGTTCATGGAGATAAATTTGCTAGTAGACTCAAACTCATGACGTGCACCCAAGCTTAGAACTACCTATGAAAGAAATATGTAGCCTTCTTGGCACATATCGTAGAGGAGAAATGTAAGAGTAAAAGTATTCAAGCCATCCCCATTGTTCGAGATTTTCCCGAGGGATTTCCGGAAGAATTACATAGCTTACCTCTAGTATGCCAAGTAGAATTTCGCACAGAACTTGTACCTAGTGCCAACCGAATTGTCAAATCCTCTTACTGTCTTGCAGTATCTGATATGCAAGAGTTGTCGAAACAACTACAAGAGCTTCCGGACAAAGGTTTCATTCGTCCGAGTTTTTCACCTTGGGGCGTTCCTGTGCTATTCATAAAAAAGAAGGACGGATCCTTTTGCGTGTGCATCGATTATCGTGAGCTCAACAAACTCATGATTAAAAATCGATATCCTCTACCTCGTATTTGTTGATACATAGGTCTGCTTCATGCGTCTACGAGTCGTGTTGAGTCTGTAATAGGGTTTTACATGTTAAATTATTTTGATTGTGTATATAAATACCTCAGTACGGAGGTAACCATTAGTTCGTACGGTTATTGGTAACTGTTGATAGGCGAAGCTCTGTCTGAGTGTTTTCAGGAACTTGTAACTGTTGAACCAATTAATTGAAACATATAATTGAGCAATCTTGTTATTGGTATCTAATCTAAAATCGGATTCTACACGATTATGGACTAGGTTAACAGATTAGAGCTATCTAAGGATAAACGATCCTCACAATGGTATCAGAGCTTGGAGGCTAATATTTGAAGAATCTCAACAAGATTCAGCAATAGAAGACTTATCTTCTACTCATTTTTATCATTTTTCACAACATTCAACCGTCAAAATGGATTGATTTTTTCAAGAATTGCATAAATATGTTTTTAACAAAACCTCTGAATAATTAGACAAAAACTCAATCGGAATCATCATCAAAATGCTAAAAAATGAGAAAACTTGAGTTTTCATCCTCGCACGAAGGAATACGTTCGTACGAACTAAGTACATTCGTACGAGCGCAAAATTTTTCAAATAAAAACGTTACCTTCGTATGAAGATAAATTTCAATTGTGTGTGTTTATTACCCTCACACTAACATAATTCAGATTTATTTGTTTTTGTGTCTAGTTTGTATGAGCGTATCTTCGCACCAAAAGCTTACCTCCGCACAAAGTCTTCCTTCGCACAAAAGTTATACCTTCGCATTTATCCTATCTTCATAGGAAACCTTTGTCAAAATGGAGAATGAGTTTTACAATGCTTTCGCTAAAACCCCCACGTTCGTCGTTTTTTAAACCTAGATAACAAAATGGGGACGATGACGAAGCCGCATAAACTAATGAATATGTAAAATTACAAAGGTTGGCATGAGTGATTCTAAAATCGGGTCCAAGCTAATTACTTTGACTGTTTGTACTCAATCCGAGAGGAATATACATATCCGGTTGGAGAAAAAATGGTTTAACTAAGACTCTAACACAATTCACTCCTCTTGAGAAAGAAAAAATTGTTAGATAGAAAAAAGATGCTAAATATTCTTCGGCAAGCAATAAAAGATGATATTTTCACACTTCTCCTACACCAAGGAAGTGCACAATCTATTTGGAATGCGCTAAGAGTAAAGCTCCAAGGTAGTTTGGGAATGATTAAAAGTAGGAAGGCTTTAATCAAGAAAGAGTTTACATCGTTTACAAGCTGGAGAAACAAGCATTTCCCCTCTAGGATCTCCAGAAACTTATCAACTAACGAACACATAACAATATATGTACTTGAGGGTTGGGATGGATATACTTCTATGCGGAGGTACTAGTCCGTGCGGAGGTACTTACCTCTGTATGAAGGTAACTTACCCTCGAACAAAGGTGTTACCTTCTCACGAGAGTTACCTCCTCACGAGGGTTACCTCCTCACGAGGGTTAAGGATTACCTCCTCACGATGGTGTTACCTCCGTACGAGGGTACATCCATACGAGATTACATCGGTATGAACCTCTCTCGTCCTATCCAAAGTCATGAGTCCGTATCTAAACTATACAGTATTCAAAACACGCTCTATCTATCCTATTTGTACAGTGGCAGACATACATAATATCTTCCAAAAGTATTGATGATCTTTTTGATCAACTACAAGGTGCTACCTATTTTTCCAAGATTAACCTCTGTTCTAGGTATCATCTACTTCGAGTACTCGAAGAGGATATTCCAAAATAGCCTTTGCACTCGATACGGCTATTACGAGTTCACTATCATGCCTTTTGGTTTGACAAGTGCTTCTTGCGTTTTCATGGACTTGATGAATAGGGTTTGTAAACCTTATTTAGATAAGTCCATTATTGATTTCATTGATGACATCTTGATTTATTGAAATCTCGAGCTGACTATGAACATCACCTCCATCTAGAAGTGTTAGACTCTCGGGCATCGAAATATAGTTATTCTAGTTGAGGCCATCGTCTTCTTGAGTGACCATAAGAACTTTGTCTTTTGACTTCACCGAACCATCCTCAATTTGGATAAGCTTTGTTGTGCTCTGAGGTTGTTGAGAAGTTCGGTGATAAATTGATTTCTTGTAGTAATCATCACTGAATGGATTGTGGTTTCCATGTAATTCTCGATTCAAACACTCATGTTTAAAATGGCCCTTCTCACAACACTTGAAGCAGCTAACCTTTTGAATTGTCAAATCCAATGGGAAAAATGAAACAGGAGAGGATGTTTATGAAAAGACAATGCCACACTTTCTTTGTTAAAAGCGACGGTCATGGATAAATAAATGGCTATTAAAATTCATATTGACACGATCACTAAACTAAAAAAAAGAATTAGAAGAAATAAGAATCAAATTAGAAAGGGTTAATAAGAAACTAATCAGTTATTCAACTGCATCTTACATGCTGGATCACATCCTCCCTAAACAACGGGAAAAGATGAAACTGGAGGGATGTGTACGGCTATTAGAACAAGGGTTTAGGTTATCATCTTGTTCCACCCCCGATGTGGAATAGTTATTCGAAGAAAAAACCATACGGGGTGGAAAAGGCGCTCAATTTGAAATTAAAAACTGAAAAGAAAGATGAGCTGCCTGAAAACATCGATTTAACCTATACCAAAACAGAAAAAGATTGTGAGTCAGATGTGATTAAAAACGTTGTTGAAAATGTTTTGGGAAATGAAAGTGAAATCACTAATTTTAAGAGTGCTCAATCTAATTGAAGAAAACAAATTCAACCTCACATTCTGAAAATGATGATAGCTTTCACAAGAAATATATTCTAAAATCAGAACATAGATTGAATGATGATCCGAATATTATCATGTACAAAATGAACGGATCTGACAAGCTTTATTTTGATGAAGAATTTCTGATTCAGAATGTGAACATGGATAAAGTTGATAAAGTGTTCAAGTTGGTTGAAGTTAACATGTCTGAGATTGATAATATGTATGCATCTTACTATTCCAAACCAAAACGCTCTTATTCTAACAATCAAAAGAGAAATAACAATTACAGGAGGCAGGGTTTAAGGTATGGTAGGAAAAACAAAATAGGTTTGGAAACTCAAAATTCACTAAGAAAATGGTGTTTATTTCTAGCACAAGCTCAGAGAGTCAAAAAGAGAGCTTGTCAAGAAAACTATGGACGAAGAATTTTTCGCTGAAAAACAACACCGTGAACAGGTTTAGGGATCCTCTGTCACTTATAGCAGGAAGTGCTTTAAATGTAGTCAGATTGGAAATATCGCTAGACGTTGTCCACAAAATACCTCTAAACCTGTTACAGTGTTAAAAACACTTCAGAGTATGTAAAACAAAAATCCCCAATGTTTGTTCCTACTTAGATTCTGAAATGAAATAACGAATCTAAAGATGATGTGAAACCAACAAATCTTAAAGTTTCAATTGAAAAGGCTAGTGAATCGTCAATAAAAATGAAACAAAAAGATTCAAAATATCATTCCAAAAACCCAATTTCAAAAAATCAAAATTGGGTGATTAATTTAAAAGCAGCTTCTTAAGAGATCAAAACATCTGTTCCAACTATGGTTGATATAAAATTGAACAGATTGTTGAAACAAAGAATGAAAGTGTTTGTGAATCAACCTGTGAAAACCCACCCAAGACCGTTAAGGCTTGGGTCTCGCTATTCAAATAATTGTTTAAGTGCATGTGTAGGGGCTCCCAAGATCAATCATATCCAAGTGGATCATGGATAGTGGAGCGTCCCGACACATGACGGGGATGTTGGCTCTCTTATACGACATCAAATCTATCCGAGGGGGCTACGCTGGGTTTGTAGGAAACCAAGGTGGGAGAATAGTAGGTGAAGGGGTTCTAACTAATGGTGTGGTGTCTTTAGAAAAGGTCAACTATATAGCAGAGTTAGAGAACAACCTACTGAGTATCTCTCAGATCTGTGATAAAAATCAAGAATGTCTCATTCTGAAGCCAGGATTCCATATACAGGAGGAGTGGATCTTGATGCATGCTCCTCGAGAAAATGACTTGTATGTCTTAGACATGAGTGTTGTGACTACAACAACAAAATCCACACAATGTTTTGTGTCAAAAGCAATAGCAAGAATCCATCATGTGGCATAGGAAAATGGGAAACATTCATCTTAGAAAAATGAATTTCTTGGTACATAACAACCTAGTGGAAGGGGTCAATTTAAAGAGTTTTCACTTGAATGACATCAACATAAGTTGCAAAAAGGGAAAACCGCATAAAAAGTCAAATCCGAGGAAACTCCTTAACTCAATCAAGCTCCCACTAGAGAGATTACACATGGATCTCTTTAGAATAGTCAATGTTCGAAGTATTTCAGGAGATATATATTGTCTCATTGTTACTTATGATTATTCAAGATTTTCGTGGGTGATGTTCTTGGAAAGCAAAGATGAAACTTTTGAGAGTCTGATGATCTTATTCAGGAAATTGGAGAATATGTACCACTTACCAATTTGTCCCATTAGAAGTGACAATGGTACATAATTCAAAAACAATGGTATGCTAGAGTTTTTGAAATGCGAAGGAAATTATGCGTGAATTCAGTGCACCATACACCCCACAGCAAAACAGTGTAGATGAACGCAAAAACAGAACCCTTATAGAGACAACAAGAATCATGCTCGCCGATTCAAAACTACCTGTTAGTTTTTGGAGCGAAGCCATGGCCTCTGATGATATACATTGAACAGAGTATTGATAGTCAATCCTCACAGAAAAACATCTTTCGGGCTACTCAACCAACGATAGCCAAACCTGAAGTATTTAGAAGCGTTCGGGTCACCATGCACGGTAATGCAAATGGTAAATTCTAGGCTAAATCAATGGAAGGTTTCTTCGTGGGATATGCTTGTCCACTACTATGAGTATATCTTCCTATCATAAACCGGGTGATCGAAGCTTACAATGTAGATTGTCAACATTACACGTCTCCATCACAAAAACCTAGAGATTTTTGGCTGTTCAATTACGAAAGTCACTGGGATTCCTTCGTGCTACCAGCTGAATCGACAGAAGCAAGACTTTTTATTCTTTATCAACAACAAAAAGCTTTATCACAAGAACAAGTTCCTAGACCGATTGTGATAACTGAAACACCTTTTGGTACCCATGATGCTGAAGCAGGCCCTAGTACTTAGCATCCAGAATCACAGACTGCTGGAATAAGTGATCCCACAGTCGAACAAGAATGAATGAACCTGATCCCATGTTTGATCAATCCATTGGTTCTGAATCTGATGTTGAATTGACATACGATAATGACAGATCTACTTCCGGTGCTGGTGCAGATAGATTGAAAGTTTCCTAAACAATCAAGCTGAGGTTCTAAGTGTTCATGATGAAGATTCTATACTTAATAAGAACGCTGATCAAAATATCACAACTCTTGAACACGAAGTGTGTATTCCGAATGAAGTTATACCGAGGACATTGTCGTACTAGCCATCAGAAAATATCATTGGATAGTTGTAGACTGGTGTCAAAATGCGAAACCAGATCAATCAGGATCTTAGTTGTTTTTATAAAATGTTGCACCTTTACAAAACACAGTCTCATATAGATGTTTTATTTCACAAATTGAGCCGAAAACGTACAAGAAATCTCTCACAGAAGAAAGTTGCATGAACGCACTGTAGGAGGAGCTATTACAGTTTAAAAAACACGGTACGTGAAAACTTGTTGATCTACTAGATAACCACAAAAAGATAAATACAAAGTGGGTCTTCAAGTACAAAAGAGATGATATAGGAGTAATTGTTCGAAATAAAGTCGACTCGTTGTTCAAGGATTTCATCAGAAAGAGGGAATAGACTACACTAAAGTCTATGCTCCCGTGGCCAGATTGGAGCAATCTGCATCTTCGTCGCTTTCGCGTCATGGAAGGGATTTAAAGAGTACCAATTGTATGTCAAGTCCGCGTTCTATACGGAAAAGTGAAAGAGGAGGTGTACGTCAGCCAACCACTGGGGTTTGTCGATCCGATACATAAAGACAATGTTTATCTACTAGATAAGGCATTGTACGACTTACACCAGGCCCTGAGAGCCTAGTACGAAATGCTTTCTCAACACCTTTGTGATATCCCGGGTTTTTCAGATAACTTACACGTGACACTTGTCGAATAAGATACGTGCTATGTGTACGAACGTGTACGAATTAAATGAATACGTGTTGTGTGTTGTGTGATTGTTTGAGTGATTGAATATTTAGATCTAATACGTGCACGAACTTAACCGAACCGCGACACGTTCTAAACCTTGGTTCATTTCGACTCTAGGAGTAACAAGTTCTAAACTCTAGTTCAAGTCAAGTTCTCGGCCAAGATCAAATCCAACACACATCAAAAACCTAAACCCTAAACCAAACATGTCTCGGCCATAAGATCAAAACCAAACCGAAACCTATAGCATGCAACTTTAATCTTCGGCCAAAAGAGAACAAGAATCAAAGATCAAACCTAAACTCTAATACTCTAATCACTCGGCCGCAAAACCCAAACCAACCCAACCCAAGTCCCTCGGCCACAAACACTAACCAAAACCGCAAACTTATTGCGTTCAAACCCAAACTAAACCAACCCAAACCCTTGGCCGCGAGAACTAGTCCAATCGGAAACCTATCACCTATTTCTAATCACCTTGCGCCTATATATACACACACCAATGCATGCTCTTTCACAACTCCAAAACCCTAAAAGAAACCTGCCGTCGGCAGCTCCCTTGCTCCTCCTAACCGATCGAGATCAGCTCTTGTTCATCTTTTCAGTCGCAAACAAACTGCCTTACCCTCATCATCATCTCGGTCGCAGCAAGCAACAGTTTTTCTGTTCTTTTTCTTCCGGTCGCAGCAGCAATCAGCGACACGGAGTTTCTCGGCACGGAGTGCCAACGTCCATCATCTCAGATAGAGATGCTCGTTTCACGTCAAACTTCTGGCAGTCACTCCAGAAAGCGTTGGGAACACGCTTGGATATGAGCACAGCTTATCACCCTCAGACTGATGGTCAAAGCGAAAGGACCATACAGACCTTGGAAAACATGCTTAGGGCATGCGTGGTGGACTTCGGAAATAATTGGGAAATTCACCTGCCTCTAGTAGAATTCTCATATAACAACAGCTATCACACGAGTATTTCGGCAGCACCATTTGAGGCATTATATGGTCGTAAATGTAGATCACCGGTCTGCTGGGCAGAAGTCAGTGACAGCCAACTCACAGGCCCTGAGTTAATACTTGAGGCTACTGAAAAGATTGTACAAATCAGAAACCGCATGGCGGCAGCACGAGATCGACAGAAAAGCTACGCTGATCAACGACGCAAACCGCTCGAATTCCAAGTAGGCGATCGCGTCCTACTAAAGGTGTCACCCTGGAAGGGTGTAATCCGCTTTGGAAAACGGGGCAAACTTAACCCACGGTACGTAGGCCCGTTTGAAATCTTGAAACGAATTGGACCCGTAGCATACCAATTAGACCTTCCTGCCGAACTCAGTGGAGTTCACAACGTATTTCACGTGTCAAATCTGAAGAAGTGTCTATCAGATGAAACTTTAGTTATTCCATTGGATGAGATCCAAGTGGATGAACAACTACACTTCGTGGAAAAGCCTATCGAGATCATGGACCGTGAGATCAAGACTCGGAGGCACAGCAAGATTCCAATCGTTAAAGTTCGTTGGGACTCTAAGCGTGGACCGGAGTTCACGTGGGAAAGAGAGGACCAAATGAAAAGCAAATACCCACACCTCTTTGCAACTGAGCAGCAAACTAACGATACCAGTAACTAAATTTTCGGGACGAAAATTCTTTCAACAAGGGGATGATGTGACAACCTGGAAATTTTCTCATACTTTCGTGTGCTATTGTTGACTAAATTCTTGTGCATGGCACTTGGAAATCTTTGTGTATGACACTTGGGAACTTCTTGTAACGTTGCGTACTATCATTAACAAACTAACTCTTTGTGCGTGGCACTCTGAACATGTACGTTACATGCTAAACCGCGTTTACTCAATTTTCGGGACGAAAATTCTTTCAACATGGGGATAATGTGATATCCCGGGTTTTTCAGATAACTTACACGTGACACTTGTCGAATAAGATACGTGCTATGTGTTACGAACGTGTACGAATTAAATGAATACGTGTTGTGTGTTGTGTGATTGTTTGAGTGATTGAATATTTAGATCTAATACGTGCACGAACTTAACCGAACCGCGACACGTTCTAAAACTTGGTTCATTTCGACTCTAGGAGTAACAAGTTCTAAACTCTAGTTCAAGTCAAGTTCTCGGCCAAGATCAAATCCAACACACATCGAAAACCTAAACCCTAAACCAAACATGTCTCGGCCATAAGATCAAAACCAAACCGAAACCTATAGCATGCAACTTTAATCTTCGGCCAAAAGAGAACAAGAATCAAAGATCAAACCTAAACTCTAATACTCTAATCACTCGGCCGCAAAACCCAAACCAACCCAACCCAAGTCCCTCGGCCACAAACACTAACCAAAACCGCAAACTTATTGCGTTCAAACCCAAACTAAACCAACCCAAACCCTTGGCCGCGAGAACTAGTCCAATCGGAAACCTATCCCCTATTTCTAAATCACCTTGCGCCTATATATACACACACCAATGCATGCTCTTTCACAACTCCAAAACCCTAAAAGAAACCTGCCGTCGGCAGCTCCCTTGCTCCTCCTAACCGATCGAGATCAGCTCTTGTTCATCTTTTCAGTCGCAAACAAACTGCCTTACCCTCATCATCATCTCGGTCGCAGCAAGCAACAGTTTTTCTGTTCTTTTTCTTCCGGTCGCAGCAGCAATCAGCGACATCTTTCCTCTCGGCCGCAAGCAGTCTTGATCACCGGATCCCCTAGCTTAATCACGGTTCGTTTACATTGTTATTAAAAGATTTGAGGTTATCTCTGATTACAAGATCATGTTCGGATTATGTATATGTTTGAATGTCTAGTTGATTCGGATAAATAAGCATGTTTGAATGCCTAGTTGTTTCGGGTTTTATGTGTTGGATAAGTAATAGGCTGTTTTGATCATGTGCTTGTGAATAATTGTTTGCGGAAACCCTAAGTGCTTGAATGAATTGATTGTATTGTCTTTGGATCATGTGTGCTTTCAAGTAATCGGCTGAATTGATAGTGTGGGTATACATGACTGTTTTCGGAATCAATAGCTTACAACTATGATTTGTTTATAAAGATTATAGTTATTGAGTAGGGTTTGCATGGATAAGTAGTTAGTAGTAAACTAGGATCAAAAATCGGTCTTTGCCGGATTAGGTCGATCAATAGGAACGATGTAGGTAAGTTGTAATAATAACAATGCTGAAACAGCCTGCTGAATACTAGTTACAGCCGACTTCATCTGGCTGTAACTTGGTCGTTAGTTGTCGAAAAACGGATTTTCTGATGTCTAGAACGTAGAGATTTGAATAAGGAATCTAATGGCGCTGGATTCATAATTTTCTGAAGACGTTTGATATTTTTAAAGGGCTAAACAAGTTCAGTAGGTAAAGCTGTTAAAATTCTGGAATTTTGTTGGTTGTTTATCAAGCTAGATTTTAAAATCAGTAGAGAGTTGAGTCATGATTTTTGTACAGCAACTAGGTATAGAAATTTCTGGGCAACTCCAACTGGAATTTTGTTAATCGGACAATCAGTGATTTTTAAATAAATTCTTCCGTGGACTGCAGTCAGAAAGCGGTAAATCTGACTGCAGCTTAGGGAATTAATATTGATGGTTAATTGGTAAAGATTCAGGACTTGGAAAAATTATATAAATTTCTATGGTATATGTGTCACCTACTGTAAAGAAATAGGAATTTTTAGAATGCTGGAACTATTTTATAAAAATCCTAGAAAACAGCTGAATAATTGAGTGTTAAGCAGAAAGTTGTTAACTTGTGATTTTATGCATTAAAGTGTTGCATGGATTTGGAATGTGTTCATGATAAGTTGTTTGATTACTATGATCATATGAGAATACTTGCATGCATGTTTGAGGGTTAGATATGTTGTTTGTGTGTATCACTTTGTGAGTAAATTGCGTGTGGAATTTGTATTGGTGTGATTTCACACTGACGTGGAATTAATCGGTTTGTTAGGACGCAACTAGCGGTCCCATCTCTTATAACATCTTTGCTACACTAACCGAGCAAACAAAGGTGAGTTCACGGCCCCTAACTTTATCCGGTTTTTAAACAACAGGGTGAGAAACATGTATACACTCTCAAACTCAAACTCTTTACGTTATACGAATTTAACGTCACATAACTATACGGTAACTAAGTTAATGTTAATGTAATGTTGTGGGCACTAAGCAGCTTTATCACTTAAGTCCTCGACAATCTCCTCGGATCGTTAGTATTTGGGTTAAATAGCGGGGGAATTATAAGTAGTACTACTGGGTCTGACGAGCCCCATCCGAGCTAGTCGCGCTAGCCGACCGGGTATGGTCAACGGGTGTATAATTGGCCTAACACCGCCATGGTCATGTGATAGGCCTGGCAAAACGGAGGCACATAGTCAGCTTCGATCGCGAACACTTAGTGACATGACTTTAGGCTAGCTACCTATATACATTAATATTGAACTTAATTACGGAACAACTTAATATTCCGGGTTTGGAATATTGGAAGCATCAACTTATTATCCCGGGTTGGGGATAATGGAAAACAACAACTTAATATTCCGGTTTGGGAATATTGGAAGCAACAACTCATTATTCCGGGATTGGAATAATGGAACTGATTAGTTATCCCGGGTTGGGGATAACGGAGTAACAAACTATAACCGAACAAATGATTTTATGAAAACCTGTGAACTCACTCATCTTTAATGTTGACACTTGTTTCTTTACATGTTTCTCAGGACGCTAGGAGCTCTAGGTGCACGCACATGCATTGAACAAGACATCTTTATCGAGTCTCATTTATTAATATTGTTTTGGGATTTTTCGTTTGTTTTGGCGTTTGTGTTGGCGCCCGCATCATTACTTATTTATGCTTCCGCTCAAATTTTAAACTGATACTCATGCTAAATATTGGTAATCTAAAATTTACAACAAATGATTTTGGAAAACGTATTATCAAATCATATAGAGTCGTTCGACGTACTAGTGTCTTAGATTCTGGTTTGTTCACACGTCTCGCGATAAAACTCCGTAAGTGGAAATTGAGGGTGTGACAGATTGGTATCAGAGCCACTAGCTATAGAGAACCAGGTTTGCATTAGAAGTAGACCTAAACTATAGCTGATATCACGACACTAGACTTAGTTTGGCACTGAATTATTATATCTTGTTATGCGATGTACCACTACTATGCTATGTGAAATATGAATGCATAATTGAAGCGAATGCAACTCGTAACTAACTACACAACCTAAAGGCAATGTCATCATCATCCTCATCATCATCCGACAAACTTACGCAAACAAGGGCGCCAGGAAAGGCACCTATAGTGGAACCCTTACCATCTTATGGCGTGGAAACGCGCTCAGCTGCGAGGAAAAGGCTCGCTCTGGGGGAGGAGTCGTCCTCACGCCCAACCATCGCTGTGACGGTCAAACCGGTTAACTCGCTAGAAGTAGGGAACGACCTACTTAGAGATATGTTAAGAACGCAACAAGGACAACTAGAAAGAATGCATGAAACCACCCTAGCACAGGGATGGATGATCCGCCAACTGACTGGTAAAACCGACTCGCTCGAGGAAGAGCATCATACGAGTAAGATAGCTCGTAACACCATAGACAGAGATCTGCGTGCTGAGCAGATAAGAGCCAACTGGCTTGAGGACAGAGTCCTGGAAAAATAGTTGGAACATTCAGGAGCTGCAAAATCAAGCACTTGCACCCGCACCGGCCCCTCCAGTGCCGGTAGAGGAGGATCCTGGAGAGGATCCGGAGGAGGACCCAGCTGAAGAAGCTGGAAATGCCGCACAGGATGATGGCAACGACAACAACTTGGGAGATGGAGACGTAGAGGACTAACTCGTCTCGCCAATCCCCGTTTGTTTTCTTTAGTTTATTTGAGATGGCAACTGGACGTCGCGGAAACCTCAACATGTCAACGAAGAATTGGCCGCAACGATCCAAGAACACGTGAACGCTTTTCTGGCAGATGTTCAAAACCCACCAGCAGCAAGAGGGGCTTTAACCCCTATAAGATGTTCCTTGACGCAAAGCCTAGCAAATTCTCGGGGCGGAAGGACCCATTGGATTGGTCCGCTGGATCGAAAAGTCGGAATCCGTTTTTGAAATGTGCAACTGCCTCGAGGCCAACAAAGTAAAATACGCAGCCTCAACAATGGGGCACTGACATGGTGGAATGCCCAAGTCCAAACACGTGGACTGTTAGCTGCAAATGCAATGGCATGGACTGAGTTCAAGGCCCTAATTAAAGAGGAGTACTGTCCACGAGACAGAGTGCAACAGTTAGAGCAAGCTCTATGGAACCACAAGATGGTGGTATCGGAAATTGAGGCTTACACTGCAAAACACCATGACTTGGTATTTCTGTGTCCTGATTTGGCAAACACGGTGGAGAAAAGACTCGAGTTCTATCTCGGGGGTCTGGTTCCGGAAATTCAGGGTATGGTGATGTCTAGTAACCCTGTAACAGAACATCAAGCTATCCGATTGGCTCACAAACTCGCCGAGAAAGCTGTGGAACAGAAGAAACTACCAGCACGGGGTACCACTGAAGTTGCCCCAGATAACAAAAGAAAGTTTGAAGACTCCACCATTCGACAGTCTTCGTCACCTCATCCACAGCAAGGGAACCAAAAACGGTTCAATCATTACCACAGCCACCGGGGTCATCAAAATCATTCCAACAACAACAACAACAACTACAACAATAACAACCAGAATGCAGGCGGCTATGTAGGTCGAAAGCCGCAGTGCAATCGCTGCAATCTTCATCATCACGGCCCTTGTGCCGGAAGTCGCTGCCAAAGATGTGGCAAGATGGGACATGCGGCAAAGGATTGTCGTGGAGAAATCATGTCCCGACAAAATCAGAATCAGCCTCAGGGTCAGCAGCAGGGTATAAACCGGGGATGCTATCAGTGTGGTAGCACTGCTCATTTCAGAAAAGACTGCCCACAGTTGCGCAATAACAACAATAATGGTGGAAACAACCACAACCACAATAACCACAACAACCATAATAACAACAATAATGGGAACGGTGGCACAGGAGGTGCCAAAGGTCGCGCATTTACACTGGGCCGCGGGGAGGCCAGAAACGACACGAACGTGGTCACCGGTAAGTTTCCCCTTAATGAACATTTTGCTTCTGTGCTTTTGATACGGGTGCGGATAGGAGCTTTATATCTGAATCTTGTAGGAAGAACCTAAATCTCACGCTTAAACCATTAGAGACCCCTTATGTGATAGAATTAGCCAATGGTAAATCTGTAAATGTGACCCAAATCGTATCCGGCTGTCAACTCAAACTCGCGGGCCACGCTTTTACCATCGATCTGATGACAACTACCCTGGGTAGTTTTGACGTGGTAGTCGGAATGGACTGGCTATCCGACGTCCGGGCTGAAGTTCTCTGCTTCGAAAAGTCTATCCGTATTCCACTCACGAACGACGAAATCCTGACGGTACAAGGCGATAAGGCAAGCGCCGTCACCAACATTATCTCATTTATGCAAGCGCAGAAGTATCTTCGGAGAAAGAACACTTTCGCTTTACTCGCACTAATTACCGAACAGCCTAAGGACGAGAAACGTATGGAAGACATCCCTGTCGTCCGTGATTTTTCCGATGTATTCCCAGAAGAACTACCTGGTCTTCCACCACATCGACAATTGGAGTTTGAAATCGAATTGGCAAGCAATGCAACTCCCATCGCCAAAGCTCCATACCGCCTAGCTCCAGCCGAGCTGCAGGAGCTGTCTACCCAACTTCAAGAGCTGTTGGAAAAAGGATTTATCCGACCAAGCGTTTCGCCATGGGGAGCTCCAGTCCTGTTTGTCAAGAAAAAGGACGGGACTTTCCGCATGTGCATCGACTATAGGGAACTCAACAAGGTTACAGTCAAGAACCGATACCCGTTACCTCGCATCGACGATCTATTCGACCAACTGCAAGGGTCAAGTTACTACTCTAAGATTGATTTACGGTCCGGTTATCATCAGCTACGCGTCAGGGAGGAGGATATCGCTAAGACAGCATTTCGCACTCGGTATGGCCATTACGAGTTCTTGGTCATGCCATTCGGTCACACTAACGCACCTGCGGTGTTCATGGACCTCATGAACCGCGTGTGTAAACCATACCCCGACAAATTTGTCATTGTGTTCATCGATGACATACTCATCTACTCCAAAAGTGAAGAAGAGCATGCTGAGCACCTACGATTACTGCAAGGATTACTTCAACAGGAAAAGCTATATGCCAAGCTCTCGAAGTGTGATTTCTGGATCCGGGAAGTTCAGTTTCTCGGGCACGTCGTGAATGAAAAGGGTATCCACGTAGACCCTGCCAAGATTGAAGCCATCAAAAACTGGGAAGCACCTAAGACACCGACAGAAATCCGCCAATTCTTAGGATTGGCTGGTTATTACAGACGCTTCATCGAGGGGTTTTCAAAGATTGCACAACCGCTCACTACCCTTACCCAGAAAGGCATCAAGTATGCTTGGGGTGAAAAACAAGAAGCAGCATTTCAATTGCTGAAGCAGAAACTTTGCAGTGCACCCATTCTGTCCTTGCCGGAAGGGACAGATGACTTCGTAGTGTATTGTGATGCTTCCATTCAGGGATTGGGATGCGTACTCAGGCAACGCGATAAGGTCATCGCGTATGCATCGCGACAGCTGAAGGTCCACGAGAAAAACTACACAACGCATGACCTGGAATTGGGAACAGTAGTGTTTGCACTTAAGATTTGGAGACACTACCTTTATGGAACGAAGTGCACAATCTTCACTGACCACAAAAGCCTCCAGCACATCTTTGATCAGAAGGAGTTGAACATGCGACAGCGTCGCTGGGTCGAACTCTTGAACGATTATGAGTGTGCCATTCGGTATCACCCGGGTAAAGCTAACGTGGTAGCTGATGCCCTCAGCAGGAAGGAACACTTGAAACCTCGTCGCGTACGAGCATTACAACTCACTATTCATTCAGGGCTACCCGAACAAATACGCGACGCCCAGTTAAAAGCAGTTAAGGAGGAAAACATCAAAGCCGAATCAGTGGGAAAAATGGAACGCGATTGGGAAGTAAAACCCAATGGAGCCTGGTATTTCATGAATCGCATATGGGTACCTCTCTACGGGAACCTCAGAGAGCTAGTCATGGATGAAGGTCACAAATCTCGATACTCTATCCATCCGGGTTCGGATAAGATGTATCAAGACCTTAAAGTTGCGTATTGGTGGCCCAACATGAAAGCCGATATAGCCACCTACGTGAGTAAATGTTTGACTTGTGCAAAAGTCAAGGTGGAGTATCAAAAGCCATCGGGGCTACTCCAACAACCTGAGATCCCAGTGTGGAAATGGGATCAGATCTCAATGGATTTCATCACTAAACTCCCGCGAACCTTGGGTGGTTGCGACACCATCTGGGTGATTGTGGATCGTTTAACTAAGTCCGCACACTTCCTAGCTATTAAAGAAACAGATAAGATGGAGAAGTTGACTCGCATCTACATTAAGGAAGTAGTTTCTCGGCACGGAGTGCCAACGTCCATCATCTCAGATAGAGATGCTCGTTTCACGTCAAACTTCTGGCAGTCACTCCAGAAAGCGTTGGGAACACGCTTGGATATGAGCACAGCTTATCACCCTCAGACTGATGGTCAAAGCGAAAGGACCATACAGACCTTGGAAGACATGCTTAGGGCATGCGTGGTGGACTTCGGAAATAATTGGGAAATTCACCTGCCTCTAGTAGAATTCTCATATAACAACAGCTATCACACGAGTATTTCGGCAGCACCATTTGAGGCATTATATGGTCGTAAATGTAGATCACCGGTCTGCTGGGCAGAAGTCAGTGACAGCCAACTCACAGGCCCTGAGTTAATACTTGAGGCTACTGAAAAGATTGTACAAATCAGAAACCGCATGGCGGCAGCACGAGATCGACAGAAAAGCTACGCTGATCAACGACGCAAACCGCTCGAATTCCAAGTAGGCGATCGCGTCCTACTAAAGGTGTCACCCTGGAAGGGTGTAATCCGCTTTGGAAAACGGGGCAAACTTAACCCACGGTACGTAGGCCCGTTTGAAATCTTGAAACGAATTGGACCCGTAGCATACCAATTAGACCTTCCTGCCGAACTCAGTGGAGTTCACAACGTATTTCACGTGTCAAATCTGAAGAAGTGTCTATCAGATGAAACTTTAGTTATTCCATTGGATGAGATCCAAGTGGATGAACAACTACACTTCGTGGAAAAGCCTATCGAGATCATGGACCGTGAGATCAAGAATCGGAGGCACAGCAAGATTCCAATCGTTAAAGTTCGTTGGGACTCTAAGCGTGGACCGGAGTTCACGTGGGAAAGAGAGGACCAAATGAAAAGCAAATACCCACACCTCTTTGCAACTGAGCAGCAAACTAACGATACCAGTAACTAAATTTTCGGGACGAAAATTCTTTCAACAAGGGATGATGTGACAACCTGGAAATTTTCTCATACTTTCGTGTGCTATTGTTGACTAAATTCTTGTGCATGGCACTTGGAAATCTTTGTGTATGACACTTGGGAACTTCTTGTAACGTTGCATACTATCATTAACAAACTAACTCTTTGTGCGTGGCACTCTGAACATGTACGTTACATGCTAAACCGCGTTTACTCAATTTTCGGGACGAAAATTCTTTCAACATGGGGATAATGTGATATCCCGGGTTTTTCAGATAACTTACACGTGACACTTGTCGAATAAGATACGTGCTATGTGTACGAACGTGTACGAATTAAATGAATACGTGTTGTGTGTTGTGTGATTGTTTGATTGATTGAATATTTAGATCTAATACGTGCACGAACTTAACGGAACCGTGACACGTTCTAAAACTTGGTTCATTTCGACTCTAGGAGTAACAAGTTCTAAACTCTAGTTCAAGTCAAGTTCTCGGCCAAGATCAAATCCAACACACATCGAAAACCTAAACCCTAAACCAAACATGTCTCGGCCATAAGATCAAAACCAAACCGAAACCTATAGCATGCAACTTTAATCTTCGGCCAAAAGAGAACAAGAATCAAAGATCAAACCTAAACTCTAATACTCTAATCACTCGGCCGCAAAACCCAAACCAACCCAACCCAAGTCCCTCGGCCACAAACACTAACCAAAACCGCAAACTTATTGCGTTCAAACCCAAACTAAACCAACCCAAACCCTTGGCCGCGAGAACTAGTCCAATCGGAAACCTATCCCCTATTTCTAAATCACCTTGCGCCTATATATACACACACCAATGCATGCTCTTTCACAACTCCAAAACCCTAAAAGAAACCTGCCGTCGGCAGCTCCCTTGCTCCTCCTAACCGATCGAGATCAGCTCTTGTTCATCTTTTCAGTCGCAAACAAACTGCCTTACCCTCATCATCATCTCGGTCGCAGCAAGCAACAGTTTTTCTGTTCTTTTTCTTCCGGTCGCAGCAGCAATCAGCGACATCTTTCCTCTCGGCCGCAAGCAGTCTTGATCACCGGATCCCCTAGCTTAATCACGGTTCGTTTACATTGTTATTAAAAGATTTGAGGTTATCTCTGATTACAAGATCATGTTCGGATTATGTATATGTTTGAATGTCTAGTTGATTCGGATAAATAAGCATGTTTGAATGCCTAGTTGTTTTGGGTTTTATGTGTTGGATAAGTAATAGGCTGTTTTGATCATGTGCTTGTGAATAATTGTTTGCGGAAACCCTAAGTGCTTGAATGAATTGATTGTATTGTCTTCGGATCATGTGTGCTTTCAAGTAATCGGCTGAATTGATAGTGTGGGTATACATGACTGTTTTCGGAATCAATAGCTTACAACTATGATTTGTTTATAAAGATTATAGTTATTGAGTAGGTTTTGCATGGATAAGTAGTTAGTAGTAAACTAGGATCAAAAATCGGTCTTTGCCGGATTAGGTCGATCAATAGGAACGATGTAGGTAAGTTGTAATAATAACAATGCTGAAACAGCCTGCTGAATACTAGTTACAGCCGACTTCATCTGGCTGTAACTTGGTCGTTAGTTGTCGAAAAACGGATTTTCTGATGTCTAGAACGTAGAGATTTGAATAAGGAATCTAATGGCGCTGGATTCATAATTTTCTGAAGACGTTTGATATTTTTAAAGGGCTAAACAAGTTCAGTAGGTAAAGCTGTTAAAATTCTGGAATTTTGTTGGTTGTTTATCAAGCTAGATTTTAAAATCAGTAGAGAGTTGAGTCATGATTTTTGTACAGCAACTAGGTATAGAAATTTCCGGGCAACTCCAACTGGAATTTTGTTAATCGGACAATCAGTGATTTTTAAATAAATTCTTCCGTGGACTGCAGTCAGAAAGCGGTAAATCTGACTGCAGCTTAGGGAATTAATATTGATGGTTAATTGGTAAAGATTCAGGACTTGGAAAAATTATATAAATTTCTATGGTATAAGTGTCACTTACTGTAAAGAAATAGGAATTTTTAGAATGCTGGAACTATTTTATAAAAATCCTAGAAAACAGCTAAATAATTGAGTGTTAAGCAGAAAGTTGTTAACTTGTGATTTTATGCATTAAAGTGTTGCATGGATTTGGAATGTGTTCATGATAAGTTGTTTGATTACTATGATCATATGAGAATACTTGCATGCATGTTTGAGGGTTAGATATGTTGTTTGTGTGTATCACTTTGTGAGTAAATTGCGTGTGGAATTTGTATTGGTGTGATTTCACACTGACGTGGAATTAATTGGTTTGTTAGGACGCAACTAGCGGTCCCATCTCTTATAACATCTTTGCTACACTAACCGAGCAAACAAAGGTGAGTTCACGGCCCCTAACTTTATCCGGTTTTTAAACAACAGGGGGAGAAACATGTATACACTCTCAAACTCAAACTCTTTACGTTATACGAATTTAACGTCACATAACTATACGGTAACTAAGTTAATGTTAATGTAATGTTGTGGGCACTAAGCAGCTTTATCACTTAAGTCCTCGACAATCTCCTCGGATCGTTAGTATTTGGGTTAAATAGCGGGGGAATTATAAGTAGTACTACTGGGTCTGACGAGCCCCATCCAAGCTAGTCGCGCTAGCCGACCGGGTATGGTCAACGGGTGTATAATTGGCCTAACACCGCCATGGTCATGTGATAGGCCTGGCAAAACGGAGGCACATAGTCAGCTTCGATCGCGAACACTTAGTGACATGACTTTAGGCTAGCTACCTATATACATTAATATTGAACTTAATTACGGAACAACTTAATATTCCGGGTTTGGAATATTGGAAGCATCAACTTATTATCCCGGGTTGGGGATAATGGAAAACAACAACTTAATATTCCGGTTTGGGAATATTGGAAGCAACAACTTATTATTCCGGGATTGGAATAATGGAACTGATTAGTTATCCCGGGTTGGGGATAACGGAGTAACAAACTATAACCGAACAAACGATTTTATGAAAACCTGTGAACTCACTCATCTTTAATGTTGACACTTGTTTCTTTACATGTTTCTCAGGACGCTAGGAGCTCTAGGTGCATGCACATGCATTGAACAAGACATCTTTATCGAGTCTCATTTATTAATATTGTTTTGGGATTTTTCGTTTGTTTTGGCGTTTGTGTTGGCGCCCGCATCATTACTTATTTATGCTTCCGCTCAAATTTTAAACTGATACTCATGCTAAATATTGGTAATCTAAAATTTACAACAAATGATTTTGGAAAACGTATTATCAAATCATATAGAGTCGTTCGACGTACTAGTGTCTTAGATTCTGGTTTGTTCACACGTCTCGCGGTAAAACTCCGTAAGTGGAAATTGAGGGTGTGACAACCTTCTTGAAAACGGTTTTACCAAAGGAATAGTAGACAGTACCCTCTTCACATGGGAAAGAGAAGAACACATCTTAATTGTACAAATATATGTGGATGACATCATATTCGGTTCAACCAATAGTGTGTTATTCAAATATCTCGAAAGAGTCATGAAGAAGAAATTCGAGATGAGTTCTATGGAGGAGATGAAGTTCTTTCTGGGACTTCAGGTCGGTCAATTTCATGATGGAATTTTTATACATCAGATGAAGTATGTGAACCACGTTTTGAAGAAGTTCAAAATGTCCGAATCATCACTAGTATCTACCCCATGGCTCTGAATCATGGCATCGGACCAGATACAGCTAAAGTGAAGATTGATGAAACTTTCTATCGTCCGATGATTGGCTCTTTAATGTATCTGACAGCATCATGGCCGGATATCATGTATCCAACATGCCTCTTCGCATGCTACTATTCAAGTCCCAGAATGTCACATTTGTTAAGCGTCAAAAGGATCCTTTGATGCCTGAAGGGTTGCCTAAGCATGGGCTTGTGGTATCCACATACCGACGACTTCAATCTCGGAGAATACTCCGACTCTTACTTTGGGTGTTTCAACTTAAATGCTAAATCTACAACTTCTGGTTGCCAGTTCTTTGGCATGCGATTAGTAATGTGGCAATGCAAGAAGCAAATCACAGTAGCTCCCTCTACTTGCGAAGCAGAATACGTTTTAGCTTCTAGTTGTTGTTCCTAAATCTTGTGGATACAACACATGAGAGACTATGGATTGTAGTTTCTTGATATGCCTATATTTGTAGATAACGAGGCTGCCATTAATATAACAAAACAATCCAGTTGAACACTCTAAAACTAAACACGTTGAAATACCACATCACTTTATCCGTGATTACTACGAGAAAAAGTCGATTCGTATTAAAAAGATCCACACTGATGAATAGAAAGCAGATATTTATACAAAACCATTTGACAGAGCAAAATTTAAATATCTTTAAACTAAATGGGATGAAAGATCTGACGAAATCCTCATCGGTTTGTCAAGTTCTTAGTTTTCAAATTTCTATCTTTAAAAAAAAATCCAAAAATATGTTTATGATTTAAGGGGAGAATATGTTGTGGAAAATACAAAAACATAAATGTACAAAAATATGAAAAAGACAAAAAGAGTTTTCTTGTAAAAAGTGGAAATGATAGTATATCAGTGGTATATCACAGTATGCTAAATAAATGTAGTGTCAAAAAGTGTTTAAATAGGTCTCACTGATGATGTGCCAGTAGACTTCGCACATTCAGTAAATTGGTTTCACGATATAAACATAAAGAAAAACTTCTTAAATAGTGGGATAACATCTCTCAGATATATGGTCTTAGTACATCGAAATTTCATTTGAGAGATTGCCGGATTCTGAGATACTAGGTCTTTATAGATAATTGATATATGGGGTATTATACAAGTTCTTCTGATTTTGCGTAAGCAATAGCCTAAACTTGTAGAATACTTTTGCTTTTAAACCATAAAACAACATCAAATTGAAAGTATCGAAAGATTTGACAATTGCAGTCAAAAGATTCCAAAATATGGATCACCACTTTCAAGTCGAGCCTTCATCTCTTTGTCTGTATGGTGGTACTAACCTGAGCTCTCAAGGTCTTGCACAACCCAAATACAAATATCAGTTAGATATATTTACCTGTAAGATGAAATCCAGGGAATCTTGATACGGGAGGTAATTTTGAGGTGGGAAACACTATTAAGTCAAGTTCTAAGATATCTAATTACTATATCTCGAAGCAATTGAGAAATGTGTAGAGGTTTAAGTGGACACTGACAATCAAAGTGAATCTATTTAGAACTTAAAGTTTAATCAAGATCAACGGTACCAGTGATAAGTCTCAAAAACTAATATGATCCTCTAACATAAACTCCTAAAAAATGTCTATAAATATGTTTGTACATAGATATTTCATTTCAGAAAACCCAAAAAGTTTTTCAGTGTGTTTTAGCATAAATTTTGGAAAAAATCAAAAAAGATTTTATTTTCATCTTAGTCAGAAGTTGATGGATTGCTGAATGAAATCTGGAGAACAACGGATTAGGAGCTTATATGAAATGAGAAAATGTTTTGAATTGATCAAAACTTCATTAATTAGAAACTTGAAATTGTCTGAAAACATCAGTTTGTTCACAAAGTAACTGAATGGGTCGTTAAAAGAAAACTCGCAAAGTATTCGAGAAATTGAAAATATTGAAAAATGAGGTCATCTCGTACGAAGGAAGACTGTTAGGTCCTAGAAGTGTGAGACTGGCGCATCAAATAAACGTAACAGGCTATGGTTGTGAAATGGGATTGATTTGGGTTAGTTTGTATTACGTTTGGACCTTGTATAGGTCATTTGGGCATGCCTTAGGCCATGTGGGCCAGACAAGCCCAAGGATAGCCCATATGAGGAGTGGGCAAACCTTAGGTATATAAGCTAATGTTATGGCATTTTTAGGGTTAAGCCTTTAGAGAACGCCTAGAGAGCCTCCATTGATAGAACATCTAGAGAGAGAAACCAAGAGAGATGATAACTTTGTACGAGACGATTTTGCTTGTGAAAGTAATAGAATCATGTGCAAAGTTTGAAAGTGATTCGCGTGTTATTGTTGTTCATCTCGTTTCTCTTATTCTTCGGTTTTATTAAATATTATCAAGTTTGTATTCCGCCCTTTCTTGGTGATTGTTTGATCTGGATTATTCGGGACTTACAATTGGTATCAGAGCCTTTAGAATCTATTTCTAGGCTCGGCTTGATATTAAACATTCAAGTTTTCTGAAATTTTTGGGTTAGTGTTCTTCGTATTCTTCGCGTACTTCATCGTGTTCATCAGTTTTCCATCAAAATTCGTCATATTTTGCTTCTTTGATCCATTTGAAAGCTGTTAAAGGATTTGTTTTGTTTAAATCTTCTATCTTCTTGGAATCTTTTCTGATTATTTAAAAAAAATTAATCTGAAATTCAAAAACTTTTCATCCGAAATACATATTAAAAGCATACTCCATCCAAAATACATATTTATTTCTTCGAACTACTTTTTCATTTATTTGAAATTCATCAAATCCAATCCGAAATTCAACAACTTCATATCAGTCTGTCAACTTCATTGCCCGAAATTCATATCATCATCGTCGTCATGTCATCGTTCAACACCCGTAATACTTTTCTGTATAACATATCATCATTCAAAATCATTCAAACTCATTCATCCTAAAAGGTCACCATACACCATTCACCTCTAACCATCGTATTACATCATCACTACACCATCCTCACCGTTAACTGCCCTCAAGACACCACTAGCCACCACCTTCGTTCACCTCTAAACCTACTTCGACGACCTTCATCATCGCTTCTACACCACACATCACCATTCAAGACCACCACCTTGTCTCATCGACGGTCAACCGCCATCATTCTCCGACTCATTGTTTCCAAGCACCACATTACTTCCGTCACCACCACTAACAGCTGTTCACCTACACCTCCCATCGCTCATCACCATCTTCTGATTATCTACCACCACAACAGCTCTTCCATCGAACACCGGTCGTACATCTGAGTATCATCTTCTCTGGCCGTCTTCTGCGACCTCTCAATCACCATCATCTTCTCCGTCTTCATCATTCTATTTCGTCACCATCCTACATCTTCTCCATCATCATTTCTCTTACCTCGAACATCACCTTCACCATCGTGATCACTCAACTCCACTCATCTCCGGTCACCGTAACTCAACGACGTCCACTGTTTCTGCGTCATTCATCATCGTCATCACCTTCCATCATCATCTTCAACCCACAACAACCCCCGGTCATCTTCTCCATCGCTAACCACCACCCTCCACCGTCTCCGGTTAACGTCAATCACTTTCACAAAGTGACATCATCAACTTCTCCGGTCATCCTCCTTCACACCGATGACCACCACCTCCATAACCATCACTTCCGTAACCATTCGCAATCTACAACATCGTCGTTAATCACCTAGGTCATCTTCATCTATCACTCACCTTGCCTCACCACTACGACAAGCACCATCACTGTTGACGACATTATCCATTTATGGTTTTCCATTGAACCACCACCTTCGTCAATCTCCAACATCCTCCATCATCGTTATATTATCATCGACATAATCTAATACAACTGTGTTTCCCCATCATCGTTGATCGTTATCGTCCCGACATCCTCTGTTTCGACACCGTCTCAACCATCTTGCAACTACCGTCCATCTCTGATCACCTCCATCATTTCTAACCTCACTGTTCATCATCATCAAGTCCTTAACAGCAACCGAACTCTGACAAGTCTAATTTTGTGATGATTAAACTTTGAAATAGGTATTGGGAGGTGTTTAGCGAAGAAAAAACATAATTGTTTTTGTGACAATTTTGTAGTTGTTGGGAAAGCAGTTATAATTTGGTGACAGTGACACTTTGAGTGACATTTAGGTTAAATTTGGGATGATATTTGACAGTGACATATAGAAATTTGTGATTTGTTATGTTTAAGGTTTAATTTTAATCGTATAATAATAGCTATATTACGTTAATTTTTAGTTAAAACAAAATAGGTTATTTCCTTTTTAAAAAAAGTTTGAAATAAATATAGTTTAAAAAGGGGATTTATTAATTAAATTAAAAAAAGGATTACGTTTGTTTTGTGAATCAAGTTTTGACAGGGTTTTGAGGTGCGGTACAAGAAGCGGGTCTGTACGCTTGCGAAATGTTAAAATTAGCAAGTTCACTAGTTCTTGTTTGGCTCGTGTCTCTCGGTTTTTGATGAGCTTCTGTTTTACATAACTTAGTTCAACGATGAATTCTCAAAGCATTGATTCTTACCGTGAGTCGCTCTGGCAAAAACTTGATAATTTTGGTTGCATTGATGGTGAATGTGTACACGACTTGATCAGTAGGTTTACCCAGTTGCTTTCTGAAATTGAGAAGATCGAATTAAATGTGACAAACGGTAGGATCAACAAGACTTTTCTCTATGGTTTGCCACGAAACAAGACATGGGACTATTGTGTTGCGGTTATCATGACGACTTACAGTTTTTGTGAAACGAAACCAAGAGATGTGATCTCCTTAGTCAATGAGTATTTTTAGGAGGACAAGAAGAGAAGCCAGACTCATGAAAACACATCGTCGTCTATGTCAAGCTGTTAGAAGGCCGTTGCTACTTCGCCACTTGCTATTAGCCCCAACGCTCCTCAGATTCACTCACCTTCAACTGCGGCTGCTGCATCATGTTATGTGAATGCCCCACAATCAACAGAAACTTATCCCGATGAAGTGGTCAAACAGAAACCTCAAGCCCAACAAGTTAAAGTCAATAGCCCAACACCCCAAGCCCAAACCCAGACTGACAAACCAATATCGCTCATTGACACAATCAACAATCTTTTTTGTACTGAACATTGCAGGATTAAGGTTGCACAACTCAGAGCACTCAACTCTAATATGGCAAATGATTACAACAATGCAATGGCTCAGTGCATCAGCTTTCGACAAAGTAACAAGTTGCTTACTGAAAATGTTGAACACAAAAGAAGGATATTGCTTAGCTCCACTTGGTCGTAAATCAACAGCAATGTTGGGTCCATGACTACAAGCATAAACTCGATGTGAAAAACATGGAACTTGATTCTGTGATAGCTGAGCTAGAGCTCCTAACTAACAACTATCAACAAAATGAAGTGAACATAAAGAAGTATGATATATCAACTAAGCTAGTTCAAGAGGTGTGCAATGTGTAACTGGCATACAAAGGGAATAAGGGGAAGGGTTTGGGATTCAATCAGGTCACCCCACCGTATAATCACAACTACACGAGAATGCCTAACAGCGAGGAAGAACTTGAGAACGAACAACATATGGTGTATACATCAGACAACGGGTTCTTCTAAACCTATAAATTTTAAAATGAAGCAAAACTTGGTGAAAAATACTAATGCTTCTACCTCATGTGTAGAGAAGGTGTCATTTGCAGATTGTGATGAGGACTCTTCTAATGATTCAGCTAAAGTGTCTGGTCTTTCGTCTAATAAACCAGAACAAGCTGTTGAAGAGAAGACTGACGTGAACAAGGCTCCTAATATGCAAACTGAAAAATCTGAACCTTTTGTTACTGCTGTAAAGGTTCAGAACAAACAAATGAAGCCAAAACGAGCATATCAGAGACGAGGAAACAAAACGTCTAAACATCAAAGACAATCACTCTCTCCAAGGTCCTCAACGGGCAGCAATAGTCCTAAACCGCCTCAAGATGTGAAAAATGCATTTTTTAAGCCAACCAGTAATGGAAAATGTTAGAAATATGCATTTGACTGTGCCAACAAAGCCTTTGGAAATATTGGTGAGATTTCGTAACAAAACTTGAAGTCTAAGCAACATAAGAAGAATCAAAAGAAATCTTCACAACAAAAGACTTCTCCAAGAAGCAAATACAAGCACCTAAAATCATCTTCATCTGCAAAAGGAGTGCAAAAGAATAAACACATAAAGGACCAGTTTGTCCGTCAGGGTCTGCAAGAGCAAACCAAGCTGATCCAAATGCTTTATACTTGAAGAGACAAACATGCTTCAATTGCGGCATTCCTAGGCACATTGCTCGGAACTACACACATCGTCCCTACATACCGTATAATGCTCAAAATAAGAAGGTTACACCAAAGGATAACTATCATTCTATGCCGATGAAGGTATCATCACCTAAGGCAATGAAGAATGTGAATCCCAAGGTGAAACCATCTGATGAGGATTAGGATGTTGTTAAAGCTAAAAGAAAACAAGCTTTGAAACCTACACAAGTTTTAAAAATAACAAGGTTGAAAAGCGAATTGCTTTGCCAAAGACGTCTTAGAAATTAGAAACGACAAAACAAATTTGGAAAGCAAAACAAAAGGCAGAAAAATCTCAAATCCATGAAACAAAAGGGGACTTGTGTCTGAAAGAAGTGTCTTATTATTATGCTTTACGAATACATAGGACCACGATGGCCTGGTACCAATGTCTTATTAATCTCCTTAGTTTTCACAGATAACCAAGGAGGAGTTGTTGACAATCTCTTGAATGTTGATATAAGTTGTTCTAGAGATAAAAGGGTAACATCTCACTGTTGCAAAAAGTTCAATTTTTTTACAGATGGTATGTTTCCTTTGGAGGAGATGAGGTAATATTAGATCAGCAAAAAGGTACAATTTGAATTTTGTGCTTTAATTTTGATATTGGTTAGTCTTCAATCTAATGACAGAACGGTAAAAATATTGAACTATGTATTGTGTGGGTAGCATACCATCGGCGTATGATTTCATGGTCTTGACTCCTGCATTGATAGATAGCCAACATCTGAGGTTTCGGGTTTTATACGAGTGAGTCATCCAAGATATCAGGACTGTACTTCTATTGCATCAAGATTATATGCAGATCTACGCATAGTTAGGATATCTTAAAAGAGCCAAGTTGAAGGCCAAGACCTAAAAAGAAAGGAAATCTCATCCTAAGACAATTCCATATGCTTGAAATGTCAAAAATACCGTATAAGGTATTCGCCTAACCCTCGTCAGATTTTGATTATTCACTTTGTTGTACGATGTACTGACCTTACACCAACAAGTATGACATTATAAACGAAAGGAGGATCTCAGTATACTTACTTGATACGATGAATCGTTATGCTTACCTTGATCGCGGGGGTATGCTGTGGTATGGGACACACGGGTATTATAGTATAATATTTCCTTACCTTACGTATATCACAAAGTTGAAAAATTGAATTGTTGAGCGTTAAAGTTTAAATGGACAAACATATTGGCAACCACTTCAACCAGTCTGAATCAGTTCGCATCGGAAAGTGTCCCTTGTCAGCTTGGGAATGATTTTGATCCCATTGCAATTATAATTGTTAATTAGTTTCTTTATTTATTTGCGCGTTTGTTTATATTCTTAAATTTAAAAAAATAAAAAAATGGAAAATTCAAAGACACAAAAATAGTGTTTTATTTTTACAAAATAAAAAATAGAGTGTTTTATTCGTTTCATTAAAATTTAACAGTTCTTGAAGATTTGGCTGATCATCAAAAGTTGAAAGGAATTTAAATTTGAATGATCCGAGTTCAAGTACTTAGATTACCAAGTGTTCATATGGTACTCTCCTTGTTGCATAGAAATGTTTGCGTATAAATTTATGAGAATTGTGTAGAACTTGATTTTGATCAAGAAACAGGGGTTGCTGAAAATTGAGATGTTGTTAGCTGTTGATAAAGCATGAAGCATCACAACAACAAGATGTACCTGAGTCAGAGGAACCGTATACGAGTCATCGTCTGACAATGACAATACATTTGAACAAGTACCTGCGAACCTGCTTGCTTGAAACAGAAAGATTGAAGAAGAAAAGAACTACTGAGAATCCTCCTTTTGCATTCTTTTCTACAAAGACGTTTGAAACAAAGCTAATCGGCATTGTTAATCTATGTTAGAACCATCAGTTTCATCAAAATCATGTAAACTTTTGAAATGAGCTAAACTATTTTTGTCCAAAGATGATTACCATCGTACGAAGGTAGAATCTTACCCTCACACGAAGGTAACTGAGTTTTAATGAAAATTGATTATCTTCGTATGAAGGAAGAATCCTACCTTCGCACGAAGATAACTGAACTATATTTTTTTATTTTTATCTTCGTACGAAGTAAAAGGTTTTGGTCAAAAATGTTTTGTACTTATCTTCGTACAAGTTAATATATGGTATCTTCGTACAAGCCTAACTTCGCACAAAAGTTGGTATTTTTTAAATTTCAACAATGTGTTTTATTTCATTGTGTTTTGCAGAAGAAAGCGACATTATTCGATCCTAAACACAACATCTGTTGTGTACTGGATAAGTCGATACCTAAGATAAAAACCGTTCAAGGAAATTCTTGAGTTTAGGGATTGTCTGCCAATCAAGAAGGCACTAATTTATCAACAAAGAGCATATAGATCACACGTCCAAAGAAGGTTGAAGCACAAAAGAAGGATATCGCTCAGCTCCACTTGGACGTAAGTCAATAGCAATGATGGGTCTATGACTACAAGCATAAACTTAATGTGAAGAACACGGAACTTGATGTAAGTCTAGAAACTACAATCAGATATCACAAACACCTATTCAAGTTACGGAAAAATAAGAAAGATGTAGAAGAATGAAGATCAAACTCGATTGTGTAGGTCTCCTAATCAATAAGGATCTTTACAGAATCATCTATCCAATCTAGAGTGCGGATCCTCTAGATTAGATTATCACAAAAATACGAGAGGAAACAACAATCACAATAAACCCGATCTTTATTGATTATCTATCACAACAATTACAATTAATTTAGATCACACGAATTCGTTCAAGCCAATCTCTCTACGAATTCTCTCTCAACTATCTTTGAAGTGACTAACTGAGCAACCTTAACCCTAATGCAAAACTATGTTTATATAGAGACAGGTTTGCAACTGGCTAGGGTTTAACCACATCGGCTGCAAATTGGTCTAGGTCAAATGGGCCTACCATTCCCTATAATGTGAGTCTGGTTTAGCCCAACCACTTCTAATCAACTACTACAATAGTAAACCCACTAACAATTATTGTTCTACCAATTACAAGATATCCAAAGACCAAATCTAAGTTGTTGTCACAAATATGCATAAACAAACTCCCCTTTGACAATAGCTTCATAAAACAACTTTGTCTTCAGTCATCTTGCAATCTTCAACATCTTTGGTCTTTGGATAGCTTCAGCTTTAAGAGCTTCTGTCAGCAACAGACTCCCCCTAAGATGATGCATCCAATCACCAAATCTTCTAAATTGTTAGCGTCTGACTAAACTCCAGTTTAGCACTTGCACAACAATTTTCAAACTCTACAACATTGTCTGCAATGTTGAAAGGTTCTGCCATGCATCTATGCAAACTACAGTTTAGCACTTGCAAAACAATCTTCAAACTCTACAACATTGTCTGCAATGTTGAAAGGAGGTTCTACCATGCATCCATGCAAACTCCTCTTCACTAAACTTTTCAGCAACACACTGCTACAATCTGTATACTATAAGCCAAACATCTTGAGAAACCATAAGAATTTTTCAACACAAGTTAACAAATTATTATTATTCAAGAGATGTTAAAAATGTATCACAGATTAAGCAATTTTCAACTCAAACCACACACTCAAAGTTTTTAATCACACAGAACCTGCAAGATTTTATAATATTGAACTCATCTCCTAACACCATCTCCCACTATCGGTAACAACTCCTCCATAAATAACCATATTACGTACGCTAAGAATTTACAAGTTATAGAAAATCTTTTTGGATTTTTATATTTTCTGAAGCAAATAAATAACAAAATAATAAATATTGTGTTCTTGTGAGAATCACCGGGGAGAAGATCATATCAACAATATCAAATAGTTTTCACACTATTAGATAATTCTATATTGAATTTTCATGAAAAACAATTAAAGATGATTACTAGTATTATTTATCCACTTAAACCAAATACATGAATATTTCAAGTACCATTACCTAGTGATATGTTAAGGTATTTTTATACTGATATACTAGTGTTTCCCACTTCAGGACATACCCCCATGATCAAGGTATGCACAAAGATTCTTCGTAGTAGGTGAGTATACCGAAATTCATCCTTTTTGATTTACTACGTTAGATACTTGGTGAGCAGGTTAGTACTTCCAGACAGTAAAGAGACCAATATCCAATGATTGTTATGGCGAATACCATAGATTTTGGTACGATTTTTGTATTTTGCACATTTGAATGACTCTATAGGAGAGCTTCTTCAATTTCTGGGATTTGGCATTTTAGCTCTTTTAAGATATTCTGGTTGTGCTTAGGTCAACATATATCTGGATGCAGCAGAAGGACAACCCTAATACCCCGGATGAAATAACGATATAACGACCTAAAACCTTAGATTTTGGCAATCTATCAACCCCAAGATTAAAGGTTATAAAACCATACGCCACTGATCACAGTTCGTTATGTTCATATCACCAAGGTAAGTTGATTATTTGATGCTTTTTGCCTACTAGTACATCATATGATGAAGCTGCTATCAGACTTAAGCAATTTAATTTTAATTTCAGTATAATAGTCTAACATGCTGATGTACTATCACTTTTTCTTTTCCACACAACGAAAACTCATTTTTGATTTTCTATTTTTTATGTTTTGATTTTTCAAAAATAGTAAATTATTTACAAATTCTTATGGAAAACTGGTTATTCAGGATCCCTCATACCGTTAAGTTCGACTAAATGTTCAAAACAAGCCATGCAATCGCTTTTGTGTAAAGATCTTCTAGGTTATCTAGTGTGTCGACTCTATGAAGTTTAGTCAATTTCTTTTCAGCACAATCCCGTATTAAATGATGACAAATGTCAATATGTTTTGTACGACTGTGTTTTACGGGATTGTTTGTGATTGAAATAGTGGCATTATTCTCTATCATAATAGGAGTACGAGTGAAATTTAAACCGTAATCACGCATCTGCTGTTGTATCCAGAGAACCTGAGAGCAACAGCTACCCGCATCAATATATTCAGCTTCACATGTAGAGGTAGATACACAAGACTGCTTCTTGCATTGCCATGACACGATCCTCCCTCCTAAGAACTGACAACCACCTGTGGTAGACTTTTTGGTTAATTTGCATCCTCCAAAGTTCGAATCAGTGAAAGCAACAAACTTCAAATCACTAGCAGCTGGATACCGTAACCCAAGTTTAGGTTCCCCTTCAAATAATGAAAAATCCGCTTCACCGCTTGCATATGTGACTCATTTGGATTCGCTTGATATCTGGCACAAAGACACATTGCAAACATGATGTCTGGTCTTGAAGCAGTCAAGTACATTAGAGAACCAATCATTGCCCTGTATTGAGTTGGATCAACATCCTCCACACTCTCATGATCTAGACCACGATTATGATTCTCGCAAATAGTTGTGTTGAAGGTAGCGCAATCTTCCATTTTGAAATGAGACAAAATGTCACACACATACTTTGTCTGATGCATAAACATCCCATCCTTCTTCTGTTCAACTTGCAAACCAAGAAAGTAAGATAGTTCAGCAACCGCACTCATTTCGAACTTGCTCTTCATTACCTTCTCGAATTCATGACATATGTTCTCATCAGATGACCCAAAAATAATATCATCTACGTATACCTCTACCAACAGAAAGTCTTCCTTCTTTCTTTTAATGAAAAGGGTGCTGTCAATCTGACCTCTTTCAACCATTCTTTAACAAATGTGCTGACAGTGTCTCATATCACGCCCTATGTTGCTGCATAATGTCTATTGCCTACGTTTAGGATATGTTGTTTATGTATATAGGGCTTAGAACGTAGAATAGTGTTTGTTAATATATGATTTACATGTTTGTAGCATGACTCATACGAGTGAGCTTCATGGCTCGTACGAGTGACACCTTGTCACTCGTACAAGGCATCACTCGCATGAGTCACACACACGCTCTCCTCCTGTGCGAGTCATGTCGACCTATAAATAGAGTAGCATGGGTGTTGTGTTAGATATTCGTTGGTTGATGTACGGTGAAGCCCTATTAAATTGTTTACTCGCTCTGTAATGGTTCACATTTATCAATACAATTCAAGGCGTTTAAGCAGTATATCTTTCTTGTTTGTTTGTCAAACTCGCTATCAATGAATTCCGCCTCTGTTAGCTGAGTCAAATCAGTCCAGTGCTCATAAGAGGAGAGCCGATCCCTTCTCACAAGTGGTATCAAAGCCTTGAGGCCTGGTCTAAGGACAAACATCAAGATTCTACATACTACCAACAGTTTCAGATCCAGATTCAACCATTGGAGTTTTCTACATTTACACTTTCTCATACAGATCACAAATTTGGATGAATTCATGGACAAATTGGACTAGGATTTTAGTATATCACGTTAAAATCAACTCTAATAAATCCTAGAAAATTTCAGATCTAAAATCAACATATTCATGTCGAAATTTGTAAAAATCATCTGTTTGGTGACCTGAGTTGTTTCGTACGAGTAGAGAGACAACTCGTACGAACGGCTATCCGTACAAATTTAGTCATTCATACGAATGACCAAACAAGTATTCCTAAAAACTTACAAGTTTAAAAACTGTCATTTGTACGAACTAGTCATTCGCACCAACTAGTCATTCTCATTCGTATGAATCTCTGACTCATTCAAGTATATTACTCGCACGACTATCTCAGTCGCACGAGCAATTATGTCATTCTCACGAAGAACAGTTTGTTACATCTTTTGTCATTCTAATCAGTGTTTTTCGAGAGTGAGTTTCTAGAATATTTGTAGAAAAATGGAAGAGGAGTTTTACAATGCATTTGCTGCTTCAGCGGTCACAACTACAACAGCTCAGAATATGATCCTCTAAAATGAGATGGGCACGATGACAAAGCCTCCAAAGCTGATGAACCTAGAAGACTTTGATAGTTTGAGTGAAAGATTTATGAATTGGGTGCAAGCGAATCATTTCACTTGTTGGTTTGCCATCAAAGAGAAATATTAAGCACCGATTGGAGAGAAAGCTCTTGAGAAAACTTTAGCTCAAACTCTCGGAATTCAAAAGGATAAGTTCATTAACGAGAGGAAGATAATAAACATTTTGCAACACGCCATCAAGGAAGACATCTTGGCACTCCTACAACATGATGATGACGCACAATCCTTACAGTTGAAATTCCAAGGAAGCGCACAGCTACAAAAAGGGCAGAGAGCGTTATTAAGTAAAGAATTTGATATCTTTACTTTCATCAAGGGAGACACGGTGAAACAATTGATTGAACGATACTGTCACTTGGTTGTGCAAATGAAGTGCATGGGAATAGTGAAGACGAATGAAGAATTAGTCGATAAGCTGGCAGATTCCCTACCTCAAGGAGAACGGTCAACGTATTTGAATATTCTGAAGGATGGCATGGAGTATGGTAATTTCTCATTATCAAGATTTATTGAGAGATTGGAAGGGCACGAACTCGAGATGCAAAAAACGGCTAAGAGCAAAGGTGCCCAAATGCAACAAGATGTAAACTTATATTAAGAGGGTAGTCCTCTTGTGCAAATACAGTCTCCAAAAATCCAAACTACCTTCAGCGCCTTCAACCCGCCAAGTCTACAGTCAAGTTAAGCAAGTGGATTTCAATCATTTGCATTTGTCAACCCGAACACGTCTCCAGGCCCACAGTCATCGCATAGTTCGAGCAATCCCCAGATCAACTAGAACAATCAAGCTAATCCTAATCAAAGGGTTCTACAATGCAATGTTGCTGTTGATTTCTAAAATGCTCAAAACATCGATGAGAACACCGTCAAGCAACATATGCCATTATTAGCTTCAGTTCTTGAATCATATGATAGTTTAGTAGTAGGAAAGATTGGGAATTCAGAAATGATTAGAGAGGATTATGATCAGATTGATTCGGTCGAGGTGGAATTGATTGACATCAAATGGTGTATTGCTTTTATATTCTGAAGAGCGCAACGTTTCATGGATATTACAGGAAAAGAGAATTTGGGAGGATTTGATGGGAAACTTGACTTTGACAAGTCTAAAGTTACATGTTTCAAATGTCGAGAAAAGGGGCATTTCAAACGAGAATGTCCAAACAGAGAAGTCCAGGGCAATCAGAACCCGTTTGCTAACAACTATTACAAGAAAGCCATTTATCACCGTCCTCAACCCAAAACAAGAATGGTGCAAATCGAAGATGAACCATCAAACTCCAAAGACAAAGCTCTAGTTGTTACTCAGGAGGATGAAGGCTTTAACTGGAACAAGTACATCACGAAGAACGAAAGTTTGGCTTTGGTCGCATAAATTATTGAAGAACCTGAAGAATATGCAGAGGCATCTTTTGACGAAGCTCCTGAGGAATATTATCACACATCATCAGAAGAAGAGAATTGTTAAACAGTGCTTTTAAACATCTCGTGCCTAATGATATTATTAAAACTTTTGCAGATTATTTTAAACCAAGCTATCGATCGTCTTGTGAAGAAAAGAAGAAGCTTGAAGTTGAAGAGAGAGTTGATGAGACGTTGGAGAAGATAACTGAGAAGACCAACAAAGCTTGTATGGAAAATGTGAATGAGGTAAACGTGTCGGAAAATGAGTCTGTGATAGAAAAACCGTGCTTGAAATGTAACGACCCATGCAGTGAATGTGTTGTAAAAGAAACACCATACAATGAGCTAAAATGTCTAACAGGTAATTTGTCATGTGACTATAAATCAACTAAAGAAGCTTATGACAAATTAAGCAAATCTGTTAATCAATATGAAAAGGTGATCAGAGAAAATGACGGAACACTTGCAATGCTCAAGGCGACTGTTATGGATAAACAAATGGATATTAATATTCATTTAAGCAAAGCTAAAAAATGAACTTGAGAAAATGAGAATAGAAACAGAACGGGTTAACAAATTGTTAATCAGTTATTTTACAAGTTCATACGTCATTGATCACATTCTTCCAAAAATTGAAAACAAGGAAGAAAATCAAACTGATGAAAACATAGGTGCAAGTTATGATCGTGTTCCACCACCCATGTGGAATAGCTATGCTAGTAAGAAACCACCAGGGGTGCAAAAGGCGCTCAACTTAAAATTGAAAACAGAAAAGATAAATGAGCTACCTACGAACATTGATATAACTTACACCAAACCAGAAAATGAATGTGAGACTGATGTCGTTAAAACTATGGTTGAAAGTGTTCTAAAGAGTGAGTCTGAGAATTTTGAATCGGATGTTGAATCATCAGAAAATAGTTAAACACTGATCATGATGTCATCGTTTACAAAATGCATGGATCTGAGAAACTATATTCTGATGAGGATTTCCCAATCCAGAATGGCAATCTGGATTGTGTTGAAAAGTTGTTCAAGCTTGTTGAGGTGAGTCATTCTGATTTAGAAGAACACGATGCATCATTTTATTCAAAATGAAATGGTGTTAACAAACCCTACTACCAAAGGAATAGAGATTATCCTAAAAACAGGAGAGCTGGGTTGGGTTTTCAAAAGTAATGAACAAATAACAAGTCTCAAAAGTTGAACTTTACAAAGAAAATCAATTTTGGCTATGGGACAACTACCGAAAGAGAAAAAGAGATCATTGGTAAATAATCCAATGATGAGTTCAATAAAGAAAAAGATAGTAAAGAACACGTTTTGGATTCCTCTGTTCAAAAAGACAGCAGGACGTGTTACAAGGGTAAAAATGTGGGGCATATTGCCGGACATTGTTCCCAAAGAAATCCAAAACCTGTTTCTAACTCCAACAGATCTACCAAAGATGTGAAACAAAAGGCACCCATGGTTGTACCAAAACAAATTATGAAAAGAAATAATGAATCTCACAAAAATGTAAAATCAACGATTCAACTAAATTCTAAATTTGAAATTGGTGAAACTTCCACCAATAATTGTCAAAAGGATTCAAAGTTTTATTCAAAATTCGCCAATTTGAAAACACAAACTTGGGTTGCAAAAATCAAACCATCTAAGGTCGAACTGAAACCCTTTGTTCTAGCCAAAACAAAGCCCAAACAGAATGTCAAAACAAAGTTGGTCTTAAATTTGATATTCCGAACCCACCCAAGACCAGGCAGGCTTGGGTTTCTCTGTTTAAATAGTTTCTTCCTCATGTGTGTAGAGGCTCCCGAGATCGATCATGTCAAAATGGATTATGGATAGTGGAGCTTCACGACACATGACTGGATGCTTGCGTTGTTGCACGACATCAAAGCTACCGAGGAGGTTACGTTGGTTTTGCTGGAACTCAAGGTGGAAGAATCGTCAGAGAAGGTATTCTTACGAATATACTGGTTTCCTTCGACAAGGTAAACTACATTGCGGAGCTAGAGAACAATCTACTGAGTATTTTGCAATTTGTGACAAAAAGTTCACAACACACTTCAACGACAAAGAATGCTTAATTCTCAAGCTAGGATTCAAAATTCCTGAGGATTGGATCCTCATGCGTGCTCCAAGAGAAAATGATCTTTATGTTCTAGATATGAGCATCACTTCCACTACATTTAAGAAGGTTTAGTCTTTTCTTTCTAAAGCAACCGAGAAGGAGTCAATCTTATAGCATCGGAAGATGGGGCACATACACTTGGTGCACAACAACCTAGTGGAGGGTGTTAATCTCAAGAATTTTCACTTATCTGATTATTTGGTGCATCGGAAGATGGCGCACATACACTTGAGAAAGAAATCACATCCAAGAAAGCTTCTAATTCTATCAAGCTACCAATAGAAAGGCTTCATATGGATCTGTTCGGGCTAGTAAACGTGAAAAGCATTTCTAGAGATCTATATTGCCTGGTCGTGACAAATGATTTCTCTAGATTCTCATGGGTTTTCTTTCTAAAGAGCAAAGATGAAACTTTGAAAGTCTTATGATTCTCTTCAGAAATCTTGAAAACCTATATCACTTGCCTATTAAGAGAATCCGTAGTAACAATGGTACAAAGTTCAAGAAAAAGAGGATGCTCGAATTCGGCAACGAAAAGGGTATTCTTCATGAATTCAGTGCTCTCTATACTCCTCAACAAAATGGAGTTGCAGAACGTAAGAATCAAACACTGATCGAGACTGCAAGAACCATGCTCACTGATTCAAAACTTCCAATTAGTTTCTGGAGCGAAGCAGTCGCATCTGCGTGTTACACCATCAATCATGTGTTAACAGTCAAGCCTCACAACAAGACTTGTTTTGAGCTGCTAAACCATCGGAAGCCTAACCATGCATTTCTATAGCCATTTGGATCTTCATATACTTTTTTGGACCCGGACGGTAAATTGGAGACAAATCCTTGGAGGATTTTTCGTTGGGTATGCAAGTCCATAGAAACGAGTCTTTTTGCCGAGTCTGAACCAGGTTATTCTTGCACAACATGTTGATTGTCAACGATATACTACGCCAACGCAGAAACCTGGGGATCCATGGCTATTTAATTACTAAGGTTTGTGGAATTCATTTGACCTACCGGAAGTGCCATCTGAAGAAGAACTTATTATGCTCTTTCAACAGCAACAAATTTCTAATAAAGAGCAAGTTTCTAGACGGTTGGTGATTTCCCGTCACTTCTTGTCTCTAACACTTCTGATGTAGGTCCGAGCACTACTCTTCAAGACTCTGTCTCTATACCTATCTTGAACACTGCTGAATCATCTACCCATCAACCGATTAATGCCGACTCTGATCGTGAACCAACTTTTGATGATGGATGATCTAGTTCCGATGAAGGATCTGAGCGTATTGAAAGCATTCTGAATGCTCAAGTTGATCAATCCAATGTCAGAAATGAAGCTACATCTTCTGCACCGGTTGTTGATGAAGTGATCACGAATTTGCAAAGTCAAGTGGATGTTCCGAGTGAAGTAATGCCAAGGACACTATCTTATCATCCATCGGAGAATATCATCGGCAGCTTACAAACCGGAGTGAAAACTCGCAATCAGATCAACAAGGATCTAAGCTGTTTTTATACTAGTATTACTCCATTACAAACTAGACTTTCTAACAGTTGTTTTGTTTCACAGGTTGAACCATGAAACTAGAGAGACGCGTTGAAAGAAGAAAGTTAGGTGGAGGCAATGCAGGAAGAGTTGCTTCAATTCCAGAAGCTAGGAGTCTGGAATCTTGTTGACCTATCGGGTCATCATAAAAAGATTAACACTCGATGGGTCTTCAAGTTCAAGTGAGATGATAGAGGTATTGTGGTCAGAAACAAAGCTCGGCTCGTGGTCCAGGGCTTTCACCAGCAAGAAGGGATAGACTACACTAAAGTCTACGCCCAAGTCGCTCATCTCGGAGCTATTCGCATATTCTTGGCCTTTGCTTCTTGGCAAGGATTCAAGGTGTATCAATTGGATGTCGGCCAACCACCGGGGTTTGTCGGTCAAATACATAAGGACAAAGTCTACCTTCTTAATAAAGCTTTATATGGTCTTCATCAAGCCCCGAGAGCTTGGTATGAAACGCTTTCAAGTCATCTTCTTGACAACGGGTTTCTCAGAGGAACTGCAGACTGTACCCTCTTCACAAAGGAAGAGATGGTCATCTGATTTTGGTACAAATATATGTGGATGATATCATCTTCAGATCGACAAATGATATGTTGTGCAAAGACTTCGAAGAAGTCATGAAGATGAAATTTGAAATGAGTGCTATGGGGGAGATAAAGTTCTTTATAGGACTTCAGGTTGAGCAATTGCCTGATGGTATCTTCATTCACCAGACGAAGTATGTTCATGACGTGTTAGAGAAATTTGGCATGACAGGAACTACGCAGCATCCACTCCGCTCATGTAGTCAAAGTCGATGAAACATTATATCACTCCGGGTCCTTGATGTATCTTACAGCTTCGTGACCAGATATCATGTATCCTACATGCCTATGCGCCCAATATTAGTTTAATCCAAGAGATTCGCACTTGTTAGCCGTCAAACGGATCATGCGATACTTGACAGGATTTCCAAGCACTAGCTTGTGGTATCCTAGATATGATGACTTCAATCTTGCGGGTTACTCGGATTCTGATTTCGGTTGCTGCAATCTTAATGCCAAATCTACTACAACTGGTTGCCAATTATTTGGAACACGTTTGGTAACATCGCAATGCAAGAAACAGACCGCAGTCGCTCTTTCTACATGTGAAGCTGAATACGTTTCAACACCTAGTTATTGTGCCCAAATACTCTGGATACAACAGCAGACGAGAGACTATGGACTACAATTTCTTGATACGCCAATTTATGTAGATAACAAGGCAACTATTGATATCACAAAAAATCCTTTTCAACACTCTTGCACTAAACATGTAGAAATTCGACACCACTTTATCCGTGATTGCTACGAGAGAAAATTGGTTAGAATTGAAAAAATCCACATTGATGACCAAAAAGCAGATTTTACACTAAAGCATTTGATCGTTCAAGATTTAAAAATCTGTTACAATTAAATAGTTTGAGAAATCTGGCATCAGGGGATATTCATGAGGTTGAATTTGAGGATGACGAGGACTTGACGTGATTCTCAGTGGTATGACATGTTTTTCTGTAAATATTTCTTCTTTAAAAAATTAAAAAACCAAAAATATGTTTTTGATTTTAGGGGGAGAAAATTTTGGGAAAATACAAAAACATTTAATAAAGTCAAAAAGAGTTTTTTTGTGAAAAAGGGGTAATCATATTACATCAACTAATAATCACAGTATGCTAAAGATATGGAATGTTTAAACAAGTAATTAAACAGGTCTTAGTGAGGATGTGTCAATAGGCTTCACTCGTTCAGTAAATTGTTCTTCAAGATATAAACCTAAAAGAAAAACTAAGTAACTTGTGGGTTGACATCTCTCGGATATATGGACTTAGTACTCTAAAATTTAGTTTGAGAGAATGCCAGATTCTGCGATACTAGGTCTTTATATTTTATTAATATTTGGGGTATTATCTGAGTTCTTCTGATTTTGCGTCGGCAATGAGCTAGAACTTGCATAATACTTTACGCATTATTAGCCTACAAAAGCTGCACAAAAAAAGAGTATGTCATAAACATTTACCGCAGCTACAGTTCAAAAGATTCCTTTATGGAATAACACTTAAAGTCGAGCCTTCATCTCTTTGTCTATATGGAAATACTAACCCGTGCTCTCAAGGTCTCGCAATTCACCCCATTTACAGATATTAGTTAGATATATCACATGTGAAATGATATTCTAGGAATCTCGATGCGGGAGTATATTCTGAGATGGGAAACACAGTTACTTCATGTTCCTTAATATTACCTAACATATCTCGAAACAATTGAGAAACGTGTAGAGGTTTAAGTGGATAAGTATGTTGGCAATCTAGGTAAATCTGTTTAAGAACTTAAAGTTACTACCAAGATCAATGGTACTTGTGATATGTCTAAATACTTGATATGATCCTCTAAACACAAAACTCACAAAAATATGTATGTAAATGCATCTTTACTTGATATTTTTTTCAAAAATATCCCAAAAAGATTTTTAGTTTACTTTTAGAAATTTATCTTAGATGTTATCTACCGATGATGAAAATACCGATAGTCCAAGTCAAAGTGACAGATTGCTGGAGGAAAGCTGAACAGCATGGGTTGGGAGGTAATCAGAAAAGAAAAGAATTTCCTAAATGTCAACAAAGTTCATTAATTTGAAACTTTACATTTAAAAATAAATAAATCTGTCTTGGTTAAAATGGTCAACCAAGGTCATTAACTTGGACTTGGTAGGCAAATCGGATAACCAGTGTCATTAACTTGGACTTGGTTAACTAGTGGGTTATAAAAACAGATAAAATTTCATAAAAAAATCAAAAAGTTAATCAAAGTGCATAAGAATTGACTCGTACGAGTGACACATTGACTTGTACGAGTGACAAAAGTCTTCATCCGCACGAGTCGTCGCTCGTGCGAGTGAAGCTTGAATGAGTATAAAAGGGATGCTCATTCGCGCGAGTCAGACTATTGACTCTGTGTGACTGAGAGCATACTTTGTGCAAACCAGTTCTTTTCACTCTATTTTCTTTATCTACGATCCGTATCTATACGTTGGGGAGGTTGATTTGCACACATCTTTTAATGGGCAAGGTACTAATGCTTGTTTTGAGCCGTTATATGACAAAATTGGACCAAAAGGACATAAAACATAGATTTAGGATAATCGTACCGGTAAATCTAAAATTGAACTCAAAATTATTAAAATCGGCCATGTTAACCTATTAATCAACTTTCAATTTGTTAAAATCTACACATTTTAAGTTCGGTTTGATTAGGTGTTATGTGGTGCGAGTTGCAACTCTTACGAATCATCACTCGTACGAGCGAGAATTTCAAATGTTTTTCATATTCACTCGTACGAGTGATTGTTCTTACGAGTAGGACTTTAAATGTTTAAATCTTGATGACTCGTACGAAGCATCACTCGTACGATGAAGTTCTGGTCAAAACTCTTAAAATTCATTAAGTATATTTTCCATTCGTACGAAGTAGTGGCTCGTACGAGTGAAATTTTGTTTCAGACTTATACGTTGTCTAATTATATGACTCATACATATGGTGATTCGTACGAGTGATTAAAAAGTTGAAATTTTTCGAAAAAATTTCTAAGTATTTGAAATTTCTATGCTTGCAGATCAAGAAATCTTCGTTTTCGGCATTCCACAATATTTGTTGTATTCTGGAAGAGACTATCCTTGAAATAGCAGCATATAGAGAAGTTCTGGATTTTCTTAGCCGACTTCCTATCACCAAAGCTCTCACTGACCGTCATATGGCATATCGTTCTCATATAGAATACTTTTGGAATGCTATTGAGTTTGATGAAGAAGAAACCGCGATTATGTCTGCAGTAAGAATTAACAATGAAGATATTCAAGTAAAGATTACTGAAGACTTGATCAGAACAGTGCTAGAATTCATCGATCATGAAGACGACCCTACTGGTTTTCCAGAATATATGGTTAAAGGGTGCTTCTACAGGATGGGTTATGTCGGGTTTGTTAATGCAGCTCCCTTCAAGAAGGCTAACCTCAGTGCTCCATTTCGATATATAGCACATTGCGTTATTCATGCTCCCAGTCATTGAAAGGGCGGAGTTGACGATTTGATTGATTATCAGATGTGCATTATTACATCACTCATTCTAAACTTGCCCTACAATTACTCGAAGCTAATTTTCTCCCAAATGGTCCAAAGTATGCAACGAGAGAAGTTCTTGCAATATCCTCATTTTATTTAGATGTTGCTCGACCATTTACATCTGAATTTGCGAAAAAGAAAGATGATATTTTGAAGTTGGAGCATATGGATGTCTCAACTTTGAAGAAGATGAATTTGCATCTCAAAGCCTTCCCAAATGCAAAACCCGTCTTCGGAGCTATTGTTGATAAAGATTATGTGGCTCCACCAAAGGGAAAGTGGTTGAAAGCAAATAGTGGAGACGAAGATGAAGAGTTGGAAGCTTTAGAAGGTTTCACTGCAAAGAGAAGCGTATGGTTCTCGAAAGATGAGAAAAAAGGGGTTAAGGGGATGAATGGAAAGCAAACATCCACGTCTTCCACCAATGCCCCTTTAAAGAAGCAGCGTGCCTCTAAAAGCACAAGATTGGTTGATGAGTCAGAGCCGGAAGAAAATGTTGAAACTATGGCTGCTGACATTGAGCGAGAAGCTTTCGGGGAACAAGACGGGATAGTTGAAGAAGCATCCTCCTAAAGTACTGATTCTGAGAATAGGATTATTGGTAAGAGAGAAAGAGCAAAGGAAAGAGAACTCGAACGTCTGGCTGAGCTACAACGCAAAGTAGAAGAAAGAAACGTAAAGCCTCAGGAGAGGATGATACAACGTGTGTTCCTTCGGGTTCTGATAGCGTACTCCTATTCGCAAATCTTCGAAGAAAACTTTTAGATGTCTCAAGAGGTCAGCGATTAGAAGCCCTAATACGAAAGACAAATCTAAAAGAAAAGTGCAGAAAAAGATTGTTGAAGAATTGAATGTTCAACCGACTCCACAACCACCAGCATCTCCACCACCACAACCGACTCCACAACCAACACCACAAGCTCAACCCTCTCAATCTCAACCCCAGTTCGATTTTGACTTTGATTTTGGTGATATACCACGGGGAAGATTTCTCAGCAAACATGTTCAACAATGCGCGTATTAAAGAATTAGAAAAATAAGTAATGCTGGACAATGTCAAAATTGTTTAGCTTCAAGAGCAACTCAATGGGCTTAATGCAGAAAAACAACAGCTAGAAGCTATTTTGGCGAGTATAGTATCTGAGAATGAGCGTTTGAGAAATCGAATGGCAGAATATGATGAAGAACGTCTCAGGAATCAAAGAAAGATGAGCTTATTCGAGAAATTACTCACAAAGAAACTTGGAATCAATATAGCTGCTGAAATTAATGAAATAGAGAAGGCTGAAGCCAAAGAAAGGGTTGTCGAGCGGGAGCGCATTGCCAAAGAATTATCTGATGCTCAGGGCAAGGGAAAGGCGAAGGTTGGTGAGGATCCCGTGATTGTTTCAACTAAGCCAGAAGCTAAATCTGTGCTACTATCTTCTGAGGTGGTGGTGTATGCAGTTTCGAAGAAGTTTGTGTTGGTCAGGAAGCCTAAGGATGTTGAAATTGACACGTCGAATCTTTTAGCTAAACATCGAAAATGGCTCAATAAGAGAAAGTTGGAGAGAGAGATTGAAGCTGAGATAGATGAATTTGAGAAGAATGATGAGAAAGAAACTGAAGAATTAGATGATTTCGATGATATATTTTCTGATAAGAATGATGATGATAGTGATGGTGGTGATGATGGCTTGGGTAGTTCAGGTGTCCTTGTAACAGAAACTAATTTGAATGATGATATCGATTTTTCTGTGTACTTGGATGATTATGTGAATCAAGTGAACGAAGGTAGAGATCAAGGAAAGTCTAATAGCTCTAAGGATGCTAAGCAGACAGGAATCTTCATGGTGTCCGAAATGTCTACCGTTCCTGTCATGCCAAAACCGAAGATTCTATATTTAGAGCATGATGTTGAAGAAGGTGAGTTTGTCCATAGCTACACAAAGGAAGAGATCGGTCAAATGTTAGGTATGGACCAAGAATATTTTGTGTTTGATTTTGAAGAAGAGCTTAATGATATCAGTGCTTTCGAACCTATAGATTATGTCTTCGAACATGCGTCTGATGGACATGACTATTATAAATTTGTCGTGGAGGATGATTCTTATTGATGATGATACAGATATTGGCGATAAGTGTACAGATGACTCCTCAACTTTTAGCGATTTGTTTATTGCCGAAGATGATGATCTATTGAAGCAAAAAGTAGAAGAGGCTGTTAAACATGGAATCGTTCCTCAACAATTGACAGCAGAAGAAGTTGCTGAAATGAGGAAGCAGTGGTTTAAAGAAGTACCAGCTGAACGAAAATTCAAACGTCCCTTAGCATTCTTTACGCGTGATGCGGATATTTCTCTGGGGGACATTATAATCTGGGGATGGATTGAAGAGCTGAATGTTTATGCGATTAAACAGGAATATGGGATCCATTATTTTCGATACTTAAGCGATATCAAGACCCTGGCGTTCTGGGATATCAAAGAGCTCATTCAAACAAAGATGATTAATTTGAAGATGAAATTTCATGGCCAACGGCTGTGGAAACTGATCAAGCTTGAAGCAACTCATGGATTTATACACTGGAAGCCTCATATCCCTAAGCGAATTACGAAGATCGATCCAGTTCAAAAGAAAAAGATGTGACGCTAATCGTAAAGAGGCCGAAAGTTATGAATAATATTCCCCTTATCAAGATGGAACAAGACTTCTACAAGATCTTCAAATGGTGGCACTACGATTCAAGTACAGGTGAAGCTGTTATATGTGTCCATCTAGATGATGATTCTTGGAAGATTACTGAGGAATTAACCGAAGCCATCATAGCACGCAAACGTATATAAAGTCTATGGCGTGGCATTCGAGTACTAGACCTGATGTGGCTAGTCAATTGTTCGAAGAAGGATATTGAATGCTTGTTCTACAGCAAGATTAGTTTTGAAGAGAAAGACAAAGAGCAAGCTCTCTAGTTCTAGAAGATTCTTAATGTCTATTTTGCTAACGATGTACATTCAGGAACAGCATGGAATACTTCTTGGAGAAAGCTGGAGGAAATCAAGCAAAGTAAGAAAGAAAGAAAGAAGAAAGAATCGCCTAGGGAGCAATAATTGCGTCACTAAGGAGCTTTCGGTTTGGGAATAGAGTTAACCGGCCTCCTCCTACAGATTAGACACCGATAACTTCTGAGGAGCGTCGCAAGCCACCGAAACGTTTATTTGGTCGTTAATTGTCAGATCATTGAAGAATTCTTAAAGACTCTCCAAGACTGCGGCAACATCCAAGGGGGAGTTTGTTGGTGCATAATGTCTATTGCATATATCTAGGATATGTTGTTTATGTATATATGGCTTAGAACGTCAAATAGTGTTTGTTAGTATATGATTTATATGTTTGTAGCATGACTCGTACGAGTGAGCTTCATGGCTCGTACGAGTCACACACACGCTCTCCTCCTATGCGAGTCATGTCGAAACTAAGGGCTTATGAGCAACACATGAAGAAGAAGGAAACTGGATAGTCTTCAAAGAATTCTTCTGACCATCTTGTTCAATCTGACCATCTTTAACACACAGAGTATCAGCTTAAATGGAATTTGGTATACCTGTGTCAAAATCCAAATCTAACTTCTCTCCTGGTCCTTCTTCGTGTTTTACCGTAACCGTACCGTTAAAAACGTTCAAAAATTTGTCGGATAAGTGTGTTTACCAAATTTTACCGTTAAACTCGTCTCGTCGATACAAATCCAATGATATATAATGTCTGATAGTGATTTTAGGAATTTTCGTGCCCTTTTTAACTTCTGTTTGTCAAGATTGTTTATGGACTAAGTTCTATGTCCAAAAACGTTTAACTTCGGTTACGTCAGCTGATTAACTTTCCACCTTTTTGTATAGAACTCAGAATACTACAAAATTCAGAACAGTAACTCGGATTGATTGAGATGAAAACTCGAAACAGTGATCTGAGATGCTTATCGGAGATGGTGATTCGGAATAGTGATCCGAGATGGAATCCGAAATGTACTATTCTTATCCGAGATGTAATCCGGAGTAGACTATTATGATCCGAGATGGAATCCAGAATAGACTGCTGATCTGAGATGAAATCCGAGATAGACTGTGCTGAACCGAAATGCAATCCGAGATGGACTAATCTGATCCGAAATGTAATCCTTCTGATCCGAAATTCAAGCTTTTGAACCGAAATTCAAGTCTTCAATCCGAAATGCTTCACCTTTGATTCGAGATGCCTTCCTTCTATCCAAAATGCTTAGCTGTTTATTCGAAATTGCTGCAAAACCAACAGCAGCAGAAACCCTAAATCAGCCGTCAAAACTTTAAACCAGCCTCCAGAACGTCCAAAAACCGAACTTTTCTGCTGTTACGATTCTGAAGCGAGCAAAAACAAGAGCCGAATGCTCTGATACCAATTGTAGGTCCCCTAATCCGTATGGATCACACAGAATCGTCTATCCAATCTAGAGTGTAGAATCCCCTAGATAAGATTTCATTGAAAACCGAACAAGAACAAGAACACAATCACCTTCAAACTGTCTTCTATTGATGATCTAAACACAATGGTTTACAATTAATTCAATAGTCTCTCTCAACTCTCTCTGATGTAATTATCTGAGCAACTAATCCACTGAGCAACTTAATGAGCAACCTTAACCCTAATGCAAAGCCCTTTTTATATATAGAGGGGTTTTGCAACTAGACTAGGGTCTCACCACATGGACTGCTATTGGATCTAGGCCCAATTCGCCTACCATATGCTATATGGTGTCTAGTTTAGCCCAATCACTTCTAATTAACTAATACAAAACTAAACCCGCTAACCATTTATTACTTTACAAATTAGAAGATATCCAAAGACCAAATCTAAGTTGTTGTCACAAATATGCACCAAATGGTTATACGAGATCCGAGATGATCCGAAATCAATACCAAGGATCCGAGATGCACAGTTTTTATCCGAGATGCTTCCCATTTAATCCGAAATACACTGTTTCCTTATCCGAGATTCTTCAATTATGATTAGAGATGCATGTTTTCAATCCGAAATGCTTCACATATGATCCGAGATGCAATCCTTCTATCCGAGATCCTTGATGTTTATCCGAGACAGCAGCATAAACCCTAGAACAGCCGTCAAACGTCCAAAACCCAACTTTTTCTACAATAACGAATCCGAACCAAGCAAAACAGGAGCCTAATTGCTCTAATACCAAATGTAGGTCCCCTAATCCATAAGGATCTTTACAGAATCGTCTATCCAATCTAGAGTGCGGAATCCTCTATATCATATTATCACAGAAATATGAGAAGAAGCAATAATCACAATAAACCTAATCTTTATTGATTATCTATCACAACGGTTACAATCATCTAAACACACGAGTTCTTTCAAGCCAATGTGGGTCCCGGTGATGGTGCTTCTAGACGGAAGTTTGGGGGTATGATAGCACCGATTCGGTAGAACGTTATAACAAGGAAGTCGAAATAGAATCAGCGGAAGCATGCATTCATTAATACTGAAAGATTATACATCTTATCTGGCTGGCGGAATTTTTGGAGAGAATCCGCCAGCATTTCCCCTTAGGGAATTTCCAAAACTTAAAAACAATGAACACACAACACATATATATAGACATGAACAGCTCATGCGAAGCGAGCAGGTTGGCTTCGTACGAAGTGTCCTTCGTACGAGTAAAGATGTTTATCACTCGTACGAGTAGAGCTGTTTTCGTATGAGTAGAGTTGTTTATCACTCATACGAGTCACATTGTCACTTGTACGAGCCAGTTCCCGTTCGCACTTGAGTTGTGTGTTCGTATCTAAACTATACAATATTCAATACACACTCTTTCTAGCCTATTCGCATAGTGATGGACATAAAGTGCATCAACGGCCAATATGTCTACGAATTCTCTCTCAACTCTCTCTGAAGTGACTAACTGAGCAACCTTAACCCTAATTTAAAACTCTGGTTATATAGAGACAGGTTTGCAACTAGGCTAGGGTTTAACCACATGGGCTGCAAATTGGTCTAGGCTCATTTCGCCTACCACTCCCTATAATGTGAGTCTAGTTTAGCCCAACCACTTGTAATCAACTACTACAAAACTAAACCTACTAACAATTATTGTTCTACCAATTACAAGATATCCAAAGACCAAATATAAGTTGTTATCACAAATATGAACCAACAGATTATATTAACATCAAAGTGCACACGATCTCTAAGGATCGTCTGGTACACGTCTTATTACAACCAAATCAATCAACAAAAAAATAAATCAAAAACCAAAACAAGACTTACGTGCATTCTATTTATAACACCTAGGATGACCTAATACGACTGGGCTAAGCCAAAAACCGTATTCGCATATACATAGCATTGACCCAACCCATAGACCACTAATCAAACCCAATACTAGTAAATTCAAGACAAATGTAAACTTATAAGTATATGCCCTTACAATATCCCCTAGGTTTATGTTGTCTTCGCAATTCAAGCTCTACTTGCGTTTCTACCTTTTCTTCTTCAAGTCAGCTTCTAATATCTTCTCACCAACATATGGACTACACAGCTGTGTCTTCACTCTGCCTCTGATTCCAGACCACAACTTCTTGTTGATTATTTGAGCCACCCCTCCTGTAAACGCTTTGGCACACACTTCATACTTAGGATCACTCTGAATTTGTGATCTTCCAAGTAAATGTATATCCTTTTCTCCGAAGCTTATTAGATCCCGCACATCATTAATTGGATACTCTTTATTTTCACAAACTATGACAGCTTGCCCTAGTGATAGGATCATACATCCAGAATTTGAATTCCCTTAAACTATCATCCGAAAGATCTTTGAGCAATGGAATAGTCTTGGCTTGCTTCGTCGGAGGCCACATCGTTGTCTTCAGAGGTTCATTCGTTTTTGGATCAAGCACTTCTTTATGAACTTTGACAAAAGATTGTTGCAAATTCATATCCCTAAAATTCACCAACACTTGTTGTTGCAGCTTGTTATAAAAATTCCATCCAATCTTGCAATTTGGATTTCTTCATTGATCATGATATCGAGCTTGACTCAATTCATGAAGATCAACTGCAGTCCAGGATTCGAATGAGCTCAACGAATTGTAATATTCAACTTTTCCATTCTTTCTTCTAACTGGAAACATCTCTTTTTCATCATTATACACCCAACTCTTTATCGCAGATCTATTCCCATACCGAACAAATCTATCTCTCCTAATAGTTACCACGTATCGATCAGGCATGTCTTGAAATCCGTAATTCCTTTCCACACCCACATTCCTCATAACCACCTCCTTCCGTTTTCTCTTTTGACTCACACCACGAGCAAGATCTTAAAGATACTTGTTCAATGCTGCCTCACGTTCTTTATCTATTTGTTCTTTCCCAGTTGTAGTGTATTCTTTAGGTGGCTGAGCAAACTCCTTTGGAAACTTTCCTTCTAGTTTCTACTTGAGATCCATAAACATTGTAGTAAGCGATCTTAGATTGTCTCAAGTTCATGAAGTTGGTGATTCTTGTGGGTTATCTCTTCCATTAAAGTAGCAATCTGTACATTTTAAAGATCTTATCTTCTTCAAGAGCAGTGACTCTCTTCATTAGAGCTCCAACATCAATGTCACTGAACAAATCTTCACTATATGGACTAGCAACCTTTTCTTGAGTAGCTTTCTCGGTTGCAGCATGATCTTTTACCGTTTGCTGTAATAAAGGTGATGCCTTAAGCACATCCACTTCTGAAGGAGCACTACTTGATCCTTCTCCTGTCTTAGCAGCATGCATATACTTAACAACCCTTGGATTGGTTAGAATTCAATGAAAGCATCACTCACACGTGTTCTAGAAACATTAACAGGTGGTTATTCAGGAACCATAGGCACGGTCGGTTCTGGGTTTGTGCTTGTCAAATCAGCTATTTCACGGCTGATCCGAGGATCTGTTCTACTTCGTTTCTTAGGATGAAGATCAGCCATGGGATCTTCAGTCACATTCTCGGATTCAGCCAATATAAACTCAACAACTTCAGTATGAGGAGGATTCATACACAAAGGTTGATCTTCAATAGGCATATATGTTGTGAGGCTTACTATGTTAGTCTGTTCCAATTTCACCCATTGTCATAATAAACTTCACGCCATCCATCAACAGCTCCTCAAACGCATTCTCTTCTTCGCTTTCAACCCCAGTTAAATCAACATTCTAAATAGGCTCACACGATCAAGGAGGCGCATCAACAATCTACACATCATGTTCATCGGCCACAACAACATTAACCAGTGCAAAAATTAGTCCGTAAGCTCAGGAAAAGCACCAAACTTCTTCAACGGTCTCTGGTTTTGATACATCACTTGCACATCTTGTCTCGTTTCATTGAGCAATGAAAAAATCATATGATTCATTATCTTTGTATGTTAAATGCTCATAGTCGGTTGTAGTTGAACATATATTTTTTGTTTAAAGTCTTTACATTCGCCATCATGTCGTCTAAAGCACACCTCGAATGGTTGATCTTCCACCCCTCAAAAAAGACACCACATTAGAATTTTGTCTAACAGTTAGAACATCTATACCAATTGTAAGTGTAGAAATCGGATCAACAGGTATCGCAAGACTAATCGATTGCGGAAATAAAGATTAGAATAAAAAACAAGAACAATCTTTAATCAAAGCAACTTGCATACAAAAAATAGTGTCTGATACAAGGTGTTTAATAATAACTGACTAGCCCCAAAACATTAACCTAAAACATGTATTTATACTAATCACATAGCCACTAGTTACAACCCTAGGCCAATGAGGCTCTAGGAAGCCCAAATCCCTTAAGCTTAGCCCAAATGTAGCACTAATGTGTAAATCTTTAGTTATGAGCCCAACAATCTCCCCCTAGGTTTACAACATTAGGATTTTAGTCTTTAGGTGGCGCATGGACTCCCAATCTCCCAGCTATTATTCCAGCCACTTTTGCTGTCCAATCTTTAGCATACACTTCATATAATTCTGTTGTTCGAATTTGATTTGCAGCAAGAACTTGCAGATCTTCATCATGAAAACTTACTAAATCTACCACATCATTTACTCGAAAAGCCTTTTCTTTGGTGACAATCGCTACACTTCCAACCTTGGGATCGTACATAAAAAAATTAAAGTTCTTCAGAATGCCTCGTGGATATGTCGGAGCAATCGGTATCACAAGTTCTTTGTCTGTTGGAGGCCACATCAACGATTTAAAACACCTACCAATTCTCGCATCACAAACCCCTTTAGCAGCCCGTAGATATGGCTCAGTAGTTTTCATTGTTTTAAAAGCAGTCTTGACTTCTTGCTCCAAACGCTTGAAGAACCTCCAACCCATTCTACGTTCTGGTAGTATCCTTGTCAGTATAAGGAGCTCTTAGAAGATCAGATAGTGCGACCTTTGTCTAAGTCTCAAACTGAGATTCCTTTGAGTAATATTCTCTTGTACCATCATGTCTGACGATCAGCCATATCTTCTTCACATGATCATACGTCCAGCTTAGCACTCGTGACTTGTTTCCAACTTTACTATAGTAACTTGAACCAAGCTCCATAAAATATCTCTCTGACTGGTTGGAGAGATCCTTCAACTGAAAGTTCTCATCAAGCGGATTCACGCCCACATTCTTCATTAGAACCATCTATTTTTCTTTTGAGATGTTGGACGTTTCTGACTCGTAGTGTACCTTTTCTTCGGATCACGTAAGTAATCATCTAAGCTTGACGATCAGCAGCTAACTATTTAGCATCTACTCTATCGGCTTCTCTCTGTTCAGCTGCTCGATGATGATGTTCAACGTTCATCGGGTCATCAGTTGGATCAACGAATTCACGCCCAAACTTATTTTCAAGCTTCGCCTTCAAATCAAAGACCATAGTCATTAACATCGAAACATCTCCTTGAAGTTGGTCAATAGTTTGATCCTTAGCATCCAAACGTGTCTGTAGTGAAACAATCTGTGCATCCTTAAGAACAACTTCTTGTTCAAGCACAATTGCTCTCTTTTTCAAATCACAACATCCACATCTTCGTCATCACTATCCAATCCACTGAAATCAAAAGCTCATTTCTCTGACCATCTCAAATACTCAAAATCCTTCATCTTGAACACCACATGAACCAATACGACTAGCCCTTGATCCTCCAGCACCCGATGAACATCCTCCAAAATCCATCATATCTAGCACAGAATCTGCCAGAACGGACACAACAGTAGAATGAGTGACAATGTGAGTACCTGTCGGTTCTGTAGCAATAGTAGGTTTAACCACTGGAGTATCAGTCATCGACATAGTAACTAAAGATGTAACCGCAATAGATTCTTTAGCAGCCTCACCAATCTGAGCTTCGGAATGTACGTCGTCTTTTTACTAACGATACCTCATCTTCCTCAATGCCAGAGTCAACCCTACCAATCGGAATATCAACAGGATGTAACACAAGAGGAGGATCACGCTGTTTCTCCTTGATATCCTTTAACTATGCAATTTGAGCTTCTGAATTCTCCGTTGAAATATCTTGTAATTCTTGAATTGGATATGCTTCAGTTTCTGTAATGGATTCCAAGAAAGCTTCTTCCTCATCTGTATCAGCATCGGTAACCAGATCGTCAACTTAAATCTCTTTCTCCTTCATCGGTATATCATGTTCCTCAACTACTATAGCATTAACTAGCTTAGGTGCTGGGAAATCCTTTCCAATCACCTCAAAAAACTTTCCGAACTTCTTCAAAGGTATGCGTCCAGCAAATACCGCCTTTAATGTTGACCTGTTTTTCCTCATCATCCCGAAAATGGTTTTACCCATAGGCTTCATGTTTAGCAGGTTTGCATCAGAAGCATCTTTAGACAAATCTGAGTAGCGTGCATCCAAAATTAATTGTATAAACCGAGGATAAAGCAAAAACAATCTCTTCTTCGACTATTCCACGATCTTCTTCATATTCTCGAAAATATAACTAGAGAAATTATATTTCCAATCCATCACGAGAGATACAATCGCAGAAGTCTGTGTTTGATTTGGCAGATCTAATCCTCCTTTGTTTTCTGATATACATTGCATAAAGACATGCACTAATAATCTCCAATACGCAGGAAACATCTTCTTCGGCAAAGGCGGATAAGTTCCCTCATAGCTCATCTCCGCTAACACAGGCATCACTTTCTCCTTGGCATATAACGTTGGATCACTTGTCGCATCAGCAAACTGCAACACCTCTCGAATACAGGCCTCATTTACCAAAATCTCCTTTCCTGAGTCAATGAACTGATGTATGGATTCCCATCAGCGCCTCTCAAATGAAATCTAGCTTGCTTCCAAAATGTATGCACAAGATCTCGATATATAACTAGGTTGGCTCGAAGGGGGTATGCAATCTTGCAATAATCCAGACCAGCCATCATAGATCTAAACTTCTTGAAAATTTCTGCTGGAGGATCTGATAAATAACCTGCTTGGTTGTGAAACTGTTCTTCCACCATCATAACCACATCGAACGTCTCTTCCGCCATTTCAGTCAGAAAGAATAAACAAGTTAACCCAAACTCAGCAACGCCAACTAATAGAGGTCAAAAGAGTTCATCTTAAAATTCAGGGTTAAAGATCAACAATGGAAGGCTCAAAAATATTTCAAAGGTTCAATTATTGGAAAGGTTCAAGACAGTTCAAAAGGTTCAGACATTGGAAAGGTTCAAGATAGTTCAAAAGGTTCAGACATTGGAATCCGAATTCGAAACGATTCAACAGGAATCCGGATGACCCTTTCATCATTCCAGATGAACATCATCTGATATGAAATCCGAGTTCAACCATTCCGGTTGAATGTCCAACCGGAATGAAATCCGCAATTATATTTGAAGATCTATCCGAAATGCTATCTGAAATGCCTAGGAACATGAAGATTTGAAGATTATCATTTAATTTTATAATTAAGAAGCATATTATACCTAATTCGGATGAACTTTTGAATGAAACTCAGATGAATGTGAACAATACCAATCCGGATGATGATCAGAGGATTTCGAAAAGTAATTTTGTGAATGACCCGAAATGACAACTCTGATTCATTAATATACTATTACGGAACGGGCTTTGTCCTGGAACCTATTGGCCCAAGTCAATCTGGATCCAAACATCCGAGATTCATACACAATCCGGATTGGGCTTGGTCAACGGTATTTTAGCCCAATCCGGAACAGTGATATGTCCAACACTCAGAGGAGAATGGCTTGGTTAGTGGGCCTATCCGTAATGGGTTTGAAAGCCCAATCCAGAACAATACCACCATAAACCCAAACTTGGTCAATTTCAAGAATTTCAAAAATTCTATTTGATTGGCCCAATTCCAAAACTTAGCAGGCCAGTCCAATATCCCTTGACAGAAATCATCTAACCCAAAAATTAACCAGTTGACTAACCAAGCGACCAACCACTCTTTACCAAATATACAAAAATAAACATTTAAATAAAATCACATATACAGTCTTGCTATGGGATGAAATCGTTTTCAAGCAGACTAAGGAACAGTTTTCAGTGTGATCTAGGTTAGACCGGTCTATGCAATTGCTAATATATTTGTCCATTTCAAACCTAAAGCTCAACATTCTAGTTTTTTGCTTTACGATATGCTTAAGGTAGTATTATAGTATGATACCCGTGTATCCCACTCCATGACATACCCCCGCGATCAAGGTAAGTACAACGATTCATCGTAGCAGGTGAGTATACTAAGACCATCCTTTATCCTTTACAACATCAGACTATTGGTGAACAGGTCAGTACTTTCGTACAACAGAGTGACCAATAGTATCTGACGAGGGTTAGGCAGATACCTTATGTGGTATGTTTGAATTGCTGGAATTTTTCTCAAAATGAGATTTCATTCCTTTTAAGGTTTTGGCCCTACTATTTTGGATCTTTTAAGGATATCCTGATTGTGCCTAGGTCTGCATATAATCTGGATGCAATAGAAGGGCAGCCAAGATATCCCCTAATGACTCAACAGGATAAAGACCCGAAACCTCAGACATTTGCTATCTATCAACACAGGATTTAAGACCATAAAATCATATGCCTATAGTGTGTGATCAACAGAATATATAGCTCTTTATGTTTATATCATTTGGCTTACACTATCCGATTGAGCTATAGACCTATCAACATATTATGTTCGATCCAAGTCATTCCCGCTACATCACCTTACATGTGTTAGTCAAAGCCTTTATCACAAACAACTATTTCATTTCCCGATCATTGCAAAACTGTTTGAAACCTTTTTTTGTCTCTCCCCCAAAATTTGTGCATACATGTGAACAAATTTATGAGGTAAACAAAAAAGATAGAGGATGCTTAGTTAGAAAAACGGATCATTTTGAGAAGATCCACAAGCACTTGAAAATGCGTGTTGCTAACGGGTTTTGTGAACCAATCCGCAACGTTTGCATCGGTGTTGATTTGCTCAAGTTTAACGAGACCCTTTTCATAGCAATAACGAATAAAATAAACTTTCATGTTTATGTGCTTGGTTTTGGAGTGGAAAACAGGGTTTTTGACAATTTGAATAGCGGCATCATTATCACAATAAATTGTTGTGTTTAGATAAGTCAAAGCGTAATCCGCAAGCTGGTGTTACATCCATAAAACCTGGAAACAGATGTTGCGACATATTCTGCTTCTACTGTAGAAAGCGAGGTCGTCTGCTACTTCTTGCATTGCCAAGAGATTAATCTATCTCCCAAGAATTGGCATCCAGCTGAAGTTGAGCGCATGTCACTGTCTGTACCTCCAAGATTACTGTCAGAGAAATATACAGTTCAAATTCAGAATTTTTAGGATACCAGAGGCCTAGTTATGGTGCCCCTTTGAGGTACCTAAAGATTCTTTTAACAACATGTAAATGAGAGAGTTTAGGAGTAGCATGATATCGAGCACACTAGCAAACAACAAACATGATATCTGGCCGACTGGTAGTGAGATACATGACGGAACCAATCATAGACCGGTACATGTTTGGATTGACAGGTGTTCCTTCAGCGTCTTCATTTAACAAAGGCCGTTCAGCATTAGGTGAGGCCGTAGGCTTTGAATCTGTAAGCTTTAATTTGGCAAGAACGTCATTGACATATTTTTCCTTGATGAATCAAGATTCCTTGTGGGCTCTGACGAACTTGAAGTCCCAAAAATATAGTCATCTCCCCATTGAGCTCATCTAAAATTTCTTCTTCATAACCTCTTCAAATTCGTGACACAACCCATCATCCAAAGAACCAAAAATAATATCATCCATACAAAGCTTTGTCCAATGTGTATTCATAATTTGGCTTGTCAGCATCGATGAAGCCCGGTGGTTGTGCCACGTATATCTCCTCTTTTACCTTGCCATAGAGGAAAGCAGTCTTGACATCCATTTGAAGACAGTGAAATCCATGTATGATGCATATGCTAAGAAAATGCGAATGGCTTCCAATCTAGCCACCGGTGCATAAACCTCATCCTAGTCCAACCCTTCGATCTGGCGGAAACCCTGAACAACCAGTCGAGCTTTGTTCCTCACAATGACACCAGTGTCATCCTGTTTATTGTGAAATACCCAACGGGTTCTAAGCGCACGTTTTACTTGAGGAAGCTTCACCAACTGCCATACCCCAAGTTTCTCAAACTGATTGAGTTCTTCATGCATAACGTCAACCCAGCCTGGTTCCTACAAGGCGAAATCAATGTTTTTAGGATCAATCTGTGAGATAAAACAAGAGTAAAAACACGTATTGATATATCCTGATTGACTGCGAGTTCGAACTGCAGTAGTAACAGGACCAATAACATTTCAATCGGATGATCGTGCTGTAGATGTTGTGGTATAGGCGTAGCAGGGCAAGGAGATCTGATTGCAAGTTTGTAATGCTATGTGAGGCAACTCCACACGGCTCCCCCTCATTAGTTGCACCAGTGAAAAGAATTGACTGATGAATCAACACAACATCTGATTGTGTAGGCTCAGGAAACATAGATGAGCCTAAGACATCAAGAGTTGTAGCTCCTTCATTTGCCACAAGAGTTTCTATGTTTGGAACCTCAACTTCAGGGGAACCATCCTGAGGAATCTGTTTAGAAACAGTTTCCTTATTTTGCGATACTGGTGGAGGTGTAGATATAGCTTCATTGAATCCAGGTGGATCCACACTCAGCTACTTGAAAGACTCTTGCAGCTGTTCAGCAACTTCATCATCTTTAGTTGAGGCATCGTTGGGTGGTGAGAAGTTGTGCATGTACCTGCAGTCACATTAGAAGGGACATCAACATATTTGAACAAAGAGAAATAATCATAGAGCTAGTAAGGACCAATGCGTGCGTCCTTGGGATTTTCTTCCAGCCAACCCACATTGTAGGTTTCAACTACCATTTTCTTGATTTTGTTATAGACACGGTGGGAAGTATTCTTAGAGTAACCAACGAAGATGCGTCCATGGGAAACCGAACTTGCGGAAATGCTTAACCAAAGGTTTGTGACCTTCAACCACTTCATACCGAGTTTTCATGTGCCTTTTGTTGATTATGGCATGAATCTGAATATAACAAGCGTTATTGACTAATTCTACCCAGAAAATGAGAGGTAGTTCGGATTCGACCAACATAGTACGCGCAACTTCAATTAGTGTAAAGTTTCTCCGTTCTGCAACCCTATTTTGTTCAGGAGTTCTTGCTGCACTGAACTGTCAATCAATACCCTTGGAGAAGCATAAGCAATTTAAGGTAGCATTCTTAAACTCTGTTCCATTATCACAACGAATAGCCTTCATGGTGGTGTCTGCCTAGTTTTCCATAAGTGTGATGAACTGTTTAACTAACTCAGCGTTTTCACTCTTTTGTGTCAAAAATATCCAGACAGTATGCCTTCCCGCCAATGCTCAGAATATCTGTCAGGCCAAAAAGGTCCATATGAAACAATTCTAAGACTTTTGACGTGGAGGGTGCGTGTTTCGACTTGTGCGGCTGTAGATGATGTTTCCCACGAGCACATGATTCACACTTTCCAATCTGCATAAAATCCCGAACTAGTAGATCTCTGACTAAACCACCTTTTGCAAGTCTGTTTAAGTTCTTCATCTTGATATGTCCGAGTCGACTGTGCCATAACATTGCATCGTGCTTACCAGTCGACGAGAACAAGCAGGTAAGCTTGTCGGTTGGGGCTTTGTTCATGTCGATGACATATGCATTTCCTTTCCGTGCAGCTTTGAGAAGAATCCATTCATCCGGAATGATCAGTCCGGGTTTCAGCACATAACATCCTTTCTTAATAAAGAGAACATCCAAATGATTATCACAGAGCTGAGACACACTCAAGAGACTGTCCTTCAACTCTGGAACATAGTTCACGTTCTTGAAACTAAGAGCCCCATTGCACACCATTCCTCTCATAGTTATCTTTCCGGTTCACCACCTGCGAAGGAGACAAATCCACCATCGAAAAGCTGAATGTCATTCAACTGCGAGATGTCTCCTGTCATGTGCCTGGAATAGCCACTAGTCCTCAAAAGCTGCTCCTGCACATTTCAACAGGTTTTAGTTAGAAGCTGCAACCCAGGCCATTGACAATCTGGGCGTGCCATTTGCATTAACTTAAGTAACCTCACGGAAAATTAAATTAGTTAAGGATGAGGTCAATGATGCTTTTGATTTGTCCGATTTTTGGGCTGAAGACTAGATCTTGGTCAAGATCTTAGGCCTCCAGGCTAGCGAGTCAGACTTCTGCATAGCTTTCGAAGTGCTAGAAGGATTCAGAGAACATGAAGGTCTTAGAGGTTTGTGAGTTTGTCTCTTGGCCATGTTCCAGTCTTGATCAGAGGGCTTAGCCGTAGCAATTCAAACCTGATATAGGCGATTAGGCATAACTTTCTTATATTTTGAGAATAATGCATTGAAAGGTATAAATGTTTTTGACAATTTTGCACAATATGCCCAGGAAATCCACAGTTGAAATAGGTCTGCTTCTTCTAGAAGAAAATAGTCAGTTCAGCTTGGGAAATTCTAGGCAATTTGTCTGTCAGTTTCTTGATTGCTGCTACTGATGGCTGGTGCAAGGTCTTAGTCTTGGCTGTAGCCTGCTCACAACCATCCGCACACTTGTAAGTTGTATGATTTGAATTAGATAATTTGGAGTTGGTAGACTTTGGCACAAATTTAACAGATTTCTGTTTAGCTGGCTGCTTAACAGAATCGGTTTGGGGCTGCTGAGTGAATTTCTCAGAATGAGGACTGACTCAATCAGTCCCCTTTTCATTTGCCTGAGGCGCCTATTTGGTCTTCTTCTTTTTAGATCTACATGTTCTCCGTTTCTTATTAGTAGTTTTCAAACCATTTTGCTTGGTTGCTTCTTTAGAGGAGACAGGTGACTCAGCAGGGACATCCTTTTCTGAATTGTCATAAGATGAGCTTTTGTAGGTCACCTAATCCGTATGGATCTTCACAGAATCGTCTATCCAATCTAGAGTGCGGAATCCCCTAGATCAGATTGAATAGAAAACCGAACAAGAACACGAACACAATTACTTTCAAACTGTCTTCTATTGATATCTAACACAAGTGTTTACAATAAATTCAAGACTCTCTTAACTCTCTCTAAAGTAATTCTCTGATCAATTGAAAGCGCAACTAAACCAGCAAACTAAACCCTAATGCAAACCTCCCTTTATATAGAGACAGGTTATGCAACTGGGCTAGGGCTTCACCATATGGACTGCTATAGGGTTTAAAGCCCAATTCACCTACCATATTCTGTATGGTGTCTAGATTAGCTCAATTACTTCTAATTAACTATTACATAACTAAACCCGCTAACCGTTTATCATTTTACTAATTACAAGATATCCAAAGACCAAATCTAAGTTGTTGTCACAAATATGCACCAACAAACTCCCCTTGACAATAGCTTCATAAAATAACTTAGTCTTCAGTCTTCTTGCAATCTTAAACATCTTTGAAAAACGGTGGTCTTTGGATAGCTTCAGCTTTAGTAGCTTCTATCAGTAACAGACTCCCCCTAAGCTGATGTATCCAATCACTAAATCTTCTAAATCGTTAGTGTTTGAGTAAACTCCAGTTTAGTCCTTGTAGCAATCTTCAAAACTCATCAACTTTGTCTGTAATGTAGAAAGGAGGTTCTACCATGCATCCAAACAAACTCCTCTTCACCAAACTTTTCAGTAACACATTGCTACAATCTGTATACTATAAAACAAACATCTCGAGAAACCATAAGAATTTTTCAACACAAGTTAAACAAATTATTATTATTCAAGAGATAGTAAAACTGTATCACAGATTTAGCACTTCTCAACTCTAACCACATACTTAAAATTTTAAAGTACACAGAACCTACAAGATTTTAAAATTTTGAACTCAGCTTCTAACATCGTCTCCCCCTATCGGTAACAACTCCTCTATGAATAACCATATTCAATACATTAAGAATATACAAGAAAATGAAATATTTTTGGATTTTTATATTTTCTTAAAGCAAATAAATAACGAAATAATAAACACTATGTTTTTGTGAGAATCACTGTTAAGAAGATCATATCAGCAACATCAAACTGTTTTCACAATATTTGATAATTCGATATGCAATATTCATGAAAAACAGTTCAAGACGATTACCAGTATTGTTTATCCACTTAAAAAAAATACATGAACATTTCAAGTACCATTACCTAGTGATATGTTTAGATAATTGATACTAATATACTAGTGTGTCCCACTTCAGGACATACCCCCACGATCAAGGTATGCACTAAAATTCCACGTATTAGGTGAGTATGTTGGTGCATATTTGTGACAACAGCTTAATAGTTTAATAGTTTAGTCTTTGAATATTTTGTATTGGGCTTAGCATTTGTGTTTAGCTTGTTTAGAGTTGTAATGGGCTTGGAGAATGGCCTAGCCCATTATAAAGTTAGTATGCAGACATGTAGTATATATACATGTTCGGCATTAGGGTTTTGGTGGTTAGAAGGAGAGGAGTGCGAGAAATCTACAGAGAGTGGCTGAGAGATTTCTAGTGAGTCTTGAATTGATTGTAAAAACATTGTGTTGGATAATCAATAGAAGAATGTTTGAAAGTGATTGTGTTCGTGTTCTTTTTCTTGGTTCTGTGAAATCGATCTAGGAGATTCCGCACTCTAGATAAGATAGACGATTCTGTCAAGATCCATACGGACTAGGGGACCTATAGAGTATACCGAAATTCATCCTTTTTTATTTACAACGTTAGATAATTGGTGATCAGGTCATTACTTCCGTACAACAAAGAGACCAATATCCAACGAGGGTTAGGGCAAATACCAAATTTTGGTACAAATAATGCAATTTGCACATTTAAATGACTCTCTATGAGAACTTCTTCAATTTTTGGGATTTGGCATTTTAGCTCTTTTAGCTCTTTCAGCATGCAGCAGAAGGACAACCTTGATACCCCGGATTAATAAACAATATAAAGACCTAAAACCTCAGATTTTGGCAATCTATCAACGCAAGATTTAAGGTTATAAAACCATACGCCACTGATTTGTTACCCACTCATACACAGTTTATTATATGTGTATTACAAAGGTAAGTTAATTATTTCATGTTTTATGCCTACTGGTACATCATATGATGAAGCTGCTATCACACTTAAGCTATTTAGTTTTAAATATTAGTGTGACAGTCTAACTTGCTGATGTACTATCATTCCATATTAGTGTGACAGTCTAAATGTTCAAAACGAGCCCAGTCAAAGGCTTTTGTGTAAAGATCTACCAGGTTATCTAGTGTGTCGACTCCATGCACTTCAAATAATTTCTTTTCAGCACAATGCCGTAGAAAATGATGACGAATGTCAATATGTTTTGTGCGACTGTGTTTTAGGGGATTGTTGGTGATTGAAATAGTCACTTTATTGTCTATCATAATAGGAGTAGGAGTGAAATTCAAACCATAATCGTGCATCTGCTGTTAGATCCAGAGAACCTGAGAGCAACTGCTACCTGCAGCAATATATTTAGCTTCACACATCGAGGTTGACACGCAAGACTGCTTCTTGCATTGCCATGAAACGAGCGTCCCTCCTAAGAACTGACAACCACCTATGGTAGACTTTCTTGTTATTTGCATCCTCCAAAGTCCGAATCAGTGAAAGCAACAAACTTCAAATCACTACCAGCTAAATACCATAACCCAAGTTTAGGTTTCCCTTTCAAGTAACGAAGAATCCGCTTTACCGCTTTCATGTGGGACTCCTTTGTATTCGCTTGATATCTGCCAGAAAGACATACTGCGAACATAATGTCGGGTCTTGAAGCAGTCAAGTACATCAGAGAACCAATCATTTCCCAGTATTGACTTGGATCAACATCCTCCACACTCTCATGATCTGCACCAAGATTGTGATTCACACAGATAGGTGTATTGAAAGTAGCGCAATCTTCCATTTTGAAACGAGACAAAATGTCATACACATACTTCGTCTATTGTATAAACATCCCATCCTTCTTCTGTTCAACTTGTAAACCCAAAAAGTAGGACAATTCACGCATCACACTCATCTCAAACTTGCTCTTCATTACCTCCTCGAATTCATGACACATGCTCTCATCTGAAGACCCAAAAATGATGTCATCAATGTATACATGTACCAGCAGAAAGTCTTCCTTCTTCCTTTTAATGAAAAGTGTATTGTCAATCTGACCTCTTTCAACACCATTCTTTAACAAATGTGCTGATAGTGTCTCATACCATACCCTAGGTGCCTGATGCAATCCATACAATGCCTTATCAAATCGATAGACTCAATCTGGATAGTCTGGATTAGTAAACCCATCTGGTTGTGAGACATACACTACTTCCTGGACTTTCCCGTAAAGAAACACACTCTTCACATCAAGTTGGAAAAGTTTGAAGCCCTTGAATGAAGCAAAAGCTAGGGACAAACGAATTGCTTCCAACCTTGCTACTGGTGCAAACACTTCATTGTAGTCAATCCCCTCTTGTTGATTGAACCCTTTCAAAACTAATTGAGCCTTATTCCTTATTACGATCCTCGGTCGTCTTTCTTGCACTTGAACACCCACTTGGTGTGTGACAACCAGAAATTTCCGGTCTTAATTAAGCGCTTAATGAAAAACAATACCATTATAACCAATGAAATTAGGCGTTAATTAACTCGATCAGGCCTTTGGAAAGCCTAGGAACGTCTACTTGCTTCACGTTACGCGATTTGATGATAATCGAGAACTTAACACGAATTTGAACGATAAGCGAACTAATACTGAACAACTACTAACAATGTCTAAAAATACGAATCTTGTACTTATATTTATCATACAGTTATAATTATGCGATAAATTTGGATCGTTGAACGTCACAAAGCACAATGTGGTAGTTACGCGGAAAACCAGAATGCACCGACAACAAAATGGAACTAACGGACTCGAGTTACGCCTCGACATTAATATATTATGATATATTTCGCTTCGTAATTGAATTTTAGTATTCGCGGTAGAAACCGGATCGAAAAACGGATAAAAACGGTGACCTTAGCAACATACGCAACTTTAACGCAACCGATAGATTTACGCGTCAAACAACGACCCCCGATATAATTTTAAACGTTTTCGAGTCCGAATAAATAAATTTCGATAAATCACCACGTTCGGGTTTTAAAAATGGGCTTTGGAATACGTAATGGGCTTGAAACACACCAACGGGCCTTGGGCCCAACCTGCATAAAACCCTAAATATATAAACACCCTTAACCCTAAAATCCCCTCATTTTCTTCAAAAGAGACCCTAGCACATACACTCACCTGCTTTTTCTCCCCTTCTCTTTCCCGGTCGCCGGATTCCGCCCCCGACCGGCGGCTCCGGTCGCCTTCTCCGGCTCACACCACACACACCGACACCTCACCCTCCCTCTTGCCTCCCTTCTAACACACACACACACACCCGCGAACATATACGCAGACAGAGAGAGAGAACTGTGGGAGAGGGAGAGAGATCGATAGAGAGATAGGTCAGTGAGAGTGAGGGGAGTCATAGCGGCGCCGGATCTCCCGGCCCAGGCAGTAAATGACGACAGGAGCGATGATTTGGTTCGTAAATGTCTTCAATTTAGTTTGGGTGCTCCAGTTTGGGTTATCACGGCTGTCGACCCCGGCGGTGATGAAGACGCTGGTGGTTGTTACCAGCGGCAGTAGTGGCGACCATGTTTTGGATCTTCGGTCCAGTTCTGGTTCGCGTCAAGTTTCGAGTTCAGTTTTGTCTCGGGTCTCGGATCTCAGCTCAATCCAGTCAACAGTTTCAACTCGGGTCTTGGTTTGGGTTCGAAAAGGGTCGCATCAGTTTTGGTTTGGGTTTGTTCAATTGCAGCTTGGGTTTGGTTCACACGGGTCGACTCAGTTCAAACCCGACTCAGTTCAAACTCGGTTCATGTTTCGTTTCATGTTTGAAACAGTTTCGGTATTTCAGTTTCGTTTCGATTCGGGTTTATTTCCGATTCATTTTAAACATTGAAGTGTTTGTTTCAGGTTCGGTGTTTGGTTCGGTTCGGTCAACAAAGTCAACGCGGTCAACTGATCAAACCCAGTCAACACGAGTCAATCCAGTCAAACCCGATCAACGGGTCAACCGGAGACTCGGTAAAAATTAATTACCACGTGAAATTTAATTATATTAGTTTATAATTATTATTAATAATTAGCGCGCGAAACCGAGCTCAAAACCGAACCGTAAACGAATAATTATCGCCTAAGAGTTAAAATAACAATTAAGTCGACGTACACTACTCGCGAATAATTATTAGTTAAAAACCTAATCGAAGCCACATTACGATATATATAAGTATATAAATCGGAAATAATATTTGGCATAAAACTATATTCTAACCCGACGAGAATGTATTATATATCATTTGTTATATTGATTGATTGCATTTTGACAAATAAAGCGACAACTAGTATTGTCGGGATCGTCCGAAGACAGAGGAAACTCTGTCCGATTTTTGTAAAATTTCGCGATACAAAACACGTTGAAATTCAAAAGCAAAATGTCCGAATTCAAACGATTGTTTATAAAATAAATACATATATTTATCTTGACGACACTTACGAATCGATCTGATAACATTTCAACGCGCGCGATTACAAGACAACAAGTTTCGGCAATCCGTTATAATAAAATATAATTATTTATATTATTTCAAATGTCAATGATTCGTGAATTAGTCTTCAAACATCGATAATTAAATCGAATGACAAAATAAGATTAAGTATATTGTTTATACTTATTTCGAAACGCCAATTTTTCGACGCTTTCACAAAACGAATACAAGGTGCGCGTTATTTCAAATGAACGAATACGGAAATTGTATAACACAAATATAATTATATATATTCGAACGTCGAGATTTTGAATACTTTCATAAAATAAATATAGTTATAATTATTTCAATCGTCGACGACGCGAACACTTATGATGCTTTCGAAGGATTTTATAACAAATTATATTTGTTATATTCGATTCCAATGCCAAACGAAGTGCGACACAATACGCCAGACTATTGCGCGAATACGAAACGTATTATCTATACGGATAAACATACGAGTACATATACATTATATCCTACGAAAACCACGTAGAGTCTTACTATTATCCGTTGACGTACATGACGACTAAATTTGATTTCATGAAATATAGTTAAGTTTATAAGTAAAGATATATTTCAAGTCGCTCGAAAACTAAGACAATTCTAAGAAAACCCTAGATTGGTTAATCGAGTTAAGACAATGACAATTTCATAGAATCGTATGAGTAACGATTCGGTAGAGCTCGGTATCACGTAGTATAGCTACGTCATTCTTAGAAACTTACAAGTTATTCCGTTTTAGGAGTACACTAGATTGCATGCTAGCAAGTTAAGTTGTGGAGACAACACTATGGAAATCACATTTAGCTAGTTTTGCACAAGGAAATCAAGGTGAGTTCATAACCCCCACTTTTTACCGTTTTACATTTTTATAAATGTTTTCGGTGGTGGAAAGACATGCAAGTTTTGCGAAAGCATACAATGTTTCGATAAACAAAAATCATATATTTCTAAACCATGATACAAATAGATTTCAATGAACTCAAATGGTTTACCAAAGGTTTGTGCTAAACTTACCGGTTTTCACAAGCTATACAAAACTTTTCGAAACATGCATGAGTTTTATGACTAGTGACGGGATTGTCATAGTCACAACCAGGGGGCGAGGCCCCAATTTTATTTATAACATGGGCTAGGCCCAATGACACGAAAACATGGGCTAGGCCCAATGACTAGAAAACATGGGCTAGGCCAAATGACAAGAAAACATTGGCTAGGTCCAATGATAAGAAAACATGGCTAGGCCCAATAACAAGAAAACATGGGCTAGGCCCAATAAAACATATTTATAACAATTGGTATGTAGCTATGGGATTAGATTATAACAGATCACTATGCGTAAGTAGGAAGATGACAATAGTAACCATTAATCACGTAGTGACCAAGGTGCAAAAAGTATAGATCTATCAAGTTTGAGACACGCTCCACTCCTGGTAAGTTAACCGGTTAGGAGTGCTTTTGTGATCCCAAAATGTCAAAGAAGTCTCGGTTTGGTTACTTACTTATGGCACATAGGTCAGTATATTAGCTACACACTAACAGATCCTTAGATTCCACTACATACTACGATTTCAACACCGGTTTACAAAGATAACAAAAAACATTTCAATACCGGTTTATTTACAGATACGATTGAAAACATTTTATCACTGATTTATAAACATAACGGTTATATGCATGGATTTGTAAACAATATGGAAAACATTTCAATAATGTTATACAGACGTGACATTTCAAATGCTTTGGGATACTATGATCCCACAAACCGGTTTTTCAAATGCAAGACTTTCAAATGTTTTATGATTCATTTGATACAAAAACAGACAAACTATGAACTCGCCAACTTTATGTTGATTTTTCGCATGTTCTTTCTCAGGTTATAATTTCAAGTATGGCATGGTTGAAATAGTGGAACCCATGGGGATTCGTGTAGTTAGCGAGCGTTCATTTACTAGAAAACTTAGCACTCACGTTATGCTTTAAAAATCTACATTGGAAAAATCAGGAATATTAAATGATTTAAAAACACTGTCATAATAATATAATATAGGAGGACCACTCGTTGATTTTTAAGGTGAATAACTAGTGATTTCCATGTTAAACACAACCTCAGTTTTACCAGTTTTTAGTTTAAAAACCCTTTTATTCAGTGTTCCAGGCATATAGCCTAAAAGGTAACCCTCATCAGCTACCTCACCGAATTTTTGCTTATCTTTATGTCGCACAATGGTGTAGGGTAATCCAAATGGTTCAAAGCCTTTTCAGTTTCATTTTCGGTTAAACAATACTTCGTGACATGTTTTGTTAAACCGTTTAATCATCAAAACTTTGTTCAGGACATAACAAGTTGTGTTCACAGCTTCTCCCCAGAAAAGAACTGGAAGCTTTGAATCAGATAGCATAGTCCTTGCAGCTTCAATCAACGTCATGTTTTTCCTCTCAGCGACTCCATTCTATTGAGGTATATAAGGAGCAGAATATTGATGTTTAATTCCCTTGCGAGGACAATAGAGATCAAGAATCTGATTCTTAAACTCCGTGCCATTATCACTCCTTATCATCTTGATCCGTGCATCATGGACATTTTTAAATTTTGTAAAAAGATCTATCAGTATCTCCGATGTCTCATCTTTTGTACCTAAAAAGAAAACCCATGAATATCGTGAGTAATCATCTGTGACAACCAAGCAATAGTAGTTTCCACCTATACTCCTTACGTTCACCGAACCGAATAGATCCATATGAAGTAATTCATAAGGGGCATCTATGGAATTTATTGTTTTAGACTTGTGAGGTTTCTTATGTTGTTTTCCTTTTTGACATGGAAGACATTTATCTTCCACGTGAAACCTCTAAACCATTCTTAGTAATATAATTCATTTTTCGGTAGTGGATGTGGGCCATGCGTCTGTGCCACAACAATGACTCTGCCTCTGATGCTTTTGATAGTAAACACACTACCACAGTGGAAGAGTCCTTAGCACCCATGTCCATGACATAAGTGTCATTTCTCCTTGGCGCTCTCATCACTATCCAATCATCCGGTATCACCAAACCAGGTTTCAACACCAAAGCTTCTGACTTTGTAAAGTGGACCGAGTGACCTTTGTCGCAAACTTGAGACACGCTCATCAGATTGTGCTTCAGCTGCTCAACATAGTTCACTTTGTCAAGTGTGACCTTCCCGTTAGTCACCTTTCCTCGACCGGTAATGTGCCCTCCTTTAACACCTGCAAAATTCACATAACCACCATCTATATTCTCAAACTAGGTCAACAACCTCGCATCCCCAATCGTGTGTCTGGAGCAGCCACTATCAACATACCACAAGTTAATAATCCTCCTTAGCAGCTCCTTCACATCCAATCAAAATTAGTTAGATTGGGGGACCCAAGCCTTAATGGTCTTGGATCTTCCAGATTCATCACAGGAACATCCATCCAATACCCATCACTCCTAACAGGAGTCTTGGATCTTAGACCTGTTGATGGAAATGGTTTTTGATTTCCACTGGGTCTGTGGTTTTGAGGTTTCCTAAACATGTTTGGACTTTGCGACCTTTGGAAATTATGATTTTAGTTCCATGAATTTTGATGAAAATAATTTCTAAAGCCATTGTTATAAAAATTTCGACTACCAAAATTTTGGTATCGAGTTTGATATTGACCTTGACTTCTGAAACTACTTGATTTACCATTAAAGTTATTCATCTTTGGTGAACTACTTCTAGGTCTTTTAGATCTGCATGATGTAGATGCAGGCTGAAATCTTTGTTGATTTATTTGAAAACGAGGAACTTGGTGAGTTCCTTTTTCAGCCTTATCTACACCAACAGCAACACTTTGTTGCTTGGTAACATATATCCATGATGAATTAGTAACCTTCTTCTCACCATCATCAAGTTTTTTTGGTGATTTTTCTATCTTACTCTCACTCACCTGTGCTTCATTCTTTTTGATAGGACAACAGCTATCTACATGTCCCTTTTCGTGACATTTGAAGCACGATTTTCTAGCTGAAGACTTCTTAACTAAAGTCTCTGGTTTAGAGTCATCAAGTGATAATGATGATGATGATGCTTTGAAGGATCTTGTTTAGTTTGCTTAGTTTCTAATTTTTCTTTGGTTTTGTTTTTAGCAAACTGCACATTTGACTCTTTTGTAATAACAGTGACCTCTTCATTCTTATCACTCCCTTGAACAAAATCAACTTTTTTAATAAAAACTTGCTTTTGATTCTTCGGGTGTGTATTGTTTGTTTTCAAACGGTGTCTCTGGTATTATCTTTCTTGGCATTCTCAGTCACATCAACATCTTCTGATGTGGAACTACCAGGTGTAGTTGACACAAAGTCTGTAAGCTCTTCTTCATCTGGCAAGAAAGCATAGGCATGACCAAGAGGTGGTGGAACTTCATTCAAACATTGGAATCCCACACATGTCTTGTCATTACACTTCTTCAGGCCATTCATCATGTGTTTCATAACAAAAGATGAATCTCTGAATAGATTTAATTTCTTTTCAAGTTCACAAATGTTAAGATGTGCTTTATACAACTCTTTGCATTTTTTAGAAATTTCTTTTGTTTTCTCACTCATCGTATCATGAGCTAAGTCAATAATTTGAAGCTTTTCATTAAGCTTATAGGTTAGAATATTGATTTCTTCTTCATAACCTTTAATTTTCTTCAAATATAGTGACTCATTTCATTTTACAGGAAAGTTTGATTCTTTTAGGTTTGAGAGCTTATTTACCAGACTTTGGTTTTGTTTTGTGAACGTGTCAACTTCACTTTGCAGTTCACGACATTTTAAACAAACAGAACTACCAGAGTTAGAATGTACCTCTTCTGTTGATTTGCTTAGATCAGCCATGAAAGCAGCAAAATCAGCAGCCATCTTGTTCTCTGCAACATTCTGTTCTCCATCAGCTTTTTCACCAACCTTCTCTCGCTCTGCCTCAGCATCAGCTTTCACTTCTTCATCAACAACTGGGCTATCTCAGCCATGAACGCCTGTGAGGCATTGTAATCACCCTCCCAGATGAACACTCCAATCATAAGAACCCTCTCTAGCAGTAGAGATCAGGGCCTTTGATCCAGTGTTGTTGACGCATTCCTTTTGCTTGAACCATGACCAGGAGAATCTGAAAGGATGAATTAGAACGAGATTCAGTTTTTGGTCATTGACATTGTCTAGCAAAATGTCCGTAGTTTTGACAATTGTAACACTTCACTTAAGACTTGTCAAAACGCACACTCTTTCCAACGAACTTCATGCCCGTTCTGTTCATGAACCTCTTCACTCTCCTAGAGATCATGGCCATTTGCCACTGCAAATCCATCTCCTCTAGGTAATCAGGGTCAATCTGATCATAATCTTCATCAAACATAGCAGGATCAGATATTCTTCCATGATTGTAGTTCTCGTAGGAAGCAACGAAAGAAGCAAGCAATGCTAAGTGATCTTCAACACTTTTGACACTCAGAGCCATAGACCTAGTACTGCTATTACTATTACTTGATTGTTGTCTTTTTGTCCCTTACGAGCCTCCTGAAGCAGCAATAAAACATACTTCACCCTCCACATTTGTCACAATCTGCTCATTTTCACATGAAAGAAATGCAGTTGCAGTATCACTTGAAGCATTGTTGGAAGATGAAGGTGTAAGCCCTTTATAAATCCCTGGATCTTGAACCAGATCATATCCAGTCTCCTTCTTCTTCCTATTGAGCTCATATGCTCTTAATTTCCCAAAAACCTCTTCCAAGTCTTTCATTTCATAATCAGCTTCACCCTTTATCATTAAAGTGTAAATATCCCACTTTGCAGGTAAAGCATCTAGCAATTTATCGTTTATCTCCACATTCGTGTATCCCTCTATGTCATAATTTTCCATTTCTGACATCCGATGATAGTATCTCGTGATAATATCTTCAAGGGACTCACTCCTCATGCCTTTAAACACAGCAAATTGTTTCTTCAGCAGATTAACCTTATTCTTCTTCACACCAGTATTGCCCTCATACCTCTTCTCTAGGGCATCCCACATCTCTTTCGATGTAGTATAATGCTTGAATGTATGTTTGATTCCATCAGGTAACGACATATTTATAGCAGCTAAGGCTTTCTTCTCAGACTCAGACATTCTCTTTTCAGCTTCAGACATATTCACATAAGCAGTGACACGTTATCTTCCCTCAAAGTCATGAGTGGGGTTAGCGTACCCATCTTGAATACAGATCCATATCCGTATGTCCTTGTATTCAATAAACGACTGAAACCTATCCCTCCAGGTAAGATAATTCTCTACTTTCAGCATTTTTGGAGGTTTGTTAGTTGTGCCAGCCTCGTGCTCCATTCTTAACAGTTCATTTAGGTTAGACATATTTGACATTTTTACCGAACCGGATCGTTAAAAACGTTAAAACTTGTCCGAAATGAGTGGTCACCAAATTTACTGTTAGACTCGTCTCGACAATACGATTCTAATTATGTATATTGTCTAATACGATTCTAATTATGTTTTTTTTTGTCCTAAACATCACACGAGTCTAACTGTGGAACCGGTTTGTTAGGATTGTCTATGGATCAAATTCTATGTCCGAAAACGTTTAACTTCGGTTACATCAGCTGATTAACTTTCTACCTTTTTGTATAGAACTCGGAACAGTACCAAATCCGGAACAGTAACTCGGATATTCAATCCGATATTGAAACCCGGAACAGTAATCCGAGGTGGTGATTTGGAATAGCGATCCGAGATGGAATCCAGAATGTACTATTCTGATCCAAAATGGAATCCGGAATAGACTATTCTGATCCGAGATGGAATCCGGAATAGGCTATTCTGAAAGGAGATGGAATCCGGAATACACTGCTGATCCGAAATTCAATCCAAGATGGAATCTGAGATAGGCTTCTCTAATCCGAAATGCAACTCTGATGATCCGAATTGCACCTTTCTGATCCGAAATTCAAGTTTGATGATCCGAATTGCAAGTCTGATGAGCCGAAATGCAGGTTTCTGATCGAATTCAAGTCTTCAATCCGAAATGCTTTGCTGTTAATCCGAAATCGCTGCAAAACCCTAGAACAGCAGCCGAAACCCTAAAATAGCCGTCAAAACTTCAAACCAGCCTCCAAAAACATAAAGAAACCCAACTTTTTCTGCTGTTACGATTCTGAACCAAGCAAAATCAAGAGCCGAATGCTCTGATACCAATTGTAGGTCCCCTAATCCGTATGGATCTTCATAGAATCGCCAATCCAATCTAGAGTGCAGAATCCCCTAGATCAGATTTCACAAAAAACCAAACAAGAGCACGAACACAATTACTTTCAAACTGTCTTCTATTGATTATCTAACCCAAGTGTTTACAATAAATTCAAGACTCTCTCTCAACTCTCTCTAAAGTAATTCTCTGATCAACTGAAAGAGCAACTAAACCAGCAACCTAAACCCTAATGCAAGCCTCCCTTTATATAGAGACAGGTTATGCAACTGGGCTAGGGTTTCACCATATGCTGTATAGTGTCTAGATTAGCCAATTACTTCTAATTAACTATTACAAAACTAAACCCGCTAACCGTTTATCATTTTACTAATTACAAGATATCCAAATACAAAACCTAAGCTGTTGTCACAAATATGCACCAACAACTTTCATCATTAGAAGCAGGAGAAATCTCTATTTTTTGAAAGTTTTGGGATTCTGATTCAGATTTAGTTTCAAAAGTTTTATCTAAATTAACAGAGGGGGGTTGCTCATTTTCTGTCATTTCATAATTAGTCCATCGTTCTTTGTTTGAAGAATCTGATTTGCCCGATTCTTCTAGTACTATCCTAGTGTCACTCATTACAGATTCAGTTGGTTGGTTGATTTCCTCACTGTCAACCCTAGGATTAGCATCAACAGATGGTACTTCCTGAAAAAAACTTCTAGTCTCTTCAGTAGGAATTGAGGAGACCGAATCATCTGTCGATGTTGAACCTGTAGCAAAATTGATGTTTTCATCACAATAGTTATCACATTCATTATCAGGATTCATAACATTAGCATTAGATGAAGAATCAGAATAAAAAACATCTAAGTTATCAACACAACCAACATTGTTTGAGAACTTAAATTGTTTAGCAAGAAATTGATTCAAAATGTCAAAAGCAGGTTTATAAAAATCATAATCAGCAGCTGAAGAATTTGAATTCAGATATTCTTCTTTATCACCATCTGTAATATCCTCAACTAATATTTCTTCTGCACATGAAGTAGAAACGTTAGTAGTGTTCACTGAGTCAGTTTCAGTTTCAGGAGGATTTTCACTTTTTGATTTTGTGGGTGATGTTGTTGCCTCGTCTTTAGGCGTCATTTTCTCTAAATCATCTGAACTACAAGAGGGATTGTCACCATGTGAAAATGGTGTGGAAGTGAAGAAAACATCATCCTTTTTGAGTTCAGTTGGCTTAGAGAACTTTGGGTAATAGGGCTTCCAATGTTTTGAAACATAATCTGATGGTTTACCATACATCATATTTTCTTCATTTTCTAGTTCAGCCTCAGATTCAGGCATTCTTGTGTAGTTATGATTATATGACGGAGGAACCCTATTATAACCAAGGCCTTTTGTATAATTTTTCTGATAGTTAAGCTGTAGATCACACAAGTCCTTGACTAGCTTGCTGGAAGTTTCAGTTTTTTTAATATTTATTTCATTTTCTATAAACTTTCCTGTCAAGGAATTTCGCTTGGCTAAAGCTTCTTGAAGTTCTACATCCTTTTCAGCTAATTTTAGCTTATAGTTGTATACCCAACATTGTTGTTGGTTCAAGTCAAGCTTTAGCTGAGCTATGTCTTGTTTTTGAGCTTCGACCTTTTCCATAAGAAGCTTGTTCTAATGTTTAAGGACAATGTTATGTGAAGCAGCTTGTTGATATTCATATACAAGAGTTGAATTGTGGGCGTGCATTTGTGATAATTAAAACAGACAACTATCTGAACAGAGAATGCGATTTACCATTTCGGAAAGATCAGGTGTCTCAGTTGTCCGCGCCATTATGCAGTGATTGCTGTTCTTAGAAAGATTCAGAGTTTCCAACTAAGCTGCCGCATCTGCCTAGTTGAATCCTTCATGTTGTTATGCCACCAAAGTTGTTGATTTCCCGTCAAAGCTACTCGAGGGACTTGAAGCAGATTTTGAAGGATAGACTGGTATCAGCTGTCTGTCACTACTCTTTATATCTGCGACTCTAGATGAAACAAATCCAGATTGCGGCTTCTTGCAATCTCGAGCAAAATGTCCTGGTTCATGGCAACTATAACACCTTAGCTTATCTTTTGTCAACCCAGTCTTCATATTTGACAATGGTTGCCTCCCGTACTTCTTTTGAAATTTGTTGACACGGAAAGCAGCCATAGCCAAATTCCAGGACACGTCAATTTCGAACAAATCCTCCTCCGTAATTTGATATATTTCAGTTGGAAGAACAGATGGGGGAGTCAGGTCACCTGCTAAGAAGGCATTTAAACTGTTAATCATTGAGGCAGCTATGGCCAACTTCACCTCATTCTCTTTAGTGAGAAAAGTAGAATTGGACACAGCTTGAGCAGGAGCCGGTGCAGGAGCAACAGATTGAGGAATGTCGCCTTGTTGAGCTGTAGCAGGAATAGCGGGACTGTACACCATGTTAGGATACTCAGCATGATATTATGTCTAAACCTGCGCCGCCGAAATCATAGTAGGAGTCTGAGACTGAAGACCATAGACATACTGGGTCTTCTGTGGTGAGGCGAGACGACTGTACACCAAGTTTGAGCTACCTGGTGTGTGAGAACTCCCTTGCAAAGGGCTGTAAACAAGATTTTGAGAAATTAATGCTACATTTTGCCCTGTAATATCAGCCGCCATCAGACTGCTTTAATGATTGATGTCTCTCTAGTTATTATCTATCTCACATGATTTAAGAGTTGCAATCATTTCTGTGAGAGTGACATCGTTTAGGTTTTTATCTTCTTGATCATGCCAACATCAGCATCCCAGATCTTTGGTAATGAATTTAACAGCTATCTGTTCATGGCACTGTTTGTAAGAGTGATTTCGGCTGAAATCATCTGAGAGACAAGCTTAACATATCTTCTAATTTGGTTCTCAATGGTTTCCCCATAAATATCGTTAAACGAGTTGAACTGTTGATTCAGCTGATTAACTCTGCTTGCCTTCATATCAGCATTTCCCTCATGGAGAATCTGTAACTCGCTCCACACTTCTTTAGCTGTTGCAATTTCTGATAGCTATAGAAATGTCTGGACCGAGTGCTATTGTTAGAACATCTGAAGCTTTCTCATCTTCTTCGATTATTTTCACATCTTTAGGAGTCCACAAGTGACTTGATTTAGGAATCTTTGTATCTGAATCTCTAGCGGTACTATAAACTATTATTCGAGGACCGTTCATAATACATCTCCAAACCCCAGGCTCTTTGGCCTTGTAGTACTGCTCAAATCTAAATTTCCCCTCCTAGTATTCATCTCCGTATAGCAGACGAGGTACCTTAGTTGAAGTGCCCATGACTTGATCTAACTCTTGATGAAGAGCCAGTGTCTGTGATTGCAGTGCTGCCAACGTGGCATTGGTCAAATATTAAGCGGTCATATAACTGTTCATTATTATTAACTTTATTAAAATGCCAAGTAAATTGAAGTTAATTTTAAATTTTTATAATGAAGAGTGATCCGAAACTAGTCTTTAATGTAAGTCCAAGATGAGTTCGAGATGAGTCTAAGATGAGACAAGTCTGAGATGAGTCCAAGATAGACAGGTCCGAGATGAGTCCGAGATGGGACAAGTCCGAGATAAGAAACCGAAATAATTCTGAGATGAATATCCAGAAAGGAATCCGTGATGATATGATCCGAAATTGAAATCCAGAAAGGGTCTGAAATTGAAATCTGGAAAGCAATCCGAGATGATATGATCCGAAATAGAGAACCATGTCCAGAATGAGAACTTGACCCGGAATGAAAGCTTGATCCAGTATAAGAGACTTATCCAGAATAAGAGTCGTATCCAGAATGAAATCCTTATCCGTGATAAGAGTCCATATCCGAAAACAACAATATCCCCAAATTCCTACAAGAGACAAACACAAACTTTTAAACAGTAATCCTTATCTGGAATATGAGTATTCGGATAAGGTTGTTGAGAATGTTGAGGAATAGTAGTTCGAGATCAACCCGAGATGGATGATCTCGTTCGTGTTCTTCGGGATCTTCAACAGTACCCAATCCGAAATACTTGAATGTTCTTCGTGTTCTTCGGAATCAACAACTATACCGAATCCGAGATGCTCAAAAATTCTTCCTGCTCTTCGGAATAGTAGCAATGCGAGATGAGAACATCATCAAACTTCAACAGTAACAACCCGGGTTGAAAAGTAACGATTCTTCAACTCTGAACAGTTCTTTGATCTGCGATACCTAGAGCCTGTTTGTACAGCAGGCTCTGATACCAGTTGTAAGTCTAGAAATCGGATCTAACAGGTATCGCAAGACTAATCGATTGTGGAAATAAAGATTAGAATGAAGAACAAGAACAATCTTTAATCAAAGCAACTTGCATACACCAAAATAGTATCTGATACAATTTTTTCAATAATAATTGACTAGCCCCAAAACATTAACCTAATATATGTACTTATACTAATCATATATCCCACTAGTTACAACCCTAGGCCCATGAGGCTCTAGGAAGCCCAAATCCCTTAAGCTTAGCCCAAATGTAGCACTAATGTGTAAACCTTTAGTTATGAGCCTAACAATACCACTCTTGTTTCCACTTATGCATACTAGATACACGTGCGCCAAGAATCTCTAGTATGGATGTAACAACTTGTTTGTAGTCAGAGGATACGATCCTTCATAACTCATTTTGTCGAGAACTTGAATCGCTTTTTCTTTTTCGTATTCTACTGATCGTCAACGCGTCTCCAAACAATAACACCTCTCTAGTCGTTTGTTTTGATCAGGATCTCCTTGTTTTGAATCATAGATCTAATCACAATGTCTCCTTTATTTACAGTAGCGTTGTTTCAGAACTCACGTATCCAATCTTCACGGATAATTGGATTTTCGCAAAAGACGTGAGTAAGTCGACATGTGTTTAGTCCCACTATCATAGACTTGTATACTTCGTGCCCCTTAGGAGGTTCACCCAAATAACAAGAAACATTCATGCTTTTCTCGAATCAAGGAACGTGCACAGATTTATCAACTGCCTTCTTCCTGGTGTCTTCACCAAACACCTCGAATTAGACGATTATCTAGAGTGCTAATCCAAGGAATATTTTCAAGTTTGACCATAAACTTGGTGAAAACTATATTCACTGATCACAATTTAAAAAAAAACATTGATTTTAAGTTAAAAAATCAACTGATTAAATGAGTTAAATATAAAACAATCAGTTTTTAAAGCGATCTGGGCCCAAAGATTCGATGAACAGTCCCGCATATACTCCACCGAGCCCAACTACATATGGTGTGCGGTCCACACATGAGTGTGCGTACCAAACACCAGTGTGCGAGCACATCGATGTCTTTTAACTCAATATGCAAGGGGAATTTTTGTAAATTCAAAGTATATCACACATATTTGATTGGTCAAATACCGTACACCCATTCTGGTCAACAGAGTCAAACTACACACTCCTTTGGTCAACCGGTCAACCCGTATACTCCTTTTAAATGACAAACTGGTAATAAAGCAGTGTGCGAGGGTATAATAGTCAAATCTAGTGTGCGACTGGCTACACCCAGCGCGTATCATCTTCTCTAGTATCCTAAACAACTTTTCGGCTCTACTTCATATCCCTATCAACCTGCAAACGACTAGAAATCCTAACATCTCTTCTAGGTTCATCAAAAACATCTTCAATCACTACCATTTTCAAATTCCTTTGACAATTCATGAACTCGATAAACCCTAATGACTTGTTATCAATTTAACACACAAATTAAGCACCAACCATTAGATTTTCCTTAGACGCAGACATTTTGAATTGAAAAAATTGGATTTTTTTATGATAATCTCAGTTAAAGAAGACGATGAACAGAGAGAATGGCGCGTGATGTGTGTTTTTTGAAAAGTGATGGAATGATGTATAGCCATCAAAAATAACTTTATTGATTTTTCCCTAAACCCCCTTTTTAATATAGTGGGCCCTCCAATCAACATCATGAACATGTTTAGATTTTCTGGGTCCCACCAAGTGTGCGGTGGGCCCAACTCAAATCTTGAGACCAAAAACAACTTCAATTTTCGTGCGAACAACTTTTGAAGAAAAACACGGTCTTTTCAACTCTTGAACACGGCCACATTTTCAATAATAAAAGTATGTACATACTAATATATCATAGCAAAAAACACACGCAAATTTGTTTGCAAGCACTTTTCTCACGGGATCAAATCACGGTGTTTCACGCCAGACTACGCTTATCAACACTAATTTACTTTGGGTGATCCGAGCGATTGCTAGTATGTTTGTCCCCTTAAAGTTATCTACTTAGGCCTTTTCCATATACCAGTCTACAACTGATTTATCATGTTTTGGTTTATTGAAATATTAACACCTAAAAAAGTCACAATCAATTCCAGGAATTTTAATCCGAACACTTTATGATGCATGTAGTTTCCCTACCATATATTTTCACAAGCCTCGTCTAACATTCTGAAACCTTGACTTGGACTTGGTTGAGAAGAGAATAGAATAGATCATATACAAAGATATGGATATAATATACAAATCAAATGGATTTTCCAATTTGATGTAGGTTTTTAGGGTTTCTTTTGGGCAACAAAGGGCCTCTTTCGGGTCTGATTGATCTATTGCGCGACAACGTACAACTAGGTCTGCATGTATCTGGATGCAGTAGAAGCTGACGTTGCCTAGCACCTCCAGGTCATTGCTTACGCAAAACAGAGGAGATACACAACTTCGTCAAAAAAGATTTCAGAACTAGAATAAAATTGTGTGTATCGGGATGTCACACAGGCATTCAAATAAAAGTGTCATAATGTGATTTTATGTTCTGCACAGAACCAATCAAAGTTTTCCAGCCATCAGGATAAAGCCTACCAATATATCGCTCTAGAGTTAGACCTGTAGGTCCCCTATTCCTTATGGATCTTCACAGAATAGTCTATCTAATCTAAAGTGCGGAATCCCCTAGATCAAATTTCACCGAAACAAGAACAAGAACACGAAAACAATTCCTTTCAAACCGTGTTCTATTGATTATCTAACACAAATGTTTACAATCAATTCAAGACTCTGTCTCAAATCTCTCTGAACAACTAAACCAGCAACACTATCAACCGAACCAGTAGAAACATCAACCTAAACCCTAATGCAAACCTCCCTTTATATAGAGATAAGTTATGCTATTAGGCTAGGATTTCCCTACATGGACTGCTAACGGGTTTAAGGCCCAATTCGCCTATCATGCACTATTTAGTGTCTAGTTCAACCTAATTACTTCTAATTAACTATTACAAAACTAAACCCGCTAACCGTTTATCATTTTACTAATTACAAGATATCCAAAGACCAAATCTAAGCTGTTGTCACAAATATGCACCAACAAACTCACCTTGACAATAGCTTCATAAAATAACTTTGGGTTCAGACTTCTTGCAATCTTCAACATCTTTAAAAAACATTGGTCTTTGGATAGCTTCAGCTTTAATTTCGTCTGTCAGCAACAGACTCCCCCTAAGCTGATGTAACCAATCACCAAATCTTCTAAATCGTTAGCGTTTGAGTAAACTCCAGCTTAGCACTTGCATAGCAATCCTCAAAAAAAACTCTTCAACTTTGACTGCAATATAGAAAGGAGGTTCTACCATGCATCCAAGCAAACTCCTATTGACTAAACTTCTCAGCAACACACGGCTACAATCTGTATAATATAAAACCAACATCTCGAGAAACTATGAGAATTTTCAACACAAGTTAAACAAATTTTTATTGTTCAAGAAATAGTAAAACTGTATCACAGATTAAGCACTTCTCAACACAAACCATATACTCAAAATTTTAAGCACACATAATCTGCACGATCGTAAGAATTTTGAACTCATCTTCTAACACCGTCTCCCCCTATCGGTACAACTCCTCCATGAACAACCAATATCCGTACATTAAGAAGATACAAGAAAATTAAATATTTTCGGATTTTTATATTTATTGAAAGCAAGTAAACAATAAAATAATAAACACTCTGTTTTTGTGAGATTCACCGGTAAGAAGATCATATCAGCAATATCAAACTGTTTTCACACTATTTTATAATTCTATATGCAATATTCATGAAAAGCAGTTCAAGACGATTACCAGTATTGTTTATCCACTTAAACAAAATCCATGAACATTTCAAGTAACATTACCTCGTGAATAGTTTAGATAATGCATAATGATATACTAGTGTATCCCACTTCAGGACATACCCCCATTATCAAGGTATGGACAAAAATTAATTATAGTAGGTGAGTATACCGAAATTCATCCTTTTGAATTACAACATTAGATAATTGGTGATCAGGTCAGTACTTCCGTACAACAAAGAGACCAATATCCAACGAGGGTTAGGACAAATACTAAATTTTGGTATGAATAATGCAATTTGCACATTTGAATGACTCTCTAGGAGAGCTACTTTAATTTTTTGGATTTGGCATTTTAGCTCTTGTAAGATATCCTGGTTGTGCCTAGGTTAGCATATATCTGGATGCAGCAGAAGGACAACCTTGATACCTCAGATGAAATAACGATATAAAGACCTAAAACCTCAGATTTTGGCAATGTATCAACACAACATTTCAGGTTATAAAACCATACACCACTGATATGTTACCCACTCATACACAGATTATTATATTTGTATCACCACAGTAAGTTGAATATTTCATGCCTTTTTCCTACTGGCAGATCATATGATGAAGCTGCTATCGCACTTAAACACTTTTAATTTGAATTTCAGTGGGACAGTCTAACTTGCGGATGTACTATCATTTTTTCTTTTTCACACAGTGAAAAACTCATTTTTGATTTTCTATTTTTTATGTTTTTGATTTTTGAAAAGCAGTAAATTATTTACAAAATATTCTTAAGGAAAAATGGTTATTCAGGATTCCTCATCCCGTTGAGTTCGACTAAATGTTCAAAACGAGCCCTGTCAAACGCTTTTGTGTAAAGATCTGCCAGGTTATCAAGTGTGTCGACTCGATGCAGTTCAATTAATTTCTTTTCAGCGCAGTCCCGTATAAAATGATGATGAATGTCAATATGTTTTGTGCGACTGTGTTTTACGGGATTGTTGGTGATTGATAAAGTGGCATTATTATCTATCATAATAGGAGTATGAGTGAAATTCAAACCGTCATCACGCATCTGTTGTTGGATCTAGAGAACCTAAGAGCAACAGCTACCGCAAAAATATATTCAGCATCACACGTCGAGGTAGACAAGCAAGACTGCTTCTTACATTGCCATGACACTAGCCTCCCTCCTAGGAACTGACAACCACCTGTGGTAGACTAACTTGTAGATTTGCAACCTCAAAATTCCGAATTAGTGAAAGCAACAAACTTCAAATCACTAGCAGCTAGATACCATAACCCAAGTTTAGGTTTCCCCTTTAAGTAATGAAGAATCCGCTTCACGGCTTTCATGTGGGACTCCTTTGGATTCGCTTGATATCTGGCACAAAGACACACTTCGAACATGATGTCGGGTCTTGAAGCAGTCAAGTACATCAGAGAACCAATCATTGCCATATATTGAGTTGGATCAACTCCTCCTCACTCTCATGATCTGGACCAAGATTGCGATTCTCACAGATAGGTGTATTGAAAGTAGCGCAATCCTCCATTTTGAAACGAGACAAAATGTCATACAGTAAGTCCCAAATCAGATTCGGATCACAGTGGTTTTTTGTTATCACCCAAACAACTATAGATTAGTTGTTTGAATGTGTGAAAGTTAAGAAAAACCAAAATAAGAAGATGAAGAATCTTGAATGTATCAAACAACTAGTGTTGTATATGAAATCCTAATAACATATAATCAATAGCAGCACCTGGATATTCGGATGTAAGCACAATAGAAAAAATCAAAACACAAGAGAATCACCAAAATCTGTCCAAGAAACTTGGACAATACATTCATTGAAAAACACATTTATACAAACTGACTACCCAGCGTATCTAACAAATACGCTAGGTTGCTAAATACACCGCTACCATATAAGTTTCATACAATTGCACTTTGACCCTTCAAGATTATCTAACTATTATAAACCAGCTCAAAATGTTCTAACAATATCCCCCCTAGACCGTTGCGTACTTGAGTTTCTTCAATCTTGTTTCAGAGCTTTAGGGTCTGCGGCTGGTCCTTGATCTTTATCTTACACATCTTGATCAGTAGGTTGGTCGGTTGTTTCTTTGATTGTTTCTTTAGAGCTTAGATTAACAAAAGCTTCACTTGAGGGTTGTTGGAACTCCGTAGTGGCTTCATATGTGGATGAAACCGGAGTTTGAGAGTGAGATGCAGCTTGAGATGGTGAGGGAGCTTTCTTTAGGGATGATGACTTGTGCTTCCTTTTTCTTTTTTTTTCTTGCCTCCTCTTTTTCTTTCTACTTCTCGATTCTGAGTACAATTTCCATCAATTCTATCTTTCTTTCTCTAGCCCGCTCCACAGCCCTTTGAAATAACATTCCTTCTTCTCTGTACTCATTTTCGGCTCCAACGTGGATTTTGTGACCATAGAGAATGTTAAGATCGGAAAGACAGAACATGAAAACATCCATCGGGTCTAGAATACGAATATCTTCATTAGAGACCAATCTGATCACTGCTTCTCCCGTCTTCCCATTGTAGAACCACTTCTTGAAATTTGTAAGCATGACGGGCTGTTCTGGTGGGATTTTGACTCTTGTCTCAACTTTAGCAGGATCGATGACCCATGTAACCATTCCCTTTCCGGTGATAGGATCTTTTGTGGTTTTTGACACTCTTCTTCATGGTCGTTGTGGCTTGAAAACTGTGAAACCCCAATTGCATTCTCTCAAAATGAGTCTTGCAAAGTGAGCTCTGATGCTGCTGTTGGTTGGGTTTATTAAGTCTAGCCTGCCAAGTTCTCGAATATCCCATCTTTGAAGGCTTTTCATATCAGCTCCGGTCTTGAAGTGCTGAATGACTCCACCTCGTCTCTTCACAATGAACATCCCTTTGAGATTACAGTACTTCCAGCTTATAAGTCTATCGGTAACTTCAGATTTTTCAACAGTGACCACCAGATAGAAGTCTGGAAGTTTTTCTCTTTCTTTCCGGAACCACTCTAGATGCATTAGAGTTACTGAGTCACCATCCTCAGTTTCATAGACAATATCTTCTTCCAAACCCCATTCAACGAATCGAGCTGGCATTTCATCTCTGTCCACCTCCTCTTCTTCACTTTCGTCATCCTCAGTGACGTTCACCGCAGATTCTAAGCGCTTTTTCTTCTTTTCTGCGACTGCAGCCTTTTGTTTTTCTTCTTCAACCTTGAACTTCTCATAGTAAAAAATGTCTGTGGATGAGAACATCGGTTGAATGTCTACTTTGGTGCAAAGTTCTCTGATCATACCGTACATCTTTTCCATTCCATCCTTCTGAAATCTCACGAATCTCGTTTGTTCTTTGACATATGCGTGGAGTTCTTTGTTTTTCTTTCGTTGCTCCCTCAGCTTTTCACGAATAAAGTTCGTGTTGCTTACCTGATGGTTCAACAAGCAGATCTCCTGAGCTGGGCCTTTCCCAATATCTTTCACCAGCATATCATACAGATCCTGAAATGGACGCGGTCTTCGAGGAGCTAGTTGGGGCATCTGCCTTGGTTGTTCTTCTTTCGACGATCCATCCCCTGTTTTCTTACACTTCTGAGGGGGAGATAAACTTGGAGCTTCTGGATCGACAATCAATTGATCAACAAACTCGTCTAACTGTTCTTGCTCGGTAGTGACTGTTACTGGCGTTTCAGATTCTGTCATATGACGCCTCTTTCTTCTAGTTTCTCTTTTCTCTCTTTCTTCGTCCTCGTGGATTACAAGGAGATTTTCAATGTGCTCGCGATGTTCTCTTGTGCCTCCTACCCTGAAGCTGCTTTCCATTAACCATTCTTGAGAAGAGGTATCTTTTCGTTTCTTTGATGGGTCCCCTTCCTTCATAAGTTGCTTACCTTTATTCTTTCGAACTATCTGCTCAGTTTCCTCTTCTTCCTCATCTACTTCCTCATCAACATCTCCTTGTCTCTTTCTTTTTACCCATTGTCTGTATTTCTCATAGGCTGCTTTCACAACGGGATATCTTTCTTCCCTATACATCCACTAGTGCAGCAGCACCCATTCTTCAGTTTTTAGCTCTGTAATTTGACGACCTGTCGGCAACTGAAACTTGTATAGATCGCCATCATGAGGGAGATTTGGATGTTGGCCGTTGATGAGGAGCTGAACAAACTGTGGGTACATGGCCCATGTGGAGGAATTGGCGTTATCAACCATGCAGTAAAAAGGTAAGACCCGAGATATTGAATGGCTGTTTTGTGCTGAGGTTGAGCATAGCAGCCGACCATTGTAAATTCAAGCCATCATATCCTACCTTTCTGTGTGCCAAGCTCATAGCAAATACATGTAGAATGAATCTCCAGTCCTTTGTAAGCCCCTTTCTTTTGATCTCGTTCTTCTCTCTGAAATCACCAACATGCCTCATCCCTTTAAAGCCATCGAGGATGTCATCATTCTTAACTCTGAGCGGATCACTGTAAAAAAATATATACTTTAATTCATACATAAAATATATTTGGATTATTAATAAAATAGAAAAGAAAAATTAAAATGAATTTTATAAAACCGCTAATATTTACGCCAGACCAATTACCCCAGACATGTAACACGAGACACATAGACAACTACGCTGAGAAGGATTATTTACAACTACGCCGAGAAGGATTCTTATGGAAAAATGGTTATTCAGGATTCCTCATCCCGTTGAGTTCGACTAAATGTTCAAAACGAGCCCTGTCAAACGCTTTTGTGTAAAGATCTGCCAGGTTATCAAGTGTGTCGACTCGATGCAGTTCAATTAATTTCTTTTCAGCGCAATCCTGTATAAAATGATGATGAATGTCAATATGTTTTGTGCGACTGTGTTTTACGGGATGATTGGTGATTGATACAGTGGCATTATTGTCTATCATAATAGGAGTATGAGTGAAATTCAAACCGTAATCACGCATCTGCTGTTGGATCTAGAGAACCTAAGAGCAACAGCTACCGCAAAAATATATTCAGCATCACATGTCGAGGTAGACGAGCAAGACTGCTTCTTACATTGCCATGACAGTTCAGTCTTGATACACTCCATCTCGATCACAAACAGCATAGCCTCATTCCTCGGTCGCGGATCAGCCTTGCTCTTTTCTTCCTCTCGGTCGCAGCAGCAGCAGCCGTCTTCATCTTCACCTTCATTCAAATTGCGAGATCAGTCTTTGTTCACCTCTAGTCGATCAAACAGCCCACTTTATCAACATCCTTTCGGTCGCGACTTTCCTGGAACAGCAGGATACCCCTTGTCCAAGTCCAGGCTTGTCTACCTAGTTATTCAAGGTTAGGGTTATCCTTGATTACGAGATCATGTTCGGTTAAATATATGCTTGAATGATTAATTGATTAGTTTGTGTCGGGTCTTATATGTTGAATAAATAATCGGCTGTTTTGATTGTGTTCTTGTGTATAATTGTTTGCGGATATCATAAGTGCAAGTATGTTTGGTTTGTAAAAGCTAGAAGTAAGAACTAGGGCTTGCATGGATAGGTTATTAGTATTAGTCTATGATTAAAAATCGGTGCTTGATCGCCTAGATTAATCGCATGAATGGGTTACACGAATTAATGGTAACAATAATGCTGAAACAGGATGCTGAGTAATAGTTACAGCCAACTTCATCTGGCTGTAACTCTGTCGTTAGTTGTCGAAAAACGGATTTTCTGATGTCTAGAACGTAGAGATTTGAATAAGGAATCTAATGGCGCTGGATTCATAATTTTCTGAAGTCGTTTGATATTTTTAAAGGGCCAAACAAGTTCAGTAGCTAAAGCTGTGAAAATTCTGGAATTTTGTTGGTTGTTTATCAAGTTGGATTTTAAAATCAGTAGGGAGTTGAGTCATGATTTTTGTACAGCAACTAGGTATGGAAATTTCCGGGCAACTCCAACTGGAATTTCGTTAATTGGTTGATCGATGATTTTTAAATAAATTCTTCCGTGGGCTGCAGTCAGAAAGTGATAAATCAGACTGCAGCCTAGTATATTAATATTTATGGTTAATTGGTAAAGGTTTAGGACTTGGGAAAATTATATAAATTTCTATGGTATAGATGTCACCTACTGTAAAAATATTGGAATTTTTGGAATGTAGAACTATTTTATAAAAATCCTAGAAAACAGCTGAATTATGAGTGCTAAACTGGAATTTAAGAACTTGTGATTGTGTGCACCAAATTGTGGCATGAATTGACTTATGGTTATGATAAATTGTTTGATTACTATGATCACATGAGAATACTTGCATGCATGTTTGAGTGTTAGATATGTTGTTTGTGTGTATCACTTTGTGAGTAAATTGCGTGTGGAATTTGTATTGGTGTGTTCACACACTGACGTGGAATTAATTGGTTTGTTAGGACGCAACTAGCGGTCCCATCTCTTATAACATCTTTGCTACACTAACCGAGCAAATAAAGGTGAGTTCACGGCCCCTAACTTTATCCGGTTTTTAAACAACAGGGGGAGAAACATGTATACACTCTCAAACTCAATCTCTTTACGTTATACGAATTTAACGTCACATAACTATACGGTAACTAAGTTAATGTTAATGTAATGTTATGGTCACTAAGCAGCTTTATCACTTAAGTCCTCGACAATCTCCTCGGATCGTTAGTATTTGGGTTAAATAGCGGGGGAATTATAAGTAGTACTACTGGGCCCGACAAGCCCCATCCGAGCTAGTCGCGCTAGCCGACCTGGTATGGTCAACGGGTGAATAATTGGCCTAACACCGCCATGGTCATGTGATAGGCCTGGCAAAACGGAGGCACAACAGTCAGCTTCGATCGCGAACTCTTACGTGACATGACTTTAGGCTAGCTACCTATATATATTAACATTGAACTTAATTACGAAACAACTTAATATTCCTGGTATGGAATATTGGAAACAACTTAATATTCCTGGTATGGAATATTGGAAACAACAACTTAATATTCCGGGTTTGGAATATTGGAACCAACAACTTATTATTCCGGGTTGGAATAATGGAACCAATACGTTATCCCGGGTTAGGGATAACGGGAGAAAACAAACTATAACCGAACAAACGAATTTATGAAAACCTGTGAACTCACTCATCTTTAATGTTGACACTTGTTTCTTTACATGTTTCTCAGGACGCTAGGAGCTCTAGGTGCACGCGCATGCATTGAACAAGACATCTTTTATCGAGTCTTATTTATTAATATTGTTTTGGGGATTTTTCATTTGTTTTGGCGTCTGTGTTGGCGCCGCTTCACCACTTATTTATGCTTCCGCTCAAACTTTAAAAACTGATGCATCTGCTAAATATTGGTAACATAAAATCTACAACAAGCGATTTTGGAAAACGTATTATCAAATCATATAGAGTCGTTTGACGTACTAGTGTTTCAGATCCTGGTTTGTTCACACGCCTCGCGGTAAAACTCCGCAAGTGGAAATTGAGGGTGTGACAGTCTTCTCTCTGCTTCACTTCTAATCCCAAGAAGAACGTAAGTTCTCCTCATGCTCATTTCAAATTTTGCCTTCATCACTTGCTCAAACTCCCTGCAAAGAGCTTCATCACTCGACCCAAATATGATATCGTCTACGTAGATCTGCACTAGCATCACGTCATCTCCGATACGCTTTGTGAAAAGAGTCATATCAATTTTCCCTCTTGAGTACCCACATTCTAGAAGATATGTGGACAAAGTCTCGTACCATGCTCGAGGAGCTTGGTGAAGACCATAGAGAGCTTTGTCAAGCTTATAGTATTTCGTGGGGAAGTGAAGATCTTCAAAACCTGGAGGTTGACAGACATAGACTTCTTCTTTCACTTTCCCATATAGAAAAGCACTCTTTACATCCATCTGAAACACCTTAAAGTTTTTGAACGAAGCATAGGCTATGAAAATTCTGATAGCTTCTAAGCGTGCAACCAGTGCAAAAACTTCCTCATAGTCAATCCCCTCATCCTGCCGAAAACCTTGAACCACTAATCTTGCCTTATTTTTGATAACTACACCATGGTCGTCCATCTTGTTTCCAAACACCCACTTGGTACCAATTGGATACTTTTCATCTGGTAAATCAAAGAGTTCCCAGACTTTAAGTTTCCGAAATTGGGCTAATTCTTCTTGCATTGCTTGTACCCAACTGGAGTCTTGATTGCTTCTTTGATATCTATTGGGACAGATTGCGAGAGAAAAGCTGCATACAGTCCTGTGTTGATGGTATGTGTTTATCCGCGTGTTCGAACTCCATCTTCAACTGAACCGATGACATTTTCAATTGGATGGTTTCGATTGGTCTTGTACCCTGTGTTGATGTGAGTTTCCACTTGTTGAGGCATATTGGTGAAGTGTTCATTGACGTAGATAATTAGAGTTTCATCTTCTTTAGGAGGTTCATCCAGAGCCTGCTGTGAAGAAGAATCATCATGTGCAGATGCATTCTCAGCAGATGTGTCACCATTTACTTCGATAACAGGAGGAGTAGGAGAGGCAGAGGCATGGATGAAACGAGTTGTAAAAGGAGTAAAACCAATGTCTGAAGGATCAAACAGTGGCTCCAATGGAGTGGATTATGTAGGTTCAGATTCAATGACGGGTTCAGCAATGTCGAAAGTGTTGAATACAATGTCTACATCATAAAACCAATTTGGAGCGCTTCCAATGTTAGTAAAGTTTCCTTCTTGAAAATCGACGGAAGATGATTCAATCACCATCTTCGTCCGTTTGTTGTAGACTCGATACGCCTTTTGAGAGGATGAATAGCCCATGAAGTAGCATACATCACCTACCGCTTCAAACTTGATGAGATTATCTTAAGTGTTGAGAAATGTGCATGAGCATCCGAACGGTCTGAAGAAATCTATCAGAGGCTTCCTTTTGAAAAGTAGTTCATAAGCTGTCTTTCCGTGAGGTTTGACAATCAAAACACGATTCAAAACGTAGCATGCTGTGTGGACTTCTTCAGCTCAGAAGATTATGGGAAGCTTGGAGTCGACAAGCATAGTTCTAGCAGCTTCGATGAGAGTTCTGTTTTTGCGTTCTGCTACACAATTTTGCTGAGGAGTTCTGGCAGCACTGTATTGAAGACGAATTCCTTTTTCTTCACAGAAGGAGACAAGCGTATGATTCTTGAATTTTGTACCGTTGTCGCTTCTTACGGAATTCACCTTCAGCTTGATTACGTTTTTAATCATAGGGATGAAGCTTTTTCAGTACGGAAGCCGTCTCACTCTTAGCTTCGACGAAATACACCCATGAGAACCTTGAAAAATCATCTGTAATTACCAAATAATAAGATCTTTTAGCTAAACTTTCAACGCTTATAGGCCCGAAAAGATCCATGTGAAGTAATTGTAGTGGGGCGGAAATCGTATTCACTGCATTGGACTTATGAGGCTTTTTATGCTGCTTTCCTTGGGCACATGCGATGCATTTTTCAAAAAAGGAAAATCTTTCATAGGTAAACCTCTTACTAGATTTAATTTAGAAAGCTTATTTATGTTCTTAAAGTTCACATGTCCCAAACGCCTGTGCCACAGGAGTGATTTCCGATTCAGATGCTTTTGAAATAAGACATGTCATTTGCTCATTTGATTTGGCATTTTTCATATTCAACACGTAGGTAATATTTTGGCCGGGAGCTCTAAGCATGATCATTTCTGCAGGGACGAAGTATTCGGGTTTGATGAATAAGCACTCCATGTCATTGAACAGCACCGAAATTCCTTTGTCACAGACTTGTGAAACACTCATGAGATTGTAACACAATTCTGGAACATAGTTCACATTCTCCAGCGTAAGTGCTTCCGACACGACGTCGCCCATTCCAATGATCTTCCCTCCCTTTTCGTCTCTGGCAAAGGACACAAAATCACCATTGATAACTCGAAAGTTTGTGAGCATATCCTTTAACCCGGTCATATGCCTGGAGCAACCGCTGTCATTATGCCAGATATATTCCATGAGCATATCCTTTTATTATGTTGTACAACAACAACAAAAGATATTTACAGGTAAGCTAGCTTTTGGAACCCAGACTTGCTTTACATTAGATCTATCATGATTCTGAGCAAGAGAGTTTTCTTTTCTTTTCCAAAAACAAGTTGAGTCAACAATGCATTTTACTGATTTCTTTAGATTGTCAAACTCTTAATGAAATCTTGATTAGGTTTAGAAAATTTCTTGATTTGCAATGTTTCGCAGTATGTCATAAATGACCACAGCGAAAGCATTGTTTGCAGTTCGACCTTTTCTTCCTGGGTGTTGAGTGCGAAGATGATGTATGTGATGAGAATCCGGAGCTGCTTGAGGAATCTGATGATATAACGTGGCTTGAATCTTTGATTTTATTCTTGTTAGGATGATGTTTATCTTCAATTTCGTCTTCATTGTGCTCACTGTCTGATGACAAGGTTGCTGATACTTGACATTCAATTGACATTTCTCCATCACTATCTGAAGTTGTTGTGCTTGAATCATCTCTGCTGCTTTCTTCAATAAAGTCTTTATCGGTCCCTGAAGTACCTGCAACTGATGGAACAAACTTAGGAATTTCCTCTGTGAGGAACTTTCCAAATCTGTTTTTCTTCAATTCTGGTACAAAGACAGGAGATTCAAGCATAACGTTTTCATCATTAGAAACAGAGTTTAAGTCATGACTCTCAACCTTAGCATGCAATTGGTTGTGAGTCTTAAGTGTAGGCGCAAGGCCATTACAGTCATCCCGAGTGTTCAATCTTGGGTCGAAGCCGTTACAGTCATCCATCCTAGATAAACTATTACAGTTATCCAGAATAGAAATTCTGTTTGTCTTATTTCAGTTCCAGGCAAACTAGTTAACTATTGAATAACTGTTGCCTGAATAACCGATTCCTGTTTTTGAACCTCCACATTCATCTTCCTCATCGCACACATCTTCTTGACCCTCACACAAATCTGCATTGCTTTCAGACATGTTAGTATTGTTTTGTGGTTTGTAAAAAAGCATTTTGGTCCACAAGATCGTTTTTATCGATTAAATCATTTTTAGGATGAGGAGATGGCATAGGGACATAATTTTTGCTGTGCGGAGGAGGAAATAGTTTTCATTCATTTCCAAATTTATCCTTATATCCAATTCCATCCTTGATGAATGTCGGTCGTTGGAAGTTTACAATATCAACCAGTGCTTTTTGACTAATTTTCCATTTATCAATAATGATTTGCAATTTGTTATTTTTGTTTTGAGATTTTTCCAGCTTTTCGGTCAAATCATTTATGATAAAATCTTTTCTGAAAACAAATTCTTTTAAAGTTTGCATTTCAGCTATAGTTGAATTTAACTTTCACTGATATGCAGCTTCATTTTCTTTTAGCTCTTGATTAATTTTCAAAATCATTTATTTTTCTTTAATGATGTCACGGTTAAGACATTTGTAATGTGCCATGACGTTCAAGCATAGTTTGGAGCACAGCTTCGCTTTGAATTCAAATAGTATGTTGTTTACCAAATCCTTATCCTTAGTTTATTACTTCATGGCGGTGGTAGAAGTTCCAACCGCCTCATTCTTGATGCTACTGATGGATTCTTGAACTGCAGGCTTCTACTTATTCATTTCAGCTTTCTTTTGTTCCTTCTCTGAGATTTGTTCAGCAGAATTGATGATGCTTTTCAGACCAGCGTCATCTTTTGGAATCTTGGAGGTTTGTTTTTCAACACGATTTGAAGCGGACGTGACAGAGACAGTGGAGATGTTTGCTATGAGGGGCTTGTTAACTTCACCTTTAGCCTTAGCTATTTCCTCTGACAAGTCATAATCTTCCACAACTAAAGCCTTTTGATTGTTTTCAACAATGTTGTCACTCCCTTCAATGGCCACCGGTCTTCTTGTCTGGTTGAGCTCGGCATTCTCGTTCTTCAGCAATGGACACTCCCTTTTGAAATGGCCCAAATTTTTGCAATTTGTAACATCTTAGCTTGGACTTATCAAATCCAGCTTTTCCAAGGGCCAGCCTTTTTCCCGTTTTATCTTGGAATTTCTTCAACCGAAAATTGATCATTGCCATCTGCCACTTCAGATCCATCTCCTCCATGTCGTCAGGATCCACTTGAGACATGTCTTCAGCTGTGAGGAAATCTCTCTTCAACTCTCCTTACATAAGAGCCTCAAAGCTGCTTAAGAAGATATTAACAATGCGACATGTTCTGTGGATATTTTAAGTGCTTGAGCGTCGCTGGCCACAGTAGTCTTCTCGAAGGATGACGAGGCCTTCACAGAGCTCGCGGAAGCATTCAGATAAGATTCGACAACGCTTTGAGAGTTTAATCCACATGAGGTGATAGGAGCAAGAAATGCCATATTCTTGGGGGCCGAGGTTGCAGGAGCTTGCTGAGTTATCTTCTGAGAATAACCAGTTTGGTTCATCTCTCTTTTGGCAATGTCCATTTCAAACGCTTTTAGAGTGTTGATCAGTTCTGAGAGTGTAACAGGTGTTGTGCTGGTTAAGAATGTTCTCTTAATCATCATGCATTGAAGACTCCATTCTTTGGGAGAGAATCTAGAAGCTTCTTGATCGATGCATAATTTGCGACAGGGTTACCCACTTTCTTCATCTTAGTTAGCACTCCCAGAAATCGACTTATGTGGTCAGATAAGCTTTCATCGCGAACACTTCCAAACATGTCATACTCTTTATGGACCATGTCTCGTTTGTTATCCATGAGTTCATCATTTCCTTCATAGGGGTCGATTAGTGCTAACCACAGATCATGTGCTGAGGTGTACTCTTCAAACAAGTTGTTATCGTCCTTGGACAAGGCAATAGTAAGAGCAGCATGAGCCCTCTGGTCACGTTGAATCAGAGTTCTATCTTCATCTGTGAATATTGATGGATCTTCATTGATTGTACGAATGTTGTCACGAATTATCATTGGAACATGCGGACCCATCGTGACTGACATCCATTGAGTATAGTCGGTATACTTAAAGAAGGCTTTGATCCTGTTTTACCAGCTGCTGAAATTTCTAATCCTTTCAACTTTGGTGGCCTTGTAGCAGTTCCAGTTTCTAGCTAGGCTTGGGTAATCAGATTGAGTTAATTGAGAGACATGATTGATGATCGGTGATCAAATACGCTGTAGAGTGATCAATCAGGAAACAAATACGCTGCAAAGAAGACAAATACACTGGACTAGAGATCAAATACCCTGCACTTTAAAATCAAGTACGCTGCACTTGAAATTAAAAGCTAAATCCGCTGGATATTCAAAAAATAAACAAAAGTTTGGTTAATTTCGCTGATCACCATGATAAAATCGCTGAGGATTTGTATCACTGACTTCGAAGTCGCCTTCGATTAATTTCGCTGGCACTATTACGCTCAAACTCAACAAATTCGCTGGTTTAAACCCAGCATATTTGTTAAATACACGATATTCAAACTTAATTATGCTGCCTTCAAAATTATCTACGCTAGCTTCAAAAATAAATAAGCCCAGAAGGGTTTTAGTACGAACAAAAACCCTCTAATCACCCAAAAACGACTAAAAATTCATGTTTCTTTGCAGCAAAATGACCAAAATGTTTACTAAACCACTTATTAACAACAACTCAATTATTAAACACCAGATCAAGCCATTTTAAGCTATAAAACTATGAAAACTTTTGAATAACCTTCAAAACTTGAAAAATCTTAACAAAAACCCAAACAATAAAGAGCACAAAGACTCTGATACCAAATTGTGAGTCCCAAATCATATTCGGATCACAATGGTTGATTGTTATCACCCAGACAACTATAGATTAGTTGTTTGAATGTGTGAAAGTTAAGAAAAACCAAAATAAGAAGATGAAGAATCTAGAATGGATCAAACAACTAGTGTTGTATATGAAATCCCAATAACATGTAATCAATAACAGCACTTGGATATTCGGATGTAAGCACAATAGCAAAAATCACAACACAAGAGAATCACCAAAATATGTCCAAGAAACTTGGACAATACATTCATAGAAGAACACATTTATACAAGCCGACTACCCAACGTATTTCACAAATACACTGGGTTGCTAAATACGCCGCTACCATAATACAATTCAACTTTTGACCCTTCAAGATTATCTAACTATTACAAACCAGCTCAAACTATAGATAATCAAGTACCAACGGTCTCAAAATGTTCTAACACATACACATACTTTGTCTGATGTATAAACATCCTATCCTTCTTCTGTTCAACTTGTAAACCCAAAAAGTAGGATAATTCACCCATCACACTCATCCCAAACTTACTCTTCATTACCTCTTTGAAGTCGTGACACATGTTCTCATCTGATGACCCAAAAATGATGTCATCTAAGTATACTTGTACCAGCAGAAAGTCTTCCTTCTTCCTTTTGATGAAAAGTGTACTGTCAATCTGACCTCTTTTAAATCCATGTTTTAGCAAATGTGCTGACAGTGTCTCATACCACGCCCTAGGTGCCTGATGCAATCCATACAATGCCTTATCAAGTCGATAAACTCGATCTGGATAGTCTGGATCAGTAAACCCATCTGGTTGTGAGACATACACCACTTCTTGGACTTTCTCGTAAAGAAATACACTCTTCACGTCAAGTTGGTAAAATTTGAAGCCCTTGAATGAAACAAAAGCTATGAACAAACGAATTGCTTCCAACCTTGCTACTGGTGCAAACACTTCATTGTAATCAATCCCCTCTTGCTGATTCAACCCTTTCACTACCAACCGAGCCTTATTCCATATTATGATCTCTCGATCGTCTTTCTTGCACTTGAACACCCACTTAGTGCCTATTTCCTTCTCTCCTTTAGGCAAGTTAACTAGCTCCCAAACTTTCAATTTCTTGAACTGAGCTACTTCCTCTTGCATAGCTTCAACCCAACAATTGTCTTTTAGAGCCATATGAACATTCTTCGGCTCCTCTTGAGCAATAAGCAGCTATACAAACACTCATGTATCAACCCAGTCTTCTGAATTGAAGTAAACAAACAGGAACTTTCGAGCACACCTCTTCTTGTCTGAACACCTGCAGTAGCATCACTAATGATATTTTCAACTGGATGATCTCTATTTACACGTGTGCTAGCAATGGTGTTAACAACCAGATTATCTCCCAGATTAGATCCAACCTCCCCCTAAATATTAGCATTAGCAAACGGATTAGTGAAATCCTCTCCCTGAATAGGTTTAGACTCACTATCACTGGAGTCCTATGGAGCTACACTGGAAGAAGTTTTGGAGCATCTGTCATCGATATACTCGATCTAGGCATGAAGTCACACTCGCCATCTTCACTAATCACAGATTGGATCACTTGAGACTCATCTGCATTAGAAAAATCAGGAATATTAAATGATTTAAAAACACTGTCATATCATATAATATAACAGGACCACTCGTTGATTGTTGAGGTGAATAACTAGTGATTTCCATGTTAACACCACCTCAATTTTACCAGATTTTAGATTAAAAACCCTTTTATTTGGTGTTCCAGGCATATAGCCTAGAAAGTAACCCTCATCAGCTACCTCACCGAATTTTTGCTTATCTTTGTTTCGCACAATGGTGCAGGGTAATCCAAATGGTTCAAATCCTTTTAAGTTTGGTTTTTGGTTAAACAATAGTCCGTGACATGTTTTGTTAAACCGTTTAACTGTCAACACTTTGTTCAGGACATAGCAAGCTATGTTCACAGCTTCTCCCCAGAAAAGAACTGGAAGCTTTGAATCAGATATCATAGTCCTTGCGGCTTCAATCAACGTCCTGTTTTTCCTCTCAGCGACTCCATTCTGTTAAGGTGTATAAGGAGTAGAATATTGATGTTCAATTCCCTTGCAAAGATAATCGAGATCCAGAACTTGATTCTTGAACTCCGTGCCATTATCACTCCTTATCCTCTGGATCTGTGCATCATGTACATTCTCCAATTTTGTAAAAAGATCTATCAGCATCTCAGTTGTCTCATCTTTTGTACCTAAGAAGAAAACCCATGAACATCATCAGTAATCATCTGTGACAACTAAACAATAGTACTTTCCACCTATGCTCCTTACGTTCACCGGACCGAATAGATCCATATGAAGTAATTCATAAGGGTCATCTAAAGAATTTACTGTTTTAGACTTGTGAGGTTTCTTATGTTTTTTTCCTTTATTATGATCTCTCGGTCGTCTTTCTGTTTAAACCGTTCTTAATAATATAATTCATTTTTCGGTAGTGAATGTGGGCCATGCGTCTATGCCACAACAATGACTCTGACTCAGATGCTTTTGATAGTAAACACGCCACCACAGTGGAAGAGTCCTTAGCACCCATGTCTATGACATAAGTGTCCTTTCTCCTTGGCGCTCTCATCACTATCCAATCATCCGGTATCACCAAACCAGGTTTCAACACCAAAGCTTCTAACTTTGTAAAGTGGACCGAGTGACCCTTGTCGCAGACTTGAGACACGCTCATCAGATTGTGCTTCAGCTGCTCAACATAGTTCACTTTGTCCAGTGTGATCTTCCCGTTAGTCACCTTTCCTCGACCGGTAATGTGCCCTCCTTAAACACCTGAAAAATCCACATAACCACCATCTATATTCTCAAACCCGGTCAACAACCTCGCATCCCCTATTATGTGCCTGGAGCAGCCGCTATCAACATACCACAAGTTGATAATCCTCCTTAGCAGCTCCTGCACATCCCAAAAAATTAGTTAGATTGGGGGACCCAAGCCTTAATGGTCTTGGATCTTCAAGATTCATCAACCATAGGGACATCCATCCAATATCCATCACTCCTAACATGAGTCTTGGATCTTAGACCTGTTAATGGAAATTGTTCTTGATTTCCACTAGGTCTGTGGTCTTGAGGTTTCCTAACCATGTTTGGACTTCGCGACCTTTGGAAATTATGATTTTAGCTCCTTGAATTTTGATGATGAGAATTTCTAAAGCCAGCGTTATAAAAATTTTGACTACCAACATTCTGGTATCGAGTTAGATATTAACCTTGACTTCTGAAATTATTTGATGGACCATTAAGGTTATTCATTCATGGTGAACTACTTCTAGGTCTTTCATATCTGCCTGATGACCATTAAGGTTATCCATTCATGGTGAACTACTTCTAGGTCTTTCATATCTGCCTGATGTAGATACAGGCTAAAATCTTTGTTGATTTCTTTGAAAACGAGGAACTTGGTGAGTTTCTTTTTCAGCCTTATCTACACCCACAGCAACACTCCGTTGCCTGTTAGCAGATAACTTTGGTGAGTTAAGCTTCTTCTCACCATCACCACTTTTTGCTGGTGATTTTTGTCTCTGCCTCTGACTTACCTGTGCTTCAATCTTTTTGTTAGGACAACAGCTAGCTACATGTCCCTTTTGGAGACATTTGAAGCATGATTTTCTAGCTGAAGACTTCTTAATTGAAGCCTCTTGCTTAGATTCATAAGGCGATGAGGATGATGATGACGATGCTTTCGAAGGATCTTGTTTAGTTTGCTTAACTTCTGATTTTTCTTTATTTTTATTTTAGCAAACTGCACATTAGACTCTTTAGTAATGACAGGGACCTCTTCTTCATGTCACTCCCTTGAACAAAATCAACCTTTTTAATAAAAACTTGTTTTTGATTCTTAGGGTGTGTATACTTTGTTTTCAAAACGGTGTCTCTGTTATTATCCTTCTTGGCGTTCTCAGAACCATCAACATTACCTGATGTGGAACTACCAGGTGTAGTTGACACAAAGTCTGTAAGCTCTTCTTCATCTTGCAAGAAAGAATAGTCGTGACCAAGAGGTGGTGGAACTTCATTCAAACCTTTGAATCCGAAACATGTGTTGTCATTACTCTTTTCCAACCCATTCATCATGTGTTTCATGACAAAAGATGAATCTCTAAATTTATTTAATTTCTTTTCAAGTTTATTAAGCTTACATGTTAGAATTGTGACATTTGTGCCTTTTCAAACATTGCACAGTTACAAACAATTTCGTATTCAATGAAACCGTGTGTTTTATTTCGAAATATTTTTGTATTCAATAAAATCTTGTATTTTATTGATGAGAATGCAAAAATGTCAATCGTTGCACAATTTCGATCATTTTCGTGTTCGTTAAAGCGTTTTATGCATTTTGCGAAACGCGTAACCGTACAACCGAACGAACTGACATCCACGACATTTTCCGGTATAATACAAGTTACACATGTGTTAATACCTTTGTATAACCTAAATATTAGGTTAAAGGGGTTAAAAATGGCAAACAAGTGAAAATACCAGTCCAAGGCCAAAAATGTCAAAAAATATAATAAATATTTTTGCTTCTTCACCAAGTTTGCCACCTATCTCCAATTTTTTACACATAGCACCCACTTTGCCATACTTAATATGGTGTTGACACATGTTAGGACACTAATCCACACTTGAGGACACTTGTCATCACCTCCTTAATCCTAAAATATTATAATACCCGATGATTCTTCCATTTTTTTTCGCAACACTTCAAAACACTTCAAAGCAAAGTGTGAAGTTCTTCTTTCTATCCTTCTTGGAGCTTGTTTCCAACCTTTGGAAGCCTCATATCTTGAGTTCCAAAAGTGTTCTCCAACACAAGTAAGTACTCTTCGTAGTTCTTGAATTTATTTTTAGCTATTTTGAGCTAAAAGTCGAACAGTTTGGCTTCCTGATTGACTTTTGGTTCTGACCATATTTGGTCAAGTCAAAGTTCAATTGAACTTTGCAACGTGATCGTAATCACTAAGGTTATAATCCCTAGCGATTTCACCTTTTGATTACCACGTCTACTAGTCTAAGTGAAGAGTTAAAGTTTTGGTAAAAAAATGCACATGATGTGCATTTTACGATGAAACTATTTTCGGGTATCAAAACACCAAGTTTTGATACCAAATCTGTTTTATAAACTTAGTTAGACATATTTTGACATGTCTAACTCGTCACTTCTAGTTTAGTGCTTATTTAGGGTCGTAAGTCGAGCAGTATTAACCACCGCTTTAACTTTCGAATCCGACCCGTTTGGTTGATCTTAGGATCCGACCAAACACATATTTGTGACCATAGTTGTATAGGAAATAACCTATTAAGGTTATACCTTATGGTCACATCGCTTGGTTAGTGTTATGATAAGTTACTTCTATGTTCTTAAAAAATGATGACCAAAATGCCCTTTTGGCGTATAAATCCATTTTAAACACATGTAACCAAATTTTTGACATATAAACTGATGTTATAACATTTTCAAACATGTTTGGGCATTTAAGACTTATCATAGGACGATCACGCGTTTTCGCTAATAACCCTTTAAAGTATCATAAACTACCTTAACGAGTCATAATGGGTCAAAAGCACTTAGGATCCTTTCCAAATCAGAATGTTAAGTTTGTTAAACCATATCACATGAGTTCCAACAATCGTTTGGTTTATAAGACTTCATTTTATCCGATCTCCCGTTTGTAGTCCCGACACGCTAACATATTTATCTGACACATTAGGACACGTTTAAGCTTTGTTTGTTTCGTTGATCAAGAACACTTTCGCAATCCCAAATGAGTACATAGTTCCCCTCTTTTATGTTATAAATGTTTTGGGGTGATTCATATGTGCTAAACTATCTTTTCAAATCTACATATTTACTACGCAAGGCTTATGTGAGTACATAGCCCCCCCCCCTCTTTTACATTTTCAAATGTTTTGGGTGATTCGTATGTGCCTATAATTATTTTCAAGATTTCAAAACAATATACATGGTTTATAAATACAAAATGATTTTCAAAGTGAGTACGTAGTTCCCCACTTTTATGTTTTGCAAATGTTTTGGGTTGACTCATATGTGCTAAATCATTTGCAAGTTTTCAAAAACAATGTCTATGGTTTAAATATAAAACAATACGATTTCATTAGCTTTGGCCAAGCCGACCAGTAGTATGTTATGGTACCATAGGACTGACAATCCCATTATCGGACTGTTCACTAGATTTGGTGGAAGTTTGGGTAATGACAGAAACTGTTTCTGATTAAAAAATCAATTGTTGATTTGTTAGTCTAGTTAAACAGACCCTTTGGTCGTCCATTAAAGATACCCTTTGGTGGTATAGTCAACAAAGGTTTGAATGTGTTCATTAAAGAACGATCAAAAGTTTTCACAATTAAAAAACACAGACGATTTGTTTATGACATGGACAATTGGTTTATGACACGGACGATTGATCTATAACACGGACAACTGGTTTATAACACCGACAATTTGTTTTGAACAATGTCACGCAATGATTTTCACTTGAAGATACAAACCATACGAAGTTTTCTTTTGAATCAAACTATTATAAGGTTTTTTCAAAAGAAATGTTTTTGTCAAGATTCATGGCTACAAGGTTTTCACAACTCTAACCAACTTGTTTTAGTTGGTTAATTGTATTGCAATATCAAACACTTTTGATAGGAGGTTTTCACTTAACGACTCTTGAAGTCGGACGAGGTGTTGCAATATGTATACAAGGCCACGAATTTGACACACTCACAGAACCTATGTACTCGCTGGCATTTTTTATGCTGACTCTCTTTTCACATATGTTTCAGGAATCAATACTTGATAATATGATGCATGCTTCACGTATGAATGGACGCGGGCCTTAGTGACTTAAAACATGAAAGACAATTTATTTATGTGTTGTTTCTGTTTATCCCAAGAAAATGTAAACATTTAACTTAATCAAACAAAATTTTAAATTTCATGAGTTGTGAAACAATAGTTCTGTGACATGACTCCCCGACGTTTCCACCGTGGTTCGTTGTTTTACGCGGTCGGGGTGTTACAAGAATATTGATTGCTTCTTCATAACCTTTAATTTTCTTCAAGTATAATGACTTATTTCATTTTACGAAAAAGTTTGATTCTTTTAGGTTCGAGAGCTCATTTACCAGACTTTGGTTTAGCTTTGTTAATGTGTCAACTTCACTTTGCAGTTCACGACATTTTAAGGAAACAGTACTACCAGAGTTAGAACATACCTCGCCTGTTGATTTGCTTAGATCAGCTATGAAAGCATCAAAATCAGCATCCATCTTCTTCTCTATAGCATTCTGTTCTTCATCAGCTTTCTCAGCTACCTTCTCTTGCTCTTCCTCAGCATCAGCTTTCACTTCTTCATCATCAACTGGAGCTATCTCAGCCATGAACGCCTATGAGGCATTGTTATCACTCTCCAGATGAACACTCCAATCATAAGAACCCTCTCTAGCAGTAGAAATCAGGGCCTTTGATCCAATGTTGGTTGAAGTATTCCTGTTGCTTGAACCATGACCAGTGTGACAGCCTGGGAATTTCTTGTACCATTGCTAACAAACTGAATCTTTGTGCGTTGCATTCTAAACCGCGTTTACTCAATTTTTGGGATGAAAATTCTTTCAACAGGGGGATAATGTGACATCCCGGTTTTTCAAGTATCTTAAACGCACTACTTCACGGTTATTCATTCCTACGCTAATTTGATTCGGAGAATTAAATTACACGCTCTAAATAACTACGCTAACTTTGTGAACTTATCGAGTGAATTACGTGCTATGTGTTATTAGACGTTTATAAGTTTTGTGAGTTATTATATCATGTTTTGATTTCGTGATTATTAGTTTATAAAAAATATATATATTAAATAAATAGCGGAACCGAACCGAGCCGCGAAACGTGTCGACCTCACTTCCTTGTGGCCCAAGTAACTAGCCTAAACTTGAGGCCCAAGTTACCCACCCAAATCCCCTTGTGCGGCCGCAAGCCCACCCCACCCTTTCTCCTTTTCTTTTTCCCTTGTTTTGGTATAAATTGGCATGCATGTATGTGTTATGTTTCAAAAAAAAAACAAACCTAAACCCTAGCTTCAAAGAGCCGACGGCAGCCCTCTCTCTCCCTCTTTCTCTCGATCGCAACTTCCTCAAAAAAACCCGAGGTGATTCCAATCTCGTTCCCGGTTCGTTAATCTTCATCGTTGCAAGGTTAGGGTTTTATTGTTTCGCAAATCACATTAGGGTTTATGAATTCTTGATCATGCTTGTATGTAATGGTAGAATCATTGTTATGAAAGTGTTATGATGTTTAGTTCGATTAACCGTGCGAGTTTTGCGATTATGATGTTTAGTTGGATACAAGAATCATAGGCTGCGTTTTGTGATAAAAATCATATTATATGATTAGGGTTTGCATGAGTATGATGTACATGATGATATGTGACTAATAAATCTGTTCTTGATCATTTATACTTAACGTCTCGATCGTTTAAGCGTGTTCTATTGCGATAAAAGTCGAAAACAGGTTGCTGAATGGTGTTTACAGCCAACTTCAATTGGCTGTAACTTGGTTATATTTATCGAAAAGTGGATTTTCTGATGCCTAAAACGTTTATTTTTTAAAAACGCTTCTAATGGAGCTGGATTCATATTTTTCTGAGGTCGTTTGATATTTTTAAGTGGTCGTTTAAGTGCAGTAACTGAAGCTGTGTAAATTCTGAAAATTTGTTAGTTGTTTATCGAGTGGTAACTCAAAATCTGTAGAGGGTTGGGTCACGAAATTTTTACAGTAACTGGAGATGGAAATTTCCGGGAAACTCCCACTGGAATTTTGTTAATTAGATGAAGGATGATTTTTAAATAATTTCTCCCGTGGACTGCAGTCAGAAAGCGACGAATCTGACTGCAGCCTAGTATATATATGTTTATGAATAATCGGTAAAGTGTTAGGACTTGAAAAATTTACATAAAATTCTACAGTTTAGTTGACACCTTCTGTAAAAAATTGGAATTTTTAGAACGTTGGAACTATTTTATAAAAATCCTTGAAAACAGCCTAGTTATTAGCATACAAGCTGAAACTTGATAACTTGCGAATGTGTGTACCAAAATGTTGTATGAGTTGATTTGTGTTCATGATAAGTTGGTTTGATCACTATTTTGGTATGATAATACTTTGCATGCATGATTGTGTTTTCGAATTTGTTATCATGTGTGCCGCATTGTGTGTTAGTTATGTGTAGGGTTTGTATCAGTGTGTTCACACACTAACTTTAAATCGATTGACTTGTTAGGACGCAATTAACGGTCCCATCATTTGCTACTTCTGTGTTACACTAACCGAGCAATTAAAGGTGAGTTCATGGCCCCTATTTTATCCGGTTTTAAACAACAGGGGGAGAAACATGTATACACTCTACAACTCTATCTCTTTACGTTATACGAAATTAACGTCATTAAACTATTTGGTAACTAAGTTAATGTTAATGTACGTTATGGTCACTAAGTAGATATATCACGGAAGTCCTCGACAAACTCTCAGATCGTTAGTATTGGGTTAGATAGCGGGGAAATTATAAGTAGTACTACTGGGCCCTACAAGCCCCACCCGAGCTAGTCGCGCTAGCCGACCGGGTATGGTCAACGGGTGAATAATTTGGCCTAACTTTCGCCATGGTCAGTGATAGGCCTGGCAACACGGAGGCATAACAGTCAGCTTCGATCGCGAACACTTATGTGACATAACTTTAGGCTCGCTACCTACATGTTAACATTGAACTTAATTACGAACCAACAATATTATTCCGGGTTAGGAATAATGGAACCAACAACAATATTATTCCGGGTTAGGAATAATGGAACCAACATCATTATTATTCCGGGTTAGCAATAATGGAACTATATCGTTATCCCGGGTTAGGGATAACGGGGGAAAACAAACTTTCAATCGAACTAATGAACTTATAAAAACCTGTGAACTCACTCTTCTTTAATTTTGACACTTGTTTCTTTACATGTTTCTCAGGACGCTAGGAGCTCTAGGTGCACTCACTTGCATTGATCAAGACATCTTTTTATCGAGTCTCATTTACGAATATTGTTTGGGTTTTTCTTTAGTTTTGGCGTTTGTGTTGGCGCCCGTTACTTTACTTTACTTTAATGCTTCCGCTCAACTTTAAAACTAATGCTTCCGCTAAACTTTGAAACCAAACTAAGATAATTTGAAAATAACTATGAATAGGTAAACAAATAATTTTTGGAAAACTTATAAACGAATCATATAGAGTCGTTCGATGTTACTAGTGTCTCAGATTCTGGTTTGTTCACACGCCTCGCGGTAAAACTCCGCAAGTGGAAATTTAAGGGTGTGACAGATTGGTATCAGAGCCTCTAGCTATAGAGAACCAGGTTTGCATTAAAAGTAGACCTAAACTATAGCTGATTACACGACACTAGACTTAGTTTGGCACCGAACTGTGATATCTTGTTATGTGTTGTACTACAACTGTGTTATGTAAAATATAAATGCATATTGTGATGAACGCAACTGGTAACTAACTACACAACCCAACAGGCAATGTCATCATCATCATCCGACAAACCTTTACAACCAAGGGCACCGGGGAAGGCACCTATGGTCGAACCCTCACCACCTCATGGCATGGAGACACGCTCAGCTGCTAGGAAAAGACTCGCTCTGGGAGAGGAGTCGTCCTCACGCCCGACCACCGCTATGCCGGTCGAACCGGTTAACTCGTTAGAAGTAGGGGACGACCTACTTAGAGATATGATAAGAAAACAACAGGAACAACTAGAGAGAATGCAGGAAACTATCCTAGCATAGGGATGGATGATACGAAATTAACGGGTAAGACTGGAGAGCTCGAGGTAGAGCAATATGAGAATAAGATAGCTCGTAACACTTTAGCTAAAGATCTTCGTGCTGAGCAGCTGAGGGCTGACTGGCTCGAAGACAGAGTTCTTGAGTCCAGCTGGAGAATTCAAGAACTAGAACAGAATCAGGCACCTGTACCAGTACCCGCACCAGCACCGGCCCCTCCAGTGCCGGTAGAGGAAGATGAGGAGGATCCAGAGGAGGATCCGGAGGAAGACCCGGCTGTAGAAGCTGGAAACGCCGCAGAGGATGACGGCAACGATAGCGATTTGGGAGATGGAGACGTAGAAGACTGACTCGTCTCTCTCATTCCTTTTTGTTTCCTTTAGTCTATTCACTTTCTACTTATGTTTGAACTTGAAATTTTATAGTTAAACTGATATGCAAACCTGGACACCAGTAGGTAACCATTATTAAATTTTCATTGGAAAATATAATAGTTGGGCTAGTAGACTTTCTCGCTGACTACCTTTCCTCTGTCAGAAGGAGGGGGTCTTAACCCCTACAAGATGTTCCTCGATGGGAAACCAAGCAAATTCACGGGTGCAGAAGGACCCATAGGACTGGTCCGTTGGATTGAAAAGTCCGAATCGGTGTTGGAGATGTGCAATTGCCTTGAGGCCAACAAGGTCAAGTATGCTGCCTCAACGTTGGAGGATGGGGCACTAACTTGGTGGAACGCACAACTCCAAACGCGTGGACTTATTGCTGCAAACGCAATGGCCTGGGCCGAGTTTAAGGCCCTAACCAAGGAGGAGTACTGTCCACGGGACAGGGTTCAGCAGTTGGAGCAAGCATTATGGAACCACAAGATGGTGGGATCTGAAATTGAAGCATACACAGCGAAACATCATGATCTGGTGTTCCTATGTCCCGATCTGGCCAACACCGTTGAAAAACGACTCGAGTTTTACCTTGGGGGTCTGGTCCCCGAGATCCAGGGCATGGTAATGGCTAGCAACCCTGCGACTGAGAATCAAGCGATCAGGCTGGCGCATAAACTCACCGATAAGGCGGTGGAACAAAAGAAGTTGCCATCTCGGGGTGCAACTGAAGTTGCCCCTGATAATAAAAGAAAATTTGAAGACTCGCCTGCTCGACAGTCTTCGTCAGCCCAGCCACAACAAGGAAACCAGAAACGGTTCAACAATTTCAACAACAATCGGGGTCACAATAATCAGTCCGCCAACAACACCCAGAACACCAGCGGCTATGTGGATCGAAAGCCGCAATGTAATCGTGGTAACCTCCATCATCACGGCCCTTGTGCCGGAAATCGCTGCCAACGATGTGGCAAAACGGGGCATGCGGCAAGGTATTGTCGCGGAGAAATCATGTCTCGACAAAACCAAAATCAACCCCAGGGTCAGCAGCAAGGTATTAACCGGGGGTGCTATCAGTGTGGTAGCACTACCCACTTCAAACGAGACTACCCACAGCTTCGCAACAACAACAACAATGGTGGGAACAACAACAACCACAACAACAACAATAACAACAACAACAATGGAAATGGTGGCACAGGAGGTGCCAAAGGTCGTGCATTTACGCTAGGCCGCGGAGAGGCCAGAAACGACTCGAACGTGGTCACCGGTAAGTTTCCCCTTAACGAACATTTTGCTACTGTACTTTTTGATACGAGTGTGGATAGGAGTTTTATATCTGAGTCTTTTAGGAAGAACCTAAATCTCACGCCTAAACCTCTAGAGACCCCTTACGTCATAGAACTAGCCGATGGTAAATCTGTAGATGTGACCCATTTAGTAACCGGCTGCCAACTTAAACTCGCGGGTCACACCTTTACCATTGACCTGATGACAACTACCCTGGGTAGTTTTGACGTGGTAGCCGGAATGGACTGGCTATCCGACGTCCGAGCTGAAGTCCACTGCTTCGAGAAATCTATCCGTATTCCGCTCTCTAACGATGAAGTCTTGATGGTGCAAGGCGAGAAGGCAGGCGCCGTCACAAACATCATCTCTTACATGCAAGCACAGAAGTATCTTCGGAGGAAGAACTCCTTCGCTTTGCTTGCACTGGTCACCGAGCAGCCTAAGGATGAGAAGCGTATAGAAGATATCCCCGTCGTCCGTGACTTTTCTGATGTTTTTCCAGAGGAGTTACCTGGTCTTCCACCACATCGACAAGTAGAGTTTGAAATTGAATTGGCGAACCATGCAACTCCTATCGCCAAGGCCCCATACCGCCTAGCTCCAGTAGAGATGCAAGAGCTGTCTACCCAACTTCAGGAATTGTTAGAAAAAGGATTTATCCGACCCAGTACTTCGCCATGGGGAGCTCCGGTCCTTTTTGTCAAGAAGAAGGACGGGACCTTCCGCATGTGCATCGACTACAGGGAACTCAATAAGGTTACCGTCAAGAACCGATACCCATTACCTCGCATCGACGGATCTCTTCGACCAACTTCAAGGGTCAAGCTACTACTCCAAGATTGATCTACGGTCCGGTTATCACCAGTTACGCGTCAGGGAGGAGGATATCTCTAAGACGGCATTTGGTACTCGATATGGCCATTATGAGTTCTTGGTCATGCCCTTCGGTCTCACCAACGCACCCGCGATGTTCATGGACCTCATGAACCGCGTGTGTAAACCGTATCTCGACAAGCTTGTCATTGTGTTCATCGATGACATACTCATCTACTCTAAAGGTGAAGAAGAACATGCCGAACATCTACGATTACTGCTGAAGTTACTTCAACAGGAGAAACTATATGCCAAGCTTTCAAACTGTGATTTCGGGATTCGGGAAGTTTTGTTCCTCGGGCATATTGTGAAGGAAAAGGGTATCCACGTTGATCCCGCCAAGATCGATGCTATCAAGAACTGGGAAGCACCCAGGACACCTACAGAGATCCACCAATTTTTGGGTTTGGCTGGTTACTACAGACGTTTCATAGAGGGATTTTCAAAGATTGCGCAACCGCTTACCACTCTCACCCAGAAAGGCACTAAGTATGCTTGGGGTGACAAACAGGAAGCGACATTTCAATTGCTGAAGCAGAAACTTTGCAGTGCACCCATTATGTCCTTGCCGGAAGGGACTGATGATTTTGTGGTGTATTGTGACGCTTCCATTCAAGGGTTGGGATACGTACTCATGCAACGTGATAAGGTCATCGCGTATGCGTCCCGACAATTGAAGGTTCACGAGAAAAACTACACAACACATGACCTGGAATTGGGAGCAGTGGTGTTTGCGCTTAAGATTTGGAGACACTACCTATATGGAACAAAGTGCACAATCTATACAGAACACAAGAGCCTCCAGCATATCTTTGACCAGAAGGAGTTGAACATGCGACAGCGTCGCTGGGTCGAACTCCTGAACGATTATGAATGTGCCATTCGGTATCACCCGGGTAAAGCTAACGTGGTAGCTGATGCCCTCAGTAGGAAGGAGCACATGAAACCTTGTCGGGTACGAGCGTTACAATTCACCATTCATTCGGGGTTACCCGAACAGATACGCGACGCGCAGTTAGAAGCAGTTAAGGAAGAAAACATGAAGGCCGAATCGGTGGGAATGGAACGCGATTGGGAAGTAAAACCCAATGGAGCCCGGTATTTCATGAATCGCATATGGGTACCTCTCTACGGAGACCTCAGAAAGCTAGTCATGGACGAAGCTCACAAATCCCGATACTCTGTCCATCCTGGTTCGGATAAGATGTATCAAGACCTTAAAGCCGCGTACTGGTGGCCCAAAATGAAAGCGGATATAGCCACCTACGTGAGCAAGTGTTTGACTTGTGCGAAAGTCAAGGTGGAGTATCAGAAGCCATCGGGGCTACTTCAACAACCTGAGATCCCTGTGTGGAAATGGGATCAGACCTCGATGGACTTCATCACTAAACTCCCGCGAACTTTGGGTGGTTGCGATACCATCTGGGTGATCGTGGATCGTTTAACTAAGTCCGCACACTTCCTAGCGATCAAAGAAACAGATAAGATGGATAAGTTGACTCGCATATACATTAAGGAAGTAGTTTCTCGGCACGGAGTACCAACGTCCATCATCTCAGACAGAGATGCTCGTTTCACGTCAAACTTTTGGCAGTCACTTCAGAAAGCGTTGGGTACACGCTTAGATATGAGCACAGCTTATCACCCTCAGACGGATGGCCAAAGTGAAAGGACCATTCAGACCTTAGAAGACATGCTTAGGGCATGCGTGGTTGACTTCGGGAATAGTTGGGAAATCCATCTGCCTTTAGTGGAATTCTCGTATAACAGTTACCATACGAGTATATCGGCAGCACCGTTTGAAGCATTATACGTTCGCAAATGTAGATCACCGGTCTGTTGGGCAGAAGTCGGTGATAGTCAACTCACTGGTCCTGAGTTGATACTTGAGGCTACTGAAAAGATTGTGCAAATCAGGAACCGCATGGCAGCAGCACGAGATCGACAGAAAAGCTATGCTGATCAACGATGCAAACCGCTCGAATTTCAAGTAGGCGACCGCGTCCTACTGAAGGTGTCACCCTGGAAGGGTGTAATCGGTTTTCGGAAACGAGGCAAACTAAATCCACGGTACGTAGGCCCGTTTGTGATCTTGAAGCGTATCGGACCCGTAGCTTATCAATTAGACCTTCCAACGGAACTCAGTGGAGTTCACAACGTTTTTCACGTGTCAAATCTGAAGAAGTGTCTATCAGATGAAACCCTAGTCATTCCATTGGATGAGATTCAAGTGGATGAACAACTGCACTTTGTGGAACAACCTATCGAGATCATGGATCGTGAGATCAAGACTCGAAGGCACAGCAAGATACCGATAGTCAAGGTTCGTTGGGATTCTAAGCGTGGACCGGAGTTCACGTGGGGAAGAGAGGACCAAATGAAAAGCAAATACCCACACCTCTTTGCAGCTGAGCAGCAATCTAACGTTACCACCAACTAAATTTTCGGGACGAAAATTCTTTCAACATGGGGATCATGTGACAGTCTGGGAATTTCTTATACCATTGCTAACAAACTGAATCTTTGTGCGTTGCATTCTAAACCTGTGCGTTGCATTCTAAACCGCGTTTACTCAATTTTCGGGACTCTTTCAACAGGGGGATAATGTGACATCCCGGTTTTTCAGGTATCTTAAACGCACTACTTCACGGTTATTCATTCCTACGCTAATTTGATTCGGAGAATAAAATTACACGCTCGAAATAACTATGCTAACTTTGTAAACTTATCGAGTGAATTACGTGCTATGTGTTATTAGACGTTTATAAGTTTTATGAGTTATTATATCATGTTTTGATTTCGTGATTATTAGTTTATAAAAAAAATATATATTAAATAAATAGCCGAACCGAACCGAACCGAGCCGCGAAACGTGCCGACCTCACTTCCTTGTGGCCCAAGTAACTAGCCTAAACTTGAGGCCCAAGTTACCCACCCAAACCCCCTTGTGCGGCCGCAAGCCCACCCCACCCTTTCTCCTTTTCTTTTTCCTTGTTTTGGTATAAATAGGCATGCATGTATGTGTTATGTTTCAAAAAAAAAAAAAAAACCTAAACCCTAGCTTCAAAGAGCCGACGGCAGCCCTCTCTCTCCCTCTTTCTCTCGATCGCAACTTCCTCCAAAACCCGAGGTCCGGTTCGTTAATCTTCATCGTTGCAAGGTTTGGGTTTTATTGTTTTGCAAATCACATTAGGGTTTATGAATTCTTGATCATGCTTGTATATAATGGTAGAATCATTGTTATGAAAGTGTTATGATGTTTAGTTCGATTAACCGTGCGAGTTTTGCGATTATGATGTTTAGTTGGATACAAGAATCATAGGCTGCGTTTTGTGATAAAAATCATACTATATGATTAGGGTTTGCATGAGTATGATGTACATGATGATATGTGACTAATAAATCTGTTCTTGATCATTTATATTTAACGTCTCGATCGTTTAAGCGTGTTCTATTATGATAAAAGTCGAAAACAGGTTGCTGAATGGTGTTTACAGCCAACTTCAATTGGCTGTAACTTGGTTATTATTTATCGAAAAGTAGGATTTTCTGAAGCCTAAAACGTAAATTTTTAAAAAACGCTTCTAATGGCACTGTATGCATATTTTTCTGAGGTCGTTTGATATTTTTAAGTGGTCGTTTAAGTGCAGTAACTGAAGCTGTGTAAATTCTGAAAATTTGTTAGTTCTTTATCGAGTCGGATCTCGAAATCTGTAGAGGGTTGGGTCAGGAAATTTGTACAGAAACTGGAGACAGAAATTTCCGGGAAACTCCCACTGGAATTTTGTTAATTGGATGAACGATGATTTTTAAAAAATTTCTCCCGTGGACTGCAGTCAGAAAGCGACGAATCTGACTGCAGTCTAGTATATATATGTTTCTGAATAATCGGTAAAGTGTTAGGACTTGAAAAATTTTACATAAAATTCTATAGTTAAGTTGACACCTTCTGTAAAAAAATTGGAATTTTTAGAACGTTGGAACTATTTTATAAAAATCCTTGAAAACAGCCTAGTTATGAGCGTACAAGCTGAAACTTGATAACTTGTGAATGTGTGTACCAAAATGTTGTATGAGTTGATTTGTGTTCATGATAAGTTGGTTTGATCACTATTTTGGTATGATAATACTTTGCATGCATGATTGTGTTTTCGAATTTGTTATCATTTGTGCCGCATTGTGTGTTAGTTATGTGTAGGGTTTTTATCAGTGTGTTCACACACTAACTTTAAATCGATTGACTTGTTAGGACGCAATTAGCGGTCACATCATTTACTACTTCTGTGTTACACTAACCGAGCAATTAAAGGTGGGTTCACGGCCCCTATTTTATCTGGTTTTAAACAACAGGGGGAGAAACATGTATACACTCTACAACTCTATCTCTTTACGTTATACGAAATTAACGTCGTTAAACTATTCGGTAACTAAGTTAATGTTAATGTACGTTATGGTCACTAAGCAGCTATATCACGGAAGTCCTTGACAAACTCTCGGATCGTTAGTATTGGGTTAGATAGCGGGGAAATTATAAGTAGTACTACTGGGCCCGACAAGCCCCACCCGAGCTAGTCGCGCTAGCCAACCGGGTATGGTCAACGGGTGAATAATTTGGCCTAACTTTCGCCATGGTCAGTGATAGGCCTGGCAACACGGAGGCACAACAGTCAGCTTCGATCGCGAACACTTATGTGACATAACTTTAGGCTCGCTACCTACATGTTAACATTGAACTTAATTACGAACCAACAATATTATTCGGGGTTAGGAATAATGGAACCAACAACAATATTATTCGGGGTTAGGAATAATGGAACCAACAACAATATTATTCCGGGTTAGGAATAATGGAACCAACATCATTATTATTCCGGGTTAGCAATAATGGAACTATATCGTTATCCCGGGTTAGGGATAACGGGGGAAAACAAACTTTTAATCGAACTAATGAACTTATAAAAACCTGTGAACTCACTCTTCTTTAATGTTGACACTTGTTTCTTTACATGTTTCTCAGGACGCTAGGAGCTCTAGGTGCACTCACTTGCATTGATCAAGACATCTTTTTATCGAGTCTCATTTACGAATATTGTTTGGGTTTTTCTTTAGTTTTGGCGTTTGTGTTGGCGCCCGTTACTTTACTTTACTTTAATGCTTCCGCTCAACTTTAAAACTAATGCTTCCGCTAAACTTTGAAACCAAACTAAGATAATTTGAAAATGAATAGGTAAACAAATAATTTTTGGAAAACGTATAAATGAATCATATAGAGTCGTTCGATGTTACTAGTGTCTCAGATTCTGGTTTGTTCACACGCCTCGCGGTAAAACTCCGCAAGTGGAAATTTGAGGGTGTGACAACCAGGAGAATCTTGAAAAGATGAATTAGAAAGAGATTCAGTTTTTGGTCGTTGACATTCTCTAGTAAAATGTCCATAGTTATGACAATTGTAACACATCACTTTTGACTTGTCAAAGCCCACACTCTTTCCAACCAACTTCCTGCCCGTTCTGTTCATGAACCTCTTCGCTCTCCTAGATATCATGGCCATCTGCCATTGTAAATCCATCTCCTCTAGGTCATCAGGGTCGATCTGATCATAATCTTCATCAAACGTAGCCGGATCAGATATTTTTCCCTGAATATAATGCTCGTAGGAAGCAACAAAAGAAGCAACCAAACTAGATGATCTTCAGTACTTTTAACACTCAGAGGCATAGACCTATTACTGCTGTTATTAGTACTTGATTGGTGCCTCTTAGCCCTTGTCAAGCCTCTGAAGCAGCAACAAAGCATACTTCACCATCAGAATTTGTCACGATCTTCTCATTCTCAAATGAGAGAAACACAGTTGCAGTATCAGTAGAAGCATTGTTGGAATATGAAGCTGTAAGATCTTTATAAATCCATGGATCTTGAACCTGATCATATCCAGTCTCCTTCTTCTTCATATTGAGCTCATAAGCTCTCAATTCCCAACAACCTCTTCCAAGTCTTTCTTTTCATAATCAGCTTCACCTTTTGTCATCAACGTATAGATATCCCACTTTGCAGGTAAAGCATCCAGCAACTTGTCGTTTATCTCCACATCCGTGTATCCCTCTATGTCATAATTATCTATTTCTTACATCAGATGATAATATCTCGTGATAATATCTTCAAGGGATTCTGCAACACCCCAACCGCGTAAAACAACAAACCACGGCGGAAACGTCGGGGAGTCATGTCACAGAACTATTGTTTCACAACTCATGGAATTTAAAATTATGTTTGATTAAGTTAAATGTTTACATTGTCTTGGGATAAACAGAAACAACACTTAAATAAATTGTCTTTCATGTTTTAACTCACTAAGGCCCGCGTCCATTCCTACATGAAGCGTGCATCATATTATCAAGTATTGATTCCTGAAACATATGTGAAAAGAGAGTCAGCAAAAAAATGCCGGCGAGTACATAGGTTTTGTGAGCGTGTCAAATTCAAGGCCTTGTATACATATTGCAACACCTCGTCCGACTACAAGAGTCGTTAAGTGAAAACCTCGTATCAAAAGTGTTTGATATTGCAACACAATTAACCAACTAAAACAAGTTGGTTTGAGTTGTGAAAAACCTTGTAGCCATGAATCTTGACAAAAGCATTTCTTTTGTAAAAACCTTGTAATAGATTGATTCAAAAGAAAACGTCGTATGGTTTATATCTTTAAGTGAAAATCATTGCGTGACAATGTTCAAAACAATTTGTCCGTGTTATAAATCAATCGTCCATGTCACAAATCAATTGTCCATGTTATAAACAAAATCATCTGTGCTTTTAATTGTGAAAACTTTTGATCGTTCTTTAATGAACACATTCAAACCTTTGTTGAGTATACCACCAAAGGGTATCTTTAATAGACCACCAAAGGGTCTCTTTAACTAGACTAACAAATCAACAAATGATTTGTTAATCAGAAACAGTTTCTGTCATTACCCAAACTTCCACAAATCCAGTGAACAGTCCGATAATGGGATGTCGGTCCTATGGTACCATAACATACTACTGGTCGGCTTGGCCAAAGCTAATTAATGTCATTCGCGTTATCGATAACGCATCAACAAGTTGTTCACATTATTGAAATCGTATTGTTTTATATTTAAACCATAGACATTGTTTTTGAAAACTTGAAAATGATTATGCACATATGAATCACCCCAAAACATTTAAAATGTGAAAGAGGGGGCTATGTACTCACTTTGAAAATCATTTTGTATATATAAATCATGTATATTATTTTAAAATCTTGATAACGATTATAGGCACATATGAATCACCCCAAAACATTTAGAAAATGTAAAAGAGGGGGGCTATGTACTCACTTTGAAAATCATTTTGTATATAAACCATATATATTGTTTTGAAATCTTAAAAATAATTATAGGCACGTATGAATCACCCCAAAATAGTTAGAAAATGTAAAACAGGGGAACTATGTATTCACTTTAAAAATCATTTTTGTATACATAAACCATGTATATTGTTTTGAAATTTTGAAAATAATTATAGGCATATATGAATCACCCCAAAACATTTGAAAACGTAAAAGAGGGGAACTATGTAATCACTTTGAAAATAATTTTGTATATATAAACCATATTTATTGTTTTGAAATCTTTAAAATAATTATAGGCACATAAATCACCCCAAAATATTTAGAAAAATGAAAAAGAGTGGGCTATGTACTCACTTTGAAAATTATTTTGTATTTATAAACCATATATATTGTTTTGAAATCTTGAAAATAATTATAGGCACATACAAATCACCCCAAAATATTTGAAAATGTAAAAAAGGGGGGACTATGTACTCACTTGGGATTGCGAAAGTGTTCTCGATCAACGAAATAAACAAAGCTCAAACGTGTCCTAATGTGTCAGACAAACATGTTATCGTGTCGGGACTACAAACGGGAGATTGAACAAAATGAAGTCTTATAAACCAAACGAGTGTTGGAACTCATGTGATATGGTTTAACAAACTTAACATTCTGATTTGGAAAGGATCCTAAGTGCTTTTGACCCCTTATGACTCGTTAAAGTAGTTTACGATACTTTAACGGGTCATTAGCGAAAATGCGTGATCACCCTATGATAAGTCTTAAATGCCCAAACATGTTTGAAAAGGTTATTACATCAGTTTATATGTCAAAAATTTGGTTACATGTGTTTAAAATGGATTTATGCGCAAAAGGGCATTTTGGTCATCATTTTTTTAAGAACATAGAAGTAACTTATCATAACACTAACCAAACGATGTGACCATAAGGTATAACCTCAGTAGGTTATTCCCTAGACAACTATGGTCACAAACATGTGTTTGGTCGGATCCTAAGATCAACCAAACGGGTCGGATTCGAAAGTTAAAGCGGTGGTCAAGACCGCTAGACTTACGATCCTAAATAAGCACTAAACTAGAAGTGACGAGTTAGACATGTCAAAATATGTCTAACTAAGTTTATAAAACAAATTTGGTATCAAAACTTGGTGTTTTGATACCCGAAAATAGTTTCGTCGTAAAATGCACATCTTGTGCATTTTTTTTACCGAAACTTTAACTCGTCACTTCGACTAGTAAACGTGGTAATCAAAAGGTGAAATCCCTAGGGATTATAATCTTCGTGATTACGATCACGTTGCAAAGGTCAATTGAGCTTTGACTTGACCAAATATGGTCAGAACCAAAAGTCAATCAGCAAGCCAAACTGTTCGACTTTTAACTCAAAATAGCTAAAAAAAATTAAAGAACTAGGAAGAGTACTTACTTGTATTGAAGAACACTTTTGGAACTCAAGATAGGAGGCTTCCAAAGGTTGGAAACAAGCTCCAAGAAGGATAGAAAAAAGAACTTCACACTTTGCTTCGAAGTGTTTTGAAGTGGTGTGAAAAAAAATGGAAGAATCATGGGGTATTTATAGTATTTTAGGATTAAGGATCTGATGACAAGTGTCCTTAAGTGTGGATTAGTGTCCTAACATGTGTCAACACCATATTAAGTGTGGCAAAGTGAGTACTAGGTGTTAAAAATTTGAGATAGGTGGCAAACTTGGTGAGAAGCAAAATATTTATTATTTTTTTGACATTTTTGGTCCTTGGACTTGTATTTTCACTTGTTTGCCATTTTTAACCCCTTTAACCTAATATTTAGGTTATATAAAGGTGTTAAGACATGTGTAACTTGTATTATGCCCGAAAATGTCGTGGATGTTGGTTCGTTCGGTTGTACGGTTACAGGTTTCGCAAAATGCGTAACACGCTTTAACGAACACGAAAATGATCGAAATTGTGCAACGATTGACATTTTTGCATTCTCATCAACAAAATACAAGATTTTATTAAATACAAAAATATTTGGAAATAAAACACAAGGTTTCATTGAATACGAAATTGTTTGTAATTGTGCAATGATTGAAAAGGCACAAATGTCACAGTCTCCCATACTTTTGGAAATTTCGTCCCGAAATTTAATTAGAGGAAACTTTGTGAAACAGATGTGGATATTTCGCTTTCATCTGATCCTCTCGTTCCCAAGTAAATTCTAGGCCACGTTTGGATTCCTAGTGAAATTTAACTATCGGTATACGTCTACGCTTTAGTTTCTTGACTTTACGGTCCACTATCTCCACAGGTTTCTCGGCAAAGTGCATAGTGTCTTCAACGTGAATTTTGTCGAGGGGAACGTAGAGGTTTGTATAGGCTAAACACTTTTTCAAATTGGACACGTGGAATGTTGGGTGAATATTCCCAAGTTCAGGAGGTAGCTAAAGTCGGTAAGCCACCTTTCCGATTCTCTCAACGATCTTGAATGGTGCAATATATCAGGGTGCAAGTTTTCCTTTCTTTCCAAATCAAATCACACCTTTCTAAGGGGATACCTTGACAAGGATGTGATCACCAACTTGGAAATCCAAGGGCTTGCGTAGTTCGTCCGCATAACTCTTTTAACGGCTTCTAGCTGTCAGAAGGTTATCGCGAATTTTATTAACTTTCTTTATTGTGTCGTGAATGAGTTCAGGCCCAGTGAGCTGAGCTTCACCGACCTCATTCCAGCAGATAGGTGAATGACGTTTTCGACCATATAGAGCTTTGAAAGGCGCCATATTGATGCTGGCGTGATAACTATTGTTGTAGGAGAATTCGACCAATGGTAGATGCGAATCCCAACTACCACCAAAGTCTATTACACATGCTCTAAGCATATCCTCCAGTGTTTTAATTGTCCTTTCAGATTGTCCATCCGTTTTAGGATGATATGCAGTACTTAGGTTGAGTTTGGTTCCCATGGCAAATTGCATGGTCTTCCAAAAGTGAGATGAGAATCGAGCATCTCGATCGGATATGATGTTCAAAGGAACACCATGACGAGATACAATCTCATCAACGTAGATCTTGGCGAGTTTGTCAGCAGATAGATCCTCACGAATTGCCAAAAAGTGTGCTGACTTTGTTAGACGATCAATGATGACCCAAATGGCATCATGACCTCTAGGTGTGCGCGGTTGTTTAGTGACGAGATCCATCGCAATGTTCTCCCACTTCCATACCGGTATTTGTGGTTTCTCAAGTAAACTTGATGGGCATTGATGTTCTGCCTTTACTCTAAGACAAGTTAGGCATTTTGACACATATAAGGCAATGTCCTTCTTCATTCCCGGCCACCAATACTGGGTACGGAGATCCTTATACATTATGTCTGCACCAGGATGGATTGAGTAACGAGACTTATGAGCTTCATCCATCAATAAGGGGTGGAGATTGTCTTGACTAGGAATCCACAAACGGTTCTTGTAGTAGGGTAATCCGTTATCTTTTGTTTCGAGTTGAAGTTCGAGATTTTGTGGCAACTCATTTTTCAACAAGCTTTGGGTCACACATGTATGTTGTGCTTGAAGGATACGTGTCTAGATATCAGATTGAACTCGAACACAATGACGTTTGACACGTTCCTTATGACTAAGCGCATCAGCCACAACATTCGCCTTACCAGGATGGTAGCGAATCTCGCAGTCGTAGTCGTTCAGAAGTTCGACCCAGCGTCGTTGTCTCATGTTTAGCTCCTTTTGATTGAATATGTGTTGGAGACTTTTGTGGTCAGTGAAAACCACACATTTTGTACCGTAAAGGTAGTGTCTCCAAATTTTTAGAGCAAAAACTACGGCTCCTAACTCAGATCATGAGTTGTGTAGTTCTTCTCATGGATTTTCAATTGTCTTGATGCATAGGCTATGACTTTGTCTCTTTGCATGAGAACACAACCAAGGCCTAGGTTTGATGCGTCACAATAGACAATGAAATCATCGTTGTCGTCGGGTAAAGATAAAATAGGAGCATTACAGAGTTTTAGTTTCAGTGTTTGAAAGGATTCCTCTTGTTTGGGTCCCCACTCGAAAGGTGTATTCTTCTGAGTCAAAGTGATGAGGGAACCGCGATCTTTGAAAAGTTCGCGATGAATCGTTGATAGTATCCAGCAAGACCAAGAAATGAACGAACTTCGGTAGGAGTAGTAGGTGTACTCCAGTCCCTAATCGCACTGATTTTGGCGGGATCTACATGTATACCTTGTTTGTTACATTATGTCCCAAAAATTGAACTTCGTTTAGCCAAAAATTCAGATTTGGAGAATTTGGCGTAAAGTTGTTCTTTCTTCAGGAGTTCCATCATTAGACGAAGATGTTGTTCGTGATCAGCACGAGACTTAGAATAAATGAGGATGTCGTCGAAGAAAACAATGATGAACTTGTCTAAATAAGGTTTACAAACCCTATTCATTAAGTCCATGAAGACGGCAGGAGCATTCATCAAACAAAAAGGCATGACAGTGAACTCATAATGGCCGTATCGAGTGCGAAAAGCAGTCTTGGGAATATCTTCTTCGAGTACACGAAGTTGATGATACCCAGAACGGAGATCAATCGTTTAAAAACAGGTCGCACCTTGTAGCTGATCAAATAGATCATCAATGCGAGGTAAGGGATATTGATTTTTGATTGTGAGTTTGTTGAGCTCACGATAATCGATACACATACGAAAGGATCCATCCTTCTTTTTCACGAATAGGACAGGAGCGCGCCAAGGTGAAAAGCTCGGACGAATGAATCCCCTTTCTGAAAGTTCTTGGAGTTGCTTGACAACTCTTGCATTTTAGACGGTGAAGTTGGTAAGGAGATTTAGGAATTGGGTTTGTACCAGGTACAAGGTCAATACGAAACTCATCTTAACGAATTGGGGGTAAACCAGGTAGCTCTTCAGGAAACACCTCAGGATATTCCCGAACAATGGGGATGTCCTGAACAGTCTTGCCCTTGCCTTTTTCCACTATGATATGTGCCAAAAAGGCTACATAATTCTTTCGTAGGTATTTTTGGGCATGGGTACAGGTTATGAGTTTTAGGCTACTACAGGGTTTTTCTCCATGAACTTCTAAGGTTTCGCTAGACGAAAGAGGTATAGGAACAACCTTGTCGAAACAGATCACCTCAGCACGGTGTTTGGTTAACCAATCCATTCCTATGATGATGTCAAAACTCCCGAGTTGCATTGGTGTGAGGTCAATGGGAAAAAGGTTGTTATCCAAGTTAAATTCGCAACTACGAATGACATAGTCGAGCACAAGGGGTTCACCACTAGCTATTTCCATCGTTAAGGATTTTCCTAGTTTAGTTCTAGGCATCGAAATCAAAGGTTCAAAGGCTAGTGATATAAAGCTTCTATCGGCACCCGAATCGAATAGAATAGAAGCAGGATGATTGTTAACAAGGAACGTACCGTTAATGACTTCATTATCAGCACAAGCCTCGTTGGCATTGATGTTGAATGCGCGTCCACGAGCTGGATTTTCATTCGTGTTGACCAATTTTGGGCAGTTGTTTCTAAAGTGACCCATCTCGCCACAGTTGTAGCAAGAACCGGGTGGGAACGGAGGTCTAGCAGGGTTGGCTTGGGGTTGAACAGGGTTCTGAACAGCTTGTTTTGGGTCCGAATGACAAAATTGGCTAATCTAGGGAGATGTTAAAAATATCAACGAAATATCAACAAACGACACATGGTGACTAATCAAAGTAAATGGGTCTTTATAATATATCGCGAAGACATACTTTAGCCTATAAGTGGACACTCACCGCAAGAGTTCCTAGGTAAGAGTGACTGGTCCGATAATGCGGATTTGTACGAACACTCTAGCCTTAGACAGAAAACTCAGTGTACAGGCATCCACCCTTCCAGATTGCACGTGTTCACATTATTAAAACCCAAACTTTGACAGGATTTTGAAAACTTACAAGGCTTTAAGCCAAAATAAATCATATAAGGATAGATGATTGATTTCAAAACGAATTTGTAACTTGTGTATTGGTTTTGGTAACCACCTAAGGATAGGTGGTGGTATTGTTTTAATAATCCACACGCAAGAAAACTCGCGTTAGGGTCCTAGGAAGGTTATAGTCTAGGTCAAAGCATTACTAATAACCTAATTCCCAATAACAATAAGCTCTGATACCAATCTTTCTGTAACACCACGACCGCGTAAAACAACAAACCGCGGCGGAAACGTCGGGGAGTCATTTCACATAACTATTGTTTCACACTCATGGAATTTAAAATTATGTTTGATTAAGTTAAATGTTTACATTGCCTTGGGATAAACAAAAACAACACATAAATAAATTGTCTTTCATGTTTTAAGTCACTAAGGCACGCGTCCATTCCTACGTGAAGCATGCATCAAAATGCCGGCGAGTACATAGATTTTGTGAGCGTGTCAAATTCATGGCCTTGTATACATATTGTAACACCTCGTGCGACTACAAGAGTCGTTAAGTGAAAACCTCGTATCAAAAGTGTTTGATATTGCAATACAATTAACCAACTAAAACAAGTTGGTTAGAGTTGTGAAAACCTTGTAGCCATGAATCTTGACAAAAACATTTCTTTTGTAAAAACCTTGTAATAGATTAATTCAAAAGAAAACTTCGTATGGTTTATATATTTAAATGAAAATCATTGCGTGACAATGTTCATAACAATTTGTCCGTGTTATAAATCAATCGTCCGTGTCATAAAACAATTGTCCATGTCATAAACAAAATCATCTGTGTTTTTAGTTGTGAAAACTTTTGATCGTTCTTTAATGAACACATTCAAACCTTTGTTGACTATACCACCAAAGGGTATCTTTAATAGACCACCAAAGGGTCTCTTTAACTAGACTAACAAATCAACAAATGATTTGTTAATCAGAAACAGTTTCTGTCATTACCCAAACTTCCACCAAATCCAGTGAACAGTCCGATAATGGGATTGTCAGTTCTATGGTACCATAACATACTACTGGTCGGCTTGGCAAAAACAAGTTGTTCACATTATTGAAATCGTATTGTTTTCTATATAAACCATAGACATTGTTTTTGAAAACTTGAAAATGATTACGCACATATGAATCACCTCAAAACATTTAAAATGTAAAAGAGGGGGCTATGTACTCACTTTGAAAATCATTTTGTATATATAAACCATGTATATTGTTTTGAAATCTTGAAAATAATTATAGGCACATATGAATCACCCCAAAACATTTAGAAAATGTAAAAGAGGGGGGCTATGTACTCACTTTGAAAATCATTTTGTATATATAAACCATATATATTGTTTTGAAATCTTAAAAATAATTATAGGCACGTATGAATCACCCCAAAATATGTAGAAAATGTAAAACAGGGGAACTATGTACTCACTTTGAAAATCATTTTTGTATACATAAACCATGTATATTGTGTTTGAAATTTTGAAAATAATTATAGGCACATATTAATCACCCCAAAACATTTCAAAACGTAAAATAGGGGAACTATGTACTCACTTTGAAAATCAATTTGTATATAAACAATGTATATCGTTTTGAAATCTTGAAAATAATTAGAGGCACATATGAATCACCCAAAACATTTAGAAAAATGTAAAAGAGGGGCTATGTACTCACTTTGAAAATTATTTTGTATTTATAAACCATGTATATTGTTTTGAAATCTTGAAAATATATTATAGGCACATATGAATCACCCCAAAACATTTAGAAAATGTAAAAGAGGGGGGGGGGCTATGTACTCACTTTGAAAATCATTTTGTATATATAAACCATATATATTGTTTTGAAATCTTAAAAATAATTATAGGCACGTATGAATCACCCCAAAATATTTAGAAAATGTAAAACAGGGGAACTATGTACTCACTTTGAAAATCATTTTTGTATACATAAACCATGTATATTGTGTTTGAAATTTTGATATTTTGAAAATAATTATAGGCACATATTAATCACCCCAAAACATTTCAAAACGTAAAATAGGGGAATTATGTACTCACTTTGAAAATCATTTTGTATATATAAACCATGTATATTGTTTTGAAATCTTGAAAATAATTATAGGCACATATGAATCACCCCAAAACATTTAGAAAAATGTAAAAGAGGGGCTATGTACTCACTTTGAAAATAATTTTGTTTTTGTAAACCATGTATATTGTTTTGAAATCTTGAAAATAATTATAGGCACATATGAATCACTCCAAAACATTTGAAAATGTAAAAGAGGGGGACTATGTACTCACTTGTGATTGCGAAAGTGTTCTTGATCAACAAAATAAACAAAGATCAAACGTGTCCTAATGTGTCAGATAAATATGTTAGCGTGTCGAGACTACAAACAGGAGATCGAATAGAATGAAGTCTTATAAATCAAACGAGTGTTGGAACTCATGTGATATGGTTTAACAAACTTCACATTCTGAATTGGAAAGGATCCTATGTGCTTTTGACTCATTATGACCCGTTAAGGTAGTTTACGATACTTTAACGGGTCATTAGCCTGAACGCGTGATCGTCCTATGATAAGTCTTAAATGCCCAAACATGTTTGAAAATGTTATACCATCAGTTTATATGTCAAAAATTTGGTTACATGTGTTTAAAATGCTTTTATGCGCAAAAGGGCATTTTGGTCATCATTTTTTTAAGAACATAGAAGTAACTTATCATAACACTAACCAAACGATGTGACCATAAGGTATAACCTCAGTAGGTTATTCCCTAGACAACTATGGTCACAAACATGTGTTTGGTCGGATCCTAAGATCAACCAAACGGGTCGGATTCGAAAGTTAAAGCGGTGGTCAAGACCGCTCGACTTACGACACTAAATAAGCACTAAACTAGAAGTGACGAGTTAGACATGTCAAAATATGTCTAACTAAGTTTCTAAAATGGATTTGGTATCAAAACTTGGTTTTTTGATACCCGAAAATAGTAAACGTCACTTCGACTAGTAAACGTGGTAATCAAACTTTTTGGTTTTGTGGTTTTAGATTTTAAATAATAATGACTCAAAGATTGGTTGTATAACAGATTTAAAAGGGAGTAATCATCTTAAGTTTCCGGTTCAAGTAACGCATGTGATTCAGTTCAACTAGAAAGAGTCACATAGACATGACTCGTGTTTGATAAACTGCTCGTGATAAAAGGGAACGAAATACTCGGATTACTTATAATGCGAGGTTGTTACCCAATGAACAATTGACTAATATCCCACCCGTAAACCTCCTTGTGACATCTCGATTGTCAACGACACTAAGAACGTACGACTAAGGCAATGAATAAAATATCAATCAACCAACAATAATTCAATCACCGAACAATTACCAAATAACAATTATTATTCTACAAATCAGAAATTAAAACACATTTGTTCAACAAACCTTCCACTCAAGAAGATAACATGGAGTTTTAGCCTCTCATGTGCTTACAATTCATCATCGCTTCGATTATATTGTTCATCAGAATCAAAATCACCAAAGTAATGTTTTGAAAATGTTTAGAACCCACAAGAACACTCTAAAATCGCCCCCCAAGCCCTTCCAAACGTTTGCAATGATTGAGATATGAAATGACCCATCAAAATCGAGTTAAATGGGCAGTTACAACTTTCCTATAGCTCATCACCGTAAGCTACGGCACCCACCGTACCATACGGTCGTCAATATTGTTGGTGCATAATGTCTATTGCCTACGTCTAGGATGTATCTGTAATGTATATAGGGCTTTCATGTCAATGTTTATATGTTAAAATGTAAATTTTATATGTTTTGTTAGATTGGTTCGTATGAGCAAAACTAGGTGGTTCGTACGAGTGTCTCACTCGTACGAAGCACATACTCGTACAAAGCATAGTCTCTGTCACAACACGCACTTCAGTACTAGTCATGTCGACCTATAAATAGAGGAATGTTGTGTTAGAGCTTAGTAGTGATTGGTTAGTTGACACAATGAAGCTCTGCCAGTTTGTTTACTCGCGTCTGTATTTGAACATCTTTTAATACAACAGGAGCAGTTAAACAGTAAGTACTATCTTGTTCGTTTTGTCTACCTCTCTAGCAATGAATTCCGCCTCTGCTAGTTGAGCGAGATCAGGTCGGTTGCTCATTTCGAGAGCACGATCTCCGTTCACAAGTGGTATCAGAGCTTTGAGATCTGATCTACTGACAAACGACAAGTAGTTGCAGACTACCAACTGTTCAGACTGGGATTCACTTTCATCTTCGTCACTTTCCCGAACTGAAATGGATTTTGGATGAATTTGTGGATAAAATGGACTAGGATTCTATAACTCACGTTAATCTACATTCTAATCAATCCTTAACAAATTCAGACCTAAAATCGGACTAAATCATGTTGAAATCGGTAAAAATCATCTGTTTGGAGACTTAACTGTTTCGTATAATTGATATTTCGTACGAACGAATTCTAAAAAGTTCATAAAATTTTACAAATTTTCAGATTTCCAAGTATTTCTTATGAACTTGACAATCGTACGAGAATCTTGCTCGCACGAATAACTTGTTCGCATAAGTTTTTGATGTGAGAATTTCATATTGTTTTAAACATTGTGGTTCGTACGAACGAGTTTCATTCGCACAAAGTATCTGTCATCCGCACAAAAGATTTTTCCACACTAACCAGTTTGTTTGAAAGTGTGATTGTTAAATTGTCACAGGAAAAAGTCTGAAGAATTTTATAACGTATTCGCCACATCAGTTGTCATAAACACAGCGGCTCAGAATATCAATCTTGAGAACGAGATGGGCACTATGACGAAACCGCCAAAGCTCATGAACTTAGAAGATTTGAATAGCTGGAGTGAACGTTTCATGAACTAGGTGCAGGCTAATCACTTTACTTGCCGGTTTGCAATTGAAGCGAAATATATAGCGCCAGTTGGTGAGAATGGCCTTGAGAAGACCCTTGCTCAATTCTCAAATGTGGAACGTGAAAGGTTTATCAATTAAAAGAAAATGATGAACATTCTGCAACAGTCAATTAAAGAAGATATTTTGGCTTTAGTTCAACACGACGATGATGCTCAATCATTGTGGAATGCTCTCTGACTGAAGTTCCAAGGAAGTGCTCAACTTAGAAAGAGTAAAAGGGCGTTACTGAGCAAAGAGTTTGATATTTTCACACTCATCAAAGGTGAAACAATTAAGCAGCTGATTGAGAGATACTGTCAATTAGTGGTTCAAATGAAAAGAATGGGAATCATAATAACCAATGAAGAACTTGTTGACAAATTGGCTGATTCTCTACCGCAAGGCGAATGGTCCACTTATTTAACCATACTGAAGAATGGAACTGAGTATAGCAATTTCTCGCTACCTCGTTGCATAGAAAGACTGGAGGGTCATTAAAAAAAGGCAAAGAACAAGACTTTACAAGTTCAACAAGATGTTAATATTTACTTCCAGTCCGCTGCTCAAATTTAGGCGCCATATATCCAGACTGCTTTCAGTGCTTACAGCTCGCCAAGCACACCACCAAATCAGACTAGTGGCTTTCAATCATTTCCAACAATTGATCCGAACACGCCATCAAGCCAACAGTCATCTTACGGATCAAGTCAACCCTGGAACAACCAGACTACTTCATCATCTCATTCTAATCAAAGAGTTTTGTAATGCAACATTGCCGTCGATATTCAGAATGCACAAAATTTCGATGAGAAGACCGCGAAGCAACACATGTCTCTACTAGCTTCAGTTCTTGAGTCTTATGATAGTCTAGTTGCTGGGAAGATCGGAAATTCTGAAATGACACGTGAAGATTATGATCAAATAGATCACCCCAAAACATTTGGAAAATGTAAAAGAGGGGGGGCTATGTACTCACTTTGAAAATTTTTGTATATATAAACCGTATATATTGTTTTGAAATCTTAAAAATAATTATAGGCACGTATGAATCACCCCAAAATATGTAGAAAATGTAAAACAGGGGAACTATGTACTCACTTTGAAAATCATTTTTGTATACATAAACCATGTATATTGTGTTTGAAATTTTGAAATTTTGAAAATAATTATAGGCACATATTAATCACCCCAAAACATTTCAAAACGTAAAATAGGGGAACTATGTACTCACTTTGAAAATCATTTTGTATATAAACCATGTATATTGTTTTGAAATCTTGAAAATAATTAGAGGCACATATGAATCACCCAAAACATTTAGAAAAATGTAAAAGAGGGGGCTATGTACTCACTTTGAAAATTATTTTGTATTTATAAACCATATATATTGTTTTGAAATCTTGAGAATATATTATAGGCACATATGAATCACCCCAAAACATTTAGAAAATATAAAAGATGGGGCTATGTACTCACTTTGAAAATCATTTTGTATATATAAACCATATATATTGTTTTGAAATCTTAAAAATAATTATAGGCACGTATGAATCACCCCAAAATATTTAGAAAATGTAAAACAGGGGAACTATGTACTCACTTTGAAAATCATTTTTGTATACATAAACCATGTATATTGTGTCTGAAATTTTGATATTTTGAAAATAATTATAGGCACATATTAATCACCCCAAAACATTTCAAAACGTAAAATAGGGGAACTATGTACTCACTTTGAAAATCATTTTGTATATATAAACCATGTATATTGTTTTGAAATCTTGAAAATAATTATAGGCACATATGAATCACCCCAAAACATTTAGAAAAATGTAAAAGAGGGGCTATGTACTCACTTTGAAAATAATTTTGTATTTATAAATCATGTATATTGTTTTGAAATCTTGAAAATAATTATAGGCACATATGAATCACTCCAAAACATTTGAAAATGTAAAAGAGGGGGACTATGTACTCACTTGGGATTGCGAAAGTGTTCTTGATCAAAAAAATAAACAAAGCTCAAACGTGTCCTAATGTGTCAGATAAATATGTTAGCCTGTCGAGACTACAAACGGGAGATCGAATAGAATGAAGTCTTATAAATCAAATGAGTGTTGGAACTCATGTGATATGGTTTAACAAACTTAACATTCTGAATTGGAAAGGATCCTATGTGCTTTTGACCCATTATGACCCGTTAAGGTAGTTTACGATACTTTAACGGGTCATTAGCGTGAACGCGTGATCGTCCTATGATAAGTCTTAAATGCCCAAACATGTTTGAAAATGTTATAACATCAGTTTATATGTCAAAAATTTGGTTACATGTGTTTAAAATGCATTTATACGCAAAAGGGCATTTTGGTCATCATTTTTTTAAGAACATAGAAGTAACTTATCATAACACTAACCAAACGATGTGACCATAAGGTATAACCTCAGTAGGTTATTCCCTAGACAACTATGGTCACAAACATGTGTTTGGTCGGATCCTAAGATCAACCAAACGGGTCGGATTCGAAAGTTAAATTGGTGGTCAAGACCGCTCGACTTATGACACTAAATAAGCACTAAACTAGAAGTGACGAGTTAGACATGTCAAAATATGTCTAACTAAGTTTCTAAAATGGATTTGGTATCAAAACTTGGTTTTTTGATACCCGAAAATAGTAAACGTCACTTCGACTAGTAAACGTTGTAATCAAACTTTTTGGTTTTGTGGTTTTAGATTTTAAATAATAATGACTCAAAGATTGGTTGTATAACAGATTTAAAAGGGAGTGATCATCTTAAGTTTCCGGTTCAAATAACGCATGTGATTCAGTTCAACTAGAAAGAGTCACATAGACATGACTCGTGTTTGATAAACTAATCGTGATAAAAGGGAACGAAGTTCTCGGATTACTTATAATGCGACTTTGTTACCCAATGACCAATTGACTAATATCCCACCCGTAAACCTCCTTGTGACATCTCGATTGTCAACGACACTAAGAACGTACGACTAAGGCAATGAATAAAATATCAATCAACCAACAATAATTCAATCACCGAACAATTACTAAATAACAATTATTATTCTACAAATCAGAAATTAAAACACATTTGTTCAACAAACCTTCCACTCAAGAAGATAACATGGAGTTTTAGCCTCTCATGTGCTTACAATTCATCATCGCTTCGATTATATTGTTCATCGGAATCAAAATCACCAAAGTAATGTTTTCAAAATGTTTAGAACCCACAAGAACACTCTAAAATCGCCCCCCAAGCCCTTCCAAACGTTTGCAATGATTGAGATATGAAATGACCCATCAAAATCGAGTTAAATGGGTAGTTACAACTTTCCTATAGCTCATCACCGTAAGCTACGGCACCCACCGTACCATACGGTCGTCAATATTGTTGGTGCATAATGTCTATTGCCTACGTCTAGGATGTATCTGTAATGTATATTGGGCTTTCATGTCAATGTTTATATGTTAAAATGTAAATTTTATATGTTTTGTTAGATTGGTTCGTATGAGCAAAACTAGGTGGTTCGTACGAGTGTCTCACTCGTACGAAGCACATACTCGTACAAAGCGTAGTCTTTGTCACAACACGCACTTCAGTACTAGTCATGTCGACCTATAAATAGAGGAATGTTGTGTTAGAGCTTAGTAGTGATTGGTTAGTTGACACAATGAAGCTCTGCCAGTTTGTTTACTCGCGTCTGTATTTGAACATCTTTTAATACAACAGGAGCAGTTAAACAATAAGTACTATCTTGTTCGTTTTGTCTACCTCTCTAGCAATGAATTCCGCCTCTGCTAGTTGAGCGAGATCAGGTCGGTTGCTCATTTCGAGAGCACGATCTCCGTTCACAAGTGGTATCAGAGCTTTGAGATCTGATCTACTGACAAACGACAAGTAGTTGCAGACTACCAACTGTTCAGACTGGGATTCACTTTCATCTTCATCACTTTCCCGAACTGAACTGGATTTTGGATGAATTTGTGGATAAAATGGACTAGGATTCTATAACTCATGTTAATCTACATTCTAATCAATCCTTAACAAATTCAGACCTAAAATCGGACTAAATCATGTTGAAATCGGTAAAAATCATCTGTTTGGAGACTTAACTTTTTCGTATAATTGATATTTCGTACGAACGAATTCTAAAAAGTTCATAAAATTTTACAAATTTTCAGATTTCCAAGTATTTCGTATGAACTTGACAATCGTACGAGAATCTTGCTCGCACGAATAACTTGTTTGCACAAGTTTTTGATGTGAGAATTTCATATTGTTTTAAACATTGTGGTTCGTACGAACGAGTTTCATTCGCACAAAGTATCTGTCATCCGCACAAAAGATTTTTCCACACTAACCAGTTTGTTTGAAAGTGTGATTGTTAAATTGTCACAGGAAAAAGTCTGAAGAATTTTATAACGTATTCGCCACATCAGTTGTCACAACCACAGCGGCTCAGAATATCAATCTTGAGAACGAGATGGGCACTATGACGAAACCGCCAAAGCTCATGAACTTAGAAGATTTGAATAGCTGGAGTGAACGTTTCATGAACTGGGTGCAGGCTAATCACTTTACTTGCTGGTTTGCAATTGAAGCGAAATATATAGCACCAGTTGGTGAGAATGGCCTTGAGAAGACCCTTGCTCAATTCTCAAATGTGGAACGTGAAAGGTTTATCAATTAAAAGAAAATGATGAACATTCTGCAACAGTCAATTAAAGAAGATATTTTGGCTTTAGTTCAACACGAAGATGATGCTCAATCATTGTGGAATGCTCTCTGACTGAAGTTCCAAGGAAGTGCTCAACTTAGAAAGAGTAAAAGGGCGTTACTGAGCAAAGAGTTTGATATTTTCACACTCATCAAAGGTGAAACAATGAAGCAGCTGATTGAGAGATACTGTCAATTAGTGGTTCAAATGAAAAGAATGGGAATCATAAAAACCAATGAAGAACTTGTTGACAAATTGGCTGATTCTCTACCGCAAGGCGAATGGTCCACTTATTTAACCATACTGAAGAATGGAACTGAGTATAGCAATTTCTCGCTACCTCGTTGCATAGAAAGACTGGAGGGTCATTAAAAAAAGGCAAAGAACAAGACTTTACAAGTTCAACAAGATGTTAATATTTACTTCCAGTCCACTGCTCAAATTTAGGCGCCATATATCCAGACTGCTTTCAGTGCTTACATCTCGCCAAGCACACCACCAAATCAGACTAGTGGCTTTCAATCATTTCCAACAATTGATCCGAACACGCCGTTAAGCCAACAGTCATCTTATGGATCAAGTCAACCCTGGAACAACTAGACTACTTCATCATCTCATTCTAATCAAAGATTTTTGTAATGCAACATTGCCGTCGATATTCAGAATGCACAAAATTTCGATGAGAAGACCGCGAAGCAACACATGTCTCTACTAGCTTCAGTTCTTGAGTCTTATGATAGTCTAGTTGCTGGGAAGATCGGAAATTCTGAAATGACACGTGAAGATTATGATCAAATAGATCCAGTTGAGATGGAGTTGATAGATATAAAATGGTGTATGGCTTCGATTGTTCGTCGCGCACATTGATTTATGGTATTACTGGTAAAGAAAACTTGGGAGGTTTGGATGGAAAACTTGGGTTTGATAAATCCAAAGTTACTTGTTTTAAGTGTCGGGAGAAAGGTCACTTCAAGAGAGAATGTCCTAACAAAGAGGTTCAAGGAAACCATAATCCTTTCGCTGATGATTACTACAAGCAAGCGATCTACCATCAACCTCAGCCAAGAACCAGAATGGTGCCGATTGAAGACAAGCAGCCTGAAACCAAAGATAAATTGTTGGTTCTTACTCAAGAAGATGAGGTATTTAATTGGAACAAGTATATTTCAAAGGGAGAGAGTTTGGCTTTGGTTGCTGAGATCATAGAGGAACCTGAAGAAGAATCAGGGGCGTCTTTTGATGAAGGACCTGATGATGATGATTACTATTACCATACTTCATCAGAAGAGGAGGAGCTTTTGAACGGTCCGTTCAAACATCTTTTGCCTAATGATATCTTAAAGACTTTTGCACGTTACTTTGCACCAAGTCAACATTCAACATGTGAAGAGCAAAAGAAGCCGGTTGAAGAAGTCAAAACCGATGAGAAGATGGAAAAGTTGTCAGAAGACATCATTAAAGCTTGTATGGCCAACGACAATGAGGTAAACAAGTCAACGTCCTAGATTGTGGTTGAAAAATCTTGTTTAAAATGTGCAGAGTCATATGGTGAGTGTTGTGTGAAAGACACACGATATGCTGAATTGCAAAGTTTAACAGACAATTTGTCCAGCGATAATCCAAAAATGAAGCCTATGACAAATTGAGTGCATCCGCTAAACAATATAATAAAGCACTCAGAGAAAATGACGCAACACTTATGATGCTTAAAGCAACAGTGATGGATAAACAAATGGCTATAAATATTCATTTGAACACTATTGCTGAGCTCAGAAGTGAGCTTGAGAAAATTAAAATTGAATCTGAACGGGTTAACAAACTCTTAATCAGTTATTCAACAAGCTCATACGTCATCGATCACGTTTTACCCAAAATTGAAAAGAATGTTGAATCTAAAAATGATGAAACAAGTTATGATTGAGTTCCACCACCCATGTGGAATAGTTATGAATGCAAAAAAGCCATCTGGGTGGAAAAGGCGCTTAACCTAAAATTGAAAACTGAATTATTCTGCCTTCGGATATCGATGTAACTTACACGAATGATGGGGAATGTGACTCTGAGGTCGTAAACAATGTGGTTGAAAAGGTTCTAAAAATTGAATCTGAGATTTCTGAGTCTAAAAAATCTGCTGAGTCTAAGTCTGATGATATATCAGAAAATAGTTTAAATGTTGATTCCAATGTCATAGTTTACAAAATGAAAGGATCTGATAAACTATTTTCAGATGAGGACTTTCCGATCCAGAATGTGAAAATGGATTGTGTGGATAAAATGTTCAAGCTAATGCAGGTAAGTCATGCTGATTTAGATAGACATGATGTATCTTTCTACTCCAAATCAAAAACTGACAACTGATCCTACTATCATAAGAATAGAGATTATCCGGAAAATAAACGAGCAGGGTTGGGATTCCAGAAGCAACATAGGAACAACAGGTCCCAAAAATTGAACTTTACAAAGAAAATTAATTTTGTTTTTGGGACTATAACTGAAAAAGAAAAGGAAATCATCAGAACACCATCAAATGATGATATTCTTAAAGAAAAAGAGAAACAAAAACAGAAGCAAGTTTTGGATACCTGTGTTCATAAGGATAGCAGGACATGCTTTAAATGTAAGAAAGTTGGTCATATCGCAAGATATTGCTCACAAGAAAGTCCAAAACCTATTTTTTATCCGAAAAAGTTCACCAAGGATGAAAAGCAAAAAGCACCCATGTTCGTGCCGAAAAAATTCTTAAAAGAAATAACAAATCTCATCAAAATGCTAAACCAATTATCCAATGTCAATCTAAATTTGAAATTGGTGAAACATCAAACAAAAATCGTCAAGAAAATTCAAAATTTTATGTTAAAAAGGCTAAACCTCAAACGCAAAAATGGGTTGCTATAGTTGTCAAAGTCAAATCATCCAAGGTTGAACAAAAATCTTCTGTTCCAAACAAATTTGAGCTTAAAAAATTGATAAAAACAAATTGGGTCCAAAATTTGACATTCCAAACCCACCCAAGACCAAAAGGCTTGGGTTTCTTTGTTTAATAGTCTTGTTAATCATGTGTGCAGGGGCTCCATCGTTCGATATTGTCAAAATGGTTAATGGATAGTGGAGCGTCTCGCCACATGACAGGGATGCTTGCGTTGCTCAACGACGTCAAAGCTATACGTGGAGGGTATGTAGGTTTTGCTGGAAAGCAGGGAGGCAGATTGTCGGAGAAGGGATTCTCACGAATGGAGTTGTATCATTTGATAAAGTGAACTATATTGCTGAGCTTGAAAACAATCTACTTAGCATCTCGCAAATTTGTGACAAGAAGTTCACGACGCATTTCAACGATAAAGAATGTCTGATCTTAAAAGCCGGTTCCAAAATTGTGGAGGAATGGATTTTGATGCGAGCTCCGAGAGAAACTGATTTATATGTTCTTGATATGAGCATCACTTCTACCACGTCAAGAAAGTTTAATGCTTTGTTTCAAAAGCTACCGAGAAAGAGTCGATATTATGGCATCGGAAAATGGGGCACATTCATCTTCCCAAGATGAATTTTCTTGTGCATAACGACCTAGTGGAGGGTGTTAATCTGAAAAGTTTTCATTTATCTGATGATCGTCTGAGCTGCAAAAAAGGGAAGCAGCATAAGAAGTCACACTCGAGAAAGTTGTTGAATTCGATAAAGCTACCACTAGAAAGGCTACACATGGATCTCTTTGGACCAGTCAATGTCAAAAGTATTTCTGGAGATCTGTACTGCCTTGTCGTTACAGATGATTATTCCAGATTCTCATGGGTTTTCTTTCTAAAGAGTAAGAATGAAACGTTTGAAACACTTATGATCCTCTTTAGAAAACTTGAAAATCTATATCATTTGCTCATTAAGAGAATCCACAATGACAATGGAATAGAATTCAAGAACAAGAAGATGCAAGAGTTCTACAATGAAAAGTGGATTCTTCATAAATTCAGCGCTCCCTATACTCCACAATAAAATGGAGTAGCTGAACGAAAGAATCGCACACGGATGAAGACTGCCAGAACAATGTTAGCTGATTCAAAATTACCAATCGGTTTTTGGAGTGAAGTAGTAGCGTCAGCGTATTATACCCTGAATCGTGTGTTGACAGTGAAGCCTCACAAAAAGACACGTTTCGAGTTATTGAATCAACGAAAGCCCAACCTAGCATTTTTGGAGCCTTTTGAATCACCGTGTACCGTTCTGGACCCGGCTGTTAAATTTGGAGCCAAATCCTTGGAAGGATTTTTCGTCGGTTACGCTACTCCTCATAAACGAGTTTTCTTGCCGAGTTTGAACCAGGTCATTCTAGCGCAGCATGTAGATTGTCAAAGAATACAACGCCTACGCAAAAACCTGGGGATCCATGGTTGTTTAACTATGATGGATTGTGGGATTCGTTTGATCTACCAGGTGTGCCAACAGAAGAAGAACTTGTTATGCTCTTCAACAGCATCGGTTATCTAATCAAGAACAAGTTGCTAGACCATTGGTGATTTCTACATCAATACCGGTCAACACATCTGATGTCGGTCAAAGCTCTTCTGACCAAGTTCCTGTTCCTACACCAAATGTCAATGTTGCCGAATCGTCTGCCCAACCGAATGCTGATGCTGACTCTGATCGGGAACCAACTTTAGATGATGGAGGATCCAGTTCAGATGAAGGATCTGAACATATTGAAAGCTTTTTGAAACAACAGGCTAATCAGTCTAATGCTAGAAATGAAGCCTCTTCATCTGCATTGGTCGTTGATGAAGTTCTAATGAATTTGCAGCCGTAAGTAGATGTTCCAACCGAAGTGATGCCAAGAACACTTTCATATCATCCGTCGGAGAACATTATTGGTAGCTTACAAATAAGAGTGCAAACTCGCAATCAGATCAATAAAGATCTAAGCTGTTTCTATTCCAGTATTGCTCCACTTCAAATTCGACTTCTAATAGCTGTTTTGTTTCTCAGGTTGAGCCGGGAAGCTGGAAAGACGTGTTAAAGGAAGAAAGTTGGGTGGATGCGATGCAGGAAGAGTTGCTTCAATTCCAGAAACTTGGAGTCTGGAAACTTGTTGACCTGCCAGATCATCACAAAAAGATTAACACAAGATGGGTCTTCAAGTGCAAAAGAGACGATCAAGGAGTTGTGGTACGCAACAAAGCTCGACTTGTGGTTCAAGGTTTTCACCAGCAGGAAGGGATAGACAATACTGAGGTCTATGCCCCAGTTGCTCGTCTTGAAGCGATTCGCATATTCTTGGCCTTTGCCTCATGGAATGGGTTCAAGGTGTACTAATTAGATGTTAAATCTGCTTTCTTATACGGAAAAGTGAAAGAGGAGGTGTATGTCGGCCAACCACCGGGGTTCGTTGATCCAGTGCACAAAGACAAAGTATACCTTCTGAACAAAGCCTTCTACGGTCTTCATCAAGCCCCGAAGCTTGGTATGAAACATTGTCAAGTCATCTTCTAGACAACGGCTTTATCAGAGGAACAATAGATTCTACCCACTTCACAAAGGAAGTAGATGGGCATTTAATCATAGTACAGACATATATGGATGATATTATCTTTGGATCGACAAATGATAAGCTGTGTAAATACTTCAAAGAAGTCATGAAGCGTAAATTTGAAATGAGCGCAATGGGGGAGATGAAGTTCTTTCTAGGACTTCAGGTCGATCAGTTACCTGATGGTATCTTTATTCATCAGACGAAGTATGTTCACGATATATTGCAGAAATTCAATATGACAGGAACTAAATCAGCATCTACCCCGTTAGCTCTAAATCACGGAATTTGTCCAGATTTTATTGGAGAGAGAGTTGACGAAATTTTATATCATGATCGGATCCTTGATGTATCTTACGGCTTCTCGACCTGTATCATGTATCCAACGTGCCTGTGCGCCCGTTATCAGCTAATCCAAGAGAGTCACACTTGCTTGTCGTTAAACGCATAATGAGATATTTGAAGGGTTTTCCAAGCACTGGCTTGTGGTACCCTAGACATGATGATTTTAATCTTGCAGGATACTCGGATTCTGATTTCTGATGTTGCAATCTAAATACTAAATCTACAACGGTCGGCTGCCAATTATTCGGAACCCGTTTGGTAACATGGCAGTGCAAGAAACAGACCGCGGTCGCTCTCTCTACTTGTGAGGCTGAATACGTTTCAGCATCCAGTTGTTGTGCCCAGATACTCTGGATTCAACAACAGATGTGAGATTCGGGCTGCAATTTCTTGATATGCCAATATATGTAGATACTCAGGCCGCGATTGATATCACTAAAACCTCTTGCCAACACTCACGCACTAAACATATCGAGATTCGACACCACTTTATCCATGATTGCTACGAGAAAAAGTTGGTTAGAATTGAGAAAATCCACACTGATGACCAAAAGGCAGATTTTTATGCCAAAGCCTTTGATAAAACAAGATTCAAAAATCTTTTAAAGTTAAATGGTTTAAAAATCTAATATCAGGGGATACATATGAGGTTGGGTTTGAGGATGATGACGACCTGATATGAATTTTTCATCGGTTAGACGCTTTTCTGTATATTCTTTCTTAAAAAATTCTAAAAATCCAAAAATATGGTTTTGATTTTAGGGGAGAATGTTTAGGAAAATCCAACAACATTATAAAATTCAAAAACAGTTTTTGAGAAAAGGAGATATCATATTATATCAAAAAGACAGTCACAGTATGCTAAAGAATTGGAATATTAAACAAGTTGATTAAACATGTCTTACTGAGGATGTGCCAGTAGGCTTTACTCGTTCAGTAAATTGTTTTTGGGATATAAACATAAAAAGTCAAACTGAGTAACTTGTGGGTTAACATCTCTCGGATATATGGACTTAGTACTCCGAAATTTCGATTCAGAGAATGCTAGTAGCTGCGATACTAGGTCTTTATATTTGATCGATATCTGTGGTATTATCTGAGTTCTTCTGATTTTGCGGAAGCAATGGCCTAGAACTTGTATAATACTTTACGCCTTATTCGCCCAAGCTGCATAAAAATGATTATGTCATAACTTTGTGACAGATGCAATATAAAAGATTCCATGTATGGAACACCACTGAAAGACGAGCCTTCATCTCTTTGTCTATATGGAAATACTAACCTGAGTTGTCAAGGTCTCGCACTCACCCATTTACAGATATCAATCAGATATATTCACCTGTAAAATGATATTCTGGGAATCTCGATGCGGGAGTACATTGAGAGATGAGAAACACACTTAGTTCATGTTTCTAAATCTACCTAACATATCTTGAAATAATTGAGAAACGAGAAGAAGTTTAAAAGGACAAATATATTGGCAATCTAAATACATCCGGTTAAAACTTAATGAGTATACCAAGATCAACGGTACTGGTGATTTGTTATGTACATGATATGATTCTCTAAAAACACAGAACTCAAAAAAATATGTAAGTTATTTTCGATAAATTTCTTAAAAAAACCCAAAACTATTTTCAGTTTTCTTAGCTTGATAGATTTATTTTAGTCTACCGATGTTGAAGACACTCATGGTTGAAATCATAGCAACATCCTACTGTGTGAGAACTGAAACAACGGGTTGGGAGAAAGTCTTTATCAGAAATTTGTCTAAACGTCAATAAAGTTCATTAATTTGAGACTTTACATGTTCAAATAAATCTATTTTGGTCAAAAACGGTCATCCAAGGTCATGAATTTGGACTTGGTAGACAAAATCAGGCAACCAGGGTCATTAACTTGGACTTGGTTAACCGAGTGGGTTTTAAACAGACAAAAATGTTTAAAAAAAATTACAAAAATAAAAATCAAAAAGTTCAAGTTTTCAGCAATGATTCGTACGAAATTCTTTACTTCGTATGAAATATGTATGGTTATTTCATACGAACCAACAAGTTCGTATGAAGCAAATCGTCTTCTATATAAACCTCTTAACTTCGTACGAAATAAGGTTATTCTTCTCTAAGAACTGTTGAACGAGTTAGAGGTTTTTGTACGAAATACCTGCTCAAACTTCATTTCTTGGATTATTTTCAATTCTAATCACATTAGGGAGGTTGATTTGCACACCTCTTGCAATGGGAAAGGTATTTTTGTAGAAACCATGTTGTTATAATGCCAAATCTGAACAAATCAGACATAAAACATAGATCTAGGGATATTGGACCGATAAAACTTAAAATTGACTTCAAAAACATTAATATCGGCAATGATAACCCGAAAATCGATTATCAATTTGTTAAAATCTACAAGTTTTAAGTTCTGATTGCACTTGGTTATTTTGGAACGACGAATTGGTCCATACGAGGAATTGGTTCGTACGAAGCAAATCTTTAGTTGTCATGATATTTTGACTTGTATGAAGAAGTTGTTTGGTACGAAGTAAACATAATGTGTTGAATTTTAGAATTTTGTTAAGTGTTTGCTTCGTACAATATTATGTTTCGTACGAATGAAAGTGTTAATTTGAAAAGTTTAATATTTTTCTAACAGCTGTTTGTTATTTTTGTGAACAGGCCAAGAAATCTTCGTTCTCACCATTTCACAATATCTGCTGCTTAACTAATGGATCGATTCCAGAAATTACTGCTTATAGAGAAATTCTAGATTTTCTAATACGTATTGGGTGACTAAAGCACTTACCGACAGACATACAGTTTATCAGTCACATGTTGAATACTTCTGGAATGCTACAGAGTCTAGTATAGAGGATAATGCTATTTGTGTCTGCTGTGAAGATTAATGATGAAGATATACCTGTCAAGATTAACGAAGAATTGATAAGAACAGTGTTAGAGTTCAAAGACAATGAGAATGATCCAACATGATTTCCGGAGTACATGGGGAAAGGTTGCTTATATCGAATGGGATATGTTGGGTTTGTGAATTCTGCACCTTTCAAGAAAGCCAATTTGAGCGCACCTTTTAGATACCTGGCTCATGTTATTGCTCACGGTCTTAGTCATCGTAAAGGAGGATATGATGATCTTGTGGATTACCAAATGTGCATGATCACTACATTGGTGCTGAATCTGCCATACAACTTTTCTAAAGTTATCTTTACGCAGATTGTCTGAAACATTCAAAGAGAGAATTTCTTGCAATACCCAAGGTTTGTACATATGATGCTTGATTATTTACATCCTGATTTGAAGAAAAGTGCAGATGATATTTTGAAGCTTGAGCACATGGATGCTTCTACTTTGAGAAAGATGAACTTGCATCTTAAGACTACTCCTAATGCTAAGACTATGTTCGGTGCAATTGTTCATAAGGATTATATTTCACCGGCACCAGGTCGATGGAGGAAGGATGATAGTGGTGATGAGGATGAAGAACTTGAAGCTTTATCTATGTTTGTTGAGAAAAGAAGTTCGTGTTTTGTGAAGGATGGTTAAAAGGGTGCAAAGCATAAAGCTGCTACAACGTCTACATCAGCACCAAAGTTCAGAAAAAGAAAGCTATAGACACTAAAGAGAACGTTGAAGATATAGCTGTGCATATTGAACATCAAGCTTTTGGTAATGAGAAAGTAGTTGAAGATGTTTCTTCGTCGAGTACTAATTCTGACGAACGCTGAGAAGGAGAAAGAAAAAGAGCGCAAAAGAGAGAGAAAAAGCGTCAGGATGAACTTAAGCGTAAGACTGAAGAACGAAAACGTAAAGCTATAGGAGAGGATGATACAACATACGTACCATCTGAAGCTATCTTTAGCACGCCAATCAAAAGGCAAAGGAGGATGAAACGATCTGCTGCTCGTAGTTCTGAATCTCCAACGATCAGATCCAAAGAGACTACTTCTGAACCTACTATTGAAGAAGTCATGGTTGAACCTTCACAGCAAACACCTTCAACACCGCCACGACAAGCTCCACAGTCTCCACCGCAACCACAGCAGCAACCAACGCCACCACAACAACAAGTTCCTCAGCAACAACCTCAACAACGAACGCCTCAACCACAAAAGCAGACTCCGCAACAACCACCGGATACACCACAAACATCACCATCCCATTTTGATCTTAATTTTGATTTTGGTGACCTTCCAGAGGGTGATGATTTTACATTTAATGATCGCGGTTGGACGAGCTGTAGAAGCAGGTTTTGCTTAACATAGTGAAAATTGTCGAACTGTAGGAACAAATCAATGTGTTAACAGCTGAGAAATAGGAAATGGTTGAACAGATTGAAGTTTTAACTGAAGAAAAGCAACAGATGGAAGCTATGTTAGCTAGCATTGTTTCAGAAAATGAGAGGTTTAGACTTCGACTGACAGATATGAAGAGGAAAGATTGCAAAGTGATAGGCGAATGAATTTGTTTGAAAATATTTTAGTGAAAAGGCTAGGCGTGAATATTGCTGAAAAAATTGATGAGATTGAGCGATCTGAGGCCCGAGAGCGTGATGCAGAAAGAGAAAGACTTGCAAAGCAACAATCTGATGCTCAAGGAAAGGGAAAGGCTAAAGTTATGGAAGATCCTATCACTGTTCATACTGAGCCAGAAGCTGAATCTGTGCCAGTAACTTGTTTGGATATAGTTGTATATGTGGAGCCAAAAAAGTTTATTCTTATTGGACGACCAACGGATGTCGATATTGATTCGCTTGATATTTTCAGAGACATCGCGATTGGTTGTTGAAGAAAAAGATTTAGAAAGAGGTTGATGATGCTGCTGAAAATGTTGAAAAAGATGTAGAGTTAGAGGATGCTGATATAGATGTTATTAATCCTAATAGATCTGATGGCAACGATGATAACGATGATAATGTAGGTGGTTCTGGAATTCGTGTAACAGAGTCAAATATGAATGAAGATGTGGATGTTTCTATGTACCTTGATGACTCTCCTAATCAGACTGTTGAAGAGGGAAGGAAGAATCGAGGTAATGAATTTGTTGATGCTCAGCAGGCAGGAATCTTCCTAGAAATAGAAATATTATCTGTTCCTGTCGTGCCAAAGCCCAAAGTACTGTATCTTGAGCATGACGTAGAGGAGGGAGAATTTGTGCATAGTTATACAAAGGAGGAGATTGCAGAGATGTTGGGAATAAATGAAGAAAATTTTGAGTTCGATTTTGAAGACGAATTGAACGAAATAGATGTGTTTGAACCGAACTCATATGTATTTGAAGAAATTGAGGATGCAAACGTGTATGATAGAGTTGTCATGGAAGATGATTCTGATGACGATGCTAATCAAGCTGATCAGAGTACAGATGATTCCCCAACTTTTGTAGATTTATTCGCAGCTGAAAGTTCCGAAATGTTGAAAAACAAAGTTTTTGAAGCTGTTAAAGACGGAACTATTCCTCAACAAATGTCAAGCACTGAAATAGCAGAGCAGAGGAAGAAATGGTTTTGTAATGTTCCAACTGAGTGTAAATTTAAAAGACCCCAAGCATTCTTTACTCGAGATGTTGATATTTTGTTAGGGGATATTTTAACCTGGGGATGGATCGAGGAGCTAAATGTCTACGTGATAAAGAGGGAGTTTGGGATTCAATATTTCCAATATCTACGCGACATCAAAACCTTGTCGTACTGGGATATTAAGGAGCTAGTTCAAACAAAGACGATTAATCTGAAGATGAAATTTCATGACCAGCGGCTTTGGAAATTGATTAAGCTAGAAGCAATGCATGGTTTTTCTCATTGGAAACCTCACATTCCTCATCGTATTGTTAAAGTTGATCCAGTGACGAATGAGAAGGATGTTACATTAATAGTAAAGAAGCCTCGTGTGATGAAGAACATGCCTCTCATAAAGATGGAACAAGATTTTTACAAGACTTTCAAATGGTGGCACTACGATTCGAGTACAGGAGAAGATGTGATCTGTGTTCAACCAGATCATGATTCTTGGAAAATTACTGAGGAATTATCCGAAGCCGTCATAGCACATAAACATTTATACGGTCTATGGCATGACATTCGAGTAATAGACCCAATGTGGCTAGTAAATTGTTCAAAGAAGGATATTGAATGTCTTTTTTACAGTAAAATAAGTTTTGAAGAAAAAGACAAGGAGCAAGCTCTTCAATTCCAGAAGTTAGTCAATGTCTGCTTTGCAAACGACATACATTCAGGATCGACGTGGAATACTTCTTGGAGGAAGCTTGAAGAAAAAGATACGAAGAAGAAAGAAAAGAATGAAGCTCGGATAGCAGAGTGTGCTATAATAACATCACTTAGGTGATTTCAGTTTGGCAATACAATGAATCGACCTCCTTCTACAGATCAAACACCAATTGCTTTTGAGGAGCGTCGCAAGCCATCGAAGAGATTTTTTTGACGCTAGAGTCAAATCTATTGAAGATTGTTTTTTGAAGACTATCCAGACTGCGGCGACATCTAAGGGGAAGTTTGTTGGTGCATAATGTCTATTGCCTACGTCTAGGATGTGTCTGTAATGTATATAGGGCTTTCATGTCAATGTTTATATGTTAAAATGTAAATTTTATATGTTTTGTTAGATTGGTTGGTACGAGCAAAACTAGGTGGTTCGTACGAGTGCCCCCTCGTACGAAGCATAGTCTCTATCACAACACGCACTCCAGTACGAGTCATGTCGACCTATAAATAGAGGAGTGTTGTGTTAGAGCTTAGTAGTGATTGGTCAGTTGATGCGAAGCTCTGCCAGTTTGTTTACTCGCGTCTGTACTTGAACGTCTATTAATACAACAGAAGCAGTTAAATAGTAAGTACTATCTTGTTCGTTTTGTCTACCTCTCTAGCAATGAATTCCGCCTCTGCTAGTTGAGCGAGATCAGGTGGGTTGATCTTTTTGGGAGCACGATCTCTGTTCACAAATATTTTCCTTACGGTCCAAATGGCCGGTGTGCTTTGAAGGTAGACTCCACCATAAGCTACGGCGCCCACCGTAGCTTACGGTGGTCAGCAGAATTTCCCATTTTGCCCTTCATTCAATCTCTTGAGTCCTCATCTTCAACTAGCCACTTGCAAGCCCCCGACAAAGCACGTTTAAACTCCCTCGCTATGTTCTTTGGTACCTGCGAAACCATATACACCATAGACATCAAATCGTAACAACTAACCCATCTAAACATGGAATGTTTATCATTTTAATACACTTTCGGGTTGTCCAATAGACCACCCGTCACACGATTCATTGAGAGATTGGAGGACACGAACTTGAAATACAGAAAATGGCGAAGAACAAAGGCGCCCAAATGCAACAAGACGTAAATCTGTATTACAAAGGAAGTTCTTCGGCTCAGATAAAGTTTCCAAAAATCCAAACTGCCTATAGCGCTTACAACACACCGAGCCCACCCTCAAATCAACATAGTGGTTTTTAATCATTTGCTACAGTTAATCCAAACACGTCTAAAAGCCCACAGTCATCACATGGTTCGAGCAATCCCCAGCTCAACCAAAATAGTCAATCTCATCCTACTCAAAGAGTTTTACAGTGCAATATTGCTGTTGATTTTCACAATGCACAAAACTTTGACGAGATGACTGCAAAGCAACATATGTCACTATTAGCTTTGGTTCTTGAATCTTATGACAGTCTTGTAGCGGGCAAAATTGGAAATTCAGAGATGACTGGAGAGGACTATGATAAGATTGATCTGGTCGAGATGGAGTTGATCGACATCAAATGGTGTATGGCATCTATTGTTAGACGAGCACAACGCTTCATGGAAATCACCGGGAAAGAGAACTTGGGAGGATTGGATGGAAAACTTGGCTTCGACAAGTTCAAAGTTACTTGTTTCAAGTGTTGGGAGAAGGGAGATTTTAAACACGAATGTCTAAACAGAGAAGTTAAAGGTAATCAAAACCCAGTTGCCAACGACTACTACAAGAAAGCCATCTATCATCGTCCTCAACAAAGAATAAGAACGGTGCAAATCGAAGATAGACAGCCAAAACCAAAGACAAACCGCTTGTTGTGACTCAAGAAGATGAAGGCTTTAACTGGAACAAGTACATTTTCAAGAATGAGAGTTTGGGATTGGTTACATAAATAATCTAAGAACATGAAGAAGAATCAGAGGCATCTTTTGACGAGGCTCCTGAAGAAGATTATTATCACACGTCTAATGATATTTTGAAAGCTTTTGCAGGTTACTTTAAACCAAGCCATAGATCATTTTGGGAAGAAAAGAAGAAGCCGAAAGTTGAAGCAAAGAAAGTTGATGAGGAGTTGGAAGAACCGACTGTTGAGACCAACAAAGCATGTATGGCAAATGTAAATGAGGTAAATGAGTCTAAAAGTGAGTCTGTGATAGAAAACCCATGTTTGAAATGTGCAGAGCCATGCAGTGAATGTGTTGTAAAAGACACACGATATAATGAGCTCAAAAATTTAACAGATAATTTGTCATGTGACTATAAAGCCATAAAAGAAGCTTATGAAAAATTAAGCACATCTGTTAAACAATATGAAAAAGTGCTCAGAGAAATTACGGAACACTTTCAATGCTTAAAGCGATTGTGATGGACAAACAAATGGCCATTAACATTCATTTAAACACAATCGATGAGCTAAAAAGTGAGCTTGACAAAATGAAAATAGAAACTAAACGAGTTAACAAATTGTTAATCAGTTATTCTACAAGTTCATACGTCATTGACCACATTCTACCAAAAATTGAAAGCAAAGAAGAATCTAAAAGTGATGAAAACAAAAGTGCAAGTTACGATCGTGTTCCACCACCCATGTGGAATAGCTATGCTGGTAAAAAGCCATCAGGGGTGGAAAAGGCGCTTAATTTATAATTGAAAACTGAATAGTCAAACGAGCTGCCTATGAACATTGACGTAACATACACAAAATCTGAAAATGAATGTGATTCTGAGGTGGTTAAAATAGCTATTGAAAATGTTTTAAAAGGTGAATCTGAGAAATCTGAATCTGATGTTGAAACATCATAAAATAGTTTAAACAGTGATCTAAATGTCATTGTTTATAAAATGCATGGATCTGATAAACTATATTCTGATGAAGATTTCCCAATCCAGAATGTCAATCTGGATCGTGCCAATAAGTTGTTCTAGCTTGTTGAGGTAAGCCATTCTGATTTAAAAAAACACGATGTAACATTTTACTCTAAATCAAAATGTGTTAACAGACCCTACCATTAAAGAAACAAAGATTATCTAGAGAATAGGAGGGCTGGTTTGGGTTTTCAAAAGTGAAGAATGAACAAAATGTCCCAAAAGCTAAATAATATAAAGAAAATCAATTTTGTTTTTGGGACAACAACAGAAAAAGAAAAAGAGATCATTGTTACACAATCCAATGATCAGTTCAAGAATAAAAAAGAGAGTAAAAAACAAGTTTCGGATTCCTTTGTTCGAAAAGACAGTAGGACGTGCTACAAGTGTAAAATGTTGGGCATATTGCATGACATTGTTCACAAAAATATCCAAAACCTATTTCTAACTCCAACAGATCTACCAAGGATGTGAAACAAAAGGCACCCATGGTTGTAACGAAACAAATTTTGAAAAGAAACATTGAATCAATCAAAAATGTTTAATCAACGATTCAATTGAATTCTAAATTTAAAATTGGTGAAACTTCCACCAAGAATCGTCAAATTCAAAAGGATTCAAAGTTACACTCAAAAAGGGCAATTTTGAAAACACAAACTTGGGTTGCAAAAGTCAAACCATCTAAGGTAGAACCGAAACCATGTGTTCCAACCAAAATCAAGCCTAAGCAAAATGTCAAAAACAAAGTTGGTCCTAAATTTGACATTCTGAACCTACCCAAGACTAAACAAGTTTGGGTTTCTTTGTTTAAATAGTTTCTTCTTCATGTGTGCAGGGACTCCCCAGATCGATCATCTCAAAATGGATTACGACACATGACTGGGATGCTTGCATTGTTGCATGATGTCAAAGCTATCCGAGGAGGTTATGTAGGTTTCGCTGGAACACAAGGTAGAAGAATCGTATGAGAAGGTATTCCTACCAATGGAGTGGTTTCGTTTGACAAAGATAACTACATTGCTGAGCTAGAGAACAATATGCTGAGTATTTCGCAAATTTGTGATAAAAAGTTCACAGCTCACTTCAACGACAAGGAATCCTTGATTTTAAAGCCGAGATTCATGATTCCTGATGAATGGATTCTTATGCGTGCTCCGAGAGAGAATGATCTTTATGTCCTTGATATGAGTGTCACATCTACAACATCAAAGGAGGTTATGTGCTTTGTATCTAAAGCAACCGAGAAAGAGTATATTCTATGGCATAGGAAGACGGGGCACATTCATCTGAGAAAGATGAATTATCTAGTGCACAGCGACCTAGTGGAGGGTGTTAATCTGAAGAATTTTCAGTTATCTGATGATTGTCTGAGCTGTAAGAAGGGGAAATAGCACATGAAATCACACCCAAGAAAGCTTCTCAATTCTATCAAGCTACCACTAGAGAGGCTTCATATGGATCTTCTTGGACCAGTAAACGTCAAAAGCATTTCTGGAGATCTATATTGCCTTGTCGTTACAGATGATTTCTCAAGATTCTCATGGGTTTTCTTTCTGGAGAGCAAAGATGAAACGTTTGAAAGTCTAATGATTCTCTTCATGAGGCTTGAAAACTTGTATCATCTACCAATGAAGAGAATCCACAGTGATAATGGTACGGAGTTCAAGAACAAAAGGATTCTCAAATTCTACAACGAAAAGGGGATTCTTCACGAATTCAACGCTCCCTATACTACTCAACAAAATGGAGTTGCTGTACGTAAGAATCGCACAGTGATCGAGACTGCCAGAACCATGCTTGCTGATTCGAAATTGCCAATTAGTTTCTGGAGTGAAGCAGTCGCATCAGCGTGTTATACCCTCAATCGTGTGTTAACAGTCAACCCTCACAACAAGACTTGTTTTGAGCTGCTAAATCAATGGAAGCCTAACCTTGCATTTCTGGAGCCTTTTGGATAACCGTGTACAGTTTTGGACCTTGATGGTAAATTTGGAGCCAAATCCTTGGAAGGATTTTTTGTAGGTTATGCTACTCCACAAAAGCGTGTCTTCTTGCCGAGTCTAAACCAGGTTATTCTTCCACAACATGTTGATTGTCAACGTTATACTACGCCTACGTAGAAACCTTGGGATCCATGGTTGTTCAACTACAAAGGTTTGTGGAATTCTTTCGACATACCAGACGTTCCATCTAAAGAAGAACTTGTTATGCTCTTTTAACAGCATCAAATCTTTAATCAAGAACAAGTTACTAGACCGTTGGTGATTTCCCTTTCACTTCCAGTCAACACGTCTGATGTCGGTCGGAGCACTACTCTTCAAGAATCTGTCTCTATACCTATCTTGAACACTGCTGAATTATATGCCCATCAACCGCCAAATGCCGACTCCGATCAAGAACCTACTTTTGATGATGGAGGATCTAGTTTCGATGAAGGATCTGAACATATTGAAAGCTTATTGAATGCTCAAGCTGATCAATCAAGCATTAGGAATGAAGCAACATCTTCTACTCCGGTTGTTGATGAAGTGATCACGAACTTGCAGATTCAATTGATGTTCCCAGTGAAGTGATACCGAGGACACTTTCTTATCACCCATCAGAGAATATCATCGGTAGCTTACAAACAAGAGTGCAAACTCGCAATCATATCAATAAGGATCTAAGCTATTTTTATACCCGTATTGCTCCACTACAAACCCGAATTTCTTACAGTTGTTTTGTTTCACAGGTTGAACCTTTGAACTGGTGAGACGCGTTAAAAGAAGAAAGTTGGGTGGAGGTAATGCAGGAGGAATTGCTTCAATTCCAGAAGCTAGGAGTCTAGAAGCTTGTTGACCTACCAGATCATCACAAAAAGATAAACACTAGGTGGGTCTTCTAGTGCAAACATGATGACAGAGGATTGTAGTGCCCAACAAAGCTCGACTTGTGGTACAAGGCTTTCATCAGCAGGAAGGGATAGACTACGCCGAAGTCTATACCCCAGTTGCTCGTCTCAAAGCAATGTGCATATTCTTGGCCTTTGCTTTGTGGAAAGGTTTCAAGGTGAACCAGTTGGATGTCAAATCTGCTTTCTTGTATGGAAAAGTAAAAGAGGAAGTGTATGTCGGCCAACCACCGGGGTTCGTCGATCCCATACACAAAGATAAAGTCTACCTTCTGAACAAAGGCTTATATGGTCTACACCAAGCCTCGAGAGCTTGGTATGAAACGCTTTCACAAATCTTCTAGACAACGACTTTCTCAAAGGAACTATAGATTCTACCCACTTTACCAAGGAAGTGGATGGACATTTGATTATCGTGCAAATATATGTGGATGATATCATCTTTGGATCGACATATGATAAGTTGTGTAAAGACTTCAAAGAAGTCATGAAGCACAAATTCGAAATGAGTGCGATGGGGATATGAAGTTCTTTTTAGGACTTCAGGTTGATCAATTGCCTCCATCAGATGAAGTATGTTCATGACATATTGGAGAAATTTGCTATGACAGGAACTAAACCAGCATCCACCCCGTTAGCTCCAAATCACAGCATTTGTCCAGACGTTCATGGAGTCAAAGTTGATGAAACATTATATCGCTCCATGATCAAATCCTTGATGTATCTAACAGCTTCACGGCCTGATATCATGTATCCTACATGCCTGTGCGCCCGTTTTCAGTCCAGTCCAAGAGATTCGCATCTGCTAGCCGTCAAACGTATTATGAGATATTTGAAAGGATGTCCAAGCACCGGCTTGTGGTATCCTCGTCATGACGACTTCAATCTTGCGGGTAACTCAGATTCTGATTTTGGTTGCTGCAAACTCAATGCCAAATCTATTTAAGCTGGTTTCTAGTTCTTTGGAACTCATTTGTAACGTGGCACTGCAAGAAACAGACAACGGTAGCTCTCTCTACGTGTGAAGCAGAATACGTTTCAGCATCCAGCTGTTGTTCCTATATTTCTCTGGATTCAACAGCAGTTGAGAGACTTCGGACTGCAATTTCTTGACACGCCCATATATGTAGATAATCAGGCTTATATTGATATCACTAAGAACTCAGGTCAACTCTCACGTACTAAACATATTGAGATTCAACACCACTTTATCCGTGACGCTACGAGAAAAAAGTTGGTTAGAATTGAAAAAATCCACACTAATGACAAAAAGCATATTTTTATACCAAATCATTTAATCAATCAAGATTTAAAAATCTTTTAAAATTAAATGGTTTAAGAAATCTGGCATCAGGGGATATTCATGAGGTTGAGTGTGTGGATGAGGAGGACTTAACGTGATTCTCATCGGTTTGACTTGTTTTTTGTACATCTTTTTCTTAAAAATCAAAATATATGTTTCTTGATTTTAGGGGGAGAAAGTTTGGGAAAATAAAAAAAACATTATAAAAGTCAAAAAGAGTTTTTGTGAAAAGGAAGATCATATTACATCAATATGACAATCACAGTATGCTGAAGATATGGAATGTTTAAACAAGGAATTAAACAGGTCTTACTAAGGATGTGCCAATAGGCTTCACTGGTTCAGTAAATTGTTTTTTCAAGATATAAACCTAAAAGAAAAACTGAATAACTTGTGGGTTAACATCTCTCGGATATAGGGACTTAGTACTCCGAAATTTCATTTGAGAGAATGCCAGATTCAGCGATACTAGGTCTTTATATTTAATCGATATCTGGGGTATTATCTGAGTTCATCTGATTTTGCGTCAGCAATGGCCTTGAACTTGTGTAATACTTTACGCATTATTCACTCACAATAGTTGCATAAAAATGATTATGTCATAAAATTTGTGACATATGCAGTTCAAAAGATTCCTTTATGGAACACCACCTAAAGACGAGCCTTCATCTCTTTGTCTGTTTGGAAATACTAACCTGAGGTCTCAAGGTCTCATATTCACCCCATTTACAGATACCAATTGGATATATTCACATGTGAAATGATATTCTGGGAATCTCGTTACGGTAATATATTCTAAGAGAGGAAACACAATTATCTAATGTTCATTAATATTATCTAACATATCTTGAAACAATTGAGAAACAAGAAGAAGTTTAAGTGGATAAGTATACTGGCAATCTAAGTAAATTTGTTTAAAAACTTACAGTTACTACCAAGATCAACAGTACTGGTGATTTATTTAAATACTTGGTATGATTCTCTTAACACAAAAAATCACAAAAATATGTTTGTGTATATGTTTTTATTTGTTATTTCTTTACAGAAAAATCCCAAAAAGATTTTCAGTTTATCTTAGATTTTAACTCTACCGATGCTGAAAACACCGTTAGTTCAAGTCAAAGCGACGATTGCTAGAGGAAAGTTGAAGACCATGGGTTGGGAGCTAATAATGAGAAGAGATTTCCTAAACGTCAACAAAGTTCATTAATTTGAAACTTCACATTTTTAAATAAATTTGTTTTGGTCAAACAATGGTCACCAAGATCATTAACTTGGACTTGATAGGCAAATCAGATAACCAGGGTCATTAACATGGACTTGGTTAACTGAGTGGGTTATTAAACAAATAAAAGTTCATAAAAATAAAAAAGATAACAAAGTGTCAAAACTGACTCGTACGAGTGACATAAGTATTCATTCGCACAAGTTATTGCTCGTATGAGCGACTATTGAATGAGTATAAAAGGGTCACTCATTCGCACGAGTCAAACTATTGACTTTGTGCGGTTGATAGAAACTTTTGTGCGAACCAGTTCTTTTACTTCTATTTCTTGATCTACGATACGTACCGATACGTTGGGGAGGTTGATTCGCACACCTCTTGCAATGGGAAAGGTACTAATGCTCGTTTAAAGCCGTTATAATGCCAAATATGAACCAAACAGACATAAACATAGATTTAGGGAAATTGGACCGGTGAAACATAAAATTGAACTTAAAACATTAAAATTGGCCCTGTTAACCTATAAATCAACCCTCAATTTGTTAAGATCACCACGTTTAAGTTTGGTTTAACTAGGTATTATTTGGTACGGTTCACAATTCATACGAGTATTCAATCGTACGAGCAAGAGTTTCAAAAGTAGTTTATCACATTCACTCGTATGAGTGAGTATTCGTACGATTAAGATCCTTAATTGTTAAATGTTGATGATTCGTATGAAGCATCGTTCGTACGAAGTTGTTTGGTCAAAATTCTTGAAAATTTTCTAAGTATTTTGGTCATTCGTACGAAGTAGTGACTTGTACGAGTGATGTTTTGACCCAAACTTGAAATGTGTTTAAGTGTATGACTCGTACGAGTGATGATTCATACGAGTGGACATGATTCGTACGAGTGGATAAAAAGTTGGAATTTTATGAGAAAATTTCTAAGTGTTGAAATGTCTATTTTTGTAGGTCAAGAAATCGTCTTTTTCACCGTTCCACAATATATGTTGTCTTCTGGATGAGTATAATCTAGAAATTGTTGCTTATCAGGAAGTTCTAGAGTTTTTGATCAGAATTCCGATTACAAAGGCTCTTACGGATCGTCATGTAGCTTATCGCTCACATATTGAGTATTCTGGAATGCGGCAGATTATGGTACAGAGGAGAATGCGCATTCGGGTGTAGAGATCAAAGATGAAGATATTCAGGTTAAGATCACCGAAGACTTAATCAAAAAAGTGCTGGAATTCAATGACCACGAAGATGACCCTACAGGATTTTCTGAATGTATTGTGGAGGGATTTTTTTATCATATGGGTTATGTCGGGTTTGTAAATGCTGCTCCATTTAAGAACGCTAACCTAAGTGCGCCTTTCAGATATATCATTTATTGTGTCATACATGCACTTAGTCAGCGCAAAGGAGGTTTTTGACGACTTAGTTGATTACCAGATGTGTATGATCACCGCACTCGTTTAGAATCTGTCGTACAACTTTTCAAAGGTGATATTTTCTCAGATGGTTCAGAACACACACCGATAGAAGTTTTTGTAGCAACCACGGTTTATTCAAATGCTGCTAGACCATTCGCATCCCAATCTGAATAAAAAGAAGGATGATGTGCTGAAGTTAGAACATATGGATGTCTCAACACTGAAGAAAATGAATTTACATCTCAAGACTTTTGCTAATAGAAAGCTAGTGTTTGGAGCAATGGTTGACAAAGATTATATCACTCCAGCACTAGGAAAGTGGAGAAAAGAAGGTAGTGGTGACGAGAATGAAGAGCTTATAACGCTTGATGGTTTTATTGCGAAGCGAAGCGCTTGGTTTGTAAAAGAAGGGGGTAAGGGAACCAAAAGAAAGCCAATGTCCACATCTTCCTCTACTACTCCTCAGAAGAAACTAAAAGCATCAGAAAAGCTCGAGACTGATTGACGAATTAGAGCCAGAGGAAAATATTGATGATATGGCTGCTGATATTGAAGACAGGCGTTTGGAGAAAAAGAGAAAGTGGTTGAAGAAGCAGTCTCTTCCAGTACTGATTTGGAAGACAGGATTGCTGGAGAAAAGGAAAGAGCTAAAGAGATAGAGAAAGAACGTTTAGCCAAACTACAAAGAAAAGCTGAAGAAAAGAGACGTAAAGCGACAGGCGAAGATGATTTGACATATATACCTTCAGGTTTTGACTACGATACTCCTGTGTGCAAACCAGTTAAGAAGAAATCTCGACGTATCAAAAGATCGGCAGTGAGAAGCAGTGATTCTCTAAAATAAAAATCAAAGGAAAAAGTGTAGAGATAGACTGTAGAAGAAGTGCATGCTGAGTTGACTCCACCGACACCACCATCACTGGCTCGTCCATAGCCACCACAGCCACCACCATATCCACCACGATAGCAAGCACCACAACCACCACCGCAGCCTACACTACAACCCTCACAGTCTCAACCCCATTTTGATTTTGACTTTGAGTTTGGTGACATACCAAGGGGTGAGGACTTTACTGCTGACATGTTTAACGATCCACGTGTTGAAGAATTTCAGAAGTAGGTCATGTTAAACACAGTCAAGATTGCAGAACTGTTGGAACAGCTCAATGTTTTAAACGAAGACAAACAGCAGCTCGAAGATATGTTAGTTAGTATTTTATCTGAAAATGAGTGTTTAAGGATTCGCATGGCTGAATACGAAGAAGAATGTCTCAGGAGCCAAAGAAGGATGAATCTATTTGAAAATATACTTACTAAGAAGCTTGGTATTAATATTGCTGCTGACATTGACGGGATTGAAAGAGCTGAGGCACGAGAACGGGTTGCAGAGCGCGAGCATCTTGCTAAAGAATTGTCTGACGCGCAAGGAAAAGGCAAAGGGAAAGTCGGTGACGATCCTGTGAATGTTACAACTGAGCTAGAAGCTGAATCTATGCTAGTAATTACTGATATTGTGATGTATTCGAGTTCTATGAAGTTTGTTTTAGTGGGTAAGCCAAAAGATGTTGATACCGATATGTCCAATCTTTCAGCAAGACATCGGGAATGGATAATCAAGAAGAAGTTAGAGAAAGAGATTGACGCCAAGGTTGATGAGTTTAACGAGGATACTAAAAAAGAGAAAGAGGACATAGATGCTTTTGATGATCTATTTTCAGACAGGTCAGATGATGATGATAATGATGGAGTGATGATGATATGGGAGGATCTGGTGTCCGGGTAACAGAAATTTATGAGACTGATGATATTGATTATTCAGCTTCCTTGGATGATTCATCAAATTAGGTAAGTGAAGATAGAGATCAGGGAAGATCAGAATGACCTAAAGGTGCTCAGAAGGCAGGAATTCTCACGGTATTGATATATCTATCATTCCTGTCATGCCAAAGCCGAAGATTTTATATCTTGAGCACGATGTTGAAGAGGGTGAATATGTCCATAGATACATTAAGCAAGAAATTGCTAAAATGTTAGGCGTGGATGAAGAAAATTTCGAGTTTAATTTTGAAGACGAGCTGAATGATATTAGTGCTTTCGAGCCAGTTGATTATGTCTTCGAGCATGTTGATGATGCAGATAATTATGATAGAGTTGTCGTGGAGGATGAATCTGATGAAGATGTTACTGATCTTGCCAATAAGGGTACAGATGACTCCCTAACTTTTAGTGAGTTGTTTGCAGCTAAAAGTGTTGATCTTTTAACACGAAAAGTTGAAGATGGTGTTAAACAAGGAACCATTCCTCAACAAATGTCTTCTGAAGAAATTGCGGAGATGAGGAAGTGGTGGTTCAAAGTTACACCAGCTGAGCCAAAGTTTAAACGTACCTTAGCGTTCTTTACGCGTGATGTAGATATTTCACTAAGGGATATAATTAGCTGGGGATGGATCGAGGAACTTAATGTTTATGCTATTAAGAGGGAGTTTGGTATCTAGTATTTTAGATACTTGAGCGATATCAAGTCCTTGCCGTATTGGGATATAAAAGAGCTCGTGCAAACAAAGATGATTAATCTGAAAATGAAGTTTCACGACCAACGGTTATGGAAATTGATCAAACTTGAAGCTATACGCGGATTTACAAACTGGAAGCCTCATTTCCGAAGCGAATTACAAAGATCGATCCGGTAACACAAGAGAAAGACGTAACATTAATCGTTAAGAGGCCGAAAGTGATGAAAAATATGCCTCTGATAAAGATGGAACAAGATTTCTTCAAGATCTTCAAATGGTGGCTCTACGATTCAAATACAGGTGAAGCTGTCATATGTGTGGATTCAGATGATGATTCTTGGAAGATCACAGAGGAGCTTACCGAATCCGGCATAGAACACAAACGTATATATGGGCTGTGGTGTCGCATTTGAGTACAAGACCCGATGTGGCTAGTCAATTGTTAGAAGAAAGACATTGAATGCTTGTTTTATAGCATGATCAGCTTTGAAGAGAGAGATAAAGAACAAGCACTCCAGTTTCAGAAGATAATTAATGTCTGTTTTGCCAACCACGTTCATTCTGGCATGACATGGAACACTTCATGGAGGAAACTGGAGGAGATTGAGCAAAGGAAGAAGGACAAGAAGGAAGAAAGAATTGCAGAGCGAGCTCGTATTGCGTCGCTAAGAAGTTTTTGGTTTAGCAATACAGTTAACCGACCTCCTCCTACAAATCAAACCCCAATGGCTTTTGTGGAGTGTCGCAAGCCGCCAAAGCGTTTCTTTGGTCGATAAATGTCAGATTTTTGAAGATTTTTTGAAGACTATCCAAGACTATGGCAACATCCAAGGGGGAGTTTGTTGGTGCACAATGTCTATTGCCTGCGTCTAGGATATGTTGTTTATGTTTATTGGGCCTAGAATGTTAGTTTGTATTTATTAATGTGTTTTTATTAGTTTAATAGATGACTCGTACGAGTGAGTCATATGACTCGTACGAGTGAGTCATATGACTCGTACGAGTGACACTCTATCACTCGTACGAGGCAACCAATCGCACGAGTCACACTCAGTTACACACTGTCCTGTGTGAGTCATGTCGACCTATAAATAGAGGAGTGTTGTGTCAGAACTTTAAATCCTGTTGGTGTGGCAAAGCCCTGCTGAACTATTTACTTGCACTATACTTGTTCACGTATATCAAAACATTCAAGGAATTTAAGCAGTAGATCTCACTTGTTTGTTTGTCAACCTTGCTAACAATGAACTCCGCCTCTATTAGTTGAGTCAGATCGGTCCGGTGCTCATCGGAGGAGAGCCGATTCCCCTCACACTATGTTTCACCTTCAGTTGAGTAAAAAGGCTACGACACGTCTCCAAATGTTGCTATGTTGGGGATGCACGCACCTAGCTTGCTTATTCGGTCCGAAACGTAGTTTAGTAAACTACTTTATTCATGACCATCCGGATTGTCCTTGTGGTAATTTGTGTATTGGTGAATCTTACGCAAGAAGTTAAGGACGGTTATCCTCCTACCTCCATGCATGAATTCTATGACTTCTATGACATCCATGACTTATATGAAAAATATGATTTTTATGATAAACATGTAATAATATATGTAAACTATATATGTAAATAATAAATATAACCAAACCTTTGACTTAACCATCGTTACGATTCGATTGGGCATAACCCATAAAACCACAAACACCCTACGGGGCTTATAGTGTCAAAAACGAGCGTTAACGTCTAGATAAATACTTTCGACTATACATGCTTTTTGCATACATTAAATTCCTAAATTACCGAACTCCATTGTCATTCCAATACTCACACACCTATGTTTTCCTTTTGTAGGATAAGTCAGAGTTCGCCCCCCTAATCAACCTAAACGCTTTCACGGACACCCTTTTTACACTATACACTTTTTGGTTGCAATATTTTAATCTATCATAAATACACCAAATCACACTTTTATTCTATGAAATCACACAAACAATCCATCATACATGCTATAGATATGTGATACTTGAATTGTTTACTTGGAACATTCTTATGTGATACTAATTGTCATTAACTTCGATCAAGCCACTCTTAACATGTATAGCGCTATAGGAGTAACGCACGGCCTATATTTGAGGTCAATGTTAAGTTTTTAATCTATTATGCGGTACACTTGTGGATTGACTTGTATTTCACATGCCTTATTTACATTATTCTCGTATACTAGCTTATCATGTGGATTTGCTTAAACGTTTTTACTACTTATGCAATAATTCACACTCGTGTACTCGCTGATACTTTGTTATTAAACTATACTTTTAACATGTTGCAGGTTGATGAGATTGATATGATGAAACTTAGTAGGATCGGCATAGAAACATGCTTAGAATGCTAAGTTATTTATTATGTTTGTTGAACTTTGTGACATTTGTGCCTTTTCAATCATTGCACAATTACAAACAATTTCGTATTCAATGAAACCCTGTGTTTTATTTCCAAATATTTTTGTATTTAATAAAATCTTGTATTTTATTGATGAGAATGTAAAAATGTGAATCGTTGCACAATTTCGTTCATTTTCGTGTTGCTTAAAGCATTTTACACATTTTTGCGAAACACGTAACCGTACAACCGAATGAACCGACATCCACGACATTTTTGGGCATAATCCAAGCTACACATGTCTTAACACCTTTATATAACCTAAATATTAGGTTAAAGGGGTTAAAATGGCAAACAAGTGAAAATACAAGTCCAGGGGCCAAAAATGTTCAAAAAATAATAAATATTTTTGCTTCTTCACCAAGTTTGCTACCTATCTCCAATTTTGGAAACCTAGCACTCACTTTGCCACACTTAATATGGTGTTTACACATGTTAGGACACTAATCCACACTTGAGGACACTTGTCATCACCTCCTTAATCCTAAAATACTATTAATACCCTATGATTCTTCCATTTTTTCACACCACTTCAAAACACTTCAAAGCAAAGTGTGAAGTTCTTCTTTCTATCCTTCTTGGAGCTTGTTTCCAGCCTTGGGAAGCCTCCTATCTTAAGTTCCGAAAGTGTTCTTCAACACGAGTAACTACTCTTCCTAGTTCTTCCATTTTTTTAGCTATTTTGAGCTAAAAGTCGAACAGTTTGGCAACTTGATTGACATTTGGTTCTGGCCATATTTGGTTAAGTCAAAGTTCAATTGAACTTTGAAACGTGATCATAATCATGAAGGTTATAATCCCTAACGATTTCACGTTCTGATTACCACGTTTACTAGTCGAAGTGAAGAGTCAAAGTTTCGGTCAAAAATGCGCATGATGTGCATTTTTCGACGAAACTATTTTCGGGTATCAAAACACCAAGTTTTGATACCAAATCAGTTTTATAAACTTAGTTAGACATATTTTGATACATCTAACTCGTTAGTTCTAGTTTAGTGCTTATTTAGGGTAGTAAGTCGAGCGGTCTTGACCACCGCTTTGACTTTCAAATCCGACCCTTTTGGTCAGTCTTAGGATCCGACCAAACACATATTTGTGACCATAGTTGTACAGGGAATAACCTACTGAGGTTATACCTTACGGTCACGTCGTTTGGTTAGTGTTATGATAAGTTACTTCTATGTTCTTAAAAAAATGATGACAAAAACGCCCTTTTGCGCATAAATCCATTTTAAACACATGCAACAAAATTTTTATCATATAAACTGATGTTATAACATTTTCAAACATGTTTGGGGGCATTTAAGACTTATCATAGGATGATCACGCGTTTACGCTAATGACCTGTTAAAGTAGCATAAACTACCTTAACGAGTCATAAGGGTGAAAAGCACTTAGGGTCCTTTCCAAACAGAATGTTAAGTTTGGTAAACCATATCACATGAGTTTCAACACTCATTTTGTTTATACGACTTCATTCTATCCGATCTCCCGTTTGTAGTCCCGACACGCTAACATATTTATCAGCACATTAGGACGCGTTTGAGCTTTGTTTATTCCATTGATCAAGAACACTTTCACAATCCCAAGTGAATACATAGCCCCCCTCTTTTAAGTTTTTAAATGTTTTGGGGTGATTCATATGTGCCTATAATTATTTTCAAAATTTCAAAACAATATACATGGTTTATGTATACAAAAATGATTTTCAATGTGAGTACATAGTTTCCCTCTTTTACGTTTTACAAATGTTTTGGGGTGACTCATATGTGCTAAATCATTTTCAAGTTTTCAAAAACATTGTCTATGGTTTATATATAAAACAATACGATTTCAATAATGTGAACAACTTATTGATGCGTTATCCGTAACACGAAGTACATTCATTAGCTTTGGCTGAGCCGACCAGTAGTATTTTATGGTACCATAAGACTGACAATCGCATTATCGAACTGTTCACTGGATTTGGTGGATGTTTGGGTAATAACGGGAACTGTTTCTGATTAACAAATGATTTGTTAATTTGTTAGTCTAGTTAAAGAGACCCTTTGGTGGTCTATAAAGATACCCTTTGGTGGTATCATCAACACAGGTTTTAATGTATTCATTAAAGAACGATCAGAAGTTTTCACAATTAAAAACACGGATGATTTGTTTATGACATGGACAATTGGTTTATGACACGGACTATTGATTTATAACACAGACAAATGGTTTATAACATGGACAAATGGTTTTGAACAATGTCACGCACTGACTTTCACTTAAAGATATAAACTATACGGAGTTTTCTTTTGAAACAATCTATTAAAAGGTTTTTACAAAAGAAAAGTTTTGGTCAAGAATCATGGCTATAAGGTTTTCACAACTCTAACCAACTTGTTTTAGTTGGTTAATTATATTGCAATATCAAACACTTTAGATACGAGGTTTTCACTTAATGACTCTTGTAGTCGAACGAGGTGTTGCAATATGTGTACAAAGCCATGAATTTGACACACTCACAAGACCTATGTACTCGCCGGCATTTTTATGCTGACTCTCTTTTCACATATGTTTCATGAGTCAACGCTTGATAATATAATGCATGCTTCACATAGGAATTGACGCTGGCCTTAGTGACTTAAAACATGAAAGACAATTTATTTATGTGTTGTTTCTGTTTATCATAAGTCAATGTAAACATTTAACTTAATAAAACAAAATTTAAAATTCCATGAGCTGTGAAACAATAGTTATGTGACATGACTCCCCGACTTTTCCACCGCGGTTCATTGTTTTACGCGATCGGGGTGTTTTAGAAAGATTGGTATCAGAGCTTATGGTTATAGGGAATTAGGTTATTAGTAATGCTTTGACCTAGACTATAACCTTCCTAGGACCCTAACGCGAGTTATCTTGCGTTTAGATTATTAAAACAATACCATCACCTATCTTGCGTTTAGATTATTAAAACAATACCATCACCTATCGATACATTATAAAGACCCATTTACTTTGATTAGTCACCGTGTGTCGTTTGTTTGTTTTTAAGTAACGAACGAATGACCACCATCCTTATATTTCGTCGATATTTTTAACTCTCTCTTCATTATCCAATGTCAATCACACATATTTTCCCTCATATTTTCTTCTAGAATGCCTACTCGACGTAATACAACTCAAAATGCCAAAATGGCAGCTATGATCGCATAGCAAATTGTTGTTGTACTCCAAAACCTAGTGACCCAGATAAACTAAGCAAACAATAACAATAATAACAACAACAATGCACCCGCACCGTGCAACTACAAACAATTTAACTCGACTAAACCACTCAAGTTACTAGGTCGAAAGAGCTACTTGTTGATACAGTTTTGTGTCTGTCGCTTTTCTTAATTACAGTTGTAATTGTACAGTCTTTGGTCAAGTGTCTGTATAGGTTTGGTCGTGTCGAATAGATCGAGATATCCTTCTATCTTGATCTACTATGACATCTTAGCTTGTCTGTGTTAATCGGTTGCATGTGCGCATACCGTTTAGTCTTGTAAAAGTCATGTCTACTCACGTTCTCCAAGAATAAGGATTCTGTGTGAGTCAGAGGCTTCGTACGAATCACAGATTTTGTACGAATCAAGGAGTATTTCGTACGAATCAAGTATTTCGTACGAAACAGTGACTCGTACCAATTTCCTGGAGATGTGTCTCATGTGTAACAGTGTGTTCCATATGTCTGGCAACATGTTTTCGTACGAGTGACCAGCTTGGACACTATAAAAGCAGACATGCACCTCTCAATGAGGGAGAACCTTTTGTCCAGAAGTTAAAAGAGTGAGCTAGCAAACTGATATTTTGGTGAGATCTCTAAGTTAGCATTTCTGGTCAAGACGAAGACACAAGAACACAACAAGTTTGTTTGACTCATACGAGCATTGTGTGTATATGTTTGTACTTGTTCTCAATCATTAATCAAGATAGTGAATCTTTGGTTACCCCGTGTTCTTTACTTTGCTTTGGTTGCATGCACACTTGGATTCCGCACTTGTGTGTATGTTGTATCAACAAGGAACTAGTTTAACTTGATCCTAAGGTGGACCAACAAGTGGTATCAGAGCTTTGGATCTTTCCTTGTTCAAAACCGGGCTTAGTTGTGTCTGAGCTAGTTTGAAGATTTCTGAAGTGTTCTTGAGCCTCCAGCAGAAAACATAAGTTTTGGATAGTTAACTAACTTAAAACTTGGTTAAAATCTGCTGCATGCAGAAATTTTTACGGAAAAATTTTTCTTAAGAACACCATTGAAGAAGAAATCTGCTAAAATTTGAATCTGATTAGTTTTGATAGGATTGACATTTTCTGACTTGGATCTGGACTTGGACTGTGGACTGTTAAAATCTGTGTTTTAACTAAAAGTGGGTAAGACAACATGTATTTTCGAAAAAGCAGGTCTACACAAGAAAGGAAATTTCTCACCAAACCATTTCTGAAAAGATTCCTCTGAAAAACGCTTAACAAAACAGTTTGTACGTCTGAAAAGTTTCGTACAATTCATCTGATCGCACGAAACACCTGTTCCGCATGAAACAACTGTTTCGCATGAAACATATTTGTTTCCCACGAAAGACTCATCTGCACGAAATTTGTTTCGTTCGAATATCTTTTGATACTGTTTGTTTTTCGTGTTTTTCAAAGCTTTGTGATTTTAAGAATTTGTCATATTTTCAGATTTGTGAATTTTTAAACGGTAATTATAATTGTGAAACTTTAAACCTTTAAATTTCATAAAACAAGAAAAAATAATGAGTTCTAACCCGTGGGGTTGGAGTTGTTCAAGCTCAATTAAGGAGTCTTCGCAAAGCTCTACAACATCATGGGTAAAATCTTTGATGCCTCAACATACAATAATGATCTCTGCAAATCAATGGGCGTGTGTTGCGAATCAGAATCAAAGCATCCAAACTCTGTTAATGAGCGAAAGTGAAACAGGGAGTAATAACCGACCGACGAAGTTAAATCACATGAACAATTATACTTCATGGAAAAGTGGTTTTCATACGTATGTTCTCGGTCAAAACACGGAATTGTAGACGTGTTTCACTACCCCCTATAATGAAGCACTTGAAGAAGCTGGATCAAATCCAATCTCATTGGCCAATCTAGTCGAAAGTGACAAGAAAGCTTACGATCTAGAGAAAAAGGCATTTGCTATCCTCACACAAGCTCTGCATAAAGACATTTATCATCAGTTTGTGTATTGTACTACAACGAAAAATTTGTGGGACACTTTGGAAGAAAGAGGTGAAGGTAACGCTGCTACCAGGAAGATTCGGCATGATCTGCTCAAGAAAGAGTTTGAAGGTTTCATGTTCATGGAAAATGAAACCTTGAATGATATGACCACTCGGTTTTATCATCCTCTCAGCGAAATGTAAGTGTTAGCAGCACCACAAGAAACTGTGATGTGATTTGCTGATGCTTTACCACCGAAATGGGGTCAATTTATTGATCTTTTAAAACATACAGGTGTTTTGGACTCATTTAGTATTTATGAATTTGTGCAGAAATTGGAGAACAAGAATGAAGAAGAACTCCGGAAGGCACAACGAGTCTCTGCTCCACAAAACCATGAGATGTATTTTAGAAGTATTAATGCAGGTACAAGCTCAAGTCAGCAACCAAAGCTGCAGACCCGCGTTTGTGTCAAACGTGAACCCTTTTCTACCCCAACCAGTTCAAACAAGTCAGTCTACAGGTTCGAGCAATCAAACCTATGGACAGGCTTTTGATCTGAAAACCTTCCTTCCACAGCCAAGGGATTTAGCGCATAAAGCTCCACAGCAACCTCTTCAACAAGCTTTCTATGGAGGCAACAATCAATCTGCAAATCCCAACACCGTCAAACTTGACACGTCAAATCTCTCCAAAATCAACGTAGAAGTTGCACAGGAACATGCAGAACTTCTAAATACCATGGTCAGTGCATATTGTGGTTTAGTTGCAGGTCAAATCGGGAACATGAATTTGACAAACGAAGACTATGAACAAATTGACCGAGATGAAATAGAGCTGATGGAAATCAAGTGGGCATTTGCAAGTGCTATGAGAAGAGCGAAGGATTATATGAGAAGAACGGGGAGAACCAGTTTGGAAAGCAAGAAGGATACAAAATACGGCTTTGAGAAAACCACCGTCACTTGCTTTAACTGCGGAGAAAGAGGTCACTTCAATCGGGAATGCACAAGACCCAGCAAGGAAGGAAATCACAACCCCTTTTGAAATCAGTCTCAATCATCCAACACAACACAGTACAACAACAAAAGAAGATAGTAGCTGTTGGCAACTCTAACAATACCAATCAATCAGGACCTTCAAACACGCACAGAGCTTTGGTAGTTCAGTCTGATGAAGGATGCGATTGGTGAGTATAGTTGGGAACTGAGAACAACGGAAGAACTGCATGCTATACGAAGATCATGGGTCAAATCAAGCATGATCACAGCATCAATACTCCAAATAACGATGATACATCTGGGGCTGCTGGTAGTTCTGATGCAGAATATTCAAGTTCAGATGGTTATGGATCTGATTCCGATGTGAAGAAAGGAAGTGATGCTGAGGTTGAAGAGTTGTTGAGTGAAGCTGAGATATTGAAGTATAAAAAGGTAGGTATGACGAGGAATGAAGAAGCTGGGGTGAAAGAGACAGAGACACCCTCTACAGATGGTGTAGCTTTTCCTCATCACACTGCCTTTATGGCGAATGTTGAAGGTTATTCAAAACAGGTAAATTCTGAACCTCCTACTATTTGCAATGACTGTGTTAAATTGAAAATAAAGTATGAAACCGTCAACAGTCATAATCAAAATTTAGTTCTTGAACTATCAAAATGCGAATAGGAGAACTTGTCGCCAACTAGAAATGAAAAAGAATTCAAATCTGTAATAGAAACCCTTAAGAAAAGTGTTTCTGAATTGACAAAAACAGTTTTGAATAAACAGACAGGAATTAATAACTACATTAATCTCCTAGAAGAAACAAAGAAAGAGTTAGCCATCGCCAAATGAGAATATGATTCGATCAAACGTAAATTGGAAAGTTATTCTAACTCCCAATATGTGCTTGATCATATCGGAAGTTCAAAAACTAAATGGAGATGCTCAATGCATAGGGTATACGTCGTGTCCACCCCCACAACTATACCAAAATGCGTGATGAAGAAGAGATGCCTCGTTTTGAACCCTCTGTACCTTTGAATCCTGAGGAATTCGTAGCAATACATCAGATGATGAATCAAGAAATGATGAGCAGGATCAGCCTCTTGATGAAAGGAAAAGAGTAGAATCTTCTGCTACTCCTAGTACTCAATCTATTGAGAATCAAGAGACTGTTCCTAAGAAAAGGAATAGTCAAAACAATTATACCCAACACAGTAATGGATGTAATGAACCAAGTACCTCAAGACCCACAAGTTCAACATCAAGCCGAGAAACACGATCTCCTAGTTTTGTTGAGAGGAGAACATGTTTCAAATGTGGAGAATTTGACCACATTATAAAGGATTGTCAAAATCCAGCCAAATCAAGATGTATAGAGAAAACTGTGACATCCCGGCTTTTCAGGTATCTTAAACGCGCTACTTTATGGTTATTCACTCCTACGCTGATTTAATTCGGAGAATTAAATTACACCCTCGCAATAACTACGCTAACTTTGTGAATCTATAGGGTGAATTATGTGCTATGTGTTATTAGACGGGTTGTATCTGAATTACGTGCTATGTGTTATTAGACGTTTGTGAATCTATTGCGTCTCACTCCAAATACGTGATTTAATATTTTATAAACTCCATGTCACGAATTTTTTCTGTAACTTTTATTTATAAACTGAAATAAGCCTGTGAAACGTTTCGACTTGGCGACCAAGCAAACCGAACCTGCCACCCACACCCCCTTGCGGCCCACACCTCCTTGCGGCCCAAGGAAATAACCTAAACTTGAGGCCCAAGGCACTTACCCAACCCCCCCTATCGCAACCGCCCCTTTCCCCCCTTGTTATATTTATATGTATGTATGCATGGGATGTTTTAAAAAAATAATCAAAACCCAAATCCCTCGAAGAAGGTCGACGGCAGCCCCCCCTCTCTCTCACGGTCGCGCAAGTCTACGCCCCTCGGATTGATTCCAAGCTTGTCCCGGTTCGCTAATCATCATCGTTTCAAGGTTAGGATTTTATTTTTTTCCAATTCACACTAGGTTTTGTGTAATCTTGATCATGATTATGTGCCTGTATGATTATTAGTATGAAAAAGTGTTGTGGTATATGATTCGTTCAGATGAATATGCGAATCTTTGCGGTTGTGATGATTTGTTGAATACTAAAATCGTAGGCTGCGTTTTATCTATAAAGATCATGATATATTTAGGTTTTGCATGAATATTGATATATATGATGATATTTGATAAGTTAACCTGTTGTTAATCAATACAACTAAGCGTCATGATCGTTTAAACATGTTCTAACGCGTTAAAGTCGAAAACAGTAAGCTGATTGACATTTACAGCCAACTGAAGTTGGCTGTAACCTGATCATTATTTATCAAAAAGTAGATTTTCTGAAGCCTAAAACGTGTATTTTTGAAAAACACTTCAAATGGCGCCGGATTCATATTTTTCTGAGGTCGTTTGCTATTTTTAAATGGTCATTTAGTGCAGCAGCTGAAGCTGCATAAATTCTGCAGAATTTGCTGGTTGTTTATCGAGTCGGATCTCATAGTCTGTATGGGGTTAGGTCACGAAATTTGTACAGTAACTGGAGACGGGAATTTCCGAAAATCTCCCACTGGAATTTTGTTAATTGGATGAACGATGATTTTTAAATAATGTTTCTCGTGGACTGCAGTCAGAAAGTGACGAATCTGACTGCAGCCTATTATATAAATGTTTATAAATAATTGGTAAAGATTTAGGATTTCAAAATTTTACACAAATTTATAGAGTCTAATTGACATCTCCTATAAAAAAATTGGAATTTTTGGAACGTTGGAACTATTTTATAAAGATCCTCGAAAACAGCCCAGTTATGAGCGTACAAGCTGAAACATGATAACTTGCGTTTGTGTGTACCTAAGTGTTGTATGAGTTAATCTGCGTTTATGACAAGTTGGTTTGATCATTATTTTGTATGGTGATACTTTGCATGCATGATTATGGTTTTGAATTGGTTATTACGTGTGCCGTACTGTGTGTTAGTTGTGCATAGGGTTTTGTGTCAGTGTGTTCACACACTAACTTTAAATCGATTGACATGTTAGAACGCGATTAGCGGTTCCATCATTTGCTTCTTTTGCGTTTATCTAACCGAGCAATTTAAGGTGAGTTCACGGCCCCTATTTTATCCGGTTTTAAACAACAGGGGGAGAAACATGTACACGCTCTACAACTCTATCTTTTTAGGTTATGCGAAATTAACGTCGTTAACTATTCGGTAACTAAGTTAATGTTAATATACGTTATGGTCACTAAGTAGCTTTATCACAGAAGTCCTCAACCAACTCTCGGATCGTTAGTATTAGGTTAGATAGCGGGGAAATTATGGTAGTACTACTGGGCCCGACAATCCCCACCCGAGCTAATCGCGTTAGCCGACCGAGAATGGTCAACGAGTGATTAATTTGGCCTAACTTTCGCTATGGTCAGTGATAGACCTGGCAACACTGAGGCAACAACAGTCAGCTTCGATCGTGAACTCTTATGTGACGTAACTTTAGGCTCGCTACCTACATGTTAACATTGAACTTAAGTACGAACCAACATTATTATTCCAGGTTAGGAATAATGGAACTATGTCGTTATCCCGGGTTAGGGATAACGGAGAAAAACAATCTTTTAAACTGAACTTGTGAACTTATAAAAACCTGTGAACTCACTCTTCTTTAATGTTGACACTTGTTTCTTTACCTGTTTCTCAGGACGCTAGGAGCACTAGGTTCACTCACTTGCATTTGATCAAGACATTTTATCGAGTCTTTATTTACGAATAATTTTTGGGATTTTGGTTTTGAAGTTTATGTTGGCGCCCGTTACTTTACTTTAATGCTTCCGCTAAACTTTGTAACCTTGATATTTTTTTGAAAATGACTATGAATGTTTACAAAAATTTTTTTTGGAAAACGTTTAAATAAATCATATAGAGTCGTTCGATATTGCTAGTGTCTGAGATTCTGGTTTGATCACACGCCTCGCGGTAATACTCCGCAAGTGGAAATTGAGGGTGTGACAGATTGGTATCAGAGCCTCGCTAGCTATAGAGAACCAGGTTTGCATCAAAACTAGACCTAAACTATAGCTATTACATGACACTAGACTTAGTTAGCACCGAACTGTTATATCTTGTTGTGTGTTATACTACAATTGTTCTATGTGAGATATATATGTATATTGTGATATACGCAACTCGTAACTAAATACACCAACCCAGCAGGCTATGTCATCATCATCATCTGACAGATCTCGACAATCAAGGGCGCCGGGGAAGGCACCCATGGTCGAACCCTCACCACCTTGTGGCGTGAAGACACGCTCAGCTGCTAGGAAAAGACTCGCTCTAGGAGGGGAGTCGTCCTCCCGTTCGACCACCGCTATACCTGTCGAACCGGTCAACTCTTTAAGAGTGGGGGACGATCTACTTAGATATATGTTAAGGAAACAACAGGAACAGTTGGAGAGAATGCAGGAGACTATCGAAGCACAGGGATGGCTGATACGTCAGCTGACGGGTAAAACTGGAGAGCTCGAGGAAGAGCAATATGAGAATAAGAGAGTTCGAAACATTTTAGCTAAGGACTTTCGTGCTGAGCGGCTGAGGGCTGACTGGCTCGAAGACAGAGTTCTTGAGTCTAGTTGGAGGATTCACGAACTGGAGCAGAACCAAGCACCACCTATCCCAGTACCCGCACCAGCACCGGCCCCTCCAGCGCCGGTAGGGGACGAAGAGGAGGACCCAGTGGAAGACCCGGTGGAGGATCCGGAGGAAGAAGGGCCGGAACAGGACCCGGCTGTTGAAGCTGAAAACGCTGAAGAGGATGACGACAGTGATAACGACTTGGGAGATGGAGACATAGATGACTAACTCGTCTCGCCAATCTCCGTTTTGTTTCCTTTAGTTTGTTTGTTTCCACTTATGTTTGAACTTGAAAATTTTATAATTAAACTGAGATGTTTGGTTGGTATTTTGTGAGACATTGCAATTTATTTAATCGAATGTTCCTTTTGATTGTTTAATTTGTTAGGTTGACATAAATTGTGTGATTATTTAAGTGTGGAATATGATAACTATATTGGATATATACTTATCGGTGTGTGTTTGTGTTGTCTTGCGAAGATCTGAAATGGCAACCGGTCGTCGCGGAAATCTCAACATGTCAACTGAAGAATTGGCCACCTTAATACAAGAACACATGAATGCTGCTCTGGCAGGTGTTCCTATCCCACCAGCAGGTAACCATTATTAAATTTTCATGGGAAAATCTAATAGTTGGGCTAGTCGACTTTCTCGCTGACTACCTATCCTCTATCCTCAGGAGGGGTCTTAACCCCTACAAGATGTTCCTTGATGCAAAACCGAGCAAGTTCACGGGTGTTGAAGGACCCATAGGACTGGTCCGTTGGATTGAAAAGTCTGAATGAGTTTTCGAAATGTGCAATTGCCTTGAAGCTAATAAGGTCAAGTATGATGCCTCGACGTTGGAAGATGGGGCATTAACCTAGTGGAACGCACAAGTCCAAACGCGTGGACTTGTTGCGGCGAACGCAATGGCCTGGACCGAATTCAAAACTCTAATCAAGGAGGAATACTGTCCGCGGGACAGAGTTCAACAATTGGAACAAGCGTTATGGAACGACAAGATGGTCGGGTCAGAAATTGAAGCGTACACAGCGAGACATCATGATCTGGTGTTCCTTTGTCCCGATTTGGCTAACACCATCGATAAACGACTTGAGTTTTATCCTGGGGGTCTGGTCCCTGAGATCCAGGGCATGGTAATGTCTAGCAACCCTGCGACGGAGCATCAAGCGATTAGGCTGGCGCATAACTCACCGATAAGGCCGTGGAGCAAAAGAAGTTGCCACCTAGGGGTGCAACTAAAATTGTCCCTGACAACAAAAGAAAATTTGAAAACTCACCTGCTGGACAGTCTTCCTCAGCCCAGCCACAATAAGGAAACCAGAAGCGGTCCAACAACTTCAAAAACAATCGGGGTACAACAATCAGTCTGCCAACAACACCTAGAACTCGAGCGGCTATGCGTGCCGAAAGCCGCAATGTAATCGTTGTAACCTCCATCATCACGGTCCTTGTGCCGGAAATCGCTGCCAACGATGTAGTAAAGCAGGACACGTGGCAAAGGATTGTCGTAGGGAGATCATGTCACGACAACATCAGAATCAGCACCAGTGTCAGTAGCAGGGTAATAACCGAGGATGCTATCAGTGCGGTAGCACTGCCCATTTCAAGCGAGACTGACCGCAACTTCGCAACAACAACAATGGTGGGAATAACAACAACAACAACAATAACAACAATGCCAACATTGGAAATGGTGGCATAGGAGGTGCCAAAGGACGTGCATTCACGCAAGGCCGTGGAGAGGCTAGAAACGACTCGAATGTGGTCACCGGTAAGTTTCCCCTTAACGATCATTTTGCTACTGTACTTTTTGATACGGGTGCGGATAAGAGTTTTATATCTGAGTCTTTTAGGAAGAACCTAAATCTCACACCTAAACCCCTAGAGACCCCTTATGTCATAGAACTAGCCGATGGTAAATCTGTAGATGTGACCCATCTAGTGACCGGCTGTCAACTTAAACTCGCGGGTCACACCTTTACCATTGATCTGATGACAACTACTCTGGGTAGTTTTGATGTGGTAGCCGGAATGGACTGGCTATCCGACGTCCGAGCTGAAGTTCTCTGTTTCGAGAAATCTATCCGTATTCCGCTCTCTAACGACGAAGTCTTGATGGTGCAAGGCGAGAAGGCAGGTGTCGTCACGAACATCATCTCTTACATGCAAGCTCAGAAGTATCTTCGAAAGAAGAACTCTTTGCTTTGCTCGCACTGGTCACCGAGCAGTCTAAGGACGAGAAGCGGATTGAAGATATCCCCGTCGTCCGTGACTTTCCCGATGTGTTTCCAGAGGAATTACCCGGTCTTCCACCACATCGACAAGTGGAGTTTGAAATCGAATTGGCGAACCATGCGACTCCTATTGCCAAGGCCCCGTACCACCTAGCTCCAGCAGAGCTGCAAGAGCTGTCTACCCAACTTCAGGAATTGTTTGAAAAAGGATTTATCTGACCCAGTACTTCGCCATGGGGAGCTCCGGTCCTTTTTGTCAAGAAGAAGGACGGGACCTTCCACATGTGCATCGACTACAGGGAACTCAACAAGGTTACCGTCAAGAACCGATACCCATTACCTCGCATCGACGATCTTTTCGACCAACTACTAGGGTCAAGCTACTACTCCAAGATTGATCTACGGTCCGGTTATCACCAGCTACGCGTCAGGGAGGAGGATATCTCCAAGACGGCATTTCGCACTCAGTATGGCCATTATGAGTTCTTGCTCATGCCCTTCAGTCTCACCAATGCACCCGCGGTGTTCATGGACCTCATGAACCGCGTGTGTAAGCCGTACCTCGACAAGTTTGTCATCGTGTTCATCGATGATATACTCATCTATTCTAAGGGTGAAGAAGAACATGCTGAGCATCTACGATTATTGCTTGAACTACTTCAATAGGTGAAACTATATGCCAAGCTTTCGAAGTGTGATTTCTGGATTCGGGAAGTTCAGTCTCTCGGGTATATCGTGAATGAAAAGGGTATACACGTTGATCCTGCCAAGATCGATGCTATCAAGAACTGGGAAGCACCCAGGACACCGACAGAGATCCGCCAATTTTTTGGGATTGGCTGGTTACTATAGACGTTTCATCGAGGGATTTTCCAAGATCGCACAACCGCTTACCACTCTCACTCAGAAGGACACCAAGTATACTTGGGGTGACAAACAGGAAGCAGCCTTTAAATTACTGAAGCAGAAGCTTTGCAGTGCACCCATTTTATCCTTGCAAGAGGAGACGGATAATTTTGTGGTATATTGTGACACTTCCATTCAGGGATTGGGATGTGTGCTCATGCAACGTGATAAGGTCATCGCGTATGCTTCCCGACAGTTGAAGGTCCACGAGAAGAACTACACGACACATGACTTCGAATTGGGAGCAGTTGTGTTTGCACTTAAGATTTGGAGACACTATCTATATGGAACAACGTGCACAATCTACACGGATCATAAGAGCCTTCAACATATTTTTGACCAGAAGGAGTTGAACATGCGATAGCGTCGCTGGGTCGAACTCCTAAACAATTATGAATGTGCCATTTGGTATCACCCGGGTAAAGCTAACGTGGTAGCTGATGCCCTCAGTCGGAACGAGCACTTGAAACCTCGTTGGGTACGAGCACTACAGTTCACAATTCATTCTGAGTTACCCGAACGGATACGCGACGCACAGCTAGAAGCAGTTAAGGAAGAGAACATCAAGGCCGAATCTGTGGGAAAGATGGAACGCGATTGGGAAGTGAAACCCAATGCTGCCCGGTATTTCATGAATCGTATATGGGTACCTCTCTACGGAAACCTCAGGAAGCTAGTTATGGACGAAGCTCACAAATCCCGAAACTCTGTCCATCCTGGTTCGGATAAGTTGTATCAAGACCTTAAAGCCGCGTACTGGTGGCCCAACATGAAAGCGGATATAGCCACCTACGTGAGCAAGTGTTTGACTTGTGCGAAAGTCAAGGTGACATACCAGAAGCCATCAGGGCTACTTCAACAACCTGAGATCCCAGTGTGGAAATGGTATCAGATCTCGGTGGACTTTATCACTAAACTCCCGCGAACTCCGGGTGGTTGCGATACCATCTGGGTAATTGTGGATCGTCTAACTAAGTCTGCACACTTCCTAGCGACCAAAGAAACAGATAAGATGGATAAGTTGACTCGCATCTACATTAAGGAAGTAGTTTCTCGGCACGGGGTGCCAACGTCCATCATCTCAGACAGAGATGCTCGTTTCACGTCCAACTTTTGGTAGTCACTTCAGAAAGCGTTGGGTACACGCTTAGATATGAGCACAACTTACCACCCTCAGACGGATGGTCAAAGTGAAAGGACCATTCGGACCTTGGAGGACATGCTTAGGGCATGCGTGGTAGACTTCACGAACAGTTGGGAAATCCATCTGCCTTTAGTGGAAATCTCGTATAGCAACAGTTACCATACGAGTATTCAGGCGGCACCATTTGAAGCATTGTACGGTCGCAAATGTAGATCAACGGTCTGTTGGGCAGAAGTTGGTGACAGTCAACTCACAGGTCCTGAGTTGATACTTGAGGCTACTGAAAAGGTTGTGCAAATCAGAAACCGCATGACAGCGGCACGAGATCGACAAAAACGTTACGCTGATCAACGACGCAAACCGCTCGAATTTCAAGTAGGTGACTGCGTCCTACTGATAGTGTCACCCTGGAAGGGTGTAATTCGTTGTAGGAAACGAGGCAAACTAAATCCACGGTACGTAGGCCCATTTGTGATTTCGAAGCGTATCAGGCCCGTAGCTTATCAGTTAGACCTTCCTGCCGAACTCAGTGGAGTTCACAACGTTTTTCACGTGTCCAATCTGAAGAAGTGCCTATCAGATGAGACCCTAGTCATTCCATTGGATGAGATTCAAGTGGATGAGCTACTGCATTTTGTGGAACAACCTATCGAGATCATGGATCGTGAGATCAAGACTCGAAGGCACAGCAAGATACCGATCGTCAAGGTTCGTTGGAACTCTAAGCGTGGACCGAAGTTCACGTGGGAAAGAGAGGACCAAATGAAAAGCAAATATCCACACCTTTTTGCAGCTGAGCAGCAATCTGACGTTACCCCCAACTGAATTTCGGGATGAAATTCTTTCAACATGGGGATGATATGACAGCCTGGGATTTACTTCTACCATTCTAACAAACTGAACTTTTGTGCGTTGCATTCTAAACCGCGTTTACTCAATTTTCGGGACGAAAATTCTTTCAACATGAGGATAATGTGACATCCCGACTTTTCAGGTATCTTAAACGCGCTACTTTATGGTTATTCACTCCTACACTGATTTAATTAAGAGAATTAAATTACACGCTCGTAATAACTATGCTAACTTTATGAATCTATAGGGTGAATTACGTGCTATGTGTTATTAGACGGGTTGTATCTAAATTGCGTGCTATGTATTATTAGACTTTGGTGAATCTATTGCGTCTCACTCCAAATACGTGATTTAATATTTTATAAACTCCATGTCGCGAATAATATTTTAGTAACTTTTACTTATAAACCGGACCAAGCCTGTGAAACGTTTCGACTTCGCGACCAAGCAAACCCAACCCGCTACCCATACCCCCTTGCGACCCACACCTCCTTGCGGCCCAAGGAAATAACCTAAACTTGAGGCCCAAGGCCCTTACCCAAACCGCCCCCCCTATCGCGACCGTCTCCCTTCCCCCCTTGTTATTTTTATATGTATGTATGCATGGGATGTTTTAAAAAAAATAATCAAAACCCTAATCTTTAGAAGAAGGTCGAAGGCAGCCCCCCCTCGCTCACGGTCGCGCAAGTCTACGCCCCTCGGATTGATTCCAAGCTTGTCCCGGTTCGCTAATCATCATCGTTTCAAGGTTAGGGTTTAATTGTTTTGCGATTCACACTAGGTTTTGTGTAATCTTGATCATGATTATGTGCTTGTATGCTTATTAGTATGAAAAAGTGTTTTGGTGTATGATTAGTTCGGATGAGTATGCGAATCTTTGCGGTTGTGATGATATGTTGAATACTAAAATCGTAGGCTGCGTTTTATCGATAAAGATCATGATATATATTTAGGGTTTGCATGAATATTGATACATATGATGATATTTGACAACTTAACCTGTTGTTAATCAATACAACTAAGCGTCATGATCGTTTAAACATGTTCTAATGCGTTAAAGTCGAAAACAGTAAACTGATTGACATTTACAGCCAACTTCAGTTGGCTGTAACCTGATCCTTATTTATCGAAAAGTGGATTTTCTGAAGCCTAAAACGTGTATTTTTGAAAAACGCTTAAAATGGCGCTAGATTCATATTTTTATGAGGTCGTTTTCTATTTCTAAATAGTTATTTAGTGCAGCCGCTGAAGCTGCGTAAATTGTGCAGAATTTGCTGGTTGTTTATCAAGCCGGATCTCATAGTCTGTATGGGGTTAGGTCACGAAATTTGTACAGTAACTGGAGACGGGAATTTCCGAAAATCTCCCACTAGAATTTTGTTAATTTGACGAACGATGAGTTTTAAATAATTTTTCTCGTGGACTGCAGTCAGAAAGAAACGAATCTGACTGCAGCCTAGTATATAAATGTTTATAAATAATTGGTAAAGATTTAGGATTTGAAAATTTTACAAAAAATTCTACAGTCTAATTGACATATCCTGTAAAAAATTAGAATTTTTGGAACATTGGAACTATTTTATAAAGATCCTAGAAAACAGCCCAGTTATGAGCGTACAAGCTGAAACATGATAACTTGCGTTTGTGTGTACCTAAGTGTTGTATGAGTTAATCTGTGTTTATGACAAGTTGGTTTGATCATTATTTTGTATGGTGATACTTTGCATGCATGATTATGGTTTCGAATTGGTTATTACGTGTGCCGTACTGTGTGTTAGTTGTGCGTAGGGTTTTGTGTCAGTGAGTTCACACACTAACTTTAAATCGGTTGACATGTTAGGACGCGATTAGCGGTTCCATCATTTGCTTCTTTTGCGTTTATCTAACCGAGCAATTTAAGGTGAGTTCACGTCCCCTATTTTATCCGGTTTTAAACAACAGGGGGAGAAACATGTACACGCTCTACAACTCTATCTTTTTACGTTATGCGAAATTAACGTCAATAACTATTCGGTAACTAAATTAATGTTAATATTCGTTATGGTCACTAATTAGCTTTATCACAGAAGTCCTCAACCAACTCTCGGATCATTAGTATTGGGTTAGATAGCGGGGAAATTATGGTAGCACTACTGGGCCCGACAAGCCCCACCCGAGCTAGTCGCGCTAGCCGACCGGGAATGGTCAACAGGTGATTAATTTGGCCTAACTTTCGCCATGGTCAGTGATAGACCTGGCAACACTGAGGCAACAACAGTCAGCTTTCGATCGGGAACTCTTATGTGACGTAACTTTAGGCTCGCTACCTACATGTTAACATTGAACTTAATTACGAACCAACATTATTATTCCAGGTTAGGAATAATGGAACTATGTCATTATCCCGGGTTAGGGATAACGGAGAAAAACAATCTTTTAAACCGAACTTGTGAACTTATAAAAACCTGTGAACTCACTCTTCTTTAATGTTGACACTTGTTTCTTTACATGTTTCTCAGGACGCTAGGAGCGCTAGGTGCACTCACTTGCATTTGATCAAGACATTTTAGCGAGTGTTTATTTACGAATAATTTTTGGGATTTTGGTTTTGGCGTTAAACTTTGAAACCTTGATACTTTTTTGAAAATGACTACGAATGTTTACAACAATTTTTTTTGGAAAACGTTTAAATAAATCATATAGAGTCGTTCGATATTGCTATTGTCTGAGATTCTAGTTTGATCACACGCTTAGCGGGTGTGACAAAAACCCCTCATGAACCAACTTGCAAACGTAAATCTGTTTCTCCGACACAAGATAAACCAATTATTAAAGATCAAAAAGAGAAACAAAAACGTAAACAAGTAAAAGCAGTTGAGAAAGCTTTAAAATCGGATTTTTCTGAAAAGCGTCAAAGATCTTCAAAGTCAATAAAACCAGACAATGTTAAAACTTTAAATAATAGTAAATATGGTAATAAACAAGGATCTTGGAAACAGAAGACCGGTAATGGTTCAAAAGGAGTTTCTCAGTTTGTTAATCATCAAGAAATTGAGATTAATTTTCTTGATGATAAGGGACGACCCAAGACTACTAAGGCTTGGCTCCCCATCTAAACTAATCTTGTTTGTGCAATGTGCAGGGTGTTCCAGGAGGAACTATAAACAGTCATTGGATTGTTGGCAGTGGAGCATCAAGGTACATGACGGGCGACTTGTGGCTCCTATATGATGTGAAAAGCATTAGGGTGGTTATGTTGCTTTTGCTGGTGACAAAGGTGGATGCATCACTGGAGAAGGAATGGTCTCCAATGGTGTTGTGAGCTTCGACAAGATCAATTATGTGCGGCAAATTGATCACAATCTTCTTATTGTTTCTCAAATCTGCGACAAAAAGTTCACGGTGCATTTTGATTATGCAGGATGTTATGTGCTGAAGCCTGGATTCAAGATCCCCAAAGAATGGATACTCCTGTCGGCTCCAAGAATTAATGATTTGTATATTCTTTATATGAGCCAAGCTATTACAACATCTGCACATGTCACATGTTTTGTCTCTAAAGCCACCGAGAAGGAATCAATCTCTTGGCATAGACGTATGGGACACATTCACCTTAAAAAAATGAACTATTTGGTAAAGAAAAATCTAGTGAATGGTGTACCAGTGAAGAATTTTCATCTTCAAGACGTTTGTGTATCATTCCAGAAAGGGAAGCAAGCAAGAAAGTCCCATCCCGTGAAGAAGATCAATACTGTGAATATGCCACTGGAACGTCTTCATATGGACCTATTTGGACCTATGAAACACAAGACAACCTTTGGTGATTCCTATTGTCTGGTAGTTATTGATGACTATTCTAGATTTTCATGGGTAAACATGTTGTCACACAAGAGTGAAGTTCCTACTATCCTCAAGAATCTCCTGACTTTGTTAGAAAATTTGTGCAATCTGAAAGTAAGGAGAATCAGAAGCGACAATGGCACGGAATTCAAGAATCAAGTTATGGACGAGTACTATTCCTCAAAGGGTATTCTGCATGAGTACAGTTCTCGATACACTCCACAACAAAATGGCGTCGCTGAGAGGAAAAATCGAACTCTTATTGAAACTACAAGAACAATGTTAGTAGAATCAGAACTTCCCGTTCAATTTTGGGGAGAAGCTGTTGCTACTGCGTGCTATACGATGAATAGATTTTTGATGGTGAAGAGACATGTGAAGACATGCTTTGAGTTGTTACATAAAAGGAAACCAGATGTTTCTTTCTTAGAAGACCTCCATGCACTATGATCGACCCACATGGAAAGTTTGGTCCCAAGGTTATCCAAGGTTTCTTTCTTGGATATGCTACTCCTAATTTCCGGGTGTGGAATTTGTCTTCGAAAAGGATTGAAGAATGGGGTGATGTCAAGGTTCAGAGATATACAGAAGCGGTTAGAGCTCCGGGTGCTCCTTGGATGTTTGACTACGATGGGCTGTTTGACTCCTTTAATTTGCCAACTTTTGATGATGCAACAGCTGCTGCTCAGATGTTATTGGAAAGTTATACTGCAGTAGGCTCATCATTAGTTCGACCAATTATTGTTAACCCTCAAGTATCGACTTCGGTTAACAATCTTGTTCAAAATGAGGAATTCGAAGACGTTGCGGATTATAATGTTCATCAGAAGACGATGAGTTTCATGATGCTAATGAAGCTGCCTCTGGTGTTGTTCTTGGATTTTCAAATGTTACCTCAAATATTCAACATCAAGGAACAACTGAAGGTCAGGCATCTACAACGTCATCAAATCCAGCTCTCGATTTAACTATTGATCTGATTATCAACAATTTTGGTATAAATTCCTGAGTTCCTGGTGTGCCAGAAACTCGTATTCATAATATCCATCCTCAGCAGAATATTATTGGAGATGTCCAGAGTGGTGTGAAGACTCGTAATCAGCTTCGAAACAACCAGAATGATGGATTGTATTTGGAAATCTGGGAATCTGGTGGTCTGAATGATTGGTCTTTTGCCTGGTATGTGTGCCAAGTAGAACCAAAATCTTGGAAGGAGGCAATGAAAGAAGACTCGTGGGTTGAAGCCATGTAGGAAGAACTTCAGTAGTTTCAGAAGTTAGGCGTCTGCAAATTGGTTGACAGGCCTGACGGCTACAAGAAGATTGGTACACGATTGGTGTACAAATGCAAAAAGGATGACCGAAGTGTTGTTGTGAGAAACAAAGCGCGATTGATTGTTCAAGGTTTTAATCAGGTCGAAGGTATTGATTACAACGAAGTTTATGCACCGGTTGTACGACTTGAGGCCATAAGAATCTTTTTGTCTTATGCGTCCTTCAAGAAGTTCACCATTTATTAGATGGATGTGAAGAGTGCATTTCTTCATGGTGTGGTAGAAGAGGAAGTATATGTTGAGCAACTGCCAGGTTTTGAAGATCCTCTCCATCCTAACAAGGTTTGGCTTCTCAACAAGGCGTTATATGGTCTTCATCAAGCTCCTAGGGCTTGGTATGAAACGTTGTCTATCTATTTGTTGAAGAATGTGTAATATTCGTCAAAAAAATGAATGAGTCATAAAACCCGACCTGTTTTTGTAACTCGATCCGTTTTCATATTCCACGTAATTTTGTTTAACGTTTAAGCAATAAAATGTCTTAGATTCTATGTTTTGAGCATACATGTTATCATATCTTGTGATTTATAGTCTTAAACATGTTTTAGAAAACCTTGTAAATTCATTTCAATGTATTTTGAAGGAACCCTCTATATCTCAAGGTCTAAAACTAAGGTTTTCCTTAAGTTAACCAAAAACTTTGGAGACCTCGTGAACATACCTAACACATCACATCCTAACCTTCTTATCATTCAAACTTCATTATAGATATGCCTTAAGATAGGACATTGTGTTTTGGAGAGTTTAGATGTAAATGATCGCAAGTAAAAAGCTCTACATATCGTATTCTTAGTTTTGTCATAAGATGACTTTCAGGTGACTTTCTTGCTAACTTTTATCCATCCTTGAGCTATCATTCTGGTCCATTCAAAGCTCCAAGATATACTTGGTATACTAAGGGTCAAGTAGGTTCAAATGGTGCATAAAACTGAGCTCCAACGTAACGGGAATCAGAAACACAAGTTTTAGAACATAACCCTCGACCCGCATCGAGACCCAAGGTTTAAGCCCAATTCTCGATACCATGGATGTTGGATTACTCTATTCCATATGATAGTACTCTGAAAATAATGAACGTAGGCGAAAACCATACGCGAAACGGAGTTATAGCGAAGCGGGAATCGCGAAAACAAGTTTGTTGTTTGTTGCTGATTTGGAAGACGCGAAAATCTTGTTTTAAAGTTATCCCACAACGCCCCAATCACCATTTTGTGCTCTACTTCACACCTATAAATACCCTTGCTTGGTTCTTTATAGCTTGCAACTCCTAGTTTGAGCATAAACAAGTGGAATAACCAAATTTGGTGGCTCCACAAGCACAATACCCCTTTGGGTGTGGTGTGTAGTAGTTTTTATTTCCGCTTTCGACGAGGTGGTGCTGCCCTTCAAGCTCTTCTCATTTTATAAAGTTCTTTTTCGAGGTAATCTTCCTTTCTTTGTTTTTTTTTTATTTTTTTAATATTCATTTATTTATTGCTTTCTTAGTTTAATTAGTTTAGTTTAGGTTGTTAGTTAAGGAGCATTAAGCTTGTTAAGGTAGCCTAGTTTAGGCTCGCCTTTAGGCTTTTCATAGCCTTGTAGAGGCTCATTAGGCTCAACGAGCTAACATATCATGTTCGTTCATTTAGCTATGCCTAGCATAACGTTTACTTTTTTTGTTGCATTCGTTTGTCTAGCTTATCAATTGGATTTTCTCTTTATTCTCGTGCGGTTTCTCACTAAGGATTAAAAACGCAAACACTGTGAGTGAATCCTTACAAATTCCCTTTTTATTCACGTTTTGGGGTGTATCATGTGTCGTAATTTACTTTATTGATACAATTACATGTGCTACCACCATTACGTGATCTAATGTGTATATTTGTTTGTTGTGGTTATGTGTGGTTACATTTTATCATATCAGTGCAATCATTCATTTAAGGCCCATCAGCTCCTCGTGGGATATGAGTCGAGCATCAGGTGACTCATTAGATCGGCTCCGTTTGATTGAGCCTTGATCTCAAGTTCATCATTCATCATGTTCATATGTTCATTGTTGATATTATGTGATCTAATGTGTATATTTGTTTGTTGTGGTTATGTGTGGTTACATTTTATCATTTCAGTGCAATCATTCATTTAAGGCCCATCAGTTCCTCGTGGGATACGAGTTAAGCATCAGGTGCCTCATTAGATTGGCTCCGTTTGATTGAGCCTTGATCTCAAGTTCATCATTCATCATGTTCATATGTTCATTGTTGATATTATGTAGTTTGTGATTTAGTTATATATACAAATGCTCATATATGGTTCATGCACATTTTTATTGAAATAACCAATTTAACAAACTGTTTAAATGTTTAACTTAGATTCAATCGCCAACCTTTGTTGACCCAAAACCATTTTTACACATGATACAGGTGAACATGTACGAAGAGAAGATTAGACATAGGATGGGCCTTAGTTAACAAGAAACGAATTAGTGCAATATACTTGTTATAAACATCTTCTTGTGTTTGTAATTGTGTTATGTTAATTATTTGTATTGTGAGACACTTGATATGAATTAGTGAATATTTAAAACAAGTAATAGCATGTCATAAGCTCTCGAGTTAACCCAATCTTGCCCTGATCACCTATTCCACTGCGGGTTGGGTGTGACAGAATGGTTTTCGATGAGGCCTGATCGACTGTACTCTCTTCATCAAGGAACAGGACGAGGACTTGCTGCTAGTACAGGTTTATGTTGATGATATTGTTTTTAGGTCTACTAACACTTGAATGTGGAAAGAACTCGAACAGTTTATGCCGGAGAAGTTCGAGATGAGCGCAATGGGAGAAATGACTTTCTTTTTAGGTTTGCAGGTTCAGAAATCAAAGGAAGGGATTTTTATCCATCAAACCAAGTACGTCAGAGATATTCTCAAACGATTTTATATGGATGACTCAAAGCCTTTGGGAACTCCATTAGCTCAAAATCATGGGATTACTCCAGACGGAATGGGTGAACATGTAGAACCATCTATCTACCGTGCTATGATCGGCTCTGTCATGTATCTTACTGCTTCAAGACTCGACATAATGTACCCAACATGCCTTCTGGCACGCTATCAATCTAGTCTGAAGGTTTCTCATTTGATGGCTGTGAAAAGGATCTTTCATTATTTGAAGAGACGCCCTGACACTGGTCTATTGTACCCTAAGGATGATAACTTTGATCTGACAGCATTCAGTGATTCTAATCATGGCGGCTGTAAAATTGATGCAAAGTAAAAAAGTAGGATGTCAGTTCTTGGGAAATCGCCTAGTCACGTGTCAATGCAAAAAGCAGACTTGTGTAGCTACGTCAACATGTGAGGCTGAGTATATATCAGCTTCTAGTGCTGCTCTCTTGTTCTATGGATTCAACAGCAAATGCGCGAAGACGGTTTTGAATTTCTTACTACTCCTATTTTTTTTGATAAATGAAGCTGCTTTACAGATCACTCGGAATCCTGTACAGCACTCAAAAACAAAACACATTGAGATTAAGTATCATTTCATACGAGATTGCTATGAAAAGAGACTTATCAATGTTGTTAAAATTGATCACCATCGTGCTGACCTTTTTACCAAAGCCTTTGATAAATCACGTTTTGATTATCTACTTTTGGTCAATGGCATCAAAGTGAAACCCGAGTAAGTCAACCATGGCTAATTATTTTTGTATATTCTTTTAAAAAATCTAAAACTACAAAAAGATTTTCAGTTTTATATTTTCGGGGGAGTAAATTTTAAGAAAATACAAAAATATGTCTTTTATTTACCTTTTTTTGTTTAAGGGGGAGAAAATTCAGAAAAATACAAAAAAAATAGAAAAATCAAAAATGAGTTTCTTTGATAAATTGAAGATGATGAAATTCACCGGTAAATCTATCGATATGGTTAAAAGTATAGAAAGAAAATTGATAAGTAGCCTTGCTAATGATGTATCGGTAGGCTCACAATCAGATTAAAATGCGTAGGTTGATATAAACCTAACAGACAGAACGCCAGGTGGGAACCATTCATTGGCATATGGTCTTGGTACCGAAATTTCGTTTGATAGAGTGCCGAGGATCTGAGATATACGGTCTTTATGGAGGCTTATCATCTGGGTATCATGGTTGAATCTTTTGCCAAAAAATAACGGTGGCACAAGTCTAGAACTTCCATGATATCATACATACGTGTACATACTGCATCCGGCCATCAAATAAGTGATAAAATATCACATCCCAAAAATAAGTGATAAAATATCACAGCTTTATGCGGGAGCTAAGTTCGTCTCTCTGTCGGTACGATGGTACTAATCTGTTCGCGGACTTACTCTTATGCCCTCATGCATATGAAAACCAAGTTCCTCATCAATAAGTGATTAAATCACAAAGGGCTTTTTTTCAATCAAAAATAAGTGAGTATCTCACCTCATTCATATACGTCAAAACAGATGATAAAGCAGTATACTCACCGGTAAGATTTTCTCTCGTGCATATCTTGATACGGGAATGTGTCGTGATGTGGTTGAACACCGGCTAGTAAGTCTAAATCCATCCCTTAATCATATCTCCTAATCATGATTACATCTGATAAGTCTGAGCTTACGTGGACAACAATACCGATAATCATAGTTGAATACTTATTTGTTTAATTTTGAAGTTTAAACCAAATACCGTTTTTGACAAAGATTAAAATACTTGTATGACTCCTTTACCTTGAAACTCGAAAAAGATTGTTAAATAGATATATAGTTTATCTGTATATTTACTTTTAATGTTTAGTTTACTTAGTTGCTTATGTAATTACTTTTTGAAAGTTAGCCAAAGTTGATACTCGAAAGTTTTCTACCAAGATACGCCAAAGAACTTTTTGTTTGATATCGCAACTTCATAAAGTAATATCTTGAAACAAGTAACTCATCAAAAGAAATCCAAAATCTGAAATTCGTTTAAGTGTGTGTATCTCATACGAATGAACCTATTCATTTGATTTGACTTGGTCACTTGTTTTTCTCAAATCTGCTGCTGAAATTCCTACAAGTGTATGTATCTTGTTCAGGGAATACGATCATACGAAGAATTTATGATAAGTCTTTCGTGTGTATTCCCTGAGAGAGTTGTGTCTAATTATATTTGATTTATGAGTACAGATTGATACAAAAAAAACATGAACAAAGACCAGCTACGAAGAGGTCTGACAAGTCAGAAGAGGAAACAAGAAAGATTTGAAGTTTCTTAGAAGTTCGAAGACATGATGCTCTAATCATTGGATAGCAGATCTATCAGTGGATAGCAGATCTTCACGGGGAGTTTGTTGATACTCCAAACCATTCAATGTGAAGACCAACATATGAAGACCAAAGATCAAAGACCGAAGACTAAGCAACATCCAAGGGGGAGTTTGTTGATACAGTTTTGTGTCTGTCGCTTGTTCTTAATTACAATTGTAATTGTACGGTCTTTGCTCAAGTGTCTGTATAGGTTTGGTCGTGTCGAATAGATCGATATATCCTTCTATCTTGATCTATTATGACATCTTAGCGTCTCTGTGTTAATCGGTTGCATGTGCGCATACCGTTGAGTCTTGTAAAAGTCATGTCTGCTCACGTTCTCCAAGAATAAGGATTCTGTGCGAGTCAGATGATTCGTACGAATCACATATTTCGTACGAATCAAGTATTTCGTACGAAACAGTGACTCGTAGCAATTTCCTGGAGATGTGTCTCGTGTGTAATAGTGTGTTCCATATGTCTAGCAACGCGTTTTCGTACGAGTGACCAGCTTGGACACTATAAAAGCAGACATGCACCTCTCAGTGAGGGAGAGCCTTTTGTCCAGAAGTTAAAAGAACGAGCTAGCAAACTTATCTTTTGGTGAGATCTCTAAGTTAGCATTTCTGGTCAAGACGAAGACACAAGAACACAGCAAGTTTGTTTGAGTCATACGAGCATTGTGTGTATATGTTTGTACTTGTTCTCAATCATTAACCAAGATAGTGAATCTTTGGTTACCCCGTGTTCTTTACTTTGCTTTGGTTGCATGCACACAATGATTCCGCACTTATGTGTATGTTGTATGAACAAGGAACTGGTTTAACTTGATCCTCAGGTGGACCTACACTACTGGACTCCTACAGTGGTTTGAGAGTCTCGAAAGCACATTCCGTCATGTTCAATGCCTGAATGAGCAAAAAGTCAAGTTTGCCTCGAGTGTATCGCTTAAAAGAGCACTTACATGGTGGAATGGTGTGATGAGAGATAGGGGTGCCAAGGTGGCAATGGCGCAAATGTGGGAAGAGCTTTGAGCTCTAATGATGAGGGAATTCTGCCCACGTCATGAACAACGGGCATTGGAAGATGAATTCCACAATCTTAAACAAGATAGTGGAGAGCATCGTGCCTACACTGACCGTTACGAAGAATTGAGCTTGTTGTGTCCCGCCATGGTCACCCCGTTGGATAAAGCAATCAAGAGGTACATCGATGGCCCTACCTGACCCCATTCAGGACATTGTTAGTGGTAGCAACCCTACCACTGTTCGACAGGCTATCAAATTAGCTGCTACCCTGACTGAGTCTCAGGTCAAGAAGGGGAAACTGTTTCGCAAGGGCGACAAGAAACAGGCAGCAAAGACCACTCAAGAGAAAATAAAGGAGAATAAAGCTGAGTCTTCTAAGAAATCAAGGAAGCGTAAGGCTTCACAGAACTTTGCAGTTGTTGCATAACCCAACTAGAACACTCAAAACTAGCCATCACAACCTCTTGTGAGGTAACCCTATGCTAGTACTGCACCATTGTGCAACCGGTGCAATGGTGACCATCAAGCTCACATACAATGTCACCACTGCACATCATGTGGAAGATTCGGTCACATAGCCAATGTTTGTCGTTTTGCCCCAAAACAAGCTATTCAGAACCCTGTTCAACCCCAAGCCAACCCTGCTAGACTTCTGTTCCCACCTGGTTCTTGCTACAATTGTGGCGAGATGGGTCACTTTAGAAACAACTGCCCAAAGTTGGTGAACGCGAAGGCAACTCAGCCCGTGGGCGCGCATTCTACATCAATACCAACGAGGCTTGTGCTGATAACGAAGTCATTAACCGACGTTCCTTGTTAACAATCATCCTGCTTCTATTCTTTTCGATTCGTGTGCCGATAGAATCTTTATATCACTAGCCTTTGAACCTTTGCTTTCGATGCGTAGAACTAAACTATAGCTAGTGGTGAACCCCTTGTGCTCAACTAAGTCATTCGTAGTTGCCAATTGAACTTGGATAACCACTTTTTTCCCATTGACCTCACACCAATGCAACTCGGGAGTTTTGACATCATCATAGGAATGGATTTGTTAACCAAACACCATGCTAAGGTGATTTGTTTCGACAAGGTTGTTCGTATACCTCTTTCATCTGGCGGGACCTTAGAAGTTCACAGAGATAAACCCTCTAGTAGCCTAAAACTCATGACTTGTACCCAGGCCCAAAAATACCTACGAAAGAATTATGTAGCCTTTTTAGCCCATATCGTAGAGGAAAAAGGCAAGGGCAAAACTATTCAGGACATCTCCATTGTTCTGGAATATCCTAAGGTGTTTCCTAAAGAGCTACCTGGTTTACCCCCCAATTTGTCAACTTGAGTTTCGTATTGACCTTGTACCTGGTGCCAACCCAATTACTTAATCTCCTTACTGACTTGCACCGCCTGAAATGCAAGAGTTGTCAAAGAAACTCCAAGAACTTTCAGAAAAGGGATTCATTCGTCCGAGCTTTTCACCTTGGGGCGCTCCTGTCCTATTTGCGAAAAAGAAGGATGGATCCTTCCGTATGTGTATCGATTATCGTGAGCTCAACAAACTCACAATCAAAAATCGGTATCCCCTACCTCGCATTGATGATCTCTTTGATCAGCTGCAAGGTGCGACCTGCTTTTCAAAGATTGATATGTGTTCTGGGCATCATCAATTTCATGTACTCGAAGAAGATATTCCCAAGACTGTTTTTCGCACTCGATACGGCCATTACGAGTTCACTGTCATGCCTTATGGTTTGACGAATGCTCCTGCCGTCTTCATGGACTTAATGACTAGGGTTTTTAAACCTTATTTAGACAAGTTCCTCATCTTTTTCATCGACAACATCCTCATTTTCTAAGTCTTGAGCCGATCACGAACAACATCTCCGTCTAACGATGGAACTCCTGAAGAAAGAACAACTTTACGCCAAATTCTCCAATGTGAATTCTTGCTAAAAGAAGTTCAATTTTTGGGACACATTGTTAATGAACAAGGTATACATGTAGATCCCGCCAAAATCAGTGCGATTAGTGATTGGAGTACACCAACTACTCCTACCGTATTCCGTTCATTTCTTGATCTTGTTGGATACTATCGACGATTCATCGCAAACTTTTCAAAGATCGCGGTTCCCTTCACCACTTTGACTCAGAAGAATAAACCTTTCTAGTGGGGACCCAAACAAGAGGAAGCCTTTCAAAAACTGAAACAAAAACTCTGTAATGCTCCTGTTTTATCTTTACCTGACGGCAATGACGATTTCATTATCTATTGTGACACATCAAACCTAGGCCTTGGTTGTGTTATCATGCAAAGAGATAAAGACATAGCCCATGCGTCAAGACAATTGAAAATCCATGAGAAGAACTACACAACTCATGATCTTGAGTTAGGAGCTGTAGTTTTTGCTCTCAAAATTTGGAGACACTACCTTTACAGTACGAAATGTGTCGTTTTCACTGACCACAAAAGTCTCCAACACATATTCAATCGAGCTAAATATGAGACAATGACGTTGGGTCGAACTTCTGAACGACTACGACTACGAAGATTCGCTACCATCCTAGTAAGGCGAATGTTGTGGCTGAACACTTAGTCGTAAGGAACGTTTCAAACTTCATTGTGTTCGTGTTCAATCTGATATCCAGACACGTATCCTTCAAGCACAACATACATGTGTGACCCAAAGCTTGTTGAAAAATGAGCTTCAAAAAAATCTCGAACTTCAACTCGAAACAAAAGACAACGGATTACTCTACTACAAGAACCGTTTGTGGATTCCTAGTCAAGATAAACTCCGAACCTTATTGATGGATGAAGCTCATAAGTCTCGTTATTCAATCCATCCTAGTGCAGACAAAATGTATAAGGGTCTCCGTACCCAGTATCGGTGGTCGGGTATGAATAAAGACATTGCCTTATATGTGTCCAAATGCCTAACATGTCTGAAAGTTAAGGCGGAACATCAACGCCCATCTGCTTTACTTGAGCAACCTGAAATACCAGTATGGAAGTGGGAGAACATTGCAATGGACCTCATCACTAAACTACCGCGCACACCTAGAGGTCTGATGCCATTCGGGTAATCATCGATCGTCTAACAAAGTCAGAACACATTTTGGCAATTCGTGAGGATCTATCTGCTGACAAACTCGCCAAGATCTACGTTGATGAGATTGTATCTCATCATGGTGTTCCTTTGAACATTATATTTGATCGAGATGCTCGATTTGGAAGACCATGCAATCTACCCTGGGAATCAAACTCAATCTGAGCATTGCCTATCATCCTCAAACGGATTAGATTTGGAAAGAAAGGATAACTTGCACCACGATTTATTGGACCATTCAAGATCATTGAGAGAATTGGAAAGGTGGCCTACCGACTTGAGCTACCTCCTAAACTTAAGAATATTCACCCAACATTCCACGTGTCCAGTTTGAAAAAGTGTTTAGCCGATACAAACCCTTTAGATATCTCATTATGCGTTTGATGGCAAGCAGGTGTGACTATCTTGGATTAGACTGATAACGGCGCACAGGCACGTTGGATACATGATATTAGGTCGAGAAGCTGTAAGATACATCAAGGATCCGATCATGGAGCGATATAATGATTCTTCAACTCTTTCTCCAATAAGATCTGGACAAATGCCGTGATTTGGAGCTAACGGGGTAGATGCTGATTTAGTTCCTGTCATATTGAATTTCTCCAATATGTCATGAACATACTTTGTCTGATGAATAAAGATACCATCAGGCAATTGATCAACCTAAAGTCCTAGAAAGAACTTCATCTTCCCCATTGCACTCATTTCAAATTTGCGGTTCATAACTTCTTCGAAGTCTTTACACAGCTTATCATTTATCGATCCAAAGGTATTATCATCCACATATATCTGTACGTTGATTAAATTTCCATCTACTTCCTTTGTGAAGAGGGTAGAATCTAATGTTCCTCTGATAAAGCCGTTGTCTAGAAGGTGACTTGACAATGTTTCATACCAAGCTCTCGGGGCTTAATGAAGATCGTATAAGGATTTGTTCAGAAGATAGACTTTGTCTTTGTGCACTGGATCAACGAACCCCTGTGGTTGGCCGACGTACACCTCCTCTTTCACTTTTACCCATAAGAAAGCCCATTTAACATCTAATTGGTACACTTGTGTTGATACAGTTTTGTGTCTGTCGCTTGTTCTTAATTACAGTTGTAATTATACGGTCTTTGCTCAAGTGGTTGTGTAGGTTTGGTCATGTCGAATAGATCAAGATATCCTTCTATCTTGATCTAGTATGACATCTTAGCTTGTCTGTGTTAATCAGTTGCATGTGTGTATACTGATGAGTCTTGTAAACGTCATGTCTACACATGTTCTCCAAGAATGAGAATTCTGTGCGAGTCATAGGTTTCGTACGAGTCACATGTTTCGTACGATACAATGAATGATTTCGTACGAAACAATGTATTTCGTTCGAAACAGATGTTCCGTACCAAAATTCTGGAGTTGTGTCTCGTGTGAATAGTGTTTTCCATATGTCTAGATTGGTGTTTCGTACGAAGGTCTAGATAGACAATATATAAGCAGACATGCACTTCTCAGTCAAGGTGACTAACTAACACACCAGACTGTGAGCCCTTTGGTCCAGTGAGCCTCTCAGCATTTCTAGTGAAGACGAAGACATAAGAACACAACAACTTTGTTTGAGTCATACGAGCATTGTGTGTATATGTTTGTACTTGTTCTCAATCATTAATCAAGATAGTGAATCTTTGGTTACTCCGTGTTCTTTACTTTGGTTTGGTTGCATGCACACTTGGATTCCGCACTTGTGTGTATGTTATATGAACAAGAAATAGGTTTGATATCCACAGGTGGGCCTACAAGTGGTATCAGAGCTTTGGCTCTTTCCTTGTTCAAAACCGGGCTTAGTTGTGTCTGAGCTAGTTTGATGATTTCTGAACTGTTCTTGAATCTCCAGCAGAAAACTTAGTTTTAGTAGGGTTGACATTTTCTGACTTGGATTTGGACTTGGATTGTTGACTGAATAACTTTTAAAATCTGTGTTTTAACTAAAAGTGGGTAAGACAACAGATATTTTCAAAAAGGCAGGTCTACACAAGAAAGGAAATCTCTCACCAAACCATTTCTGAAAAGATTCCTCTGAAAAACACTGACAAAGAAGTTTGTGCGACTGAGTTAATTTGTACGAATCATCTGACCCGCATGAAATAACTGTCTCGCACGAAAAAGTTATTGTTTGTTTTTCAAGTTTTTCAAAGCTTTGTGATTTTATGAATTTGTCATATTTTCATATCTGTGAATTTTTAAAAGATAATTGTTATTGTGAAACTATTTTAAACCATTAAATTTTCATAAAACAAGAAAATATAATGAGTTCTAACCAGTGGGATTGGAGTTGTTCAAGCTCAAATCAGGAGTCTTCGCAAAGCTCCGCAACATCATGGGTAAAATCTTTGATGCCTCAACATACAACAATGATCTCTGCAAATCAATGGGTGTATGTTGCGAATCAGAATCAAAGCATCCAAACTTTGTTAATGAGCGAAAGTGAAACAGGGAGTAATAACCGACCGGCGAAGTTAAATCACAGGAATGATTATCCTTCATCGAAAAGTCGTTTTCATACGTATGTTCTCGGTCAAAACACGGGATTGTGGACGTGTTTCACTACCCCTATAATGAAGCACTTGAAGAAGCTGGGTCAAATCCAACCTCATTGGCCAATCTAGTCGAAAGTGACAAGAAAGCATACGATCTAGAGAAAAAGGCATTTGCTATCCTCACACAAGCTCTGCATAAAGACATTTATCATCAATTTCTGTATTGTACTGCAACAAAAAATTTGTGGGACACTTTGGAAGCAAGAGGTGAAGGTAACGCTGCTACCAGGAAGATTCGGCATGATCTGCTCAAGAAAGAGTTTGAAGGTTTCATGTTCATGGAGAACGAAACCTTGAATGATATGACCACTCGGTTTTATCATCTTTTCAGCAAAATGTACTCATATAAAGTGTTAGCAGCACCACAAGAAATTGTGATGCGATTTGCTGATGCTTTACCACCGAAATGGGGGTCAATTTATTGATCTTTTAAAACATACATGTGTTTTGGACTCAATTAGTATTTATGAATTTTTGGAGAAACTGCAGAACAAGAATGAAGAAGAACTCCAGAAGGCACAACGAGTCTCTGCTCCACAAAACCATGAAATGTATTTTGGAGGTATAAATGCAGGTACAAGCTCAAGTCAGCAACTGAAGCTGCAAACCGCGTTTGTGTCAAACGTGAACCATTTTCTACCCCAACCAGGTCAATTAAGTCAGTCTACAGGTTCGAGTAATCAAGCCTATGGACAAGCCTTTGATCCGAAAGCATTCCTTCCACAACCAAGGGATTTAGCGCATAAAGCTCCATAGCAAGCTCCTCAACAAGCTTTCTATGGAAGCAACAGTCAATCCGTAAATCCGAGCACTGTCAAACTTGACATGTCAAATCTCTCCAAAACCAACATAGAAGTTGCATAGGAACATGCGGAACTTCTAAATACCATGGTCAGTGCGTATTGTGATTTTGTTTCAGGTCAAATAGGGAACATCAATTTGACAAATGAAGACTATGAACAAATTGACCGAGATGAAATGGAGCTGATGGACATCAAGTGGGCATTTGCAAGTGCTATGAGAAGAGCGAAGAGCTTTGGTAGTTCAATCGGATGAAGGATGCGATTGGTCCGTACAGTAGGGAACTGAGAACAATGAAAGAACTGCATGCTATGCGAGGATCATGGATCAAATCACGCATGACCACAACATCAATACGCCAAATAACGATGACACATCTGGGGATGCAGGTAGTTCTGATGAAGAATGTTCAAGTTCAGATGGTTACGAATCTGATTCTAATATGAAGAAAGCAAGTGAAGCTGAGGTTGAAAAGTTGCTGAGTGAAGCTGAGTTGTTATAATCTAAAAAGGTAGGTATGACGAGGAATGCAGAAGCTGGGGTGAAAGAGAAAGAGACACTCTCTACAGATGGTGCAGCTTTTCCTCATCACACTGCCTTTATGGCAAATGTTGAAGGTTCTTCAAAACAGGTAAATCTGAACCTCCTACTATTTGCAATGACTGTGTTGAATTGAAAATAAAGTATGAAACCGTCAACAGTCATAATCAGAAAAATTAGTTGTTGAATTATCAAAATGCAAAGAGGCGAATTCGGCGCTAACTAGAAATGAAAAAGAATTCAAAATCTGTAATGGAAACCCTTAAGAAAAGTGTTTCTAAATTGACAAAAACAGTTTTGAATAAACAAACAGGAAATAATAACTACATTAATCTCCTAGAAGAAACAAAAAAAGAGTTAGCTATCGCCAAATGCGAATATGATTCGATCAAACGCAAATTGGAAAGTTATTCTAACTCCAAATATGTACTTGATCATATTATTGAAGTTCAAAAACTAAAGGGAGATGCTCAATGCATAGGGTATAAGTCGTGTCCACCCCCAATGAAACACAACTATACCAAAATGCCTGATGAAGAGGAGATGCCTCGTTTTGAACCCTCTGTACCTTTGAATCCTGAGGAATTCGCAGCAGGGTTAGGGTTCAAACTGGGCAATTCCTCTCAAGAACCAAGCAAGCCAGAAAGTTCATCGTCTGATGAAGAAGAGGATGATACATCAGATGATGAATCAAGAAATGATGACCAGGATCAGCCTCTTGATGAAAGGAAAAGAGTAGAATCTTCTGCTACTCCTAGTACTCAATCTTTTGAGAATCAAGAGACTGTTCCTAAGAAATCTGTGAAGACAAGTGTGTCAACATAAGAAGTAGATAATGTGTTGTATACTTTGGTTGGAGATAAGAAAATCTATTCAAACAAAGATTTTCCAATTAAAAACGTAAATCCAATCTCTATAGATCAGGTTTTTGAAAAATCGACAACCAAACCTTTATAAAGGAAAAATCCCACCAAATCCCAACCATTATCCGCTTCGACAGAAAAACAGTGGAAGCGAGTTGAAAAGTCTATAGTTTCTCAACTGAAGGTTAAAGCAAAAGGCTATCGTTACCAGAAAAAGGCTAAAACTGTTAAATTTTTTAGTCCTAAGGGTACCGATAAAGTCGCAACTTTTCAAGGAAAATCTAATGTTGATTTTGTAAAGAAAGTTAAGATTTTGAAAAGAACATTGCACCCAACACACTGATGGAAGTAATGAACCCAGTACCTCAAGACCCACAAGTTCAACATTAAGCCAAGAAACACGATCTCCTAGTTTTATTGAGAGGTGAACATGTTTCAAATGTTGAGAATTTGGCCACATTATAAAGGATTTTCAAAATCCAGCCCAATCAAGATGTATAGAGAAAACCCCTCATAAACCAACGTGCAAATGTAAATTTGTTTCTCCGACACAAGATCTTCAAAGTTAAAAAACAAGACACTGTTAAAACTGTAAATAATAGTAAATCTGGTATAAACAAGGATCTTGGAAACGGAAGCCCGGTAATGGTTCAAAAGGAGTCTCTCAGTTTGTTAATCATCAAGAAATTGATTACATTTCTCGAAGATAAGGAACGACCCAAGACCACTAAGGCTTGGGTCCCCATCTCAAACTAATCTTGTTTATGCAATGTGCAGGGTGTTCCAGGAGGAACTGTAAACAGTCATTGGAGTGTTGACAGTGGAGCATCAAGGCACATGACGGGTGACTTGCGGCTCCTATATGATGTGAAAAGCATTAGGGGTGGTTATGTTGCTTTTGCTGGTGACAAAGGTGGATACATCACTGGAGAAGGAATGGTCTCCAATGGTGTTGTGAGCTTCGACAAGATAAATTATGTGCGGCAAATTGATCACAATCTTCTTAGCGTTTCTCAAATCTACGACAAAAAGTACACAGTGCATTTTGATGATGCCGGATGTTATGTGCTGAAGCCTGGATTCAAGATCCCCAAAGAATGGATTATCCTGTCGGCTCAAAGAATTAGTGATTTGTATATTCTTAATATGAGCCAAGCTATTACAACATCTGCACAAGTCACATGTTTTGTCTCTAAAGCCACCGAGAAGGAATCAATCTCTTGGCATAGACGTATGGGACACATTCACCTGAGAAAAATGAACTATTTGGTAAAGAACAATCTAGTGAATGATGTACCAGTGAAGAATTTTCATATTCAAGACGTTTATGTATCATGCCAGAAAGGGAATCAAGCAAGAAAGTCCCATCTCGTGAAGAAGATCAACACTGTGAATATGCCACTGGAACGTCTTCATATGGACCTATGAAACACAAGAAAACCTTTGGTGATTCCTATTGTCTCGTAGTTACTGATGACTATTCCAGATTTTCATGGGTAAACATGTTGTCACACAAGAGTGAAATTCCTACTATCCTCAAGAATCTCCTGACTCTGTTAGAAAATTTGTACAATCTGAAAGTAAGGAGAATCAGAAGCGACAATGGCACGGAATTGAAGAATCAAGTTATGGACGAGTAATGTTCCTCAAAGGGTATTCTACATGAGTACAGTTCTCGATACACTCCACAACAAAATGGCGTCGCTGAGAGGAAAAATCGAACTCTTATTGAAACTGCAAGAACCATGTTAGTAGAATCAGAACTTCCTGTTCAATTTTGGGGAGAAGCTGTTGCTACTGTGCGCTATACGATGAATAGAGTTTTGAAGGTGAAAAGACATGTGAAGACATGCTTTGAGTTGTTACATAAAAGGAAACCGGATGTTTCTTTCTTAGAACCTTATGGACCTCCATGCACTATGATGGACCCACATGGAAAGTTTGGTCCCAAGGCTATCGAAGGTTTCTTTCTTGGATATGCTACTCCAAATTTCCGGGTGTGGAATTTGTCATCGAAGAAGATTGAGGAATGGAGTGAAGTCAAGGTTCAGAGATATACAGAAGCTTTAAGTGCTCCCAGTGCTCCTTGGATGTTTGACTACGATGGCTGTTTGACTCCTTTAATCTGCCAACTTTTGATGATGCAATAGCTGCTGCTCAGATGTTATTGGAAAGTAATCCAACAGTAGACTCATCATTAGTTCGACCAATTATTGTTAACCGTCAAGTATCGACTTCGGTTAACAATCTTGTTCAAAATGAGGAATTCGAAGATGTTGCGGATTATAATGTTTCATCAGAAGACGATGAGTTTCATGATGCTAATGAAGCTGCCTCTGGTGCTGTTCCTGGATTTCCAAAGGATACGTCAAATATTCAACCTCAAGGAACGACTGAAGGTCAGGCATCTACAACGTCATCAAATCCAGCTCTCGATTTAACTATTGATATGAATTTCAACAATTTGGGTATAAATTCCCGAGTTCCTGATGTGCCAGAAACTCGTATTAATAATATCCATCCTCAGCAGAATATTATTGGAGATGTCCAGAGTGGTGTGAAGACTCGTAATCAGCTTCGAAACAACCAGAATGCTGGATTGTATTCGGAAATCTGGGAATCTGATGGTCTGAATGATTGGTCTTTTGCCTGCTATGTGTGCCAAGTAGAACCAAAATCTTTGAAGGAGGCAATGAAAGAAGACCCCGTGGGTTGAAGCCATGTAGGAAGAACTTCAGTAGTTTCAGAAGTTAGGCATCTAGAAATTGGTTGACAGGCCTGACGGCTACAAGAAGATTGGTACACGATTGGTGTACAAATGCAAGAAGGATGACCGAGGTGGTGTTGTGAGAAACAAAGCGCGATTGGTTGTTCAAGGTTTTAATCAGGTTGAAGGGATCGATTACAATGAAGTTTATGCACCGGTTGCATGACTTGAGGCCATAAGAATCTTTTTGGCTTATGTGTCCTTCAAGAAGTTCACCGTTTATCAGATGGATGTGAAGAGTGCATTTCTTCATGGTGTGATAGAAGAGGAAGTATATGTTGAGCAACCGCCAGGTTTTGAAGATCCTCTCCATCTTGACAAGGTTTGGCTACAAGGCGTTATATGGTCTTCATCAAGCTCCGAGGGCTTGGCATGAAACGTTGTCTACCTATCTGTTGAAGAATGGTTTTCGACGAGGCCTGATCGACTGTACTCTCTTCATCAAGGAACAGGACGAAGACTTGCTGCTAGTACAGGTTTATGTTGATGATATTATTTTTGGGTCTACTAACACCCGAATGTGCAAAGAATTCGAATAGGTTATGCAAGAGAACTTCGAGATGAGCGCAATGGGAGAAATGACTTTCTTTTTAGGTTTGTAGGTTCAGAAATCAAAGGAACGGATTTTTATCCATCAAACCAAGTACGTCGGAGATATTCTCAAACGATTTCAGATGGACGACTCAAAGCCTTTGGGAACTCCATTAGCTCAAAATCGTGGGATTACTCCAGACGGAATGGGTGAACATGTAGAACCATTTCTCTATCGTGCTAGGATCGGCTCTCTCATGTATCTTACTGCATCAAGACCTGACATAATGTACCCAACATGCCTTCTGGCACGCTATCAGTCTAGTCTGACGGTTTCTAATTTGATGCCTGTGAAAAGGATCTTTCGTTATTTGAAGGGACGCCCTGACACTGGTCTATGGAACTCTAAGGATGATAACTTTGATCTAACAGCATTCAGTGATTCTGATCAGGGCGGCTGTAAAATCGATGCAAAGTCAACAACAGTAGGATGTCAGTTCTTAGGAAATCGCTTAGTCACGTGGCAATGCAAAAAGCAAACTTGTGTAGCTAGATCAACATGTGAGGCTGAGTATGTATCAGCTTCTAGTGGCTGCTTTCAAGTTCTATGGATTCAACAGCAAATGCGCGACTACGGTTTTGAATTTCTTACTACTCCTATTTTTGTTGATAATGAAGCTACTTTACAGATCACTCGGAATCCTGTACAACACTCAAAAACAAGTTGAAGGGATGAAATTCACTGGTAAATCTATCAGATATGGTTAGAGGTATAGAAAGAAGATTGATAAGTAGCCTTGCTAATGATGTATCGGTAGGCTCACAATCAGATTAAAATGTGCAGGTTGATATAAACCTAAAAGACAAAATGCCAGGTGGGAATCATTCATTGGCATATGGTCTTGGTACCGAAATTTCGTTTGATAGAGTGCCGAGGATATGAGGTAAACGGTCTTTATGCTGGCTTATCATCTTGGTATCATGGTTGAATCTTTTGCCGAAAAATAACGGTGGCGCAAGTCTAGAACTTCCATGATATCATACATACGTGTACATACTGCATCCGACCATCAACTAAGTGATAAAAATATCACATCCCCAAAATAAGTGATAAAATATCACAGCTTTATGCGGAAGCTAAGTTCGTCTCTCTGTCGGTACAAGGTACTAACCTGTTAACGGACTTACTCTTATGCCCTCATGCATATGAAAATCAAGTTCCTCATCAATAACTGATTAAATCACAAAGGGCTTGTTTTCAATCAAAAATTAGTGAGTATCTCACATCATTCATATACATCAAAACAGATGATAAAGCAGTATACTCACCGGTAAGATTTTCTCTCGTGCATATCTTGATACGGGAATGTGTCGTGATGTGGTTGAACACTGGCTAGTAAGTATAAATCCATACCTTAATCATATCTCCTAATCATGATTACATCTGATAAATCTGAGCTTACGTGCACAACAATACCGATAATCATAGTTGAATACTTATCTGTTTAATTTTGAAGTTTAAACCAAATACCGTTTTTAACAAAGATTAAAATACTGGTATGATTCCTTTACCTTGAAACTCGAAAAAGATTGTTAAATAGATATATAGTTTATCTGTATATTTAGTTTTATGTTTAGTTTACTTAGTTGCTTAAGTAATTACTTTTTGAAAGTTAGCCAAAGTTGATACTCAAAAGTTTTCTACCAAGATACGCCAATGAACTTTTTGTTTGATATCGCAACTTCATAAAGTAATATCTTGCAACAAATAACTCATCAAAAGAAATCCAAAATCTGAAATTCGTTTAAGTGTGTGTATCTCATACGAATGAACCTAGTCATTTGATTTGACTTGGTCACTTGGTTTTCTCAAATCTGCTGCTGAAATTCCTACAAGTGTGTGTATCTTGTTCAGGTAATACGATCATACATAGAATTTATGATAAGTCTTTCATGTGTATTCCCTGAGAAAGTTGTGTTCTAATTATATTTGATTTATGAGTACAGATTGATACAAACAGAACATGAACAAAGACCAGCTACAAAGAGGTCTGACAAGTCAGAGGAGGAAACAAGAAAGATTTGAAGTTTCTTAGAAGTTCGAAGACATGATGCTCTAATCATTGGATAGCAGATCTATCAATGGAGAGCAGATCTTCAGGAGGAGTTTGTTGATACTCCAAACCATTCAATGTGAAGACCAACATATGAAGACCAAAGATCGAAGACCGAAGACCAAGCAACAACCAAGGGGGAGTTTGTTGTTACAGTTTTGTGTCTGTCGCTTGTTCTTAATTACAGTTGTAATCGTACGGTCTTTGCTCAAGTGTCTGTATAGGTTTGGTCGTGTCGAATAGATCGATATATCCTTCTATCTTGTTCTAGTATGACATCTTAGTTTGTCTGTGTTAATCGGTTTCATGTGAGCATACCGTTAAGTCTTATAAAAGTCATGTCTTCTCACGTTCTCCAAGAATAAGGATTCTGTGCGAGTCAGAGGATTCGTATGAATCACAGATTTCGTACGAGTATTTCGTACGAAACAGTGAATCGTACCAATTTCCTGGAGATGTGTCTAGTGTGTAATAGTGTGTTCCATATGTCTGGCAATGTGTTTTGGTACGAGTGACCAGCTTGGACACTATAAAAGCAGACATGCACCTCTTAGTGAGGGAGAGCCTTTTGTCCAGAAGTTAAAAGAACGAGCTAGCAAACTGATCTTTTGGTGAGATCTCTAAGTTAGCATTTCTGGTCAAGACGAAGACACAAGAACACAGCAAGTTTGTTTGAGTCATACGAGCATTGTGTGCATATGTTTGTACTTGTTCTCAATTATTAATCAAGATAGTGAATCTTTGGTTACCCCGTGTTCTTTACTTTGCTTTGGTTGCATGCACACTTTGATTCCGCACTTGTGTGTATGTTGTATGAACAAGGAACTGGTTTAACTTGATCCTCAGGTGGACATACACTGCTGGACTCCTACAATGGTTTGAGAGTCTCGAAAACACATTTCGTCATGTTCAATGCCCGAATGAGCAAAAAGTCGAGTTTTCATCGAGTGTATTGCAAAAAGAGCACTTACATGGTGGAATGGTGTAATGAGAGATAGGGGTGCCGATGTGGAAATGGCGCAAATGTGGGAAGAGCTTCGAGCTCTAATGACGAGGGAATTCTGCCCACGTCATGAACAACGGGCACTGGAAGATGAATTCCACAATCTTAAACAAGATAGTGGAGAGCATCGTGCCTACACTGACCGTTACGAAATGCAAGAGTAGTCAAAGAAACTCCAAGAACTTTCAGAAAAGGGATTCATTCGTCCGAGCTTTTCACCTTGGGGCGCTCCTGTCCTATTTGTGAAAAAGAATGATGAATCCTTCCGTATGTGTATCGATTATCGGGAGCACAACAAACTCATAATCAAAAATCAATATCCCCTACCTCGCATTGATGATCTCTTTGATCAGCTACAAGGTGCGACCTGCTTTTCAAAGATTGATATGCGTTCTGGGTATCATCAATTTCGTGTACTCGAAGAAGATATTCCCAAACTGCTTTTCGCACTCGATACGGCCATTATGAGTTCACTGTCATTCCTTATGGTTTGACGAATGCTCCTGCCGTCTTCATGGACTTAATGAATAGGGTTTTTAAACCTTATTTAGACAAGTTCATCATCGTTTTCATCGACGACATCCTCATTTATTCTAAGTCTTGAACCGATCACCAACAACATCTCCGTCTAACGATGGAACTCCTCAAGAAAGAACAACTTTACGCCAAATTCTCCAAATGTGAATTCTGGCTAAAAGAAGTTCAATTTTTGGGACACATTGTTAATGGACAAGGTATACATGTAGATCCCGCCAAAATCAGTGCGATTAGTGATTGGAGTACACCAACTACTCCTACCGAAGTTCATTCATTTCTTGGTCTTGTTGGATACTATCGACGATTCATCGCATACTTTTCAAAGATCGCGGTTCCTCTCACCACTTTGACTCAGAAGAATAAACCTTTCGGTGGGGACCCAAACAAGAGAAAGTCTTTCAAACATTGAAAAAAAACTCTGTAATGCTCCTGTTTTATCTTTACCCGACGGCAATGACGATTTCATTGTCTATTGTGACACATCAAACCTAGGCCTTGGTTGTGTTATCATGCAAAGAGACAAAGACATAGCCCATGCGTCAAGACAATTGAAACTCCATGAGAAGAACTACACAACTCATGATCTTGAGTTAGGAGCTGTAGTGTTGCTCTTAAAATTTGGAGACACTACCTTTACGGTACGAAATGTGTGGTTTTCAATGACCACAAAAGTCTCCAATACATATTCAATCAAAAGGAGCTAAACATGAGACAACGACGTTGGGTCGAACTTCTGAACGACTACGACTGCGAGATGATTCGCTACCATCCTGGTAAGGCGAATGTTGTGGCTGATCACTTAGTCATAAGGAACATCTCAAACTTCATTATGTTCGAGTTCAATCTGATATCCAGACACGTATCCTTCAAGCACAACATACATGTGTGACCCAAAGCTTGTTGAAAAATGAGCTGCAACAAAATCTCGAACTTCAACTCGAAACAAAAGACAACGGATTACTCTACTACAAGAACCGTTTGTGGATTCCTAGTCAAGATAAACTCTGCACCTTATTGATGGACGAAGCTCATAAGTCTCGTTATTCAATCCATCCTGGTGCAGACAAAATGTATAAGGATCTCCGTACCCAGTATTGGTGGTCGGGTATGAAGATAGACATTGCCTTATATGTGTCCAAATGCTAACTTGTCTGAAAGTTAAGGCGGAACATCAACGCCATCTGGTTTACTTGAGCAACCAGAAATACCGGTATGGAAGTGGGAGAACATTGCGATGGACCTCATCACTAAACTACCGTGCACACCTAGTGGTCATGATGCCATTTGGTAATCATCGATCGACTAACAAAGTCAACACACTTTTTGGCAATTCGTGAGGATCTATCTGCTGACAAACTCGCCAAGATCTACGTTGATGAGATTGTATCTCGTCATGGTGTTCCTTTGAACATTATATTTGATCGAGATGCTCGATTCTCATCTCACTTTTGGAAGACCATGCTGTCACATCCTCAATTTCCACTTGCGAAGTATTATCGCGAGGCGTGTGATCAAACCAGAATCTCAGACACTAGCAATGTTGAACGACTCTATATGATTTACTTAAACGTTTTCCAAAAACATTTATTGTAAACATGCATAGTCGTTTTCAAAGTTCCAAGGTTTCAAAGTTTAGCGGAAGCATTAGAATAAAGTAACGGGCACCAACATAAACGCCAAAACCAAAATCTCAAAAATAATCGTTAATAAAGACTCGATAAAAATACCTTGATCAAATGCAAAGTGAGTGCACCTAGCGCTCCTAGCGTCCTGAGAAACATGCAAAGAAACAAGTGTCAACATTAAAGAAGAGTGAGTTCACAGGTTTTTTATAAGTTCACAAGTTCGGTTTAAAAGATTGTTTTCCCCCATTATCCCTAACCCGGGATAACGACATAATTCCATTATTCCTAACCTGGAATATTAATGTTGGTTCGTAAATAAGTTCAATGTTAACATGTAGATAGCGAGCCTAAAGTTACATCACGTAAGAGTTCGTGATCCAAGCTAACTGTTGTTGCCTCTGTGTTGCCAGGTCTATCACTGACAGTGGCAAAAGTTACGCCAAATTAATCACCCGTTGACCATTCCCGGTCGGCTAGCGCGACTAGCTCGGGTGGAGCTTGTCGGGCCCAGTAGTACTACTATAATTTCCCCGCTATCTAACCCAATACTAACGATCCGAGAGTTGGTTGAGGACTTCCGTGATAAAGCTACTTAGTGACCATAACATACATTAACATTAACTTAGTTACCGAATAGTTAACGGTGTTATTTCCGCATAACGTAAAAGATTGAGTTGTACAGCGTATACATGTTTCTCCCCATGTTGTTCAAAACCGGATAAAATAGGGGCCGTGAACTCACCTTAAATTGCTCGGTTAGATAAACGCAAAAGAAGCAAATGATGGAACCGCTAATCGCGTCCTAACATGTCAACCGATTCAAAGTTAGTGTGTGAACCAATACGAAACCACACAGTACGGCACACGTAATAACCACAGTACGGCACACGTAATAACCAATAGGAAACCCTACGCATAACTAACACACAGTACGGCACACGTAATAACCAATACGAAACCATAATCATGCATGCAAAGTATCACCATACCAAATAACGACCAAATCAACTTGTCATAAACACACGATAACTCATACAACACTTAGATACCCACAAACGCAAGTTATCATGTTTCAGCTTGTATAAACATAACTGGGCTGTTTTCGAGAGTATTTATAAAATAGTTCCAGCGTACCAAAAATTCCAATTTTTTAACAGGAGGTGTCAATTAGACTGTAGAATTTTGTGTAAAATTTTCAAATCCTAAATCTTTACCAATTATTTATAAACATTTATATACTAGGCTGCAGTCAGATTTGTTGATTTCTAACTGCAGTCCACGAGAAAAATCATTTAAAAATCATCGTTCATCCGATTAAAGAAATTCCAGTTGGAGATATCGGAAACTCCGGTCCCCAGTTACTGTACAGATTTCGTGACCTAACCCCATACAGACTATGAGATCCGACTCGATAAACAACCTGCAAATTCTGCAGAATTTACACAGCTTCAGCTGCTGCACTAAATGACCATTTAAAAATAGCAAACTACCTCAGAAAAATATGAGTCCGGCGCCATTTGAAGTGTTTTCAAAAATACACGTTTGAGGCTTCAGAAAATCTACTTTTCGATAAATAATGATCAGGTTACAGCCAACTGAAGTTGGCTGTAAATGTCAGTCAGCTTACTATTTTCGACTTTATCGCATTAAAACATGTGTAAACGGCCATGACGCTTAGTTGTATCGATTAACAGCAGGTTAACTTGTCAAATATCATCTAATATATATGTATTCATGCAAACCCTAAACATATATCATGATCTTTATAGATAAAACGTAGCCTACGATTTTAATACTTAAACATATCATCATAACCGCAAGGATTCGCATATTCATCCGAACTAATCATACACCACAACACTTTTTCATAATAATATCATACAAGCACATAATCATGATCAAGACTACATAAAACCTAGTGTGAATTGTAATACAATTAAATCCTAACCTTGAAACGATGACAATTAGCAAACCGGGACAAACTTAGAATCGATCCGAGCGTGTAGGGCTGTTTGCGCGACCGAGAGGGGGGGGGGCTGCTGCCGTCGCACACTACAAGGGGAAGGGTTTTAGGGTTTGCTATTTTTTTTGAACACCCTATGCATACATACGTATACATAAGGGGCAGGGGGCGGTTTGGGCTTGTCCTTGGGCCGCAAGGGTGGGGTGGCGGGTTGGGTTGGGTTTGCAAGGGGGGTGTGGGTGGCGGGTTGGGTTTGCTTGGTCGCGAAGTCGAAACGTTTCATAGGCTTTGTTCGGTTCGGCTTATAAATAGAATTTACTAACCGATCATTATAATCTGATAAATAACTACACATAATCCGACTCGACAATTATTCACAATCGTCTAATAACACGTAGCAGGTAATTCAGATACAACCCGTTAAAACTCCCCAAACATCGTGTATTCTCTAAATATTAAAGTTAGCGTAGTTATTGCGAGCGCGTAATTTAATTCTCCGAATTAAATTAGCGTAGGGATGAATAACAATAAAGTAGCGCGTTTAAAGTACCTGAAAAGCCAGGATGTCACATTATCCCCATGTTGAAAGAATTTTCGTCCCGAAAATTGAGTAAACGCGGTTTAGAATGCAACGCACAAAAATTCAGTTTGTTAGAATGGTATAAGGAAATCCCAGGCTATCATATCATCCCCATGTTGAAAGAATTTCGTCCCAAAATTCAGTTGGCGGTAACATCAGATTGGTCCTCTCTTTCCCACGTGAACTCCGGTCCACGCTTAGAGTTCCAACGAACCTTGACGATCGGTATCTTGGTGTGCCTTCTAGTCTTGGTCTCACGGTCCATGATCTCGATAGGTTGTTCCATAAAATGCAGTTGCTCATCCACTTGAATCTCATCCAATGGAATGACTAGGGTCTCATCTGATAGACACTTCTTTAGATTGGACACGTGAAAAACGTTGTGAACTCCACTGAGTTCGGCAGGAAGGTCTAACTGATAAGCTACGGGCCCGATACGTTTCGAAATCTCAAATGGGCCTACGTACCGTGGATTTAGTTTGCCTCGTTTCCCAAAACAAATTACACCCTTCTAGGGTGGCACTTTCAGTAGGACGTGGTCACCTACTTGAACTTCGAGCGGTTTGCGTCGTTGATCAGCGTAACTTTTCTGTCGATCACGTGCCGCTGCCATGCGGTTTCGGATTTGCACAATCTTTTCAGTAGCCTCAAGTATCAAATCAGGACCTGTGAGTTGACTGTCACCAACTTCTGCCCAACAGACCGGTGATCTACATTGCGACCGTACAATGCTTCAAACGGTGCTTCATGAATACTCGTATGGTAACTGTTGTTATACGAGAATTCCACTAAAGGCAGACGGATTTACCAACTGGTCCCGAAGTCTACCCCGCATGCCCTAATCATGTCCTCCAAGGTCTAAATGGTCCTTTCACTTTGACCATTCGTCTGAGGGTGGTAAGTTGTGCTCATATCTAAGCGTGTACGCAACGCTTTCTGAAGTGACCGCCAAAAGTTGGACGTGAAACGAGCATCTCTTTCTGAAATGATGGACGTTGGCACCCCGTGCCGAGAAACTACTTCCTTAATGTAGATGCGAGTCAACTTATCCATCTTATCTGTTTCTTTGGTCGCTAGGAAGTGTGCAGACTTAGGTAGACGATCCACGATCACCCAGATGGTATCGCAACCACCCGGAGTTTGCGGGAGTTTAGTGATAAAGTCCATCGAGATCTGATCCCATTTCCACACTGGGATCTCAGGTTGTTGAAGTAGTCCTGATGGCTTCTGGTATTCCACCTTGACTTTCGCACAAGTCAAACACTTGCTCACGTAGGTGGCTATATCCACTTTCATGTTGGGCCACCAGTACGCGGCTTTAAGGTCTTGATACATCTTATCCGAACCAGGATGGACAGAGTATCGGGATTTGTGAGCTTCGTCGATAACTAGCTTCCTGAGGTTTCCGTAGAGAGGTACCCATATACGATTCATGAAATACCAGGTACCGTTGGGTTTTACTTCCCAATCGCGTTCCATCTTTCCCACAGATTTGGCCTTGATGTTCTCTTCCTTAACTGCTTCTAGCTGCGCGTCTCGTATCTTTTCGGGTAACTCGTACCCGACGAGGTTTCAAGTGCTCCTTCCGACTGAGGGCATCAGCTACCACTTTAGCTTTACCCGGGTGATACCGAATGGCACATTCATAACTCCTTCTGGTAAAAAATATGCTGGAGGCTCTTGTGGTCTGTGTAGATTGTGCACTTTGTTCCATGTAGGTAGTGTCTCCAAATCTTAAGTTCAAACACAATTGCTCGCAATTCCAAGTCATGTGTCGTGTAGTTCTTATCGTGGACCTTCAATTGTCGGGATGCATACGCGATGACTTTATCACGTTGCATGAGCACACATCCCAATCCCTTAATGAAAGCGTCACAATATACCACAAAATCATCTGTCCCTTCTGGCAAGGACAAAATGGGCGCACTGCAAAGCTTCTGCTTCAGTAATTGAAATGTTGCTTCCTGTTTGTCACCCCAAGTATACTTGGTGCCCTTCTGGGTGAGAGTGGTAAGCGGTTGTGCGATCTTGGAAAATCCCTCGATGAAATGTCCGTAGTAACCAGCCAAACCCAAAAATTGGCAGATCTCTGTCGGTGTCCAGGGTGCTTCCCAGTTCTTGATAGCATCGATCTTGGCAGGATCAACGTGTATACCCTTATCATTCACGATATGCCCGAGGAACTGAACTTCCCGAATCCAGAAATCACACTTCGAAAACTTGGCATATAGTTTCTCCTGTTGAAGTAGTTCCAGCAATAACCGCAGATGCTCAGCATGTTCTTCTTCACCCTTAGAGTGGATGAGTATATCATCGATGAAAACGATGACAAACTTGTCGAGATACGGCTTACACACGCGGTTCATGAGGTCCATGAACACCGCGGGTGCGTTGGTGAGACCGAATGGCATGACCAAGAACTCGTAATGGCCATACCGAGTGCGAAATGCCGTCTTGGAGATATCCTCCTCCCTAACGCTTAGCTGGTGATAACCGGATGGTAGATCAATCATAGACTAGTAGCTTGATCCCTGAAGCTGGTCGAAAAGATCGTCGATGCGAGGTAAGGGGTACCGGTTCTTGACGGTAACCTTATTGAGTTCCCTGTAGTCGATGCACATGCGGAAGGTCCCGTCCTTCTTCTTGACAAAAAGGACCGGAGCTCCCCATTGCGAAGTACCGGGTCGGATAAATCCTTTATCCAACAATTCCTGAAGTTGGGTAGACAGCTCTTGCAGCTCTGCTGGAGCTAGGCGGTACGGGGCCTTGGCGATAGGAGTCGCATGGCTCGCCAATTCGATTTCAATCTTTACTTGTCGATGTGGTGGAAGACCGGGTAACTCCACTGGAAACACATCAGGAAAGTTACGGACGATGGGGATATCTTCAATCCGCTTCTCGTCCTTAGACTGCTCGGTGACCAGTGCTATCAAAGCAAAAGAGTTCTTCTTCCGAAGATACTTCTGGGCTTGCATGTAAGAGATGATGTTCATGACGACGCCTGCCTTCTCGCCTTGCAGCATAAAGACTTCATCGTTAGAGAGCGGAATAGGGATAGTTTTCTCGAAACAGAGAACTTCAGCTCGGATGTCGGATAGCCGGTCCATTCCAGCTACCACATCAAAACTACCCAGAGTAGTTGTCATCAGATCAATGGTAAAGGTGTGACCCACGAGTTTTATTTAACAGTCGGCCACTAGGTGAGTCACATCAACAGATTTACCATTAGCTAGTTCTATGACGTAAGGGGTCTTTAGGGGTTTAGGTGTGAGATTTAGGTTCTTCCTAAAAGACTCAGATATAAAACTCTTATCCGCACCCGAAAAGTACAGTAGCAGAATGATCGTTAAGTGGAAACTTACTAGTGACCACATTCAAGTCGTTTCTGGCCTCCCCACGGCCTAGCGTGAATGCAGGTCCTTTGGCACCTCCTGTGCCACCATTTCCATTGTTGCCATTGTTGTTGTTGTTGTTATTGTTGTTGTTGTTATTATTATCCCCACCATTGTTGTTGTTGCGAAGTTGCGGGCAGTCTCGCTTGAAATGGGCAGTGCTACCGCACTGGTAGCACCCCGGTTATTACCCTGCTGCTGACCCTGGGGCTGGTTCTGATTCTGTCGTGACATAATCTCCCTATGATAACCCTTTGCCACGTGTCCTGCTTTGCCACATCGTTGGCAGCGATTTCCGGCTCAAGGGCCGTGATGATGGAGGTTACAACGATTACATTGCGGCTTCCGTCCTGCATAGCCGCTCGAGTTCTGGGTGTTGCTGGCAGACTGATTGTTGTGACCCCGATTGTTGTTGAAATTGTTGGACCGCTTCTGGTTTCCTTGTTGTGGCTGGGCTGATGAAGACTGCCTAGCAAGTGAGTCTTCAAATTTCCTTTTGTTGTCAGGGATATGCGAATCTTTGCGGTTGTGATGATATGTTGAATACTAAAATCGTAGGCTGCGTTTTATCGAAAAGATCATGATATATATTTAGTGTTTGCATGAATATTGAAACATATGATGATATTTGACAAATTAACCTGCTGTTAATCAATACAACTAAGCGTCATGGCCGTTTAAACATGTTCTAATGCGATAAAGTCGAAAACAGTAAGCTGATTGACATATACAGCCAACTTCAGTTTCCTGTAACCTTATCATTATTTATCGAAAAGTAGATTTTCTAAAGCCTAAAACGTGTATTTTTGAAAAAAGCTTCAAATAGCGCCAGATTCATATTTTTCTGAGGTGGTTTGCTATTTTTAAATGGTCATTTAGTGCAGCAGCTGAAGCTGCATAAATTCTGCAGAATTTGCAGGTAGTTTATCGAGTTGGATGTCATAGTCTGTATGGGGTTAGGTCACAAAATTTGCACAGTCACTGGAGAAGGGAATTTCCGAAAATATCCCACTGGAATTTTGTTAATTTGATGAATGATGATTTTTAAATAATTTTTCTCGTGGACTGCAGTCAGAAAGCGACGAATCTGACTGCAGCCTAGTATATAAATGCTTATAAATAATTGGTCAAGATTTAGGATTTGAAAATGTTATACAAAATTCTACAGTCTAATTGACAACTCCTGTAAAAAAATTGTAATTTTTGGAATGCTTGAACTATTTTATAAAAATCCTTGAAATAAGCCTAGTTATAAGTATACAAGCTGAAACATGATAACTTATGTTTGTGTGTACCTAAGTGTTGTATGAGTTATACTGTGTTTATGACAAGTTGGTTTGATCGTTATTTTGCATGGTGATACTTTGCATGCATGATTATGGTTTCGAATTGGTTATTACGTGTGCCGTACTGTGTCTTAGTTATGCGTAGGGTTTTGTGTCAGTGTGTTCACACACTAACTTTAAATCGGTTGACATGTTAGGACGCGATTAGCGGTTCCATCATTTGCTTCTTTTGCGTTTATTCTAACCGAGCAATTTAAGGTGAGTTCACGGCCCCTATTTTATCCGGTTTTGAACAACAGGGGGAGAAACATGTATACGCTCTACAACCCTATCTTTTACGTTATGCAAAATTAACGTCGTTAAACTATTCGGTAACTAAGTTAATGTTAATGTATGTTATAGTCACTAAGTAGCTTTATCAAGGAAGTCCTCAACCAACTCTCGGATCGTTAGTATTGGGTTTGATAGCGGGGAAATTATAGTAGTGCTACTGGGTCCGACAAGCCCCACCCGAGCTAGTCGCGCTAGCCGACCGGGAATGGTCAACGGGTGATTAATTTGGCCTACTTTCGCCATGGTCAGTGATAGACCTGGCAACACAGAGGCAACAACAGTCAGCTTCGATCGCGAACTCTTATGTGACGTAACTTTAGGCTCGCTACCTACATGTTAACATTGAACTTATTTACGAACCAACATTATTATTCCAGGTTAGGAATAATGGAACTATGTCGTTATTCCGGGTTAGGGATAACGGGGGAAAACAATCTTTTAAACCGAACTTGTGAGCTTATAAAACCTGTGAACTCACTCTTCTTTAATGTTGACACTTGTTTCCTTGGATGTTTCTCAGGATGCTAGGAGCGCTAGGTGCACTCACTTGAATTTGATCAAGACATTTTTATCAGGTCTTTATTTACGAATAATTTTTGGGATTTTGGTTTTCGCGTTTATGTTTGCGCCCGTTACTTTACTTTAATGCTTCCGCTAAACTTTGAAACCTTGATATTTTGAAAATGACTATGAATGTTTACAACAAATGTTTTTGAAAAACGTTTAAATAAATCATGTAGAGTTGTTCGATATTGCTAGTCTCTAAGATTCTGGTTTGATCACATGCCTTGCGGTACTACTGCGCTAGTGGAAATTGAGGGTGTGACATTGTGGTTCCATAACGCTTGTTCCAATTGCTGAACTCTGTCCCGCGGACAGTATTCCTCCTTGATTAGAGCTTTGAACTCAGTCCAGGCCATTGCGTTCGCTGCAGCAAGTCCACGCGTTTGGACTTGTGCGTTCCACCAGGTTAATGCCCCATCTTACAACGTCGAGGCAGCATACTTGACCTTATTAGCTTCGAGGCAATTGCACATTTCAAAAACCGATTCAGACTTTTCGACCCAACGGACCAGTCCTATGGGTCCTTCAACTCCCGTGAACTTGCTCGGTTTCGCATCCAGGAACATCTTGTAGGGGTTAAGACCCCCTCCTGAGGATAGAGGATAGGTAGTCAGCGAGAAAGTCTACTAGCCAAACTATTAGATTTTCCCATGAAAATTTAATAATGGTTACCTGCTGGTGGGTTAGGAACACCTGCCAGAGCAGCATTCACGTGTTGTTGGATTAAAGCGGCCAATTCTTCAGCTGACATGTTGAGATTTCTGCGACGACCGGTTGCCATTTCAGATCTTCGCAAGACAACACAAACACACACCGATAAGTATATATCCAATATAGGTATCATATTCCACACTTCAATGATCACACAATTTATGTCAACCCAACAAATTAAACAATCAAAAGGAACATTCGATTAAATAAATTGTAATGTCTCACAAAATACCAACCAAACATATCAGTTTAGTTATAAAATTTCCAAGTTCAAACATAAGTGGAAACAAACAAACTAAAGGAAACAAAACGGAGGTTGGCAAGACGAGTTAGTCATCTATGTCTCCATCTCCCAAGTCGCTATCACTGCCGTCTTCCTCTTTAGCGTTTTCAGCTTCAACAGCCAGGTCCTGTTCCGGCTCTTCTTCCTCCGGATCCTCCTCCGGGTCTTCCACTGGATCCTCCTCTTTGTCTTCTACCGGCGCTGGAGGGGCCAGTGCTAGTGCGGGTACTGGGATAGGTGGTGCTTGGTTCTGCTCTAGTTCGTGAATCCTCCAACTGGACTCAAGAACTCTATCTTCGAGCTAGTCAGCCCCCAGCTGCTCAGCATGAAGGTCCTTAGCTAAAATGCTTCGAACTCTCTTATTCTCATCTTTCTCTTCCTCGAGCTCCTCAGTTTTACCAGTCAGCTGACGTATCAGCCATCCCTGTGCTTCGATAGTCTCTTGCATTCTCTCCAGCTGTTCCTGTTGCTTCCTTAGCACAGCTCTATGTAGATCGTCCCCCACTCCTGAAGAGTTGACCGGTTTGACCAGTATACGGTGGTTGGACGGGTGGACGACTCCCCTCCTAGAGCGAGTCTTTTCCTGGCAGTTGAGCGCGTCTCCACGCCACGAGGTGGTGAGGGTTCGACCATGGGTACCTTCCCCGGCGCCCTTGATTGTCGAGATCTGTCGAATGATGATGATACATAGCCTGCTGGGTTGGTGTAGTTAGTTACGAGCTGCGTATATCACAATATATATATATATATATCACATAGAACAATTGTAGTATAACACATAACAAGATATCACAGTTCAATGCCAACTAAGTCTAGTGTCGTGTAACAGCTATAGTTTAGGTCTACTTTAAATACAAACCTGGTTCTCTATAGCTAGAGGCTCTGATACCAATCTGCCACACCCTCAATTTCCACTTGCGGAGTATTACCGCGAGGCGTGTGATTAAACCAGAATCTCAGACACTAGCAATGTCGAATGACTCTATATGATTTATTTAAACGTTTTCCAAAAACATTTATTGTAAACATGCATAGTCATTTTAAGGTTTCAAGGTTTCAAAGTTTAGCGGAAGCATTAGAATAAAGTAATGGGTGCCAACATAAACGCCAAAACCAAAATCCCAAAAATAATCGTTAATAAAGACTCGATAAAAATGCCTTGATCAAATGCAAAGTGAGTGCACCTAGCGCTCCTAGCGTCCTTAGAAACATGCAAAGAAACAAGTGTCAACATTAAAGAAGAGTGAGTTCACAGGTTTTTATAAGTTCACAAGTTCGGTTTAAAAGATTGTTTTTCCCCGTTATCCCTAACCCGGGATAACGACATAGCTCCATTATTCCTAACCTGGAATAGTAATGTTGGTTCGTAAATAAGTTCAATGTTAACATGTAGGTAGCGAGCCTAAAGTACGTCACCTAAGAGTTCGCGATCGAAGCTGACTGTTGTTGCCTCTGTGTTGCAAGGTATATCACTGACCATGGCGAAAGTTAGGCCAAATTAATCACCTGTTGACCATTCCCGGTCGGCTAGCGCGACTAGCTCGGGTGGGGCTTGTCGGGCCCAGTAGTACTACTATAATTTCCCCGCTATCTAACCCAATACTAACGATCCGAGAGTTGGTTGAGGACTTCCCTGATAAAGCTACTTAGTGACCATAACATACATTAACATTAACTTAGTTACCGAATAGTTAACGGTGTTAATTTCGCATAACGTAAAAGATTGAGTTGTAGAGCGTATACATGTTTCTCCCCCTGTTTTTCAAAACCGGATAAAATAGGGGCCGTGAACTCACCTTAAATTGCTTGGTTAGATAAACGCAAAAGAATCAAATGATGGAACCGCTAATCGCGTCCTAACATGTCAACCGATTCAAAGTTATTGTATGAACACACTGACACAAAACCCTACGCATAACTAACACACAGTACGGCACACGTAATAACCAATTCGAAACCATAATCATGCATACAAAGTATCACCATACCAAATAACGACCAAATCAACTTGTCATAAACACAGGATAACTCATACAACACTTAGATACCCACAAACGAAAGTTATCATGTTTCAGCTTGTATACTCATAACTAGGCTGTTTTCGATAATTTTTATAAAATGATTCCAACGTTCCAAAAATTCCAATTTTTTTACAGGAGGTGTCAATTAGACTGTAGAATTTTGTGTAATATTTTCAAATCCTAAATGTTTACCAATTATTTATAAACATTTATATACTAGGCTGCAGTCAGATTCTTCGCTTTCTGACTGCAGTCCACGAGAAAAATCATTTAAAAATCATCGTTCATCCGATTAACGAACTTCCAATGGGAGATATCGGAAACTCGCGTCCCCTGTTACTGTATAGATTTCGTGACCTTACCCCATATAGACTATGAGATCCGACTCGATAAACAACCGGCAAATTCTGCAGAATTTACGCAGCTTCAGCTGTTTCACTAAATGACAATTTAAAAATAGCAAATGACCTCAGAAAAATATGAATCCAGCGCCTTTTGAACTGGCTTTCAAAAATACATGTTTTAGGCTTTAGAGAATCCACTTTTCAATAAATGATGATCAGGTTACAGCCAACTGAAGTTGGCTGTAAATGTCAATCAGCTTACTGTTTTCGACTTTATCGCATTAGAACATGTGTAAACGGCCATGACGTTTAGTTGTAATGATTAACAGCAGCTTAACTTGTCAAATATCATCTAATATATCAGTATTCATGCAAACCCTAAACATATATCATGATCTTTATAGATAAAACGCAGCCTGCGATTTTAATACTCAAACATATCATCATAACCGCAAGGATTCGCATATTCATCCGAACTAATCATACACTACAACACTTTTTCATAATAATATCATACAAGCACATAATCATGATCAAGACTACACAAAACCTAGTGTCAATCGTAATACAATTAAACCCTAACCTTGAAACGATGACAATTAGCGAACCCGGACAAGCTTGGAATCGATCCGCGGGTGTAAGGCTGTTTGCGCGACCGAGAGCGGGGGGGGGGGGGGGGGGGGGGCTGCTGCCGTCGCACACCACAAGGGGAAGAGTTTTAGGGTTTGCTATTTTTTTTTAACACCCCATGCATACATACGTATACATAAGGGGCAGGGGGGGTTTGGGCTTGTCCTTGGGCCGCAAGGGTGGGGTGGCGTGTTGTGTTGGGTTCGCAAGGGGGGGTGTGGGTGGCGGGTTGGGTTTGCTTGGTCGCGAAGTCGAAACGTTTCACAGGCTTGGTTCGGTTCGGCTTATAAATAAAATTTACTAACCGATCATTATAATCTGATAAATAACTACACATAATACGACTCGACAATTATTCACAAACGTCTAATAACACGTAGCACGCAATTCAGATACAACCCGTTAAAACTCCCCAAACATCGTGTATTCCCTAAATACTAAAGTTAGCGTAGTTATTGCGAGCGCGTAATTTAATTCTCCGAATTAAATTAGCGTAAGGATGAATAACAATAAAGTAGCGCGTTTAAAGTACCTGAAAAGCCGGGATGTCACACATGCAATCTGCCATGGGAACCAAACTCAATCTGAGCACTGCCTATCATCCTCAAACAGATTAGATTTGGAAAGAAAGGAAAACTTGCACCACGATTTATTGGACCATTCAAGATCATTGAGAGAATTGGAAAGGTGGCCTACCGACTTGAGCTACCTCCTGAACTTAAGAATATTCACCCAACATTCCACGTGTCCAATTTGAAAAAGTGTTTACCCGATACAAACCTCCACATTCCCCTCGATGAAATTCACGTTGATGACACTATGCACTTTGTCGAGAAACCTGTGGAGATTTTGGATCGTGAAGTCAAGAAACTGAAGCGTAGACGTATACCGATAATTAAAGTTCACTGGGAATCCAAACGTGGCCCAGAATTTACTTGGGAACGAGAGGATCAGACGAAAGAGAAATATCCACATCCATTTCACAAAGTTTTCTCTAATTAAATTTCGGGACGAAATTTCCAAAAGTAGGGAAGACTTTGACATTTGTGCCTTTTCAATCATTGCACAATTACAAACAATTTCGTATTCAATAAAACCTTGTGTTTTATTTCCAAATATTTTTGTATTCAATAAAATCTTGTATTTTATTGATGAGAATGCAAAAATATCAATCGTTGCACAATTTCAATCATTTTCGTGTTCGTTAAGGAGCTTTACGCATTTTTCAAAACACGTAACCGTACAGCCAAACGAACTGACATCCACGTCATTTTCAGGCATAATACAAGTTACACATGTCTTAACACCTTTATATAACCTAAATACTAGGTTAAAGGGGTTAAAAATGGCAAACAATTGAAAATACAAGTCCAAAGGCCAAAAATGTCAAAAAATAATAAATATTTTTGCTTATTCACCAAATTTGCCACCTATCTCCAATTTTTAACACCTAGCACTCACTTTGCCACACTTAATATGGTGTTGACACATGTTAGGACACTAATCCACACTTGAGGACTGTGAACGGGGATCGTGCTCCCGAAATGAGCAACCGACCTGATCTCGCTCAACTAGCAGAGGCGGAATTCATTGCTAGAGAGGCAGACAAAACGAACAAGATAGTACTTACTATTTAACTGCTTTTGTTGTATTAAAGACGTTCAACTACAGATGCGGGTAAATAAACTAGCAGAGCTTCGCCGTACCAACTGACAAATCACTTACTAGCTCTAACACAACACTCCTCTATTTATATGTCGACATGACTCGTACTGGAGTGCATGTTGTAATAGAGATGTGACTATACTTCGTACGAGTATGTGCTTCGTACGAGTGAGACACTCGTACGAATCTCTTAGATGCTCGTACGAACCAATCTAACAAAACATATAAAATTTACATTTTAACATATAAACATTAACATAAAAGCTCTATATACATTACAGACATATCCTAGACGTAGGCAATAGACATTATGAACCAACAAGCGATGCTATTCTAGCACGCTCTGCTATTTTAACTTCATTCTTTTTTTCTTCTTTGTCTCTTTTTCTTCAAGCTTCCTCCAAGAAGTATCCCATGTCGATCCTGAATGTATATCATTTGCAAAGCAGGCATTGACAATCGTCTGGAAATGGAGAGCTTGCTCCTTGTCTTTTTCATCAAAACTTATTTTACTGTAAAATAGACGTTCGATATCTTTCTTTGAACAATCTACTAGCCACATTGGGTCTATTACTCGAATGCCACGCCATAGACCGTATAAACATTTTGTGCTACGACGGCTTCGGATAATTCCTCAGTAATTTCCCAAGAATCTTCATCTGGATGAACACATATAACAGCTTCTACCGTGTTCGAATCATAGTGCCACCATTTGAAGTCTTTGTAAAAATCTTGTTCCATTATTATGAGAGGCATGTTCTTCATCGCACGTGGGTTCTTTATAATCAATATAACATCCTTCTCAGTTGTCACTAGATCAACAATACGACGAGGAAAGTTAGGTTTCCAATGTGTAAAACCATGCATTACTTCGAGGTTAATCAACTTCCAAAGCCGCTGGTCATGAAATTTCATCTTCAGATTAATTACCTTTGTTTGAAGTAACTCCATGATATCCTAGTACGACAAGGTTTTGATATCGCCTAGATATTAGAAATATGAATACCAAACTCCCTCTTTATCGCGTAGACATTCAGCTCCTCAATCCATCCACAGCTCAAAATACCCCCTAATGAAATATCAGCATCTCGAGTAAAGAATGCTAGGGGTCTTTTAAATTTACGCTCTCTGGAACATTACGAAACCATTTCTTCCCCAGCTCTGCTATTTCAGTGCTTGACATTTGTTGAGGAATAGTTCCATCTTTAACAGCTTCAGAAACTTTTCGTTTCAACATTTCGGAACTTTCAGCTTCGAATATATCTACAAAAGTTAGGGAATCATCTGTACTCTGATCAGCTTGATTAGCATCGTCATTAGAATCATCTTCCAAGACAACTCGATCGTAAAGGTTTGCATCCTCAAGTTCTTAAAAAACAAATGAATTCGGTTCAAATACATCTACCTCATTCAATTCATCTTCAAAATCGAAGTCAAAATTTCCTTCATTTATTCCCAACATCTCTGCAATCTCCTCCTTCGTGTAACTATGCACAAATTCTCCCTCTTCCACATCATGCTCAAGATACAATACTTTGGGCTTTGGCACGACAGGAACAAATAATATTTCTATTTCTGGGAAGATTCCTGCGTGCTGAGCATTAATAAATTCGTTACCTCGATCTTTCCTTCCCTCTTCAAAAGTCTGATTAGCAGAGTCATCAAGATACTTAGAAACATCCACATCTTCATTCATTTTTGACTCTATTACAGGAAATCAAGTACCACCTACATTATCATCATTATCATCATTCCTATCAGAACTACTAGGAACAATATCATCTTTATCAGCATCTTCTAACTCTTCATCCTTTTCATCATTTTCAGCAGCATCATCAATTTCTTTTTCAATCTTCTTCTTCAACAACCAATCACGATGTCTTTGAGAAATATCTAGCGAATCAATATCAACATCCGTTGGTCGTCCAATCAGAATAAACTTTCTCGGCTCCACATATACAACAATATCCATACAAGTTACTGCACAGATTCAGCTTCTGGCTCAGCATGATCAGTGATAGGATCCTCCACGATTTTAGCCTTTCCCTTACCCTTAGCATCAGATTTTTGCTTTGCAAGTCTTTCTTTTCCGCAACACGCTCTCGGGCTTCAGATCTTTCAATCTCGTCAATTTCTTCAGCAATATTCACTCCCAACTTTTTCACAAAAATCTTCTCAAACAAACTCATTCTTCTATCACTTTGCAATCTTTCTTCTTCATATTCTGACATTCGAAGTCCCAACCTCTCATTTTCTGAAACAATACTAGCGAACATAGCTTCCATTTGTTGCTTTTCCTCATATAAACCTTTAATTTGTTCAACCATTTCCTGTTTCTCAGTAGTTAACACATTGATTTGTTCTTACAATTCAACAATCTTTACTGTGTTAAGCAGAACCTGCTTTTGTAGCTCATCCACCCGCGGATCATTCAAAAGAAAAATCACCCTCTAGAAGATCACCAAAATCAAAGTTAAGATCAAACTGAGATGGTGATGTTTGAGAAGTATGTGGTGGTTGTTGTGGAGTTTGCTTTTGTGGCTGAGGTGTTCGTTGTTGAGGAACTTGTTGTTGTAGTGATATTGGTTGCTATTGTGGTTACGGTGGAGATTTTGGAGCTTGTTGTGGTGGAGACTGTGGAGTTTGTCGTGGTGGTACTGATGGAATTTCTTGTGATGGTTCGACCACGACTTCTTTGATAGTAGGTTCAGAAGTAGACTCTTTGGATCTGATTGTTGGAGACTCAGAACTTCGAACAACATATCGTTTTATCCTCCTTAGCCTTTTAATTGGCGTGCTACAGATAGCTTTAGAATCAGATTCAAATGGTATGTTGTATCATCCTCTTCTATAGCTTTACGTTTTCGTTCTTCAGCCTTACGTTTGAGTTCAGCTTGACGCTTTTTCTCTATCTTATGTGCCCTCTTTCTTTCTCCTTCTCTGCATTCATCCGAATTAGTACTCGACAAAGAAACATCCTCAACTACTTTCTCAGTACCGAAAGCTTAACGTTCAATATCGGCTGCCAAATCTTCAACATTTTCTTCAATATCTGGTTCATCACGAAGACCAGAACTTCCAGATGCTGCTGAAAGCTTTCTTTTTCTGAACTTTGGAGCTAATGTAGACGTTGTAGCAGCTTTACGCTTAGCCCCCTTTTCACTATCCTTCACAAACCACGGACTACTTTTCGCAACAAACATAGATAATGCTTTAATTTCTTCACCTTCATCACCGCTTTCATCCTTCCTCCATCGACCTGGTGCTGGTGAAACATAATGTTTATCAACAATCGCACCGTACATAGGTTTAGCGATAGGAGCAGTCTTTAGATGCAAGTTCATCTTTCTCAATGTAGAAACGTCCATATGTTCAAGCTTCAAAATATCATCTGCACTTTTCTTCAAATCAGGATGCAAATAATCGAGCATCATCTATATAAATTTTGGATATTGCAGAAATTTCTCCTTCTGAATGTTCTGAACGATCTGCATGAAATAACTTTAGAAAAGTTATATGGTAAATTCAGTATCAACACAGTAATCATGCACATCTGATAATCCATAAGATCATCATATCCTCCTTTACGATGACTAAGACCGTGAGCTATAACATGATCCAGATATCTAAAAGGTGCGCTCAAGTTGGCTTTCTTGAAAGGTGCAGCATTAACAAATCCAGCATATCCCATACGATAAAAGAAACCTTTCACCATGTACTATGAAAATCCTGTTGGATCATTCTCATTGTCTTTGAATTCTAACACTATCCGTATCAATTCTTCATTAATCTTGACAGGAATATCTTCGTCATTAATGTTCACAGAAGACACAATAGCATTATCCTCTATACTGAACTCTGCAGCATTCCAGAAGTATTCAAAGTGTGACTGGTAAACAGTATGTCTATTGGTAAGCGCTTTAGTCATCCGTATACGTGTTAGAAAATCAAGAATTTCTCTATGGCAACAATTTCTGGAATTGATCCATTGGTTAGGCAGCAAATATTGTGAAACGGTGAGAATGCAGATTTCTTGGCCTGTTCACAAAAAAGTGTTAGAAAAATATAAAACATTTCAAAATAACACTTTCATTCCTACAAAACATCTTCTTGTACGAAACAAATACTTAGCAAAATTATAAAAATCAACATTTTATTTTTACTTCGTACGAAACATCATTTTTTACGAAGCAAACACTTAACACAATTTTAAAATTCAACATTTCATGTTTACATCGTACGAAACAGTTTCTTCGCACAAAACAAAACATCAAAACAATGAAAGATTTGCTCGGTACGAGCCAATTTTTCGTACGAACTAATTCGTCGTTCCAAAAATAACCAAGTAAAATCAGAACTTAAAACTTGTCGATTTTAACAAATTAATAGTCGACTTTTGGGTAATTAATGCCGATATTAACGTTTTTGAAGTTAATTTTAAATTTTATCGGTCCAATTCCCCTAGACCTAAGTTTTAAGTCCGATTTGTTCAGATCTGACATTATAACACCATGGTTTCTTCAAAATTACCTTCCCCATTGTAAAAGGTGTGCAAATCAACCTTCCCAATGTGATTTGAATCTAAAATAAGCTAAGAAATAAGATTTCAGCAGATGTTTCGTACAAAATCCTCTAACTCGTTCAACAGTTCTTCAGAGACAAATAACTTTATTTCGTACCAAGTTCAAAGGTTTATGTAGAAGACGATTTGCTTCGTACGAGCTTGTTGGTTCGTACGAAATAATAATCATTCCTATTTCATAAGAAATAAAGAATTTCGTACGAATCATTGCTGAAAAACTGGAACTTTTTGATTTTTATTTTTTAATTTTGATATTTTCATTTTTAACCATTTTTATCTGTTTAAAATCCAATCGGTTAACCAATGGTTGTCCAATTTTGTCTACAAGTCCAAGTTAATGACCTTGGATGACCATTTGTGACCAAAACAGATTTATTTGAACATGTAAAGTCTCAAATTAATGAACTTTATTGACATTTAAGATAAATTTCGAATAGAGATTAGCTCCCAACCCATGGTTTCAGTTCTCACTCAGCAAGATGTTGCTTTGATTTCAACCATCAGTGTCTTCAACATCAGTAGACTAAAATAAATCTAATCAAGCTAAGAAAACTAAAAATGTTTTTTGTTTTTTAAGAAATATATCAAAATAATATTCATATTTTTGTGAGTTCTGTATTTTTAGATAATCATATCAAGTACATAACAAATCACCAGTACCATTGATCTTGGTATACTCAATAAGTTTTAACAAGATTTACTTAGATTGCCAATACATTTATCCTCTTAAACTTCTTCTCGTTTCTCAATTATTTCAAGATATGTTAAGTAGATTTAAGAACATGAAATAATTGTGTTTCCCATCTCTGAATATACTCCCGCATCGAGATTCCCAGAATATCATTTTACAGGTGAATATATCTAATTGATATCTGTAATTGGGTGAGTGTGAGACCTTGAGAGCTCAGGTTAGTATTTCCATACAGACAAAGAGATGAAGGCTCGTCTTTCGGTGGTGTTCCATTCATGGACTCTTTTTACTTCATTTGTCACAAAGATTATCAGATAATCATTTTTATGCAGCTTGGGTGAATAATGTATAAAGTATTATACAAGTTCTAGGCCATTGCTTCCGCAAAATCAGAAGAACTCGGATAATACCCTAGATATCGATCAAATATAAAGACCTAGTATCGCAGAATCTGGCATTCTCTCAAATGAAATTTCGGAGTACTAAGTCCATATATCCGAGAGATGTTAACCCACAAATTATTCAGTTTGACTTTATATGTTTATATCCCGAAATTAATTTACTGAACGAGTAAATCCTACTGGTACATCCTCAGTAAGACCTGTTTAAATAACATGTTTATCATTCCAGTTCTTTAGCATATTGTGATTGTCTTTTGATATAATATGACATCTCCTTTTTCACAACAACTCCTTTTGAATTTTATCATGTTTTTGGATTTTCCCAAATCAAAAACATATTTTTGGATTTTTTAGAATATTTATGAAAGAATATACAGAAAAGCGTCTAACCGATGAAAAATTCACATCAGGTCATTATCATCCTCAAACTCAACCTCATGTATATCCCCTAATATCACATTTTTTAAACCATTTAACTTTAAAAGATTTTTAAATCTTGTTTTATCAAAAGCTTTGGTATAAAAATCTGCCTTTTGGTCATCAGTATGGATTTTCTCAATTCTAACCAACTTTTTCTCGTAGCAATCACGGATAAAGTTGTGTCGAATCTCGATATGTTTAGTGCGTGAGTGTTGGCAAGAGTTTTTGGTGATATCAATCACGACCTGATTGTCACATATATTGGCGTATCAAGAAATTGCAGTCCGAAGTCTCTCATCTATTGTTGAATCCAGAGTATCAAGGCACAACAACTGGATGCTGAAACGTATTCAGCTTCACAAGTAGAGAAAGCGACCGCGGTCTGTTTCTTGCACTGCCATGTTACCAAACGGGTTTCGAAGAACTGGCAGCCGACCCTTGTAGACTTAGTATTCAGTATGCAACATCTGAAATCAGAATCCGAGTATCCTGCAAGATTAAAATCATCATGTCTAGGGTACCAGAAGATGGTGCTTGGAAAACCCTTCAGATATCTCATTATGCGTTTGACGGCAAGCAGGTGTGATTATCTTGGATTAGACTGATAACGGGCGCACAGGCACGTTGGATACATGATATTAGGTCGAGAAGCTGTAAGATACATCAAGGATCCGATCATGGAGCGATATAAAGTTTCGTCAACTCTTTCTCCAATAAGATCTGGACAAATGCCGTGATTTGGAGCTAACGGGGTAGATGCTGATTTAGTTCCTGTCATATTGAATTTCTCGAATATGTCATGAACATACTTTCTCTGATGAATAAAGATACCATCAGGCAATTGATCAACCTAAAGTCCTTGAAAGAACTTCATCTTCCCCATTGCACTCATTTCAAATTTGCGCTTCATAACTTCTTCGAAGTCTTTACACAGCTTATCATTTGTCGATCCAAAGATATTATCATCCACATATATCTGTACGATGATTAAATGCCCATCTACTTCCTTTGTGAAGAGGGTAGAATCTACTGCTCCTCTGATAAAGCCGTTTTCTAGAAGGTGACTTGACAATGTTTCATACCAAGCTCTCGGGGCTTGATGAAGATCGTATAAGGATTTGTTTAGAAGATAGACATTGTCTTTGTGCACTGGATCAACGAACCCCGGTGGTTGGCCGACGTACACCTCCTCTTTCACATTTACGCATAAGAAAGCAGATTTAACATCTAGTTGGTACACCTGTGTTGATACAGTTTTGCGTCTGTCGCTTGTTCTTAATTACAGTTGTAATTGTAAGGTCTTTGCTCAAGTGTCTGTATAGGTTTGGTCGTGTCGAATAGATCGAGATATCCTTCTATCTTGATCTAGTATGACATCTTAGCTTGTCTGTGTTAATCAGTTGCATGTATGCATACTGATGAGTCTTGTAAACGTCATGTCTACACACATTCTCCAAGAATGAGAATTCTGTGCGAGTCATAGGTTTCGTACGAGTCACATGTTTCGTACGAAACAATGTCTTTCGTATGAAACAGATGTTCCGTACCAAAATTCTGGAGCTGTGTCTCGTGTGAAATAGTGTGTTCCATATGTCTAGATTGGTGTTTCATACGAAGGTCTAGACAGACACTATATAAGCAGACATGCACTTCTTAGTCAAGGTGACTGACTAACACACCAGACTGTGAGCCCTTTGGTCCAGTGAGCCTCTCAGCATTTCTGGTGAAGAGGAAAACATAAGAACACAACAAGTTTGTTTGAGTCATACGAGCATTGTGTGTATATGTTTGTACTTGTTCTCAATTTTAATCAAGATAGTGAATCTTTGGTTACTCCGTGTTCTTTCCTTTGCTTTGGTTGCCTGCACACTTGGATTCCGCACTTGTGTGTATGTTATATGAACAAGGAATAGGTTTGACATCCGAAGGTGGACCTACAAGTGGTATCAGAGCTTTGGCTCTTTCCTTGTTCAAAACCGGGCTTAGTTGTGTCTGAGCTAGTTTAAAGATTTCTGAAGTTTTCTTGAATCTCTAGCAGAAAACTTAAGTTTTGGATAGATAACTTACTTAAAACTTGGTTAAAATCTGTTGCATGCAGAAAATTTTATGGTAAAATTTTTCTAAAGAACACCCTTGAAGAAGAAATCTGCACAAATTTGAATCTGATTAGTTTTGGTAGGGTTGACATTTTCTGACTTGGATCTGGACTTGGACTGTTGACTGATATAACTGTTAAAATCTGTGTTTTAACTAAAAGTGGGTAAGACAACAGGCATTTTCGAAAAGGCAGGTCTACACAAGAAAGGAAATCTCTCACCAAACCATTTCTGAAAAGATTCCTCTGAAAACACTGACAAAGCAGTTTGTGCGACTGAGTTAATTCGTACGAATCATTTGACCTGCATGAAATAACTGTCTCGCACGAAACATCCTGTTTCGCACGAAACAGCTGTCTCGCACGGAACAGTTATTGTTTGTTTTTCAAGTTTTTCAACGCTTTGTGATTTTAAGAATTTGTCATATTTTCAGATCTATGAATTTTTAAAAGATAACTGTTGTTGTGAAACTATTTTAAACCTTTAAATTTTCATAAAACAAGAAAATATAATGAGTTCTAACCCGTGTGATTGGAGTTGTTCAAGCTCAATCAGGAGTCTTCGCAAAGCTCTGCAACATCATGGGTAAAATCTTTGATGCCTCAACATACAACAATGATCTCTGCAAATCAATGGGTGTGTGTTGCGAATCAGAATCAAAGCATCCAAACTCTGTTAATGAGCGAAAGTGAAACAGGGAGTAACAACCGACCGCCGAAGTTAAATCACATGAACGATTATCCTTCATGGAAAAGTCGTTTTCATACGTATGTTCTGGGTCAAAACACGGAATTGTGGACTTGTTTCACTACCCCCTACAATGAAGCACTTGAAGAAGCTGGATCAAATCCAACCACATTGGCCAATCTTGCAAAAGTGATAGAAAGCTTACGATCTAGAGAAAAAGGCATTTGCTATCCTCACACAAGCTCTACATAAAGACATTTATCATTAGTTTGTGTATTGTACTACAACGAAAAATTTGTAGGACACTTTGGAAGCAAGAGGTGAAGGTAACGCTGCTACAAGGAAGATTCGGCATGATCTGCTCAAGAAAGAGTTTGAAGGTTTCATGTTCATGGAGAACGAAACCTTGAATGATATGACCACTCGGTTTTATCATCTTCTCAGCGAAATGTACTCATATAAAGTGTTAGCAGCACCACAAGAAATTGTGATGCTATTTGCTGATGCTTTACCACCAAAATGGGGGTCAATATACTGATCTTTTAGAACATACAGGTGTTTTGGACTCAATTAGTATTTATGAATTTGTGCAGAAACTAGAGAACAAGAATGAAGAAGAACTCCGGAAGGCACAACGAGTCTCTGCTCCAAAAACCATGAAATGTATTTTGGAGGTATAAATGCAGGTACAAGCTCAAGTCAGCAACCGAAGCTGCAAACCGCGTTTGTGTGAAACGTGAACCATTTTCTACCCCAACCAGTTCAATTAAGTCAGTCTACAGGTTCGAGTAATCAAGCCTATGGACAAGCCTTTGATCCAAAAGCCTTCCTTCCACAGCTAAGGGATTTAGCGCATAAAGCTCCACAACAAGCTCCTCAACAAGCTTTCTATGGAAGCAACAGTCAATCCGCAAATCCGACCACTGTTAAACTTGACACGTCAAATCTCTCAAAAATCAACGTAGAAGTTGCACAGGAACATGCGGAACTTCTAAATACCATGGTCAGTGCGTATTGCGGTTTAGTTGTAGGTCAAATAGGGAACATCAATTTGATAAATGAAGACTATGAACTAATTGACCGAGATGAAATGGAGCTGATGTACATCAAGTGGGCATTTGCAAGTGCTATGAGAAGAGAGAAGGATTATATGAGAAGAACGGGGAGAACCAGTTTGGAAAGCAAGAAGGCTACAAAATACGGCTTTGACAAAACCGCCGTTACTTGCTTTAACTACGGAGAAAGAGGTCACTTCAAGTAGGAATGCACAAGACTCAGCAAGGAAGGAAATCACAACCCCTATCGTAATCACTCTCAACCATCCAACACAGCACAGTACAACAATGAAAAAAGAATAGTAGTTGTTGGCAACTCTAACAACACCAATCAATCAGGACCTTCAAACACGCATAGAGCTTTGGTAGTTCAATCTGATGAAGGGTGTGATTGGTCCGTACAGTTGGGAACTGAGAACAACGGAAAAACTGCATGCTATGCGAGGATCATGGGTCAAATCAAGCATGACCACAACATCAATACGCCAAATAACGATGATACATCTGGGGATGCTAGTAGTTCTGATGAAGAATGTTCAAGTTCAGATGGTTACGAATCTGATTCTGATATGAAGAAAGGAAGTGAAGCTGAGGTTGAAAAGTTGCTGAGTGCTGAGTTGTTCAAATCTGAAAAGGTAGGTATGACGAGGAATGCAGAAGCTGGTTGAAACAGACAGAGACACTCTCTACAGATGGTGCAGCTTTTCCTCATCACACTGCCTTTATGGCAAATGTTGAAGGTTCTTCAAAACAGGTAAATTCTGAACCTCCTACTATTTGCAATGACTGTGTTGAATTGAAAATAAAGTATGAAACCATCAACAGTCATAATCAGAATTTAGTTGTTGAATTATGAAAATGCAAAGAGGCGAATTCGGCGCTACCTAGAAATGAAAAAGAATTCAAAATCTGTAATGGAATCCCTTAAGAAAAGTGTTTCTGAATTGACAAAAACAGTTTTGAATAAACATACAGGAAATAATAACTACATTAATCTCCTAGAAGAAACAAAGAAAGAGTTAGCCATCGCCAAATGCGAATATGATTCGATCAAACGCAAATTGGAAAGTTATTCTAACTCCCAATATGTACTTGATCATATTATTGAAGTTCAAAAACTAAAGGGAGATGCTCAATGCATAGGGTATAAGTCGTGTCCACCCCCAATGAAACACAACTATACCAAAATGCCTGATGAAGAGGAGATGCCTCGTTTTGAACCCTCTGTACCTTTGAATCCTGAGGAATTCGCAGCAGGGTTAGGGTTCAAACTAGGTAATTCCTCTCAAGAACCAAGCAAGCCAGAAAGTTCATCGTCTGATGAAGAAGAGGATGATACATCAGATGATGAATCAAGAAATGATGATCAGGATCAGCCTCTTGATGAAAGGAAAAGAGTAGAATCTTCTGCTACTCCTAGTACTCAATCTGTTGAGAATCAAGAGACTGTTCCTAAGAAATCTGTGAAGACAAGTGTGTCAACACAACAAGTAGATAATGTGTTGTATACTTTGATTGGAGATAAGAAAATCTATTCAAACAAAGATTTTCAAATTAAAAACGTAAATCCAATCTCTATAGATCAGGTTTTTTAAAAATCGACAACCAAACCTTTAGAAAGGAAAAAGCCCACCAAATCATAACCATTATCCGCTTCAACAGAAAAACAGTGGAAGCGAGTTGAAAAGTCTACAGTTTCTTAACCGAAGGTTAAAGCAAAAGGCTATCGTTACCAAAAAAAGGCTAAAACTGTTAAATTTGTGAGTTCTAAGGGTACCGATAAAGTCGAAACTTTTCAAGGAAAATCTAATGTTGATTTTGTAAAGAAAGTTAAGATTTTGAAAAGAAATAGTTAAAACAATTACACCCAGCACACGATGGAAGTAATGAACCCAGTACCTCAAGACCCACAAGTTCAACATCAAGCCGAGAAACACAATCTCCTAGTTTTGTTGAGAGGAGAACATGTTTCAATTGTGGAGAATTTTGCCACATTATAAAGGATTTTCAAAATCCACCCAAATCAAGATGTATAGAGAAAACCCCTCATGAACCAACTTGCAAACGTTAATTTGTTTCTCCGACACAAGATCTTCAAAGTCAACAAAACCAAACACTGTTAAAACTGTAAATAATAGTAAATCTGGTAATAAACAAGGATCTTGGAAAAAGAAGACCGGTAATGGTTCAAAAGGAGTCTCTCAGTTTGTTAATCATTAAGAAATTGAGATTACATTTCTCGATGATAAGGGACGACCCAAGACCACTAAGGCTTGGGTCCCCATCTCAAACTAATCTTGTTTATGCAATGTGCAGGGTGTTCCAGGAGGAACTGTAAACAGTCATTGGATTGTTGACAGTGGAGCATCAAGGCACATGACGGGCGACTTGCGGCTCCTATATGATGTTAAAAGCATTAGAGGTGGTTATGTTGCTTTTGCTAGTGACAAAGGTTGATACATAACTGGAGAAGGAATGGTCTCCAATGGTGTTGTGAGCTTCGACAAGATCAATTATGTGTGGCAAATTGATCACAATCTTCTTAGCGTTTCTCAAATCTGCGATAAAAAGTTCAGGGCTCATTTTGATGATGCCGGATGTTATGTGCTAAAGCCTGGATTCAAGATCCCCAAAGAATGCATTCTCCTGTCGGCTCCAAGAATTAATGATTTGTATATTCTTGATATGAGCCAAGCTATTACAACATCTGCACAAGTCACATGTTTTGTCTCTAAAGCCACCGAGAAGGAATTAATCTCTTGGCATAGACGTATGGGACACATTCACCTAAGAAAAATGAACTATTTGGTAAAGAACGATCTAGTGAATGGTGAACCAGTGAAGAATTTTCATCTTCAAGACGTTTGTGTATCATGCCAGAAAGGGAAGCAAGCAAGAAAGTCCCATCCCGTGAAGCAGATCAACACTGTGAATATGCCACTGGAACGTCTTCATATGGACCTCTTTGGACCTATGAAACACAAGACAACCTTTGGTGATTCGTATTGTTTGGTAGTTACTGATGACTATTGCAGATTTTCATGGGTAAACATGTTGTCACACAAGAGTGAAGTTCCTACTATCCTGAAGAATCTCCTGACTCTGTTAGAAAATTTGTTCAATCTGAAAGTAAGGAGAATCAGAAGTGACAATGGTACGAAATTCATGAATCAAGTTATGGACGATTGCTGTTCCTCAAAGGGTATTCGGCATGAGTACAGTTCTCGATACACTCCACAACAAAATGGTGTCGCTGAGAGGAAAAATCGAACTCTTATTGAAACTGCAAGAACCATGTTAGTAGAATCTGAAATTCCCGTTCAATTTTGGGGAAAAGCTATTGCTACTGCGTGTTACATGATGAATAGAGTTCTGACGGTGAAGAGACATGGGAAGACATGTTTTGAGTTGTTACATAAAAGGAAACCGGATGTTTCTTTCTTAGAACCTTCTGGAGCTCCATGCACTATGATCGACCCACATGGAAAGTTTGGTCCCAAGGCTATCAAAGGTTTCTTTGGATATGCTACTCCAAATTTCCGGGTGTGGAATTTGTCTTCAAAGAAGATTGAAGAATGGGGTGAAATCAAGGTTCAGAGATATACAGAAGCTGTAAGAGCTCCGGCTGCTCCTTGGATGTTTGATATGATGGGCTATTTGACTCCTTTAATCTGCAAACTTTTGATGATGCAACAACTGCTGCTCAGATGTTATTGGAAAGTGATACTGCACTAGATTCATCACTAGTTCGACCAATTATTGTTAACCCTCAAGTATCGACTTCGGTTAACAATCTTGTTCAAAATGACGAATTCGAAGACGCTGCGGATTATAATGTTTCATCAGAAGAAGATGAGTTTCATGATGCAAATGAAGTTGCCTCTGGTGTGGTTCCTCGATTTTCAAATGATACGTCAAAGATTCAACCTCAAGGAACGACTGAAGGTCAGGCATCTACAACGTCATCAAATCACGCTCTCGATTTAACTGTTGATCTGAATATCAACAATTTGGGTATAAATTCTCGAGTTCCTGATGTGCTAGAAACTCGAATTCATAAAATCCATCCTCAGCAGAATATTATTGGAGATGTCCAGAGTGGTGTGCAGACTCGTAATCAGCTTCGAAACAACCAGAATGCTGGATTGTATTCGGAAATTAGGGATCTGGTGGTCTGAATGATTGGTCTTTTGCCTGCTATGTGTGCCAAGTAGAACCAAAATTTTGGAAGGAGGCAATGAAAGAAGACTCTTGGGTTGAAGCCATGCAGGAAGAACTTCAGCAATTTCAGAAGTTAGGTGTCTGGAAATTGGTTGCAGGCCTGACAACTACAAGAATATTGGTACACGATGGGTGTACAAGTGCAAGAAGGATGACCGAGGTGTTGTTGTCAGAAACAAAGCGCGATTGGTTGTTCAAGGTTTTAATCAGGTCGAAGGGATCGATTATAATGAAGTTTATGCACCGGTTGCATGACTTGAGGACATAAGAATCTTTTTGGCTATGCGTCCTTCAAGAAGTTCACCGTTTATCAGATGGATGTGAAGAGTGCATTTCTTCATGGTGTGGTAGAAGAGAAAGTATATGTTGAGCAACCGCCAGGTTTTGAAGATCCTCTCCATCCTGACAAGGTTTGGCTTCTCAACAAGGCGTTATATGGTCTTCATCAAGCTCCGAGGGCTTGTTATGAAACATTGTCTACCTATCTGTTGAAGAATGGTTTTCGACGAGGCCTGATCGACTGTACTCTCTTCATCAAAGAACAGGACGAGGATTTGCTGCTAGTACAGTTTTATGTTGATGATATTATATTTGGGTCTACTAACACTCGAATGTGCAAAGAATTCGAACAGGTTATGCAGGAGAAGTTCGAGATGAGCGCTATGGGAGAAATGACTTTCTTTTCAGGTTTGCAGGTTTAGCAATCAAAGAAGGGAATCTTTATCCATCAAACCAAGTACGTCGGAGATATTCTCAAATGATTTCAGATGGACGACTCAAAACCTTTGGGAACTCCATTAGCTCAAAATCATGGGATTACTCAAGATGGAATGGGTGAACATGTAGAACCATCTTTCTACCGTGCTATGATTGGCTCTCTCATGTATCTTACTGCTTCAAGACCCGACATAATGTATCCAACATGCCTTCTAGCGCGCTATCAGTCTAGTCCGAAGGTTACTCATTTGATGGCTGTGAAAAGGATGTTTTGTTTTTTTAAGGGACGCCCTAACACTGGTCTATGGTACCCTAAGGATGATAACTTTGATCTGACAGCATTCAGTGATTATGATCATGGCGGCTGTAAAATCGATGCAAAGTCAACAACAGCAGGATGTCAGTTCTTAGGAGATCGCCTAGTCACGTAGTAATGCAAAAAGCAGACTTGTGTAGCTACATCAACATGTGAGGCTGAGTATACATCAGCTTCTAGTTGCTGCTCTCAAGTTCTATGGATTCAACTGTAAATGCGCGACTACAGTTTTGAATTTCTTACTACTCCTATTTTTGTTGATAATGAAGCTGCTTTACAGATCACTCAGAATCCTGTACAGCATTCAAAAACAAAACACATTGAGATTAAGTATGATTTCATACGATATTGTTATTAAAAGAGACTTATCGATGTTGTTAAAATCCACACTGATCACCAACGTGCCGACCTTTTTACTAAAGCCTTTGATAAATCACGTTTTGATTATCTACTTTTGGTCAATGGCATCAAGGTGAAACCCGAGTAACTCAACCATGGCTAACTATTTTTGTATATTCTTTTCAAAAAATCTAAAACTACAAAAAGATTTTCAGTTTTATATTTTAGGGGGAGTAAATTTCAAGAAAATACAAAAATATGTCTTTTATTTACCTTCTTTGAATTCATAAAAATACAAAAACAATAGAAAAATCAAAAATGAGTTTCTTGGATAAGTTGAAGATGATGAATTCACCGGTAAATCTGTCAGAAATGGTTAAAAGCATAAAATGTTGATTGATAAGTAGCTTTTACTTATGATGTATCGATAGGATCACAATAAGACTAAAATGTGCAGGATGATATAAACCTAACAGACAGAACGCCAGGTGGGAACCATTCATTGGCATATGTTCTAGGTACCGAAATTTCATTTGATAGAGTGCCGAGGATCTGAGATATACAGTCTTTATGCTTGTTTATCTTCTGGGTATCATGGTTGAATCTTTTGCCGAAAAATAACGGTGGCGCAAGTCTAGAACTTCCATGATATCATACATACATGTACATACTACATTCGACCATCAAATAAGTGATAAGAATATCACATCCCCAAAATAAGTGATAAAATATCACAGCTTTATGCGGGAGCTAAGTTCGTCCCTTTGTCGGTATGACGGTACTAACCTATTCACTGACTTACTCCTGTGCCCTGCATGCATATGAAAATCAAGTTCCTCATCAATAAGTGATTAAATCACAAAGGGCTTGTTTTCAATCAAAAATAAGTTAGTATCTCACATCATTCATATACGTCAAAACAGTTGATGAAGCAGTATACTCACCGATAAGATTTTCTCTGGTGCATATCTTGATACGGGAATGTGTCGTGATGTGGTTGAACACCGGCTAGTAAGTATAATTCATACCTTAGTCATATCTTCTAATCATGATTACATCTGATAAGTTTGAGCTTACGTGGACAACAATACCGATAATCATGGTTAAATACTTATCTGTTTAATTTTGAAAACCAAATATTGTTTTTTGACAAAGATTAAAATGCTGTATGATTCCTTTACCTTGAAACTCGAAAAAGATTGTAGTTTATCTGTATATGTTGATTTTATGTCTAGTTTACTTAGTTGCTTATGTAATTACTTTTTGAAAAGTTAGCCAAAGTTGATACTCGAAAGTTTTCTACCAAGATACGCCAAAGAACCTTTTGTTGATATTGCTTCTTCATAAAGTAATATCTTGCAACAAGTAACTCATCAAAAGAAATCCAAAATCTGATATTTGTTTGAGTGTGTGTATCTCATACGAATGAACCTAGTCATTTGATTTGACCTGGTCACTTGTTTTTCTCAAATCTGTTGCTGGAATTCATACGAGTGTGTGTATCTCCTTCAGGGAATACAATCATACAAAGAAATTATGATAAGTCATTCGTGTGTATTCCCTGAGAAATTTGTGTTCTAATTATATTTTTCTATTGAGTACAGATTGACACAAAAGAACATAAATAAATACCAGCAACGAAGAAATCTGACAAGTCAGAAGAGGAAACAAGAAAGATTTGAAGTTTCTTAGAAGTTCGAAGACCTGAAGCTCTAATCATTGGATATCCGATCTATCAATAGATAAGCATATCTTCAGGGGGGTATGTTGATACTCCAATCCATTCAATGTGAAGACCAACATATGAAGACCAAAGACCAAAGACCAAGCAACATCCAAGGGGGAGTTTGTTGATGCAGTTTTGTGTCTGTCGTTTGTTCTTAATTACAGTTGTAATTGTACGGTCTTTGCTCAAGTGTCTGTATACGTTTGGTCGTGTCGAATAGATCGAGATATCCTTCTATCTTGATCTAGTATGACATCTTAGCTTGTCTATGTTAATCAGTTACATGTGTGCATACTGATGAGTCTTGTAAACGTCATGTCTACACACGTTCTCCAACAATGAGATTCTGTGCGAGTCATAAGTTTCATACGAGCCACATGTTTCGTACGAAACAATGAATGGTTTCATACGAAACAATGTATTTCGTACGAAATAGATGTTCCGTACCAAAATTCTGGAGCTGTGTCTCGCGTGAAATAGTGTGTTCCATATGTCTAGATTGGTGTTTCGTACGAAGGCCTAGACAGACACTATATAAGCAGACATGCACTTCTCAGTCAAGGTGACTGACTAACACACCAGACTGTGAGCCCTTTGGTCCAGTGAGCCTCTCAGCATTTCTGGTGAAGATGAAGACATAAGAACACAGAAAGTTTGTTTGAGTCATACGAGCATTGTGTGTATATGACTTGTTCTCAATCATTAATCAAGATAATGAATCTTTGTTACTCCGTGTTCTTTAGTTTGCTTTGGTTACATGCACACTTGGATTCCGCACTTGTGTGTATGTTATATGAACAAGAAATAGGTTTGACATCCGCAGGTGGACCTACAACCTAGAACCCTTTCCATGAGGCAAAGGTCAAGAATATGCGAATCGCTTCAATATGAGCAACTGGGGTATAAACTTCAGCATAGTTTATCCATTCCTGCTGGTGAAAACCTTGAACCACAAGTCGAGCTTTGTTGCGTACCACAACTCCTAGATCGTCTCTTTTGCACTTGAAGACCCATCTTGTGTTAATCTTTTTGTGATGATCTGGCAGGTCAACAAGCTTCTAGACTCCAAGTTTCTGAAATTGACTCCTCTTGCATCGCATCCACCTAACTTTCTTCCTTTAACGCGTCTCTCCAGCTTCCCGTCTCAACCTAAGAAACAAAACAACTATTAGAAAGTAGAGTTTGAAGTGGAGCAATACTAGTATAGAAACAACTTAGATCTTTATTGATCTGATTGCAAGTTTGCACTCCATTTTGTAAGGTGCCTATAATGTTCTCCTTGTTCTAGGCATCACTTCGGTTGGAACATCAACTTGCGGTTGCAAATTCGTTAGAACATCAATGACCGGTACAGATGAAGAAGCTTCAATCCTAGCATTAGACTGATCAGCCTATTGTTTCAAAAAGCTTTCAATCTGTTCAGATCCTTCATCGGAACTAGATCCTCCATCATTGAAAGTTGGTTCCAATCAGAGTCAGCATCAGCATTTGGTTGGACAGATGATTCAGCAGTATTAACATTTGGTGCCGGAACATGAACTTGATCAGAAGAGCTTTGACTGACATCAGAAGTGTTGACCGGTAATGATGTAGAAATCACCAATGGTCTAGGAACTTGTTCTTGATTAGATAACTGATGTTGTTGAAATAACATAACAAGTTCTTCTTCTGCTGGCACATCTGGTAGATCAAACGAATCCCACAATCCATCATAGTTAAATAGCCACGGATCCCCAGGTTTCTTCGTAGGCGTTGTATATATTTGACGATATACATGCTACGCTAGAATGACCTGGTTCAGACTCTGCAAGAAAACACGTTTCTGAGGAGTAGCGTAACCGACGAAAAATCCTTCCAAAGATTTGGCTCGAAATTCACCAGCCGGGTCCAGAACGGTACACGGTGATCTAAAAGGCTCCAAAAATGCTAGGTTGGGCTTTTGATGATTCAGTAACTCGAAACATGTCTTTTTGTGCGGCTTAACTGTCAATACACGATTCAGGGTATAACACGCTGACGCTACTTCTTCACTCCAAAAACTTATTGGTAATTTCGAATCAGCTAACATTGTTCTTGCAGTCTCTATCCGTGTACAGTTCTTTCGTTCAGCTACTTCATTTTGTTGTGGAGTATAGGGGGCGCCGAATTCAAGAAGAATCCCCTTTTCATTGCAGAACTCTTGCATCTTGTTGTTCTTGAATTCCGTTCCATTGTCACTACGAATTCTCTTTATGGGCAAGTGATAAAGATTTTCTAATTTTCTGAAGAGGATCATAAGAGTTTCAAACGTTTCATCCTTACTCTCCAGAAAGAAATCCCATGAGAATCTAGAGTAATCATCCGTAACGACAAGGCAGTATAGATTTTTAGAGATACTTTTGACATTGACTGGCCCAAAGAGATCCATGTGTAGCCTTTCTAGTGGTAGCTTTATCGAATTGAACAGCTTTCTCCGGTGTGATTTCTTATGCTGCTTCCACTTTTTGTAGCTCAGACAATCATCAGATAGATGAAAACTTTTCAAATTAACACCCTCCACTAGGTCGTTATGAAGAAAATTCATCTTGCGGAGATGAATGTGCCCCATTTTTCGATGCCATAATATTGACTCTTTCTCGGTAGCTTTTGAGACAAAGCATTGAACTTTCTTTGACGTGGTAGAAGCGATGCTCATATCAAGAACTTATAAACCATTTTCTCTCGGAGCTCGCATCAGAATCCATTCCTCCGGAAATTTGAAACCGGGCATTAAGATTAGACATTCTTTATCATTGAATTGCGTCGTGAACCTCTTGTCACAAATTTGCGAGATGCTAAGTAGATTGTTCTCAAGCTCAGCAATATTGTTCACTTTATCAAATGATACAACTCCATTCGTGAGAATCCCTTCTCTGACGATCCTGCCTCCCTGCGTTCCAGCAAAACCTACATACCCTCCACGAATAGCTTTAACGTCGTTGAGCAACGCAAGCATTCTTGTCATGTGGCGAGATGCTCCACTATCCATTATCCATTTTGACAATATCGAACGTTGTAGCCCCTACACACATGATTAACAAAACTATTTAAACAAAGAAACCCAAGCCTGTTTGGTCTTGGGTGGGTTTGGAATGTCAAATTTTGGACCCACTTTGTTTTTATCAATCTTTTTAAGCTTAGTTTTGTTTGGAACAGAAGGTTTTTGTTCAACCTTGGATGATTTGATTTTGACAACTTTAGCAACCCATTTCGGCGTTTGAGGTTTAGCCTTTTTAACATAAAATTTTGAATGACGATTTTTGTTTGATGTTTCACCAATTTCAAATTTAGATTGACTTTGAATAACTGGTTTAACATTTTGATGAGATTCATTATTTCTTTTAAGAATTTGTTTTGGCACAAACATGGGTGCTTTTTGCTTTTCATCCTTGGTGAAGTTTTTCCGATAAGAAACTGCTCTTGGACTTTCTTGTGAGCAATATCGTGTGATATGCCCAACTTTCTTACATTTAAAGCATCTCCTGTTGTCCTTATGAACAGAGGTATCCAAAACTTGCTTCTGTTTCTTTTTCTCTTTTTTTAAGAAAATCATCATTTGATTACGTTCCTATGATTTTCCTTTTCTTTCTCGGTTGTTGTCCCAAAAACAAAATTAATTTTCTTTGTAAAGTTCAATTTTTGGGACCTATTGTTTTTATGTTGCTTCTGGAAACCCAACCCTGCCCGTTTGTTTTCCGGATAATCTCTATTCTTACCATAGTAGGATTGGTTGTCAGTTTTTGATTTATACTAGAAAGATGCATCATGTTTATCTAAATCATCATGACTTACCACCATTAGCTTAAACAGTTTATCCACACAATCCATTTTTACATTCTGGATCGGAAAGTCCTCATCCGAAAATAGTTTATCAGATCCTTTCATTTTGTAAACTATGACATTGGGATCAACATTTAAACTATTTTCGGATATATCATCAGACTTAGACTCCGCAAATTTTTCAGACTTAGAAATCTCATATTCACTTTTTAGAACTTTTTCAACCACATTGGTTACTACCTCAAAGTCACATTCCCCATCAATTTTAGTGTGAGTTACATCAATATCCAAAGGCAGCTCATTAGATAATTCAGTTTTCAATTTTAGATTAAGCGCCTTTTCCACCCCAGATGGCTTTTTGCATGCATAACTATTCCACATGGGTGGTGGAGCTCGATCATAACTCGCACTTTTTGTTTCATCATTTTTAGAATCATCATTCTTTTAGATTTTGGGTAAAATGTGATCGATGACGTATGAGCTTGTTGAATAACTGATTAACAACTTGTTAACCCGTTCTGATTCAATTTTAATTTTCTCAAGCTCACTTTTGAGCTTAGCAATAGTGTTTAGACGAATGTTTATAGCCATTTGTTTATCCATCACTGTTTCTTTAAGCATTATAAGTGTTGTGACATTTTCTTTGAGTGTATTATATTGTTTAACAGATGCACTCAATTTGTCATAGTCTTCCTTGGTGGATTTGTAACCGCTGGACAAATTGTATGTTAAATTTTGTAACTCAGCATACCGTGTGTCTTTCACACAACACTCACCACATGGCTCTGCACATTTTAAACATGGTTTTTCAACCACAATCTCAGACGTTGACTTGTTGACCTCATTGTCGTTGGCCATGCAAGCTTTAATGATGTCTTCTGACAAATTTTCCATCTTTTAATCAGTTTTGACTTCTTCAACCAGCTTCTTTTGCTCTTCACATGTTGATGTTGACTTGGTGCAAAGTAACCTACAAAATTTTTTAAGATATCATTAGGCAAAAGGTGTTTGAACGGACCGTTTAAAAGTTCCTCCTCTTCTGATGAAGTGTGGTAATAGTAATCATCATCATAAGATCCTTCATCAAAAGATGCCCCTGATTCTTCTACAGGTTCCTCTAAGATCTCAGCAACCAAAGCCAAACTCTCGCCTTTTCAAATATACATGTTCCAATTAAATTCCTCATCTTCTTGAGTAACAACAAATGCTTTATCTTTGGTTTCAGGCTGCATGTCTTCAATCGGCACCATTCAGGTTCTTGGCTGAGGTCGGTGGTAGATCGCTCTTTTGTAGTAATCATCAGCGAAAGGATTATGATTTCCTTGAACCTCTCTGTTAGGACATTCTCTCTTGAAATGACCTTTCTCCTGACACTTAAAACAAGTAACTTTGGATTTATCAAATCCAATCCAAACCTCCCAAGTTTTCTTTACCAATAATCTCCATAAATCTCTGTGTGCGACGAACAATCGAAGCCATACACCATTTTATATCTATCAACTCCATCTCAACTGGATCTATTTAATCATAACCTTCACACATCATTTCAGAATTTCCTATCTTCCCAGCAACTAGACTATCATACGACTCAACAACTGAAGCTAGTAGAGACATGTGTTGCTTTGCTGTCTTCTCATCGAAATTTTGTGCATTTTGAAAATTGATGGGAATGTTGCATTGCAATACTCATTGATTAGAATGAGATGATGAAGTAGTCTGGTTCTTCTGGGTTGACTTGATACGTAAGATGACTGTTGGCTTGATGGTGTGTTCAGATCATCTGTTGGAAATGATTGAAAGCCACTAGTCTGATTTGGTGGTGTGCTTCGCGAGCTGTAAGCACTGAAAGCAGTCAGGATCTTTGGCGCCTAAATTTGAGCAGCATAATTGTTCTTGAAGTAAAGATTAACATCTTGTTGAACTTGTATAGTCTTGTTTTTTGCCATTTTTGCATTTCCAGTTCATGACCCTCTGGTCTTTCTATGAAACGAGGTAGCGAGAAATTGCTATACTCAGTTCGATTCTTCAGTATGGTCAAATAAGTAGACCATTCGCCTTGCGGTAGAGATCTAGAAAATTTGTCAACAAGTTCTTCATTGGTTTTTATGATTCCCATTCTTTTCATTTGAACCACTAAATGACAGTATCTCTCAATCAGCTGCTTCACAGTTTCACCTTTGATAAGTGTGAAAATATCAAACTCTTTGCTCAGTAACGCCCTTTAACTTTTTCTAAGTTGAGCACTTCCTTGGAACTTCAGTTGGAGAGCATTCCACAATGATTGAGCATCATCATTGTGTTGAAGTAAAGCCAAAATATCTTCGTTAATCGATTGTTGCAGAATGTTCATCATTTTCTTTTTGTTGATAAATCTTTCACGTTCGACATCTGAGAGTTGAGCAAGGGTCTTCTCAAGGCCATTTTCACCAACCGGCACTATATATTTCGCTTCAATTGCAAACCAACAAGTAAAGTGATTCGCCTGCACCCAGTTCATGAAACGCTCACTCCAGCTATCAAAATCTTCTAAGTTCATGAGCTTTGGCAGTTTCGTCATAGTGCCCATCTCGTTCTCAAGATTGATATTCTTAGCTGTTGTGGTTGTGACGACTGATGTGGCGAATGCGTTATAAAATTCTTCCGACATTCTCCTGTGAAAACTTTAACAGGCACACATTCGAAACAGACTGATTAGTACGGAACTATCTGTCGATCGCATGACAAATACTTTGTGCGAATGACACAGTTCGTACGAATCACACAGTTCAAAACAATATTAAAATCTCACAACAAAAGCTTGTACGAACAAGTTGTAAAATCTGAAAATTTGTAAAATTTATGAACTTTTAGAATTCGTTCGTATGAAATATCAACTTATACGAAACAGTTAAGTCTCCAAGTAGATGATTTTTACCGATTTCAACATGATTTAATCCGATTTTAGGTCTGAATTTGTTAAGGATTGATTAGAATGTAGATTAATGTGAATTCCTAAAATTCTAGTCCATTTCGTCCAAAATCTAGTTCAATTCAGGAAAGTGATGAAGATTAAAGTGAATCCAAGTCTGAAAGCAACTACTTGTCATTTGTCAGTAGATCAGATCTCAAAGCTCTGATACCACTTGTGAATGGGGATCGTGCTCTCGAAATGAGCAACTGACCTGATCTCGCTCAACTAGCAGAGGCGGAATTCATTGCTAGAAAGTTAGACAAAACGAACAAGATAGTACTTACTGTTTAACTGCTTATGTTGTATTAAAGAAGTTCAAATACTGGCAGAGCTTCGCCGTACAAACTGACAAATCACTTACCAGCTCTAACACAACACTCCACTATTTATATGTCGATATGAATCGTACTGGAGTGCATGTTGTAATAGAGACGTGACTATACTTCGTACGAGTATATGCTTCGTACGAGTGAGACACTCGTACAAATCAATCTAACAACACATATAAAATTTACATTTTAACATATAAGCATTGGCATGAAAGCTCTATATACATTACAGACATATCCAAGACGTAGGCAATAGACATTGTGCACCAACAAGGACACTTGTCATCACCTCCTTAATCCTAAAATACTATAAATACCCCATGATTCTTCTATTTTTTTCACACCACTTCAAAACACTTCAAAGCAAAGTGTGAAGTTCTTCTTTCTATCCTTCTTGGAGCTTGTTTCCAGCCTTTGGAAGCCTCCTATCTTGAGTTTCGAAAGTGTTCTTCAACACGAGTAAGTGCTCTTCCTAGTTCCTTCATTTTTTTAGCTATTTTGAGCTAAAAGTCCAACAGTTTGGCAACCTGATTGACTTTTGGTTCTTACCATATTTGGTCAAGTCAAAGTTCAATTGAACTTTGAAATGTGATCGTAATCATGAAGGTTATAATCCCTAACGATTTCACCTTCTGATTACCATGTTTACTAGTCGAAGTGACGAGTCAAAGTTTCAGTCAAAAATGCGCATGATATGCATTTTACGACAAAACTATTTTCGAGTATCAAACACCAAGTTTGATACCAAATCAGTTTTATAAACTTAGTTAGACATATTTTGACATGTCTAACTCGTCACTTCTAGTTTAGTGCTTATTTAGGGTCGTAAGTCGAGTGGTCTTGACCACCACATTGACTTTCGAATCCGAGCCGTTTGGTCAATCTTAGGATCCGACCAAACACATATTTGTGCCATAGTTTTATAGGGAATAACCTACTGAGGTTATACCTTATGGTCACGTCATTTGGTTAGTGTTATGATAAGTTACTTCTACATGCTTAAAAAAATGATGACCAAAATGCCCTTTTGCGCATAAATCCATTTTAAACACATGCAACCAAATTTTTATCATATAAAATGATGTTATAACATTTTCAAACATGCTTGGGGCATTTAAGACTTATCATAGAACGATCACGCGTTTACGCTAATGACCCGTTAAAGTAGCATAAACTACCTTAACAGTCATAATGGGTTAAAAGCACTTATGATCCTTTCTAAATCAGAATGTTAAGTTTGGTAAACCATATCACATGAGTTCCAACACTTGTTTGGTTTATAAGACTTCATTCTATCTGATCTCCCATTTGTAGTCCCGACAAGCTAACATATTTATCTGACACATTAGGACACGTTTGAGCTTTGTTTATTCCGTTGATCAAGAACACTTTCGCAATCCCAAGTGAGTACATAGCCCCCCTCTTTTACGTTTTCAAATGTTTTGGGGTGATTCATATGTGCCTATAATTATTTTCAAAATATCAAAACAATATACATGGTTTATGTATACAAAAATGATTTTCAAAGTGAGTACATAGCCCCCTCTTTTACGTTTTGAAAATGTTTTGGGGTGACTCATATGTGCTAAATCATTTTCAAGTTTTCAAAAGCAATGTCTATGGTTTATATATTAAACAATACGATTTCAATAATGTGAAAAACTTGTTGATGCGTTATCCATAACATGAATGACATTCATTAGCTTTGGCCGAGCCGACCAGTAGTATGTTATGGTACCATAGGACTGACAATCCCATTATTGGACTGTTCAATGGATTTAGTGGAAGTTCGGGTAATGACAGAAACTGTTTCTGATTAACAAATCATTTGTTGATTTCTTAGTCTAGTTAAAGAGACCCTTTGGTGGTCTATTAAAGGTACCCTTTGATGGTATAGTCAACACAGGTTTGAATGTGTTCATTAAAGAATGATCAAAAGTTTTCACAATAAAAAGCAAGGACGGTTTGTTTATAACATGGACTATTGGTTTATAACACGAACGATTGATTTATACCACGGACGAATGGTTTTTAACACAGATATATGGTTTATAACACAGACAAATGGTTTTAAACAATGTCACGCAATGATTTTCACTTAAAGATATAAACAATACGAAGTTTTCTTTTGAATCAATCTATTACAAGGTTTTTACAAAAGAAACGTTTTGCTCAAGATTCATTGCTATAAAGTTTTCACAACCCTAACCAACTTGTTTTAGTTGGTTAATTGTATTGCAATATTAAACACTTATGATACGAGGTTTTCATTTAACGACTCTTGTAGTCGGACAAGGTGTTGCAATATGTATACAAAGCCAAGAATTTGACACTCTCACAAAACCTATGTACTCGCCGGCATTTTTATGCTGACTCTCTTTTCACATATGTTTCAGGAGTCAATGCTTGATTATATGATTCATGCTTCACGTAGGAATGGACGTGGGCCTTAGTGACTTAAAACATGAAAGACAATCTATTTATATGTGTTTCAGTTTATCCCAAGACAATGTAAACATTTAACTTAATAAGACAATGTTTCTTTTTACGTGGTCGGGTGTTACACGGTTAGCGGGTTTAGTTTTTGTAATAGTTAATTAGAAGTAATTGGGCTAAACTAGACCATATAGCATATGGTAGGCGAATTGGGCCTAGACCTAATAGCAAACCATATGGTGAAACCCTAGCCCAGTTGCATAACCTGTCTCTATATAAAGGGAGGTTGTCATTAGGGTTAATGTTGCTTAATTAGTTGATCAGGGAATTGGCTATAATTTCAGAGAGAGTTGAAAGAGAGAGTCTTGAATTGACTGTAAACCATTGTGTTAGATAATCAATAGAAGACAGATTGAAAGTGTGTGTTCGTGTTCTGGTTCTTGTTCTTGTTCGGTTTACCGTGAAATCTGATCTTGGGGATTTTGCACTCTAGATTAGCATTCGGCTCTGGGTTTTGCTCGGTTTAAAATCGTAACAGCAGGAAAAGTTTGGTTTTTGGACGTTTTGGAGGTTGTTTTGATGTTTGTGATGGCTGTTTTAAGGTTTTGCAGCTATTTCAGATTAATAGCAACGCATTTCGGATTGAAAGCTTGAAGTTTGGATCAGAAACTTGCATTTCTGATCATCAGACTTGCAATTCGGATCATCTGACTTGCAATTCGGATCATCAGATTAGAACTGTCTATCTCGGATTAAGATCAGTCCATCTCGGATTGAATTTCGGATCAGTAGTGTATTCCGGATTCCATCTCGGATCATAATAGGTCAATTCCGGATTCCATCTCATATCAAAATAGTCTCTTCCGGATTCCATCTCGGATCAGAATAGTACATTCCGGATTCCATCTCAGATCACTATTCCGAATCACCATCTCGGATAAACAATTCAGATTACTATTATGGGTTTCCATCTCCGATTGACTATCCGAGTTACTGTTACGGGTCAGCACTGTTCCGAGTTAAGATAAAGAAGGTGGAAAGTTAATAAGCTGATGTAACTCAAGTTAAACGTTTTCGGACATAGAACTTAATCCATAAACGATCTTGACAAACCGATTGCATGGTTAGACTCGTGTGATTTTTAGGACAAAAATAAGGTACGAAAATTCCTAAAATCATATAAATCATTGGATTCGTATCGTCGAGATGAGTGTAATGGTATAATTTGGTGACCACCCATTTTGGACAAATTTTAATGTTATTAACGAGCCGGTTTGGTAAAAATGTCGTATGTCTAATTTAAATGAACTGTTAAGAATGGAGCACGAGGCAGGCACAACTAACAAACCTCCAAAAATGCTGAAGGTAGAGAATTACCTTACATGGAAGGATAGGTTTCAATCGTTCATAGAATACCAGGACACACGGATGTGGATCTGTATTCAAGATGGATACGCTAACCCAACGCATGACTTTGAGGGTAGACAACGTGTCACTGCTTATGTGAACATGTCAGAAGCGAAAAAAGGATGTATGAGTCTGAGAAGAAACCCTTAGCTTCTATAAAGATGTCATTACCTGATGGCATCAAACATACATTCAAGCGTTATACTTCGTCGAAGGAGATGTGGGATGCCCTAGAGAAGAGGTATGAGGGAAATACTGATGTGAAGAAGAACAAGGTTGATCTGCTGAAGAAACAATTTGTTGTGTTTAAAGGAATGAGAAATAAATCCCTTGAAGATATTATCACGCGATATTATCATCTGATGTTAGAAATGGACAATTATGACATAGAGGGATACATGAAAGTGGAGATAAACGATAAGTTGCTAGATGCTTTACCTGCAAAGTGGGATATTTATACTTTGATGATAAAAGGTGAAGCTGACTATGAAAATGAAGACTAAGAAGAGGTTGTTGGGAAATTAATAGCTTATGAGCTCAATATGAAGAAGAAGGAGACTGGATATGATCAGGTTCAAGATCCAGGGATTTATAAAGGGCTTACACCTTCATCTTCCAACAATGCTTCAAGTGATACTGCAACTGCGTTTCTTTCATGTGAAAATGAGCAGATTGTGACAAATGCTGAGGGTGAAGTATGTTTTGTTGCTGCTTCAGGAGGCTCGTCAGGGGCAATAAGATAACAATCAAGTAATAATAACAGCAGTACTAGGTCTATGCCTTTGAGTGTCAAAAGTGTTGAAGATCATCTGGCATTGCTTGCTTCTTTCGTTGGCTTCCTACGAGAACTACATTCAGGGAAGAATATCTGATCCTGCTATGTTTGATGAAGATTATGATCAGATTGACCCTGATGACCTAGAGGAGATGGATTTACAATGGCAGATGGCCATGATCTCTAGAAGAGTAAAGAGGTTCATGAAAATAAAAGGCAGGAAGTTCGTTGGAAAGAGTGTGGGTTTTGACAAGTCAAAAGTGAAGTGCTACAATTGTCAAAACTATGGGTATTTTGCTAGAGAATGTCAACGACCAAAAACTGAATCTCGTTCTAACTCGTCCGTTCAAGATTCTCCTGATTATGGTTCAAGCAACAGGAATGCGTCAACCAACACTGGATCAAAGCCCTGATATCTACTGCTAGAGAGGGTTCTTATGATTGGAGTGTTCATCTAGAGGGTGATGAAAATGCCTCACAGACGTTCATGGCTAAGATAACGCTAGTTGATAATGAGGATGTGAAAGCTGATGCTGAGGTAGAGCGAGAGAAGGTAGCTGAAAAAGTTGATGGAGAACAGAATGCTGCAGAGAAGAAGATGGCTGCTAATTTTGCTGCTATCATGGCTGATCTAAGCAAATCAACAGGAGAGGTACATTCTAACTCTGGTAGTTTTGTTTGCTTAAAATGTCGTGAACTGCAAAGTGAGGTTGACACATTAATAAAACAAAACCAAAGTCTGGTTAATGAGCTCTCAATCCTAAAAGAATCAAACTTTTTCGTAAAACAAAATGAGTCATTATATTTGAAGAAAATTAAAGGTTATGAAGAAGAAATTAATATTCTAACTTGTAAGCTTAATGAAATGCTTCAAATTATTGACTTAGCTCATGATACGATGAGTGAGAAAACAAAAGAAATTTCTGAAAAAAGCAAAGAGTTGTTTGAAGCACAACTTAAAATTTGTGAAGTTGAAAAGAAATTAAATCAATTCATAGATTCATCTTTTGTTATGAAACACATGATGAATAGCCTGAAGAAGAGTAATGACAAGACATGTGTGGGATTCAAAGGTTTAAATGAAGTTCCACCACCTCTTGGTCATGACTATTCATTCTTGCCAGATGAAGAAGAGCTTACAGATTTTGTGTCAACTAACCTGGTAGTTCCACATCATCAAAGGCATCATCATCATCATTAAGCAAACTAAACAAGATCCTTCAAAGGCATCATCATCATCATCATCATCATCATCATCTCCTGATGAATCTAAACCAGAGACTTCAATTAAGAAGTCTTCGGCTAGAAAATCCTGCTTCAAATGTCACGAAAAGGGACATGTAGCTAGCTGCTGTCCTAACAAAAAGAGTGAAGCACAGGCGAGTGATAGACAGAGAGAAAAATCACCAGAAAAAAATGGTGTTGGTGAGCAGAAGGTTACTAACTCACCAAGGATATCTGCTACCGAGCAACAAAGTGTTGCTGCTGGTGTAGATAAGGCTGAAAAAGGAACTCACCAAGTTCCTCGTTTTCAAAGAAATCAACAAAGATTTCAGCCTAAACCTACATCAGGCAGATATGATAGACCTAGAAGTAGTTCACCAAGAATGAATAACTTTAATGGTCAATTAAATAATTTCAAAAGTCAAGGTCATTATCAAACTCGATATCAAAATATTGGTAATCGAAATTTTTATAACAATGGCTTTAGCAATTATCGTCATCAAAATTTAAGGTATCATACTCATAATTTCCAAAGGTCGCGAAGTCCAAAAATGGTTAGGAAACTTCAGGACTAGAGACCTAGTGGAAATCAAAAACCATTTCCATCAACAGGTCTAAGATCCAAGACTCCTGTTAGGAATGATGGGTATTGCATGGATGATCCTGTGGTTGATGAATCTGTAAGACCCAAGACCATTAAGGCTTAGGTCCCCCAATCTAACTAATTTTGTTGGGTTGTGCAGGAGCTGCTAAGGAGGATTATCAACTTGTGGTATGTTGATAGTGGCTGCTCTAGGAACATGACGAGTAATGCGAGGTTGTTGACTGAGTTTGAGAATATAGATGGCGGATATGTGAATTTTGAAGGTGCTAAAGGAGGGCACATTACAGGTCGAGGAAACGTGACAAACGGGAAGATCACATTGGACAAAGTGAACTATGTTGAGCAGCTGAAGCACAATCTGATGAGCGTGTCTCAAGTCTGCGACAAGGGTCCTCGGTCCACTTTACAAAGTCTGAAGATTTAGTGTTGAAGCCTGGTTCGGTGATACCGGATGATTGGATAGTAATGAGAGCGCCAAGGAGAAATGACACTTATTTCATGGACATGGGTGCTAAGGATTCTTCCACTGTGGTGGCGTGTTTACTATCAATAACATCTGAGGCTGAGTCATTTTGTGGCGCAGACGCAGGTCCCACATCCACTACCAAAAAATGAATTATATATTAAAAATGGCTTAGTGGAAGGGGTGCCAGTGCAGAGGTTTCACGTGGAAGATAAATGTATTCCATGTCAAAAGGGAAAACAACATAAGAAACCTCACAAGTCTAAAACAGTAAATTCCATAGATGCCCCTTATGAATTACTTCATATGGATCTATTCGGTCCAGTGAACGTAAGGAGCATAGGTGGAAAGTACTATTGTTTAGTTGTCACAGATGATTACTCATGATATTTATGGGTTTTTTTTTAGGTACAAAAGATGAGACAGCAGAGATGCTGATAGATCTTTTTTCAAAATTGGAGAATGTCCATGATGCACGGATCAAGAGGATAAGGAGTGATAATGGCACGTAGTTCAAGATTCAGATTCTGGATCTCTATTGTCTTCGCAAGGGAATTGAACATCAATATTATGCTCCTTATACACTTCAATAGAATGGAGTCGCTGAAAGGAAAAACAGGACGTTGATTGAAGATGCAAGGACTATGCTTTCCGATTCAAAGCTTCCGGTTCTTTTCTGGGGAGAAGCTGTGAACACAGCTTGTTATGTCCTGAACAAAGTTTTGATGGTTAAACGGTTTAACCAAACATGTCACGAACTATTGTTTAACTGAAAACCAAACTTAAAAGGCTTTGAACCATTTGGATTACCCTTCACCATTGTGCAAAATAAAGATAAGCAAAAAATCGGTGAGGTAGCTGATGAGGGTTACTTTCTAGGCTATATGCCTGGAACACCAACTAAAAGGGCTTTTAATCTAAAAACTGGTAAAATTGAGGTTGTGTTTAACATGGAAGTTACTAGTTATTCACCTCAACAATCAACGAGTGAACCTGTTATATTATATGATTATGACAGTTTTTTAAATCATTATTATTCCCGATTTTTCCAATGCAGATGAGTCTCAAGTGATCCAAACTATGATCAGTGAAGATGGAGAGGGTGACTTCATGCCTAGATCGAGTATATCTATGACATATGCTCAAAAACTTCTTCCAGTGCCGCTCCACAAGATTCCAGTGACAGTGAGTCTGAACCTATCCAGGGGGAGGACTTCACTAATCCGTTTGCTAATACTAACATTCAGGGGGAGATTGGATCGAATCTGGGAGATAATCTGGTCGTTGACACCATTGCTAGCACACGTGTAAACAGAGATCATCCAGTTGAAAACATCATAAGTGATGATGCATCAGGTGTTCAGACCAGAAGAGGTGTGCTCGAAGGTTCCTGTTTCTTTACTTTGATTCAGAAGATTGGGGTGATTCATGAGTGTTTGTATAGCTGCTTTATTACCCAAGAGGAGCCAAAAAATGTTCATATGGCTCTAAAAGACAATTGTTGGGTTGAAGCTATGCAAGAGGAACTAGCTCAGTTTAAGAAGTTGAAAGTTTGGGAGCTAGTTGACTTGCCTGAAGGAGAAAAGGAAATAGGCACTAAGTGGGTGTTTAAGTGCAAGAAGGATGATCGAGGGATCATTATAAGGAATAAGGCTCGGTTGGTAGTGAAAGGGTTCAATCAGCAAGAAGGGATTGATTACAATGAGGTGTTTGCACCAGTAGCAAGGTTGGAAGCAATTCATTTGTTCCTAATTTTTGCTTCATTCAAGGGCTTCAAAGTTTACCAACTTGATGTGAAGAGTACATTTCTTTAGAGGAAAATCCGAGAAGTGGTGTATGTCTCACAACCAGATGGGTTTACTGATCGATATTATCCAGATCGAGTCTATCGACTTGATAAGGCATTTTATGGATTGCATCAGGCAACTAGGGCATGGATGAGACACTGTCATCTCATCTTTTAAAGAATGGTTTTGAAAGAGGTCAAATTGACAGTACAATTTTCATTAAAAGGAAGAAGGAAGCCTTTCTGCTAGTACAGGTATACGTTGATGACATCATTTTTGGGTCATCTAATGAGAACATGTGTCATAATTTCGAGGAGGTAATGATGAGCAAGTTTGAAATGAGTACGATGGGTGAACTGTCCTACCTTTGGGGTTTACAAGTTGAACAGAAGAAGGATGGGATGTTTATACATTAGACGAAGTATGTGTATGACATTTTGTCTGGTTTCAAAATGGAGGATTGCGCAACTTACAACACACCTATCTGTGAGAATCACAATCTTGGTCAAGATCATGAGAGTGTGGAAGATGTTGATCCAACTCAGTACAGGGCTATGATTAGGTCTCTAATGTACTTGACTGCTTCTAGACCAGATATCATGTTCGCAATGTCTCTTTGTGCCAGATATCAAGCGAATCAAAAGGAGTCATAGGTGAAAGCGGTGAAGCGGATTCTTCGTTCTTTAAGGGGAAACCTAAACTTGGGTTATGGTATCCAGCTGCTAGTGATCTGAAGTTTGTTGCTTTCACTGATTCGAACTTTGGGGGATGTAAATCAACAAGGAAGTCTACCACAGGTGGTTGTTGTTGGGGCATAATGTCTATTTCCTACGTCTAGGATACATCTGTAATGTTTATAAAGTTTACAAGTAAATGTTTATTTGAGAAAATGTAAATTTTATATGTTTGTACACAGTGATTTGCACGAAACATATTGATTTCGTACGAGTGAGTCACTCATACGAAATACCATTTCGTACGAATCATAGTTGTTTGTTTGTTAGTGCACGCACTTCAGTACGAGTCATGTCGACCTATAAATAGGGAAGTGTTGTGTTAGAGTTTGGCACGAATTTGTCATTTCATACGGCGAAGCTTTGTCAGTTTGTTGACTTGCGTCTGAAACTTGAACGTCTTTAATAGATCAGAATCAGTTAAACAGTAATTTCTATCTTGTTTGTCATATCTACATCTCTAGCAATGAATTACGCCTCTGCTAGTTGAGCATGATCAGGTCGATTGCTCATTTCGGGAGCTCGATCCCTGTTCACAAGTGGTATCAGAGCCATGAGACCTGATCTGCAGATAGACAACAAGTAGTTACTGTTCAGACTTGGACATATCTTCATCTTCATCATTTTTCTGACCTTTGCTGGATTTTGGACAAATTTCAGACGAATGCATGGACAAAATGGACTAGGTTTTTAGTAATTCAAGTTAATCTTCAATCTAATCAATCCATACCATAATTCGGACATAAAAATGAACTAAATCATATTGAAATCGATAAAATTTGGTCAGTTTGAAGTTTGAATCAGTTTTCGTACGAGTTTCGCATGAAACGTTGTTCTTGATTTCGGTACGAGTTAGAGTAAATTTCTTACGGATCAGTTAAATTTCATAAATCTTATAATTGTCAGAATTTCAACTTGATTCGCACAAAATTATTTGATTCGTAAAAAATTTCAATCGTACAAAATTTTACTCAATTAAAAACACCTGTTTCGTGAACTGATTCGTACGAAATCGTAAGTTTTGTTAGAAAATTTGAATCGTTCTAAAATCTACTTCGTGCAAAATCATAGTTATTTGTTTGGAACGAAACTTCTTGTCCGCACAAAAAGTGTCTAACCTGATCTGTTTGTTTTCGAGAAGTGTGTTCTAACTTTTTGCAGAAAAAATGTCTGAGGAATTTTACAATGCGTTTGCCACATAGGTCGTTACCACTGCAGCAGCTCAAAACATCAATTTAGAGAATGAAATGGGAACAATGACTAAACCTCTAAAGCTTATGAATCTGGAAGACTTTGATAGCTGGAGCGAGAGGTTTATGAACTGGGTGCAAGCTAACCATTTTACTTGCTGGTTTGCAATCGAGGCAAAATACATCGCACCAGTTGGTGAAAATGGACTTGAAAAGACCCTCGCCCAATTCTCTGATGTTGAACGAGAAAGATTTATCAACGAAAAGAAGATGATGAACATTCTGCAGCAATCGATCAAAGAAGACATCTTGGCTTTACTGCAGCATGATGATGATGCGCAATCTTTGTGGAATGCTCTTCGACTCAAATTTCAAGGCAGTGCTCAACTCCGCAAAAGCAAAAGGGCATTATTAAGCAAAGAGTTTGACGTATTCATATTGTTCAAAGGAGAAATGGTTAAGCAGCTGACTGAGCGATACTGTCATCTGGTGGTTCATATGAAGAGAAGGGGAATTGTGAAGACAAATGAAGAGCTTGTTGATAACCTAGCTGATTCTCTGCCACAAGGTGAATGGTCGGCTTACTTAACCATCTTGAAGAATGGAGTAGAATACAGCAATTTCTCGTTGCCTCGCTTTATCAAGAGATTGGAAGGTCATGAATTAGAGATGCAAAAGATGGCTAAAAATAAGACTGTTCAAATGCAACAAGATGTTAATCTTTATTTCAAAAACAATTCTGCTGCCCGGATCCAAGCGCCAAAGATTCAAACTGCTTTTAGTGCATATAGTTCACCAAGCACACCTCCAACTCAGTCAAGTGGTTTTCAATCATACCCAACAGTTGATCCGAATACACCCTCAAGTCAACAATCTTCTTTCGGATCAAATCAATCTCAGAACAATCAAGCCACTACATCATCCAATACAAGTCAAAGAATTATGCAATGCAACATTGCTGTTGACTTTCAGAACACGCAAAATTTTGACGAAAAGACGGCAAAACAACATATGTCTCTGCTTGCTTCAGTTCTTGAGTTATATGATAGTCTTGTTGCCGGAAAGATTGGAAATTCTGAGATAACACGTGAAGACTACGATCAAATTGATCCAGTTGAAATGGAGTTGATAGATATAAAATGGTGCATGGCTTCGATCGTTCGACGAGCACAGAGATTTATGGAAATCACTGGTAAAGAAAATTTGGGAGGTTTGGATGGGAAACTTGGATTTGATAAATCCAAAGTTACTTGTTTCAAGTGTCGAAGGTCACTTTAAAAGAGAATGTCCAAACCAAGAGGTTCAAAGGAATCAAAATCCTTTCAAAGATGATTATTACAAAAGAGTGATCTACCACCGACCACATCCAAGAACAAGAATCGTGCCGATAGAAGAGAAACAACCCGAGTCTAAAGATAAAGCTTTGGTTGTTACACAAGAAGACGAAGGGTTTAATTGGAACAAGTATATTTCGAAAGGAGAAAGTTTGGTATTGGTGGCTGAAATTATTGATGAACCAGAAGAAGAATCAGAGGCATCCTTTGATGAAGGAGCTGAGGATGATGATTATTACTATCATACTTCATCAGAGGAAGAGGAGCTTTTGAATGGTCCATTCAAACATCTTTTGCCAAACGATGTTTTAAAAACTTTTCCAGGATATTTCGAACCTACCCAACATTCAACAGATGAAGAGCAAAAGAAGCCGGTTGATGTTGTCAAAGTGGATGAGAAAAAGGAATTGCTGAAAGAAGACACCATTAAAGCGTGCATGGAGAATGAAAAATCTTGTTCAAAGTATGATGAACCATGTGGTGAGTGTCTTGTGAAAGACAAAAGATTTGCTGAATTGCAAAGTTTAATAGACAATTTGTCAAGCGATTACAAAACCACAAAGGAAGCATATAAAAAATTGAGTGCGTCTGTTAAACAATATAATAAAGCACTCATAGAAAATGACGCAATACTTATGATGCTTAAAGCAACAGTGATGGATAAACAAATGGCAATTAATATTCATGTAAACACTATTGCTGAGCTCAAAAGTGAGCTTGAGAAAATGAGAATTGAAACCGAACGAGTTAACAAACTGTTAATTAGTTATTCCACAAGCTCGTACGTCATAGATCACATTTTACCAAAAATTGAAAATACTGAGGAATCTAAAAATGATGAAACAAAGAGTGGAAGTTATGATCGAGTTCCTCCACCCATGTGGAACAATTATGCTTGCAAAAATCCATCTGGGTGGAAAAGGCGCTAAATCTCAAATTAAAAACCGAACAGTTGCCTGAGGATATCGATGTAACTTACACTAAAAATGATGGTGAATGTAATTCTGAAGTGGTAGAAAATGTGATTTAAAAAGTGTTAACAAATGAATCTGAAGTGGCTGAGTCTGAAAAGTCTGAGAAGTCAAAATCTGATGACAAATCAGAAAATAGTTTAAAGATGATCCAAATGTCATAGTTTATAAAATGGAAGAATCTGATAAACTATTTTCGGATGAGGATTTTCCCATCAAGAATGTGAAAAGAGGTTGTGTTGATAAAATGTTCAAGCTGATGGAGGTAAGTCATAATGATTTAGATAAACATGATTCATCTTTCTGTTCTAAATCAAAAATTGACAACCGATCTTACTATGGAAAAAATGGAGATTATCCGGAGAACAAACGAGCAGGGTTGGGTTTTCAGAAGCAACATAAAACCAATAGGTCCCAAAAATTGGATTTTACAAAGAAAATTAATTTTTTATTTGGGACAACAACCGAGAAGGAAAAGGAAATCATTGGTACCCAATCAAATGATGATTTTCTTAAAGAAAAAGAGAAACAAAAACAGAGACAGGTTTTGAATACCTCTGTTCATAAGGACAGCAGGACATGTTTTAAATGAAAGAAAGTTGGACATATCGCACGATATTGTTCACAAGAAAGTTCAAAACCACTTTCTTCTCTAAAAAAGTTCACCAAGGATGAAAAGCAAAAAGCACCCATGGTTATGCCAACACAAATTCTTAAAAGAAAAACTGAATCTAATCAAAATATTAAACCAATTATTAAACCTCAATCTAAGTTTGAAATTGGTGAAACATTACACAAAGTTCAACAAAAAGATTCAAAATTTTATGTTAAACAGGCTAAACCACAAACACAGAAATGGGTTGCTAAAATTGTTAAAATCAAATCATCCGAGGTTGAACTCAAACCTGATGTTCCAAACAAAATTGAGCTTAAAAAGATTGAAAAGAACAAAGTGGGTCCAAAGTTTGACATTCCAAACCCACCCAAGACCAAACAGGCTTAGGTCTCTTTGTTTAAATAAGTTTTGTTGATCATGTGTGCAGGGGTCCAACATTCGATATTGTCAAAATTGATCATGGATAGTGGAGCTCTCGGCACATGACAGGAATGCTTGCGCTGCTTAATGATGTTAGAGCTATTCGAGGAGGATATGTAGGATTTGTTGGAACGCAGGGAGGTAGAATTGTTGGAGAAAGGATTCTCTCGAACGGAGTTGTATCTTTGATAAAGTGAACTATCGCTGAACTTGAAAACAATCCGCTTAGTATCTCGCAAATTTGTAACAAGAAGTTCACAATACATTTCAATGATAAAGAATGTCTAATTCTAAAACCCGGTTTCAAGATTCCAGAAGAATGGATTTTGATGCGAGCTCTGCGAGAAAATGATTTATATATCCTTGACATGAGCATCGCTTCTACCACGTCAAAGAAAGTCCAATGCTTTGTTTCCAAAGCTATCGAAAAAGAGTCAATTTGATGGCACAGAAAAATGGGGCACATTCATCTTCGAAAGATGAATTTTCTTGTGCATAACGACTTAGTGGAGGGTGTCAATTTGGAAAGTTTTCATTTATCAGATGATTGTCTTAGCTGCAAAAAGGGGAAGCAGCATAAGAAATCACACCCGAGAAAGCTGTTGAATTCGATAAAGCTACCACTAGAAAGACTACACATGGATCTCTTTGGACCAGTCAATGTTAAAAGCATTTCTGGAGATCTATGCTGTCTTGTCATTACAGATGATTATTCTCGATTTTCATGGGTGTTCTTTCTGGAAAGCAAGGATGAAACGTTTGAAACTCTTATGATCCATTTCAGAAAACTCGAGAATTTATATCATTTGCCCATTAAGAGAATTCGCAGTGATAATGGAACGGAGTTCAAGAACAAGAAGATGCAAGAGTTCTGCAATGAAATGGGGATTCTTCATGAATTCAGTACCCCCTATACTCCACAACAAAACGGAGTAGCTGAACGAAAGAATCGCACGTTGATAGAAACTGCTAGAACAATGTTATCTTATTCGAAATTACCGATCAGTTTTTGGAGTGAAGCAGTAGCATCAGCATGATATACCCTTAATCATGTGTTGACAGTTAAGCCTCACAAAAAGACATGTTTCGAGTTACTGAATCAACGAAAGCCTAACTTAGCATTTTTGGAACCTTTTGGATCATCGTGTACCGTCTTGGACCCGGCTGGTAAATTTGGAGCCAAATCTTTTGAGGGTTTCTTTGTTGGCTTTGCTACTCCTCAAAAACGTGTTTTATTGCCGAGTCTGAACCAGGTAGTTCTAGCGCAGCACATAGATTGTCAAAGATATACAACGTTTACGCAGAAGCCTGGGGATCCGTGGCTATTTAACTATGATGGATTGTGGGATTCATTTGATCTTCCAGATGTGCCAACTAAAGAAGAACTTGTTATGTTATTTCAACAACATCAGTTATCTAATCAAGAACAAGTTCATCGACTGTTGGTGATTTCTACTTCTTTACCAGTTAACACGTCTAATGTTGATCAAAGCTCTTCTGTTCTAAATCCGGTTCCTGCTACAAATAGTCATTGCTGCTAAATCTTCTGCCCAGCCAAATGAAGATGATGACTCTGATCGAGAACCAACTTTCGACGATGGAGGATCCAGTTCTGATGAGGGATCTAAACAGATTGAAGGCTTTCTGAACCAACAGGCTTATCAGTCTAATGCTAGGAATAAAGCTTCTTCATCTGTACTTGTTGTCGATGAAATTCTCACAAATTTGCAATCACAAGTAGATGTTCCAACTGAAGTGATGCCTAGGACGCTTTCATATCATCTGTCAGAGAACATTATAGGCAGCTTACAATCGGGAGTGCAAACTCGCAATCAGATTAATAAAGATCTAAGCTGTTTCTATACTAGTATTGCTCCACTTCGAGTCCGATTTTCTCACAGTTGTTTTGTTTCTCAGGTTGAACCGGGAAACTAGAAAGACGCTTTGAAAGAAGAAAGTTGGGTGGACACGATGCAAGAAGAGTTATTGCAATTCCAGAAACTTGGAGTTTGGATGCTTATTGACCTGCCAGATCATCACAAAAAGATTAATACAAGATGAGTCTTCAAGTGTAAAAGAGATGATAGAGGAGTTGTTGTGTGCAACAAAGCTCGACTTGTGGTTCAAGGTTTTCATCAGCCAGAAGGGATAGATTATATTGAAGTCTATGCCCCAGTAGCACGTCTTGAAGCAATTCGCATATTCTTGGCCTTTGCCTCGTGGAAAGGGTTCAAGGTGTACCAATTGGATGTTAAATCTGCTTTCCTTTATGGTAAAGTGAAAGAGGAGGTGTACGTCAGCCAACCACCAGGGTTCGTTGATCCAATACACAAAGATAAAGTCTACCTCTTGAATAAAGCCTTATATGGTCTTCATCAAGCCCCGGGAGCTTGGTATGAAACATTATCGAGTCATCTTCTGGACAACGGCTTTATCAGGGGAACAGTAGACTCAACCCTCTTCACAAAGGAAGTCGATGGACATCTAATTATCGTACAGATATATGTGGATGATATTATCTTTGGATCAACAAATGACAAGCTGTGTAAAGACTTTCAAGAAGTCATGAAGCGCAAATTCGAAATGAGCGCAACGGGGGAGATGAAGTTCTTTCTAGGACTTCAGGTTGATCAGTTGCCTGATGGTATCTTCATTCATCAGATGAAATATGTTCATGACATATTGGAGAAATTCAATATGACAGGAGCTAAACCAGCATCGACTCCATTAGCTCCAAATTAACGGATTTGTCATTTCATACGGCGAGATATGTTAGTTTGTTGACTTGCGTCTCTAACTTGAACATCTTTAATAGATCAGAAGCAGTTAAACAATAATTTCTATCTTGTTTGTCAAATATACCTCTCTAGCAATGAATTCCGCCTCTGCTAGTTGAGCGTGATCAGGTCGATTGCTTATTTCGGGAGCTCGATCACCGTTCACAAGTGGTATCAGAGCTAAATGCATAATGCATAAATCACGACATTTGTCCAAATCTTACCGGCGAAAAAGTTGATAAAACTTTATATCGCTCCACGATTGGATCCTTGATGTATCGCACTGCTTCTCGACCAGATATCATGTATACAACGTGCCTATGCTCCAACTATTGTCTAATCCAAAAGAGTAAAATCTGCTTATCGTTAAACGCATATGAGATATCTGAAGGGTTTTCCAAGCACCAGCTTGTGGTACCCTAGACATGATGATATTAATCTTGCAGGTTACTCGGATTCTGATTTCGGATGCTGCACTGAATACAAAGTCTACAACGCCGGCTGCCAGTTCTTCAGAAACCGTTTGGTAACGTGGCAATGCAAGAAACAAACCACAGTCGCTCTCTCTACCTGTGAGGCTGAATACGTTTCGGCTTCCAGTTGTTGTGCTCAGATTCTCTGGATACAGCAACAGATGAGAGATTTCGGTTTGCGATTTCTTGATACGCCTATATATGTAGATAAACAGGCAGCAATGGATATCACCAAAAACACATGTCAACACTCACGTACTAAACATATCGAAATTCGACACCACTTTATTCGTGATTGCTACGAGAAAAAGTTGGTACGAATTGAGAAAATCCACACTGATGACCAAAAAGCAGATTTTTATACCAAAGCTTTTGATAAAACAAAGTTTAAAAATTTGTTAAAGCTAAATGGTTTAAAAATATGATCTCAGGGGATGTTTTTGAGGTTGAGTTTGAGGATAATGACGACTTGATGTGAATTTTTGGTTAAACGTTTTCTGTATATACTTTCTTATAATTTCTTAAAAAATCCAAAAATATGTTTTTAATTTTAGGGGGAGAATATTTTAGGAAAATACAAAAAACATTTAAAAAACCAAAAAGAGTTATGTGTAAAAAGAGTGATCATAGTAAATCAAAAATGATAGTCACAGTATGCTAAAGAGTTGTATTGTTTTAAAGTGTTTAAGCAAGTCTTACTATGGATATGCCACTAGACTTCACTCGTTCAGTAGATTGTTATTGAGATATAAACCTTAAAACACAAAATTGATTAACTTGTGGGTTAACATCTCTCGGATATATGGACTTAGTACTCCGAAATTTCGTTTGAGAGAATGCCAGATTCTGCGATACTAGGTCTTTATATTTGATTGATATCTGGGGTATTATTTGAGTTCTTTTGATTTTGCGGAAGCAATGGCCTAGAACTTATATAATACTTTCGCATTATTTTCCCGAAAGCTGCATAAAATGATTATGTCTTAAGCAATTATGACATTTTCAGTACAAAAGATTCCTTAATGGAACACCACCTAAAGACGAGCTTTCATCTCTTTGTCTGTACGGTAGTACTAACCTGAGCTCTCAAGGTCTCGCATTCACCCTATATATAGATATCAATTTGATATATTCACCTGTTATATGACATTCTGGGAATATCGATACGAAAGTATATTCTGAGATGGGAAACACAGTTATTTCATGTTTCTAATAATACCTTAACATATCTTGAAACAGTTGAGAAACGAGAAGAGGTTTAAATGGATAAATATATTGGCAATCTAGGTAAATTTGTTTGAAAGCTTAAAAGGTGTGTCTAGACTAACGGTACTGATGACCTATATGAATGCTTGAAATGATCCTCTGAAAACACAAAATTCACAAAAAAATGTTATTCTTTGAAAAATTTCTTAAAAACCCAAAAAGATTTTTAGTTTTCTTAGCTTGATAGTTTTATTTTTGTTTTTGTTTACCGATGATAAAAACACTGATGGTTGGATTCATAGCATCATCTTGCTGAGGAAAGCTTGGAATCATGGGTTGGGAGCTAATTTTAGCAACAAAGTATTCTCAAATGTCAAGAAAGTTCATTAATTTGAAACTTTACATGTTAAAATAAATCTGTTTGGTCAAACATGGTCAACCAAGGTCATTAACTTGGACTTGGAAGGCAAATTGGATAACCAGGGTCATTAACTTGGACTCTGTTAGACAAGTGGATTTTTGAAACAGATAAAATTTTTGATAAATTAATGAAAAATACAAAAAAAAAATGGAATTGAAAAAGTTTATAGTGTTAAGATTTGATTCGTACAAAATCAAGTTTCATGCGGTTAAGTCGTTTTTGTACGAAATAAAGGAATACATTTGGTATGATTCACAAGTTTTCGTACGAAACAGAGTTTTATAAATATCCATTATCTCGTAAAAAATGAGATTTCTGTTCTTTGAGCACTGTTGAGCGACTCAGAGAGATTTTGTGCGATTCATCTCTGAAACTTCATTTCTTGGTTTTTGTGCTTGCTATTCACATTGTTGAGGTTGTTTTGCACACCTCTTACAATGGGCAAGGTAATTTCGTCATGATCTCACTGTTATAATGTCAAAATTTCATACCATTCGGACTAAAACTTAGATCTAGGGATTTTGGACCGGTAAAACTAAAAATTGACCACAAAATCATTAATATCGGCTCTAATAACCTGAAAATCAACTATTAATTTGCTAAAAACAACAAGTTTTAGGTTCGGATTACACTTGGACAAATTTTGGGACGACGACGATTTGGTACGAGTGAACAGTTACGCATGAAATAATATTTCAAAGCAAAATGATTAAGTATAGAATTTTTGTGCGAAACAAGTGAACCGTATGAATAACACGAAATTCAACTTTCAAATGGTTTGATCACATGAAGGTTTTGTACAAAACAGAATTTTTGTACGAAACAGAGAATAATGTTAAAATGTTCAAAACTTGTCTGGATATTTGGTACGAAACATAGGATTTTGTACGAACCAAGAGATAGAAACTTTGAAAGTTTAACATTTTTGTTTAAATGTGTATTTGGTACGAAATAAAGAGTTTTTGTACGAATCAGTGAAGAATTTATTGGAAGTTTGAAAATTTTCTAACGGTTGAATGTTATTTTCTTGAACAGGCAAAGAGATCCGGATTTTCTCCAGTACATAACATATGCGATATCACAGATGCTAAAATCCCAGAGATAGCTGCGTACCGAAGTATCTTGGATTTCTTACCAGATTTAGAGTGACAAAAGTGATTACAGAAAGACATACGGCATATTTGTCACATGTGGAATATTTCTGGAATGTTGCGGAGTATAGTCTTGACGATAATGCATTATATCAGTAGTGAAGATTAACGATGTGGATATTCAAGTAAAGATTACTGAAGATTTGATTCAGAAAGTGTTAGAGTTTAAAGATAACAAGGATGATCCAACGGGCTTTACTAAATATATGGTGAAAGGATGTTTCTAAAGGATGGGATATACGGGTTTTATGAATGGTGCTCCTTTCAAGAATGGAAATCTAAGCGCGCCGTTTTGATATCTGGCACATGTCATTCTTCAATGTGGGTCACATGAAGGGTAGTTTTGATGACTTAGTAGATTATCAGATGTGCATGATTACCGCGCTTGTGCTGAATCTTCCTTATAACTTTTGGAAAGTTATATTTACTCAGATGGTCCAAAACATTCAGAAGGAGAGATTTTTTGCAGTACCCGAGGTTTATACAGATGATATTAGACTATTTACATACTGACTTGAAGAAATCTTCTGATGATGTGCTTAAACATGAGCATATGGATGTTCAGTCTCTGCGAAGGATGAACGTACATTGAAGTCTGCTCCCGTCACTAAACTGATGTTTGGTGCTATTCTGAATAAAGATTACATCTCACCCGCACCTTGAAAATGGAGGAAAGACGATAGTGGTGACGATGAGGAGGAAGTAAAATCATTATCTTTGTTTGTGGCAAAGCGAAGTCTGTGGTTTGTGAAAGACGGAGAAAAGGGAGGAAAGGCTACATACAAAGGGAGAAAGAGAAAAGTTGCATCTACTGCTGAAAGTTTAGGGTTGAGGGATGAACCTGAGATTGAAGAAACAGTTAAAAAGATGGCAGAAGATATAGAACGTCAGGCTTTCAAAGCTGACAAGGCAGCAATTGAAGAAGTACTATCTTCTAGTACTGATTCCGAGGATAGACGTGCAGGAGAAAAGAAAAGAGTGGAAAAATTGGCGAAGAAAAGTCAAGATGAGCTGAAGCGTAAAGCCGAAGAACGAAAAAGAAAGGCAACAAGTGGAGACGATACTAGTTACGTTCCGTCTGAATCTGAGCTTGAATCTGGTTTTAGAACTCCGGTCAAGAAAAGACAAAGAAGGATGAAAAGATCTGCAGCTCACATATCTTCGATTGTTAATCCAACAAAAGTTGGTGCTGAGCAAACTACTGAAGCAAATGTGGAGGAACAAACACAGAGTATTCCATCTCCACTACATTATATGCATCCCGAGCCAGATCAGCCACATGTTGAACCAGAAATATCTTCGCATCAACCACCAGTTCCTGAACAAGAACATGAACAACAACAATCAACACCGCAACAATCTGTGCCAGAACCTGTTCAACAGCCTATGCCTGATCCAGAACCTGTCCAGCAACCAGCACCACAAAAGCCGGCTCAACAACAGTCTCAACCATCTCATGCTCAACAGTCTCGTCCTACATCACAGCCGTTTAATACAAAAACATTTTTTGACGAGATTAATTTAGACGATTTACCAAGAGGAGATGAGTTTCAGTTTAATGATCCTAGAATTGATGATTTGTAGAAACAAGTGACGATGAACATTGTACGCATCGCTGAATTACAAGAACAGATAAACTTGTTAACGGTAGAGAAGTTTGAGATGCTTGAAAGAATTGGAGGTTTAATTGTTGATAAACAGCAATTCGAAGCGATGATGACAAGTATTATTTCTGAAAATGAAAGATTACATTTGAGGATGACTGAGTACGAAGAAGAAAGGTTGAGAAATAATCGAAGGATGGATGTTTTTGAGAAGATTCTTGAGAAGAAATTTGGTTTGAGTATATCTGCAGCGATTGAGGAAATTGAACGTGAAGAAGCAAGAGAAAGAGTTGCAGACCGAGAATGGTTGGCAAAACAAGAATTTGATGCGTTAGGAAAAGGTAAGGGTAAGATTGTGGAGGATTTCGTGACTGAAGAAGCTGTGCCAGAAGCTGAATCTGGGCCAGTACAGTGTTGGGATATCGTAGTGTATGTGGAATCGAAGATTTTATTCTGATAGGATAGCTTGTTGATGTTGATATAGCTTTTCTGGATATTTTCCAACGACATCGAGAGTGGTTGATGAAAAAGACGGGAAAGGATAGTAAAGAAACGGTTGAAGAAAAAGAAAAGGAGGAAGAGATAGAGGATACTGAAGACGTTGATGTTGATGATAAAGATTCTAGTGATTCGGATGATGGTAATGATGATGATAATGTGGGTGGATCGGGTGTCCGTGTAATAGATTCAAATATTAATGAATTAGTTGATCTTTCCAAGTATTTTGATGATTATGAGAACCAAATTGTTGAAGAGGAAGGGATAAACAAAGTTGATGAATCGATAGATGCTCAGCAGGAAGGAATTTTCACAGAGAATGTTACATCTTCTGTTCCTGTCGTGCAAAAGCCATTTGTTCTATATCTTGAGCATGATGTTGAAGAGGGAGAATTTGTGCATAGTTACTCGAAAGAAGAGATAGCTGAAATGCTCGGAATTAGTGGAGAAAAGTTCGATTTTGACTTTGAAGACGAACTGAATGAGATAGATGCTTTCGAACCAAATGCTTATGTTTTTGAAGAAATAAAAGACGCAAACGTATATGATAACATTGTCGTTAAAGTGACTCTGATGAAGATGCAAATGATGCCGTTCAGGGTACAGAGGATTTACCAACGTTTATCGACTTATTTACAGCAGAAAGCTCTGAGATGTTACAAAAGAAAGTATCGAAAGCTGTTAAAGAGGGAACGATTCCTAAAAAGATTTCTACAACTGAGATTAACGAACAAAAGAAGAAATGGTTTAGGGAGAGTCCAGTTGAGCGAAAGTTTAAGAGACCCCTGGCATTTTTCACTAGAGATGCTGATATTTCCTTAGGGAATATTTTGAGTTGGGGTTGGATTGAAGAGCTGAATGTTTATGCTATTAAGAGAGAATTTGGGATTCAATACTTCCGATATTTAAGTGACATCAAAACTCTGCCGTATTGGGACATTAAGGAACTTGTGCAAACAAAGATGATAAACCTAAAGATGAAGTTCCATGATCAAAAGTTGTGGAGATTGATCAAATTTGAAGTGAAGCATGGTTTTGTTCATTGGAAACCGCATTATCCGCGTCGAATTATTAAAGAAGATCCAGTGACAAAAGAGAAAGATATTACGTTGATTGTGAAACAGGTGTTGAAAAACATGCCGATGATCAAAATGGAGCAAGAGTTTTATACGATCTTCAAGTGGTGGCATTACGATTCTAATACAGGTGAGGCTGTTAGTTGTGTACACCCAGATGAAGATTTGTGGAAGATAACTGAGGAATTAACCGAAGTCGTCATAGCACACATAAGAATATTTGGGTTGTGGCGAGGCATTCGAGTACTAGACCCCATGTGGCTAGTAAATTGTTCGAGGAAAGACATAGAATGTTTATTTTATAGCAAGATCAGGTTTGAAGAAAAGGACCAGGAGCAAGCACTTCAATTTCAAAAGGTCGTAAATGTGTAATCATATTCATTCGAGATCAAATTGGAAAACAAATTGGAGAAAGATTGAGAAGAAGGAATCGAAGAAAACTGAAGAAAAGGAAGCTCGGATCGCTGAACGTTCAAGAGTAGCATCGTTAAGGAGTTTTCAGTTTTTGAAGCGACGTCCTCTGACCAATCAGACGCATATTGCTTCTGAGGAACGTCGAAAGCCATTAAAGAGATTTTTTGGGCGTTAAAGTCAAATCAAATTGAAGTTTTGAAGATTATCGAGACTACGACAACATCCAAGGGGGAGTTTGTTGGTGCATAATGTCTATTGCGTACGTCTAGGAGACATCTGTAATGTTTATAAAGTTTACAGGTAAATGTTTATTTGAGAAAATGTAAATTTTATATGTTTATACGCAGTGATTCGAACGAAACATACTGATTTCGTACAAGTGAGTCACTCATACGAAATACCATTTCGTACGAATCATAGTTGTGTTTTTGTTAGTGCAAGCACTTCAGTACGAGTCATGTCGACCTATAAATAGGGAAGTGTTGTGTTAGAGCTTGGCACGGATTTGTCATTCATACTGCGAAGCTCTGTTAGTTTGTTGACTTGCGTCTGTAACTTGAACGTCTTTAAGAAATCAGAAGAAGTTAAAAAGTAATCTCTATCTTGTTTGTCATATCTACCTCTCTAGAAATGAATTTCGCCTCTGCTAGTTGAGCGTGATCAGGTCGATTGCTCATTTCGGGAGCTCGACCCCCGTTCACAGTTGTCAGTTCTTAGGAGGGAGGCTCGCGTCATGGCAATGCAAGAAGCAGTCTTGCGTGTCTACCTCGATGTGTGAAGCTGAATATATTGTTGCGGGTAGCTGTTGCTCTCAGGTTCTTTGGATCCAACAGCAGATGCGCGATTACGGTTTGAATTTCACTTGTACTCTTATTTTGATAGACAATAATGCCACTATTTCAATCACCAACAATCCCATAAAACATAGTCGCACAGAACACATTAACATTCGTCATCATTTTATACGAGATTGTATTGAAAAGAAATTAATTGAACTGCATCGAGTTGACACACTTGAAAACCTTGCAGATCTTTACACAAAAGCTTTTGACAGGGCTCGTTATGAACATTTAGTCGAACTCAACGTGATGAGGAATCCTGAATAACCATTTTTTCCATAAAAATATTTTTTAAATAATTTGCTGCTTTTTAAAAATCAAAAACATTAAAAAAATAGAAGATCAAAAATGAGTTTTCACTATGTGGTAAAGAAGAAATGATAGTACATCAGCAAGTTAGACTATCACACTAATATTTAAAATTAAAGTGCTTAAGTGTGATAGCAGCTTCATCGTATGACATACCAGTAGGCAAAAAGCATGAAATAATCAACTTACCTTTGTGATACAAATATAACAAACTGTGTATAAGTGGGTAACATATCAGTGGCGTATGGTTTTATAACCTTAAATCTTGCATTGATAGATTGCCAAACTCTGAGGTTTTAGATATTTATATCGTTATTTGATCCGGGGTATCAAGGTTGCCTTCTGCTGCATCCAGATATATGTTGACCTAGGCACAACCAGGATATCTTAAAAGAGCTAAAATGCCAAATTCCAAAAATTGAAGAAGCTCTCCTAGAGAGTCATTCAAATATGCAAATTGCATTATTCGTACCAAAATTTGGTATCTGCCCTAACCCTCGTTGGATATTGGTCTCTTTACTGTACACAAGTACTGACCTGATCACCAATTATCTAACATTGTAAATAAAAAAGGATGAATTTCGATATCCTCACCTACTACGAGGAATTTTTGTGTATACCTTGATCGTGGGGGTATGTCCTGAAGTGGGACACACTAGTACATCAGTATCAATTATCTAAACATATCACTAGGTAATGGTACTTGAAATGTTCATGTATTTTGTTTAAGTGGATAAACAATACTGGTAATCGTCTTGAACTGTTTTTCATGAATATTGCATATAGAACTATCAAAGTGTGAAAACAGTTTGATGTTGTTGATATGATCTTCTTGACGGTGATTCTCACAAAACATAGTGTTTACTATTTTGTTATTTATTTGCTTTCAGAAAATATAAAAATCCAAAAAGATTTCATTTTCTTGTATATTCTTAATGTACGGAATATGGTTGTTCATGGAGGAATTCTTACCGATAGGGGGAGATGGTGTTAGAAGATGAGTTCAAAATTTTAAGAGTTTGCAGGTTCAATGTGTTTAAAATTTTAATATGTGGTTTGAGTTGAGAAGTGCTTAATCTGTGATACAGTTTTACTATCTCTTGAATAATAATAAGTTGTTTAACTTGTGTTGAAAAATTCTTATGGTTTCTCGAGATGTTTGTTTTATCGTATACAGATTGTAGCAGTGTGTTGATGAGAAGTTTGGTGAAGAGGAGTTTGCTTGGATGCATGGTAGAACCTCCTTTCTACATTGCAGACAAAGTTGAAGAGTTTTGAAGATTTCTATGCAAGTACTTAACTGGAGTTTATTCCAACGCTTACGATTTAGAAGATTTGGTGATTAGATACATCAGCTTAGGGGGAGTCACTATGTTACTGATAGAAGCTATTAAAGCTGAAGCTATCCAAAGACCAATGTTTTTTCAAAGACGCTGAAGATTGCAAGAGGACTGAAGACAGAGTTGTTTAGTGAAGCTATTGTCAAGGGGAGTTTGTTGGTGCATATTTATGACAAAAGCTTAGATTTGCTCTTTGGATATCTTGAAATTAGTAAAATGATAAACGGTTAGTGAGTATAGTTTTATAATAGTTAATTAGAAGTAATTGGGCTAAACTAGACACCATATAGCATATGGTAGCCGAATTGGGCCTAGACCCAATAGCAGTCCATATGGTGAAACCCTAGCCCAGTTGCATAACCTGTCTCTATATAAAGGGAGGTTGTCATTAGGGTTAAGGTTGTTCAAATTAGTTGATTAGGGAATTGGCTAATTATTTCATAGAGAGTTGAAAGAGAGAGTCTTGAATTGATTGTAAACCATTGTTTTAGATAATCAATAGAAGACAGATTGAAATTGTGTGTTCGTGTTCTGGTTCTTGTTCTTGTTCGGCTTACTATGAAATCTGATCTAGGGGATTCCGCACTCTAGATTAGATAGACGATTCTGTGACGATCCATACGCCTAACTCCATCCTCATTCCAATACTCACACACCTACATTTTCCATTTGTAGGATAACTCGGTGTTCGTCCCCCTAATCAACCTAAATGCTTTCACGGAATTAACTTTGCAAAACCGTGAATACACTCGACACCCTTTTTACGCTTTACACTTTTTGGGTGTAATATGTTAATCTATCATAAACACACTAAATCACACTTTTATTCTATGAAATCACACAAACAATCCATCATACATTCTATAGATATGTGATACTTCAATGGTTTACTTGGAACATTCTTATGTGATACTAATTGTCATTAACTTCGATCAAGCCTCCCTTAACATGTATAGCGCTATACGAGTAACGCACCGCCCGTATTCTTGAGGTCAATGTTAAGTTATTAATCTATTATGCGGTACACTTGAGGATTGACTTGTAGTTCACATGCCTTGTTTACATTATTCTCCTATACTAGCTTATTATGTGGATTTGTTTAAACGTTTTTACTACTTATGCTATGATTCAAACTTGTGTACTCGCCAATACTTTGTTATTGAACACACTTTTTAACCTGTTGCAGGTTGATGAGATTGATATGATGAAACTTAATAGTATCGGCATAGAAACACGCTTAGAATGCTAAGTTATTTATTATGTTTTGTTGAACTTGCCTCGTTTGTTGTTATTTGTATTCGAAATATGTAGTACTTGACAATTTGATGAATGTAATGAAATGGGTTGTTTAATTAAATATTGTCACAATTAGTGTTATGATAGTAACCCTCTCGTTCGTCTCACTATGATGTTTCCGCCATCGGCTGGGGTGTGATAGTAACCCTCTTGAGGGGGTACCCTCGTGAGGAGGTAAGTTACCTTTGTTCGGAGGTAACTACCTCTGCACGGATTAACACCTCTTCAAGGAAGTACATCCGCACCAAGCCTCAAGTATATACAGTGTGTTGTGTGTTCATTAGTTGATAAGTTTTGGATATCCAAGAGGGGAAATGCTAGAGAATTTTCCAATTTCTCTAGCTTTTAAAGACGTATACTCTTTCGGTATGAATGGAATCATTCGACTTTTATTCCGTTCTTAATAACATGCTACGCAATTAGTTCTTTTCCACCCAAACTTCTGGCTATACTCGCCAGTTCCTGGACTTTCAATTTCTATCAGAGCTACAGTACGAATTCAATCGATCTAATAGTTGATTGAATCAACTACACTCATGAATTATGGACTTTTAGGGGTTTTAGACAAAATCATTAAATAAACGGAAAATCCATGAACAAAAATAAAAAACTGAAACTGTAGGATTGTTTAGAAATGAATTTCGACCTAGTCTGTGAAAGAATCATCTTGAAATTCGAAGAAATAAAGATTTTGGATCGAAAAATTGAATCAGATTTGTTCGAACGGAAGAATTACCTCTGCACGAAGGTGCTCCATCGCATGAAGGTAGTTACCCTGGTACGTAGGTACCCAATTCGGGTTGTTCGGAAAAAAATGGTGATTGATTTTTTTTCAAGATTTTAACGACAAATTTAGGATGTTTAGCGACACTGTCGGGAGATTCATAGAATATATATGATGATAGATCATAGAGGCTTGAAGATAATGGGATGGTCATGGATACCTATGTAGAATGATTATCATTTTCCGCATAGTAGAGTTTTTCAGAGAATAAAGAGGACTGAATTTGCTGGATTTGAGGGGGATATTCAGTTGTAACTTTAATAGAGGTCAGAATTTGCAAAAATGAAGGGGAATACAAATTTCATAGAATATATTGAAATTCTAGCATTTTTGAAATTCGTGACATGAAATAGTATTCGGTTGGTTCCGACTTCATATTGTCCGGGGATGCATAAGATCTTGATTCGTTTGTTTGTGATCACTGGAAGTTTGGATTCTTTAGCTCAAGATCAGATTGATGTTTTATGGTTTAAGTCTCTATCTCTGCACGGACTAACACCTCCGGGGAAGTACATCCGCACCAAGCCTCAAGTATATATGGTGTGTTGTGTGTTCGTTAGTTTATAAGTTTTGGAGATCCCATAGGTGAAATGCTGGAAAATTTTCTAATTTCTCTGGCTTGTAAAGATGTATACTCTTTTGGTATGAATGGAATCATTCGAATTATACTCCATTACTAATAACATTCAACCAAATTAGTTCTTTTCTACCCAAACTTTCGTCTAAACCCGCCGGTTCCCGAACCTTTGACTGTTGACTTGAACCTTTGACTTCTTTGACCATTAACTAGAACTGATAAAGCACGGTTAGCCGGTAGGAGCTCCGTCTAAAGTCAACCATGGAGGTAGGATGATATACATCCAATGAACCTCATTGTAAAATTCACCATAGCACAAAGTCACCAACATATTTGATGACCCGGTTGGTCATGAATAAAATGTAATACAACTAAACTACTAGATTATCCTAGTAGCCAAATAAGAACAACCTAGGTGTGTTATACCTAACATGGTAGAGGTTGGAGAAGAGGCAAGGTTAACTTAGTTTGGTTCTAGGTGTGAGGATCTGCTCATCTAATAAGCTCAGGTCCTAATCTGTTGCATAGTTCAATATGCGCGGATTCATATTAACAAGTGACAAGATCAAGAATTACTTTTTAAACTGTTTATCTCATTAATATTGATTAACGTTTACAATCCTGAATCAAATATGACAGGGCTTTGCCGTATCAGTCAACAAAAACAACTAAAGACTCAGACCTCAATACACCTATTTATAGACTTTTCACTTCGTGCGAGGTGAGTCTCTTCGCACGAGGTGAACTTCACTTTGTATGAAGTGAACCAGGTACCTTCGTATGAAGTGAACCAGGTACCTACGTATGAAGTGAAACTTCACTTCGTGCAAAGTGAACCATATACAAAATTCAAATCTAACAGTTCAGCCCTATTGCATATACATACATGACCCTAAGACGTAGGCGATAGTCATACTTCATCAACAAACTCCCCCTTGGATATTGCCGTAGTTTTGGTCAGTCTTCAAAATCTTCATATAACGTTAATCGCTATGTTCCAAAGAAATTCTTCCTGGTTTCCTTCTTTCTTCACTTGGAATCGGTGTTTGATCTGTCGCTGGAGCCCATTTAACAAACTGAGATCTTCTAATTGAAGCTTTCTTCGTAACATCATCAATTCTTTCTTCTTTTCGAATCTGCTTCATAAATTCAACTCTTTTCTATATTCTCCACTTAGATCTCCACATCTTTCAGGAATTAGTAGCGTGTGCGGAAAATACAATTATCACACCTTGGTATTGCATAGCCTGTACTTTTTCCTTGGCTTCATAACATATCTTCTTGTAAAATAAACACTCAATATCCTATTCTAAGCAATTTAGTACCACATCGAGTGTAGTATCCGAGTCGCCCTCTGTAAGCCTTCAGCTATAAGCACAATCTCTGCTTCCCCTATTTCAGTATCATACTACCACCACTTGAAGAATTCAAAGAAATCTTGTTCAATTTTCATGAAAGTCATATTCTTATCGTTCGTGGCCGCTTTATAATCAACATAACATCCTTTTCTTTTTTAACCGATCTATCTTAATTTTCTTCTTAGTTATATGCGGTTTCCAGCGATTCAAACCATGAGCAGCGTCATATTTTATCAACTTCGATAGCCTCTAATCGTGAAACTTCAGCAAATAATTGATTGTCTTTGGTTGCACCAACTCTTCAATGTCCCACCATGGCAACGTCTTAATATCACTCATGTACCTGAAATACTTAATACCAAACTCTCTCTTTACTGCAGAAACGTCTAGTTCAGGAATCCAACCCCAGCTTTTTATGTCTCCCAACGACTTATCTTGATCACGAGTGATGAAGGCTAGCGGGTTTCAAAACATGAGAGAGGGGATCGGCTCTCATCCATGAGCACCGGACCGACTTGACTCGACTAACAGAGGTGGAATTCTTTGCTAGAGAGTTTGACAAACGAACAATCAAGTATGCTACTTAAACATCGTTACTTCTTCTATTAACAAACGTGGAAAGTTACAGACGAGTAAACAAACGGATAGGGCTTCACCTCAGTCACACACCAACAGCTATGTACAAAACACCCAAGCTCCACTATATATAGGCCAACATGGCTCGCACAAGGAGTGGTGTTGCTGACTCGTATGAGTGGTGCTTCGTACGAGGTGACAAAGTGTCACACGTATGAGCCACACAAAGGCTCACTCGTACGAGCCATCTCACAAACTAAACTTTTGACAATTATAAGCCCTATTTACACGATCGACATATCCTAGACGTAGGCAATAGACATTGTGCACCAACAAAACTTTCTTTCTTTGGGTAGTTCCTTAAACCATGTCTTTTTAGCTTTAACAATCTCTTCTTTTGATAAACTTCTTGGTACATTTCCATCTTTAACTGTCTCTTCAACTCGTCTTTTCAGCAAATCATTAGTTTCCTCAGCAAACATTTCTTGGAAGATTGGGAAGTCATGTGTATCTTCTCTAGAATACTTAACAGTTACATCATCAGAATCATCCTCCACGACAACCTTATCATAGACATCAGCATCAACTACATCTTTGGGCTTAGAAGTACTTATAGTTTTCAACTTATCTTCAAAATCAAAATTATACAAACTCTCATCAACGCCTAACATCTCAACAATCTCCTCTTTGGTGTAATTTTAAACATATTCTCCCTCTTCAACACCATGTTCAAGATAGAAGATTTTGGATTATGGCAAGTGTTAGGATATGCGTTTGATATTGTTGTAAATGTTTAAGATGAAATCAATGGAAGTGGATAAACATGTATGAATAATGCACATCAGTAATAAACTATGAATTCACAACAATAGGAAGATTGCTTTCACAAACATGCTTTTATAAATTTATGAATTTACATATGCATGAATGATTACAAACTCCCCCTCAGCCTAAGATCACTCGGATTTGCTCGTATACAAAATGTCAAGGTGAAGTGATGAATAGAACAGTACACGCATTGTTCTATTTATAGTACAGAGCAAACAGCCTAGCATCTTATGCTGACGTCACATTGAAAGTGACACGTAACAAACTAAAAGATCTGCTAAGCTAAACACTGTTATAAACTATATAATACAATGTTTGATAATAAGCACTGATGAGACATCCTCTGTTGGGCTTCAACAGAGCTTTGCCTTGGTAGACCTTAGCTTTAGAAAAGCTTTGCCTTAGTAGACCTTAGCTTTAGAAGAGCTTTGGCTTGGTAGAATTTAGCTTTAGTCTTTAGCAGAGCTTTGACTTGGAAGGCCTTTGAGTCTTTATCAGAGCTTTGCTGGGGCAGACCTTTGATCATTGTCGTCAACAAAGCTTGGCTTGAGTAGATGTTCATTTATTATAAGGATCAGAGGTCGTAGAATATTTTGGCTTTCTATCATCTGTTCTTTTTGTAAGGTTCAAGTTCCAATAATCTTCCCCTAGAATAGATGATGTCAAAACTTATCTTTATTCCTCATCAATGATTCCCTTATTTGTCCTTTGAATTGCAGTTCAAAGTCTAGGGAAATCATGTCATTTACATCCCTTTCAAGCTCAAGATTCATCAGATCTTGGAGGTCAGCTGCATCCAGACTATATGCACCTTCCATTCTTATCTTTTGAGCTCTATCATCTGACTTTAGCAAAGTCAATTAATGGGTGTCTATGGATGACTTCCATTTCAGAATTTTTGAGTCAGATGGTTTTCTTAGGAATAGATTTATTTGAGATGAGTTTGTTAGAATGGGTCTACTGACAAGTGTTGAAAGTGTTTCCATAAGCTTATCACTTGCAGCATCAGTGTGGTAAAGGAGTTAACATTTGATAGCCTCTTTTCTCTATTCTTCAAACCTCTTCTCATCTTCTTCAACCATTGTCTTTTGCCTTTTTACATGAGTTAAAGCAACTATGGATAAGGTAGTGGTTAAAGCAAGATTTTTGGAGCTTTGGGTCTGATGAGGGGCAGTGGTTGTTGGTGAGTAGTTTGTCTTTCTTGGAACAAAGGGATCGTTCTTTCTAAGCTCTTCCAATCTTCTATAGGTATCAATAACTTTTGACTCAGACCACCTTGAAATTTGCCTTGTTGTTCCATATTGAGCAGCAACAAGCTCAGCCTCCATCCTTTTGATTTTCAAGGCATGGTCTTGATTTTCAAGTGTAGCCTATGTCTAAACAAGTGGAGTAGGCTTTATCAAAGGGTCCTTGAGCATGGCTTGTATTCTATTAATTTCTGCTTTAAGCATATTTGCATACCAGTCTTTGGATTAAGCTCTTGTTGCTTTGTAAGACTTGTGCGTCATGATATGATCAAGGTAGTCTTGTTACAAATCAGGATCATCATTTGTAGGCTTTTCAGACATGGACTTACTCAAATCCTTAGCAAAATCTTCAATGTTTCTCACTTTGCTCAATTGAAATTGCATGGATCTTTGTAGAGCCCTGTCATCCTTATCCTTTGATAGCTCCTTTGCAATAGTTTCAGCTTGTCTAGCCTTTAGTATTAGATACTCATCAAGGTTTCTAGGATTTCGATACCCAAGAAGAGATGGAAAGTTTCTTTGTTTAGGATCCTCTATTTTGTAGAAAGACTCTATCTCACCTTTCATAGCAAAAATTTCCAAAGGGTATAACGCACCCATTGAAGAAATGATGATGACAGATGCATGGGTGGAAGTGAAGTGTTTGTAAGTGGAGATGATGAGGGAGTGGAAGTAGGTTGTGATGACAAAGAGATTGGTGATGGAATCTCTTCATCACCTTCATAACAAAAGTTTTTCTTTTGTGTTGGAATTTGATCTTTAGTGATGGTGGATGTGTAGGAATTCTTAGTGGAGTGCTTAATGGTTGGGTAAAGTGGGAAATATGATAGGAACAATGGTTTCATGAACATCTGTTGTGACATCCCGGTTTTTCGGATAACTTAAACGCACTACTTCACGGTTATTAATTCGGAGACTTGTATTTGCACGCTCGAAATAGTTACGATAATTTAGTGAACTTGTCAAATGAAGTATGTGCTATGTGTATTAAACGTTTATGAGTTGGTGAATATGTGATGTTCGATTACGTGATTGTTTTAGTTATAAAATATTTATGGTAAATATGTACACGAACCGAACCGAACCGCGACACGAACCCACCTCGATTCCTTGTGACTCTAGGAGTGAACCAAGTTTTAAACCCAAACCTTAAACCCAAACCCCTCGGCCGCGAATGAACCCAAACCTTAAACCCAAGTCCCTTGTGGCCGCGATCAACCCAAACCTTGAACCCATCTCTTTGCGCTATATATACACACACATGCATGATCCTTCTTCACAAATCAAAAACAAAACACAAACCCTAATATCTAAACAGCCGTCGGCAACCCTTCACTAGTTCCATCGATCGCGTGTAGCCTCCTACATCATCTCTTGGTCGCGCGGCAGCCCCTCGCCATCTTCATCCTCGGTCGCAATTATCTTTGATCATCGGTTCCTCATCTCACTCACGGTTCATTTACCTTGTCATTAAAGGTCAGGATTTATCATTGTTACAAGATCATATTCGGATATATGTGTTTGAATGTAGTGATTGTGTTGTTTTCGGATTGATTATGCTAGTTTGAAAGTTTGATGTTTTCGGAAATCATGTAACATAGGCTGCGTTTTGATCGATAAAAACTAGAGATTATGATTAGGGTTTGCATGGATATGATATATATAATGATATATGATTGGAAAAATCTGTTCTTGATCGCATATTTTCAATATATAAACGGTTTAAGCGAGTTAGTTTGTGATAAAGTGCTGAATCAGGCTGCTGAATGATGGTTACAGCCGACTTCAACTGGCTGTAACTCGGTCATTAGTTGTCGAAAAACGGATTTTCTGAAGTCTAAAACGTAGAGTTTTAAATAACGATTCTAATGGCACTGGATTCATATTTTTCTGAAGTCGTTTGATATTTTTAAGTGGCCAATTAAGTTCAGTAACTTAAGCTGTGAAAATCCTGAAATTTTGTTAGTTGTTTATCGAGTTGGATTTAATAATCTGTAGGGTGTCGAATCATGAAATTTATACAGCAACTAGGTATGGAAATTTCCGGGCAACTCCCACTGGAATTTTGTTAATTGGACAAACAGTGATTTTTAAATAAATTCTTCCGTGGACTGCAGTCAGAAAGTGACGAATCTGACTGCAGCCTAGTATATTAATATTTATGGATAATTGGTAAGGTATTAGGACTTGAAAAATTTATATAAATTTCTACAGTATAGTTGTCACCTTCTGTAAAATAATTGGAATTTTTGGAACGTTGGAACTATTATATAAAAATCCTAGAAAACAGCCGAATTATGAGTATGTAAGCTGAAACTTGATAACTTGTGAATGTGTGCACCAAAGTGTTGCATGGATTGGATTATGTTCATGATAAATTGTTTTGATTACTATATTCACATGAGGATACTTGCATGCATGTTTGAGTGTTAGGAATTTTGATTGTGTGTATCACTTTGTGCGTAAATTATGTGTAGAATTTGTATTGGTGTGTTCACACACTGACTTGAAATCAATTGGTTTATTAGGACGCAATTAGCGGTCCCATCATTTGCAACTTCTGTGTTACACTAACCGAGCAACTAAAGGTGAGTTCACGGCCCCTAATTTTATCCGGTTTTAAACAACAGGGGGAGAAACATGTATACACTCTTCAACTCAATCTCTTTACGTTATACGAAATCAACGTCACATAACTATTCGGTAACTAAGTTAATGTTAATGTAACGTTATGGTCACTAAGCAGCTATATCACATAAGTCCTCGACAATCTCTCGGATCGTTAGTATTGGGTTTAAATAGCGGGGAAATTATAAGTAGTACTACTGGGCCCGACAAGCCCCATCCGAGCTAGTCGCGCTAGCCGACCGGGTATGGTCAACGGGTGAATAATTTGGCCTAACTTCGCCATGGTCAGTGATAGGCCTGGCAACACGGAGGCACAACTGTCAGCTTCGATCGCGAACACTTACGTGATATAACTTTAGGCTAGCTGCCTATATATGTTAACATTGAACTTAATTACGAATCAACAATATTATTCCGGGTTAGGAATAATGGAACAAACAACAATATTATTCCGGGTTAGGAATAATGGAACCATCAGCAATATTATCCCAGGTTAGGGATAATGGAACCAACAACGTTATTATTCCGGGTTAGGAATAATGGAACTATCGGTATTATTCCAGGTAAGGAATAATGGAACTATCAGTATTATTCCGGGTTGGGAATAATGGAACTAAATCGTTATCCCGGGTTAGGGATAACGGGGGAAACAAACTCATAACCCGAACAAACGAATTTATGAAAACCTGTGAACTCACTCATCTTTAATGTTGAAACTTGTTTCTTTACATGTTTCTCAGGACGCTAGGAGCTCTAGGTGCACTCACTTGCATTGATCAAGACATCTTTTATCGAGTCTCATTTACAAACATTGTTTTGGGTTTTTCTTTGGTTTTGGCGTTTATGTTGGCGCCCGTTCCGTTACTTTATTTTATGCTTCCGCTCAACTTTAAAAACTAATGCTTCCGCTAAACAATGGTAACTAACTAGACAATATAAAATCTACGACGAATGGTTAAACAAATGATTTTTGGAAAACGTATTACCAAATCATATAGAGTCGTTCGACGTACTAGTGTTTCAGATTCTGGTTTGTTCACACGCCTCGCGGTAAAACTCCGCAAGTGGAAACTAAGGGTGTGACAGATTGGTATCAGAGCCACTAGCTATAGAGAACCAGGGTTGCATTAAAAGTAGACCTAAACTATAGCTGATTACACGACACTAGACGTAGTTTGGCACCGAACTGATTATATCTTATTATGTGATGTACCACAACTGTGTATGTAGATTATGACTTCATAATAGAAATGAAAACAACTCGTAACTAAACTACACGACCTAACAGGCAATGTCATCATCATCATCATCATCATTCGACAAACTTTCGCACCCAAGGGCGCCAGGAAAGGCACCTATGGTGGAACCCTTACCATCTTATGGCGTGGAGACACATTCAGCTGCGAGAAAAAGGCTCGCTCTGGGGGAGGACGAGTCATCACGCCCAACCATCACTGTGCCGGTTGAACCGGTTAACTCGGTAGAAGTAGGGAATGACCTACTTAGAAATATGATACAGAAACAACAAGAACAATTAGAAAGAATGCAGGAAACCATCCTAGCACAGGGATGGATGATACGACAATTGACAGGTAAAACCGACTCGCTCGAGGAAGAGCAACATACGAGTAAGATAGCTCGTAACACCTTAGCCAGAGATCTGCGTGCTGAGCAGATAAGAGCCGACTCGCTCGAAGACAGAGTCCTGGAATCTAGTTGGAGAATTCAGGAGCTAGAGCAAAATCAAGCACCTGCACCAGCACCGGCCCCTCCAGTGCCGGTAGAGGAGGATCCGGAAGAGGATCCAGAGGAGGATCCAGAAGAGGATCCAGAAGAGGATCCTGAGGAGGATCCAGAGGAGGATCCGGAGGAGGACCCAGCTGCAGAAGCCGGGAATGCCGCGCAGGATGACGGCAACGATAGTGATTTGGGGGATGGAGACGTAGACGACTAACACGTCTCGCTTATTTTATTTACTTTCCTTCAGTCTATTTATTTTCCCACCTATGTTCAAACTTGAGACTTTATAGTAAACTGATACGTTTGGTTGGCACTTTGTAAGACGTTGAAACTTTATTTAATCAAGTACTTCTTTTGACTATTTAATATATTTGAGCTGACATAACTTGAGAATTATTTAAGTACGAAGTAGGATAACTATATTGGATATATGGACTTATCGGGGTGTGTTTATGTTGTCTTTTGAACATCGAAATGGCAACTGGACGACGCGGAAACCTTAACATGACGCCCGAAGAACTAGCTGCAATGATTCAAGAGCACGTGAACGCAGCTCTAGCGGGTGTTCAGAACCAACCGGCAGGTAACCATTATTAAATTTCCAGGAGAAAATCTAATAGTTGGGCTAGTAGAATTCCTCGCTGACTACCTGTCCTCTGTCAGCAGGAGGGGGTTTTAACCCCTACAAGATGTTCCTCGACGCGAAACCAAGCAAATTCTCGGGGGCAGAAGGACCCATAGGACTTGTCCGCTGGATCGAAAAATCTGAATCGGTATTTGAAATGTGCAACTGTCTGGAGGCCAACAAGGTCAAGTATGCAGCCTCACTACTGGAAGATGGGGCACTAACTTGGTGGAATGCACAAGTCCAAACGCGTGGACTTATTGCTGCAAATGCAATGGCCTGGGTCGAGTTTAAGGCCCTAATCAAAGAGGAGTACTGTCCACGAGACAGAGTGCAACAGTTGGAGCAAGCGTTATGGAACCACAAGATGGTGGGATCTGAAATCGAAGCATACACAGCAAAACATCACGACTTGGTATTTCTATGTCCCGATCTGGCCAACACTGTGGAGAAACGACTCGAGTTTTACCTTGGGGGTCTGGTTCCGGAGATTCAGGGTATGGTAATGGCTAGTAACCCTGCAACGGAGCATCAAGCAATCAGGTTGGCGCACAAACACACCGATAAGGCAGTGGAACAAAGAAAGTTGCCAACTAGGGGTACAACTGAAGTTGCCCCTGATAATAAAAGAAAGTTTGAAGACTCGTCCGTTCGACACTCTTCGTCATCCCAGCCACAACAGGGGAACCAGAAACGGTTCAATAATTACAACAGCCACCGGGGTCACCAAAATCAGCCCGCCAACAACAACAACAACAACCAGAACGCAAGCGGCTATGTAGGTCGAAAGCCGCAGTGCAGTCGCTGTAATCTTCATCATCACGGCCCTTGTGCCGGGAATCGCTGCCAACGATGTGGCAAGGTGGGACATGCGGCAAAGGATTGTCGTGGGGAAATCATGTCCCGACAGAACCAAAATCAACCCCAAGGCCCACAGCAGGGTGTTAACCGGGGATGCTATCAGTGTGGTAGCATTGCCCACTTCAAAAGAGACTGCCCACAGCTGTGTAACAACAACAACAATGGTGGGAACAACCACAACCACAATAACCACAACAACAATAACAACAACAATAATGGAAATGGTGGCACAGGAGGTGCCAAAGGTCGCGCATTTACATTGGGCCGCGGAGAGGCCAGAAACGACTCGAACGTGGTCACCGGTAAGTTTCCCCTTAATGAACATTTTGCTACTGTGCTTTTTGATACGGGTGCGGATAGGAGCTTTATATCTGAGTCTTTTAGGAAGAACCTAAATCTCACGCCTAAACCCTTAGAGACCCCTTATGTCATAGAACTAGCAGATGGTAAATCCGTAGATGTGACCCATATAGTATCCGGCTGTCAACTCAAACTCGCGAGTCACACCTTTACCATTGATCTGATGACAACTACCCTGGGTCGTTTTGACGTGTAGTCGGAATGGACTGGCTATCCGACGTCCGAGCTGAAGTTCTCTGCTTCGAAAAATCTATCCGTATTCCGCTCTCTAACGACGAAATCTTGACGGTGCAAGGCGAGAAGGCAGGCGCCGTCACAAACATCATCTCTTACATGCAAGTGCAGAAGTATCTTCGGAGAAAGAACTCCTTCGCTTTACTCGCACTGGTTACCGAACAGCCTAAGGATGAGAAACGTATAGAAGACATCCCTGTCGTCCGTGATTTTTCCGATGTATTCCCAGAGGAATTACCTGGTCTTCCACCCCATCGACAATTGGAGTTTGAAATCGAATTGGCGAACCATGCAACTCCTATCGCCAAGGCTCCATACCGCCTAGCTCCAGCCGAGCTGCAGGAGCTGTCTACCCAACTTCAGGAGCTGTTAGAAAAGTGATTTATCCGACCAAGCGCTTCGCCATGGGGAGCTCCAGTCCTTTTTGTCAAGAAGAAGGACGGGACCTTCCGCATGTGCATCGACTACAGGGAACTCAACAAGGTTACTGTCAAGAACCGATACCCGTTACCTCGCATCGACGATCTCTTCGACCAACTCCAAGGGTCAAGCTACTATTCCAAGATTGATCTACGGTCCGGTTACCATCAGCTACGCGTCAGGGAGGAGGATATCGCTAAGACGGCATTTCGTACTCGGTATGGCCATTATGAGTTCTTGGTCATGCCCTTCGGTCTCACCAACGCACCCGCGGTGTTCATGGACCTCATGAACCGTGTGTGTAAACCATACCTCGACAAGTTTGTCATTGTATTCATCGATGACATACTCATCTACTCTAAAAGTGAAGAAGAACATGCTGAACATCTACGATTACTGCTGGGATTACTTCAACAGGAGAAACTATATGCCAAGCTTTCGAAGTGTGATTTCTGGATTCGGGAAGTTCAGTTCCTCGGGCATATCGTAAATGAAAAGGGTATCCACGTCGACCCTGCCAAGATTGAAGCTATCAAAAACTGGGAAGCACCCAGGACACCGACGGAGATCCGCCAATTTTTGGGTTTGGCTGGTTACTACAGACGTTTCATCGAGGGATTTTCAAAGATCGCACAACCGCTTACTACCCTCACCCAGAAAGGCATCAAGTATGCGTGGGGTGACAAGCAGGAAGCAGCATTTCAATTGCTAAAGCAGAAACTTTGCAGTGCACCCATTCTGTCCTTGCTGGAAGGGACAGATGATTTTGTAGTATATTGTGATGCTTCCATTCAGGGATTGGGATGCGTACTCATGCAGCGCGACAAGGTCATCGCGTATGCGTCCCGACAACTGAAGGTTCACGAGAAAAACTACACAACACATGACCTGGAATTGGGAGCAGTAGTGTTTGCACTTAAGATTTGGAGACACTACTTATATGGAACGAAGTGCACAATCTTTACAGACCACAAGAGCCTCCAACACATCTTTGATCAGAAGGAGTTGAACATGCGACAGCGTCGCTGGGTCGAACTCTTGAACGATTATGAGTGTGCCATTCGGTATCACCCGGGTAAAGCTAACGTGGTAGCTGATGCCCTCAGTAGGAAGGAACACTTGAAACCTCGTCGAGTACGAGCACTACAGCTCACTATTCATTCGGGGTTACCCGAACAGATACGCGACACGCAGTTAGAAGCAGTTAAGGAAGAAAACATCAAGGCCGAATCGGTGGGAAAAATGGAACGCGATTGGGAAGTAAAACCCAATGGAGCCCGGTATTTCATGAATCGCATATGGGTACCTCTCTACGGAAACCTCAGAGAGCTAGTCATGGACGAAGCTCACAAATCCCGATACTCTGTCCATCCTGGTTCGGATAAGATGTATCAAGACCTTAAAGCTGCGTATTGGTGGCCCAACATGAAAGCTGATATAGCCACCTACGTGAGTAAGTGTTTGACTTGTGCAAAAGTCAAGGTAGAGTATCAAAAGCCATCGGGGCTACTCCAACAACCTGAGATCCCAGTGTGGAAATGGGATCAGATCTCGATGGATTTCATCACTAAACTCCCGAGAACTTTGGGTGGTTGCGATACCATCTGGGTGATTGTGGATCGTTTAACTAAGTCCGCACACTTCCTAGCTATTAAAGAAACAGATAAGATGGAGAAGTTGACTCGCATCTACATTAAGGAAGTAGTTTCTCGGCACGGAGTGCCAACGTCCATCATCTCAGACAGAGATGCTCGCTTCACGTCCAACTTTTGGCAGTCACTTCAGAAAGCGTTGGGAACACGCTTAGATATGAGCACAGCCTATCACCCTCAGACTGATGGTCAAAGCGAAAGGACCATACAGACCTTGGAAGACATGCTTAGGGCATGCGTAGTAGACTTTGGAAATAGTTGGGAAATCCACCTGCCTTTAGTGGAATTCTCGTATAACAACAGTTACCATACAAGTATATCGGCAGCACCGTTTGAGGCATTATACGGTCGTAAATGTAGATCACCGGTCTGTTGGGCAGAAGTCGGTGACAGCCAACTTACAGGCCCTGAGTTGATACTTGAGGCTAGTGAAAAGATTGTACAAATCAGAAACCGCATGGCGGCGGCACGAGATCGACAGATAAGCTACGCTGATCAACGACGCAAACCGCTCGAATTTCAAGTAGGCGACCGCGTCCTACTAAAGGTGTCACCCTGGAAGGGTGTAATCCGCTTTGGAAAACGAGGCAAACTAAACCCACGGTACGTAGGTCCGTTTGTGATCTTGAAACGTATTGGACCCGTAGCTTATCAATTAGACCTTCCTGCCGAACTCAGTGGAGTTCACAACGTGTTTCACGTGTCAAATCTGAAGAAGTGTCTATCAGATGAAACTCTAGTCATTCCATTGGATGAGATTCAAGTGGATGAACAACTGCACTTTGTGGAACAGCCTATCGAGATCATGGATCGTGAGATCAAGACTCGAAGACACAGTAAGATTCCGATCGTTAAAGTTCCTTGGGACTCTAAGCGTGGACTGGAGTTCACGTGGGAAAGAGAGGACCAAATGAAAAGCAAATACCCACACCTCTTCGCAACTGAGCAGCAAACTAACGATACCAGTAACTAAATTTTCGGGACGAAAATTCTTTCAACGTGGGGATGATGTGACAACCTGGAAATTTCTCATACTTTCGCGTACCATTGTTAACTAAATCCTTGTGCATGGCACTTGGGAATCTTTGTGCATGGCACTTGGGAACTTCTTGTAACTTCGCGTACCATCGTTAACGAACTAACTCTTTGTGCGTGGCACTCTAAACATGTACGCTGCATTCTAAACCGCGTTTACTCAATTTTCGGGACGAAAATTCTTTCAACATGGGGATAATGTGACATCCCGGTTTTTCGGATAACTTAAACGCACTACTTCACGGTTATTAATTCGGAGACTTGAATTTGCACGCCCGAAATAGTTACGATAATTTAGTGAACTTGTCAAATGAAGTATGTGCTATGTGTATTAAACGTTTATGAGTTGGTGAATATGTGATGTTCGATTACGTGATTGTTTTAGTTATAAAATATTTATGGTAAATATGTACACGAACCGAACCGAACCGCGACACGAACCAACCTCGATTCCTTGTGACTCTAGGAGTGAACCAAGTTTTAAACCCAAACCCCTCGGCCGCGAATGAACCCAAACCTTAAACCCAAGTCTCTTGTGGCCGCGATCAACCCAAACCTTGAACCCATCTCTTTGCGCTATATATACACACACATGCATGATCCTTCTTCACAAATCAAAAACAAAACACAAACCCTAATATCTAAACAGCCGTCGGCAGCCCTTCACTAGTTCCATCGATCGCGTGTAGCCTCCTACATCATCTCTCGGTCGCGCGGCAGCCCCTCGCCATCTTCATCCTCGGTCGCAATTATCTTTGATCATCGGTTCCTCATCTCACTCACGGTTCATTTACCTTGTCATTAAAGGTCAGGATTTATCATTGTTACAAGATCATATTCGGATATATGTGTTTGAATGTAGTGATTGTGTTGTTTTCGGATTGATTATGCTAGTTTGAAAGTTTGATGTTTTCGGAAATCATGTAACATAGGCTGCGTTTTGATCGATAAAAACTAGAGATTATGATTAGGGTTTGCATGGATATGATATATATAATGATATATGATTGGAAAAATCTGTTCTTGATCGCATATGTTCAATATATAAACGGTTTAAGCGAGTTAGTTTGTGATAAAGTGCTGAATCAGGCTGCTGAATGATGGTTACAGCCAACTTCAACTGGCTGTAACTCGGTCATTAGTTGTCGAAAAACGGATTTTCTGAAGTCTAAAACGTAGAGTTTTAAATAAAGAATCTAATGGCACTGGATTCATATTTTTCTGAAGTCGTTTGATATATTTAAGTGGCCAATTAAGTTCAGTAACTTAAGCTTTGAAAATCCTGAAATTTTGTTAGTTGTTTATCGAGTTAGATTGAATAATCTGTAGGGAGTTGAATCATGAAATTTGTACAGCAACTAGGTATGTAAATTTCCGGACAACTCCCACTGGAATTTTGTTAATTGGACGAACAGTGATTTTTAAATAAATTCTTCCGTGGACTGCAGTCAGAAAGTGACGAATCTGACTGCAGCCTAGTATATTAATATTTATGGATAATTGGTATGGTATTAGGACTTGAAAAATTTATATAAATTTCTAAAGTATAGTTGTCACCTGCTGTAAAATAATTGGAATTTTTGGAACGTTGAAACTATTATATAAAAATCCTAGAAAAAAGCAAAATTATGAGTATGTAAGCTGAAACTTGATAACTTGTGAATGTGTGCACCAAAGTGTAGCATGGATTGGATTATGTTCATGATAAATTGTTTTGATTACTATGTTCACATAAGGGTACTTGCATGCATGTTTGAGTGTTAGGAATTTTGATTGTGTGTATCACTTTGTGCGTAAATTATGTGTAGAATTTGTATTGGTGTGTTCACACACTGACTTGAAATCAATTGGTTTATTAGGACGCAATTAGCGGTCCCATCATTTGCAACTTCTGTGTTACACTAACCGAGCAACTAAAGGTGAGTTCACGGCCCCTAATTTTATCCGGTTTTAAACAACAGGGGGAGAAACATGTATACACTCTTCAACTCAATCTCTTTACGTTATACGAAATCAACGTCACATAACTATTCGGTAACTAAGTTAATGTTAATGTAACCTTATGGTGACTAAGCAGCTATATCACATAAGTCCTAGACAATATCTCGGATCGTTAGTATTGGGTTTAAATAGCGGGGAAATTATAAGTAGTACTACTGGGCCCGACAAGCCCCATCCGAGCTAGTCGCGCTAGCCGACCGGGTATGGTCAACGGGTGAATAATTTGGCCTAACTTCGCCATGGTCAGTGATAGGCCTGGCAACACGGAGGCACAACAGTCAGCTTCGATCGCGAACACTTACGTGACATAACTTTAGGCTAGCTACCTATATATGTTAACATTGAACTTAATTACGAATCAACAATATTATTCCGGATTAGGAATAATGGAACAAACAACAATATTATTCCGGGTTAGGAATAATGGAACCATCAGCAATATTATCCCAGGTTAGGGATAATGGAACCAACAACGTTATTATTCCGGGTTAGGAATAATGGAACTATCGGTATTATTCCGGGTAAGGAATAATGGAACTATCAGTATTATTCCGGGTTGGGAATAATGGAACTAAATCGTTATCCCGGGTTAGGGATAACGGGGGAAACAAACTCATAACCGAACAAACGAATTTATGAAAACCTGTGAACTCACTCATCTTTAATGTTGACACTTGTTTCTTTACATGTTTCTCAGGACGCTAGGAGCTCTAGGTGCACTCACTTGCATTGATCAAGACATCTTTTATCGAGTCTCATTTACAAACATTGTTTTGGGTTTTTCTTTGGTTTTGGCGTTTATGTTGTCGCCCGTTCCGTTACTTTACTTTATGCTTCCGCTCAACTTTAAAAACTAATGCTTCCGCTAAACAATGGTAACTAACTAAGACAATATAAAATCTACGACGAATTGTTAAACAAATGATTTTTGGAAAACGTATTATCAAATCATATAGAGTCGTTCGACGTACTAGTGTTTCAGATTCTGGTTTGTTCACACGCCTCGCGGTAAAACTCCGCAAGTGGAAATTGAGGGTGTGACATCTGTACCCTCAACATTGGTTTTAGAAGTGGTGACAGTTGGTTGTCTAACTTTTCTTGCAGACTTTCTTTTCTTGAAGTACCAACATCTTCTTTTTCCATATGCTTGGCTTTTTCTTCTTCAATCAGCATTAAGGCTTTAGCTTCCATTGTATCTTGTCTTTTCTGCTTATCATCAACAATCTTTTCAGCTTTTTGTTTAGGGTCTCATCAATCCCTTTTCCCAAAGTTGCATCAGATATTGTAGCAGCGGTTTCTGGCTGTTGTTGCACCTTTGGTGTAGGACTTGAATCAGGCTGCAACTTTCTCAGTGAATCATTCTCCCTCTTTTTGGCATCATCTTCTATTTCTTCAACATAAATTGTACTCGGGGCAGAGCAAGTTGTCTTCAATCTTTGATGGCTTTAATATCTACTTGTGTATCTTTATATCTAGCCTCGCCCATATTCTGATTAACGTCATGTGTGTCTCATGCTAAATATCCGCCAATTGTCTCTGAGCTAGGATAATTGGTTGCACAACTTTCCATAGCTCATCAGTATTTTGTGTTGCTGATGGTTGAGGTTGAGAATTTTGTAGCAATTGTTTCATCATGGATTTTATTTCATCAATGGATGATTCCATGGTAGTGATTATCTCCGTGAATTCTTGGTATTTTAATTTATCACCTATGTTAATAGGATCATCTAAATTCCTACCAAAGGTAGTTGTATTTGGATCATCAACATGAGGAATCTCAATGTTTTCAGAACCAAATGCCCATTTATCTTGGTACTGGTGACTTCCAACTGGGAGAAAGGTTACTGTTGAAGCCTCAGCAATTGTTGCCTTCAAGGAAGTCTTACTAATATAACCACTTTCCAACTGAAACACTATTGTGTCATCAGTTGTAGTTGTATCTTCACTTGAGATACCATCAAGAGTTACTTCTAACTCAAGGTGTGTAGCCTCCTCAAATGCTTGTGGGCTAGCAGATAGAGTTTTCTCAGATTTAGTTAAATGTAGAAGTTGACTCTCTTAAATGGGTAAGTGAGAGGGACTGATGTCTGTCTGAGTGTTCTCTATTGCATCAATCAAAGATATAAATGTGGGAGGTATTGGAGAAGTGGAATGGGGTTGTAATGTAGAAAGAGACATTACCCTGGGAGATGGGTTGTGGGAAGATTGATTCAAGTAAATGAGCTTCATAATGTGGTGTCCCTGTGGATACAACTTGTTCCATATGTGAGGTATCAAGAGGAGTTTGGCTAGGTGGATTCCATCTGTTGTGAGGAAGTAGCAGCAATGGTTTCAAGTGACTTTGGTTTTGTCACAAGTATATCATTTGGGATCTCATCTTCCAGAGTTACCTTGTTGGTTTTCTTTTTGGAGGGCTTTTTTGATTTGGAAGGTTTTCTTTTGGTAGATTCTGGTGGGGGTTGCACAAGACTAGTTATAGTGCCATGTTCACTAGGAGAAGTGGGCTAAGAAACAAAGGTTTGAGCATTGGATGTGTTAGTATCTAAAATTAGCTCATTCCCCTTGGCTTGTGTTTTCAAAACCTTTGGCTTTTGGTTAGAGATTTTGTAAACTTTTCATGTTTAAGGCTACCAATTTCACAAATGACACCTTGTTGAAAATCAGTTTCAGAAACTTGTTTTTGAATATAATAACTCAATAGCCTAGAGTGTATAGGAAAACCTTTATTATTGGAAATGTTGTTATATTTTGCAACCAAGTCAGAAAACAATACTTGGGAAAAATCAAATTTGGATTTTGTTAAAATAGCATAACCCAGATACTAAATGTTTAAATGTATTTCATTAAAAGCAGTTGTCTTGGCTGACACACACAATAGTAAACTATGGAAAAATAGTTTCATGTCAGCAGGAAATTCAGGTTTATAGATGGTAATACCTGTCATTTGACCTTCATAAACACGCTTAATGAATTCGTCGTGTAAATCCTTCTTTGAGAAGGAAGTGGAGTCATTTAGGCCATTTAGCCCAAATGTGGTGGAAATGGTGGATGGAGAAATTTGGACAAGAGATTGTCCAATCTTTGACGTAATAGCAAATGACGTTTTGTTTTGGATCATAACCTTAGCATTTGCCCAAAATTGTCTAAGTGTGTCCACATATATTGGAGCCTTTGCATGTAGAATATCCTTGTATGATGATGTTTGTACAACATTGATCATTGCATGAAAAGCAAGATTATTATCTATTTCTCAAGGATAGGAAGGTAGTTGTGGGAATTTATGATATTCAGAGTCATGGTTGAAGAGTGAATGAGAGTTAGTGAAGAAGATAACCGCTTTGGAGAATTTTTTAATTCAATACGGCAGTGAAAAACTCTGTTTGGATGGAACATGGTTTATAAAGGAAAAAGTGAAAACTGGTGTGGTAGCTGTTTACAAATGATCTGATGGCTAACATCGGTCCACAAGTAAACTATGTTGGATAATGGAATACAGTTGTTTGGAAACCTCTGTTGGATACCAGCAATGGTTCTAAATAGTGGAATGAACAGTGGTGATTTTACACTATTAGAGATAGATTATCAGTGGATTGGGAAAATAGTGGTTTCACCAACAGTGGATGTAGAACAGAGGAAACACTTTTAGCAGTGGATAGATTTTCACGCCAAGCAGAGGTTTGGAGAAATAGTGGTTATGAGCAGACTTTAGAGATTTATTGAAAATTTTCAATATTTGCTATTTTAAAGGATGGATTTTTGACTTTCTCAAAACATTTTGATGCTATTTACACATGGAAAAAAAATTATGTTTTTATTCCATGCTTAGCATACCAATCCTAGGAATCAGACTTTCAAAGGTAGAGTATCTAATGCTTTGGTTAGAATATTTGCTAGTTGATCTTTAGTGGGAACATGATGCAGAGAAATCAAACCTTTTTCACAGTAATCTCTCACAAAGTGATGTCTGATGTCAATGTGTTTTGTGGTAGAATGAGAAACTGGATTTTTATGAACTTTTTAGCTGCTTGACTATCCAACATGAGAGGAGTCTTTAGAGCAGTTACACCAAAATCCAGCAATTGATTTTGAAGCCATAGGAGTTGAGTAGTGCAGCTTGCAGCAACAATATACTCAGCCACTGTTGTGGATGTTGATATTGCAGCTTGCTTTTTGCTTTGCCAAGACTCTAAGCAATTTCCTAGGAATTGACAACCTCATGAAGTTGACTTCCTTGTGGTGTGGCATCCAGTAAAATCACTGTTTGAATAACCTGAAAGCAGAATATTTCCATTAGCTGGATACCAGATAGCAAGTGTGGGAGCACTTTTTATGTATCTGAATATCGTTTTTATAGCAATGAGATTGGACTTCCTAGGTGTTGACTGGGATCTGGCACAAACACATGTTGCAAACATGATGTGTAGCCTTGATATAGTTAGGTACAATAAAGAACCTATCATGCTTCTATATAGAGTTTGATTAACCAAGTCATCTTTGTCATCAACAATGACAAGCTTTGTGGTTACCATGGGTGTGCTACATGGTTTACAATCATTCATATCAAATTTTGTAAGTAGTTCTTTGACATACTTACTTTGACGAATGAAAGTACCATTTTGCAATTGCTTTACTTGAAGACCAAGAAAGCATTGGAGCTCACCCATAGCACTCATTTCAAACTCCGATGCCATGAGTTGTCTGAACTCTTCACACATGGCAGCACGCGTGGATCCAAAAATGATGTCATCCACATAAATTTGGACAAGCATCAAATCTTTTCCTCTCCATTGTAAAAAACAAGGTTCATCAATTCTACCTCTTTTAAAACCTATGAATAAGAAAAAGTAGAGAGAGTTTCATACCAGGCTCTCGGTGCTAGTTTCAAGCCATACAAAGCTTTATTAAGCTTGTAGACATCATCAGGATAAAATGCATCTTCAAAACCAGGAGGTTGACAAACATATACCTCTTCTTTGATCATACCATACAAGAATGCACTTTTGATATCCATTTGAAACACCTTGATGTTGTGGTTGGCAGCAAAGGCTAAGAGCAGTCTGATGCCTTCTAATCTTGCTACAGGAGCAAATGATTCATCATAGTCAATACCTTCTTCCTGTTTGTAACCTTGAACCACAAGCCTAGCTTTATTCTTGACAACAATACCCCTTTCATCAGTTTTATTTTTAAAGACCCATTTTGTGCCAATTGGACCCATCCTTTGGCAATGGTACAAGTTCCTATACTTGTTGTCTTTTAAACTGAAGGAGCTCTTCTTGCATGGCTTCTACCCAATTATTGCCTTTTGTGCCTCTTGGTACTTGACAGGTTGTGTGAGAGATAGGAAACCAGCAAAAAGACAATTGTTTTGGGATTGACTTCTTGTGAGCACCCCTTCATTGATGTTGCCAATGATTTGATCAGATGGGTGACTTTTAAGGTGGATTATATCTCCCTTATATGGAATAATGGCATTTTAAGGTGAAGGCTGCAGATAGGAATCATCTGAGCTAACATCTGTTGGAAATTTTGAAGAGCCAACATATGTTTGAAATGGAAGTGGAGGTATTGGAGGGAGAGGTGTGAAAACATATTGACTTTTATCCACAGGGGTTGGACTTTTATCAACGAATGGTATATTTGATGAGCTGGCAGAGGATTAAGGATCAGTAATGGTTGATTCAGCAGTGGCAGAGTTTTCACAGTTGTTAATAACATTTGTTCCTCTGATTGTTGAAGTGACTTTATATTGTGGAATCAGAATGTCATATCCATAGTCTTGTGGTGAAGATTGTGGTGTACCTGCAGGGTTAGTCTTGATAGACACATCATCATGTAAATTTATGTAGATCAAACAATTCTGCAGGGTTTGCTGGGATTTTTAATGAAGAAAGTTCATTGAACTTTACATTTAAGGTCTCTTCCACACACCTATTCCTTGAATTAAAGTCTCTATAGTCTTTAGCAATGGTTGAGTATCCCAGAAAATAACCACAACCTACTGTGGCTACAAATTCAGAAATTGAATCTTTTAAGTTCGAAATAAAACAAGGACAGCCAATGATTTTGAAGTATGAGATCAGTGGTTTAATTTTATACAGAGTTTCATAGGCAGTTGTTTCATGCCTAGGGTTTATCAAGATTATGTCCAGCACATAGCAAGTAGTGTTTACAGCCTCTGCCCAAAAGATTAAGGGCAAACCTGAGTCTGCAAGCATTGTTCTGACAGCTTCAATCAAAATTATGTTTTTCCTTTTAACCACCTCATTTTGTTCTGGTGTTCTTAGAATGCTAGCCTTACAATTCCTTTTGACACACAGAAATCATCCAGCTCTTTATTTCTGAACTCTGTGCCATTATCACTCCAAAAGACTTTTACTGGCAGGTCAAATTGCTTTTCAACTTGTTTCACAAATCCCTGCAAAATACATGCAGTCTCATCCTTGGAGTGCAAGAAGTAAGTCCAAATAAACCTAGAAAATCATCAACAACAATAAGGCAATACCTATTTTGTTTAAGACTAACGATTTTTACAGGGCCAAACAAGCCATAGGCAACAATTATAAGCATTGACTTATTTTGGACTCACCAATGGGCTTGTGTGAACTTTTATGTTTTTTGCTTTTTTAAACAGGAAACACAATGTTCATCTCTTGTGAAAAGTTTTTAGAGAGTGTGGTGATAGTTTTCAGATTTGTGTGCCCAAGTCTTCTATGTCATAGTTTTGTCTCTTTGTTAGAGACAGCTAAGACCAGACAGGCATCAGTCATTGGATTATCCTTTAACATATCAACCACATACACATTGCCGGTCCTATGAGCAACAAGTTGTGCTTTGCTCTCAGCTATGATTTGATCAATCTTTTTAACCACTTCTGGCCCAACAATCTGACAAGTTTTCTTAGTGACGAATGATTTGTTACTCATTTGTGAAACACTAAGAAGATTAAATTTCAGATTGCCAATAAGATTGACATTTTCAAGTTTTAGTTTCCCAGCCTGAACTGTCCCTGGCCCAAGCACCTTCCTCTTTGAATTATTACCAAAAGATATATCACCCCCTCCATTAGTCATGAAGTCTTTGAGAATGGCTCTACATCCTGTCATGTGCCTAGAGCCTCCACTATCTACATACCATAAATTATCAAGGCAAGTAGAAGCTCCCTGCACAGTGGTAATTAATTAGTTTAGGTGGGTTTCCAAAGCCAAAATGGCTTTGGAAGTGGTCACACACATGTTAGTCTCATATTTAGAAGAATGGTTAGTGGTTTGAACAACTCTTTGTAACATCTGTTGAGACCCTTCTCCTACTAGATGATAGTAACCATGAGGATTCTTATTTACTCTTGGTTATGGGAGCCTTTTGTAACCCTCATAACTAAGTGGTACCTTTGGGTAAATTGGTTGGCCATATCCTCTTGGGTACTGGTTGGCAGATGGTGCATCTGTTACCTGCACCTCTCTGGGATCAGAGGTTTTATGCAGTGCTTTGGTAACAGATGTTTTAACAGGCACAAAGGTGTGTTTAGACTTTCCTTTTGAAATACTAGTCTTTGAACTCTCAAGTGTTTTGGATTTATACTCATTCTTTTTAACATCAAAATTTCTGAGATAAACACACTCTTAAGTTTTATGATTTGTTTTATTACGTATTTTGCAGTTTGGAGAATCAATGATCACACTTGTTTTGTTAATGTCATAAGCTTTTAGAAGAAAACAATTTTTGATAACATGGTTCTTCTTTTCACATAAATCACAAAACAGGTTTTTGATATTTTCTTTCTTTTTCCTTTTTCAGACTTTTTGTAAGCAGATGTTGTAACATCTACTGGTAAATCTGTTATGGGAATAATTCTTGTCTATGGTGCTTTAACAACTTCAATGGTTGAAAAATCTATTGGCTTGAAATTTTCAAGAATGACACATTCATCAGACCATGTAGGTTTAAATTGATACTTCTCAATCTCCTTTAAAGTTGAGGATCCCTCATATCTTTCTAAAATAATTTTATTTCCATTTTTATAAGTGACTTTGATTTCTTGACCAGCCAAGTTTGTTGGAACATTTTCTACCACACCAGAATCATTTAAAGTAACATTTTCAGAAATTTGGTCATTTTCTTTGAAACCAATGCAAAATTTTATGTTACTTTTGACTTGGTTTTCTAGCCAAATCTCATAACCATTACAAGATTCCACCCATCTTTCACAAGTGACTTGGGTGGATTCCAAGTCCTTTTTTCAAACCTGATATTTTTCTATCATAGTTTGGAGTTGGTCCTTGGTTATGCTAACTTCATGTTTTAAGCTACTGATTTCAGATTCTTTTTCAAACAGTTTAGTTTTTAGCTCTTTTGAAAGCTTTTCGAACTGCAATTCATCATCCAAAACCATATTCCTAAGGTTTTCATTCACCTCTTTTATGTTAGCAAAAGCTATGATGCATTTATCTGAACATAGATCATTTAAGACCTAAGGAGATACCTTAGTAGCAGCCATCATAGCATAGTCACATTCACCTACATAAACACTTGCATCCCATGAGTCAGACAGAGGTTTCAATTTTTTATCAACATTTTCTTGTGTAACAACTGTTTCATTATGAACATCAGATACAATAGACTTAGGCTTCACTTCCTCAAATTCAACACCCTCAACGATAGACTCTAATCCCATAAAGCAAAATTCATTTTGTTTCTTTTCAGTGTCAGCAATTAGAGCAAAGTTTTCATCAGTCAGATCCTCAGGCAAGCTACTCCAATCAACAAAGCCCTGAGTAAAGAAGCACTTTTGATTGACCTCTGCCGGAGTAGTGGATTGGGTAACTTGTTGTGCAGGTTGCATTTGAACCTGAGGAACTGGTGCTTGAACATATTGAATTTGAGGACAGTGGTTTGAACATATTGCACATGAACAGTGGTAGCAGGGTGTGCAAAATGAGCAGTGTTTTGCATTTGAGGAGTAGGGGTATATTGGGAATAATAGAGAGTGTTTTGAGCTCTAGGGCTAGGATGTGTGATAATTGGTCCAGATGTTGGAGACCTACATTCTCTAGTAAAGTGACCTAGCCTATTACACTTGAAACATTTAATCTTTGACTTATCCAGCCCAACTTTTAGCCCCCCATGCAACCTCGGAAACTTTCTACCAGCTTTCTTGTAATACTTGCTAGCCCTAACACTCAACAAAGCAAGCTGGTGCAAAATATCAATCTCTTCCGAATCTGTAGGCTCAAAATGTTGAAGGTCATTCAACTCAAAGGATAAGTTATTAGAAGTTTGGCTTTCCCCATTAGTAGTAAAAGCATAATTGGGTGTGTAAGAATTAGTGCTGAAACTACCACCAGAGGTTATGTCAATAAAATGACCATAACGCTGATTCTTACCGCTGCCAGAGGCTTCTTCTTGGCCAAAAAATGTTGTACTACCAAATGTATAGTCATCAGCCACCTTTCTAGACTCTTATAACTTCTTTTTCTGGTTTAGCTATCTCTTATAAGTGAGGATCCTACCATGAAGCTGAGTTAGACTCAACTCTTTGAACCCAACCTAATTTCTAGTTGCAAAAGCTATTGTGTCCCACTTATCTGGTAATGATCTAAGAAAACGACTATTCAAAGTCGAATTTGCAAACTCAAAATTAACCTGTTTAAGCTCACTAATGAGATAGCTAAATCTTTCAAACTGTTGGGTTAATGACTCTCCTATCACATGACAAAACGTTTCATATTGTTGATTCAAAACCTCTCTGTTGTTTTCAGTTACTTCCTCAGTCCCACCGAATTGCTCTTTCAAAGCATCCCATAACTCCTTTGCATTGTTGCAATGCAACAGGCCATCATAGATATCGTTTGGCAATGCAGAGGCCATGATGCTAAATGCCTTTGCATCTAGCTCGATCTTTTGGAAATCTTGCTCGGAGTAATTTTCAGGATTCTTTGGTACTTGGACTTTAGGGTCCTTAGTACTTGGTATCATTGGAACATGAGGTCCAAAGGTAACCGACTTCCAGCAACCGGTGTTTTGCTTAGCAAGAACATGACCCATCCATATCTGCCAGATATTTTACTCTAATTTGACAAGAATCGGTGGTTTAAACATGTTGCCGGTGTTGTGAGGATCTTGTGAACTTTGAGACATTTTCGATTGTTTGTAAAATAGGTTTGTGTTTAAACTACTTTGAACGCAAATAAACTTTTACTCTGTTTTCAATCCAACAAGCAAACGAATTAGCAGTGAGAGTTGATTTGTTCAAATCAAATTGGTTGTTAAATCAAATTCGATTGACCAAGCTCTAATACCAATTGTTAGGAACTTAGTTTGATATTGTTGTGAATGTTTAAGATGAAATCAATGGAAGTAGATAAACATGTATGAATAGTGCATTGGAAATAATAAACTTTTAATTCACAACAATAGGAAGATTGCTTTCATAAACATGCTTTATAAATTTATGAATTTACGTATGCACGAACGATTACATACTCCCCCTCAACCTAAGATCACTCTGATTTGCTCGTACACAAAATGTCAAGGTGAAGTGATGAATAGAACAGTACACGCACTGTTCTATTTATAATATAGAGCAAACTGCTAAGCATCTTATGCTGACGTCACATTGAAAGTGACATGTAACAAACTAAAATAAACTATAACATCTGCAAGCTAAACACTACTATAAACTATAGAATACAATGTCTGATCATAAGCACTGATGAGACATCCTCTGTCGGCCATCAATAGAGCTTTGCCTTGGCAGACCTTAGCTTTAGCAGAGCTTTGCCTTGGCAGGCCTTTGAGTCTTCATCAAAGCTTTGCTAGGGCAGACCTTTGACCTTTTTCTTCAACAGAGCTTGGCTCAGCATATGTTCATTTATTATAAGGATTAGAGGTTGTAGAATATTTTGGCTTTTTATCATCTGTTCTTTTTGTAAGGTTCAATTTCCAATTGCAAGTCAGGAAAATCTGTTATACGTGGAACAAATGTGAAGATTCCTAAATACTCTACATTGTTAACCGGATCCTTCGTCTCCCCTATCTTTGAGAACTATCTTGTTGGTTCACATCATCATTCAAATAAGCATCGTAGTCGAACGATTCATTCATTTTATCATCTTGAACCCTCAAACCTGTACCACCCTGGGTGTTATCATCATCATCATCCTTATCAACGTCATCCTTTTTATCACCTCCACCAATATCTACATCATCATCCTCCTTATAACCATCTATCTCTGCATCTATTTTTGCTTCCATCTTCTTTCTTTCCAAGTATTTTTGTTTTGCATAAATCCTAGTAACATCAACATGTTCACCAACTAACACATAATTCACCAACGGTTCAGGCTCAGTGAGTATAATAACTGGAATATCATCTATCTTGTTCTTTCCTTTACCCGCAGCTGCTGCTTCAGCTTCAGCTTTCTTTGCTCTTTTTACAGCTCTAGCCTTAGCTTTTACTATTTCAATCAAGTCATATTCTGAATCAAAGTTTATACCAAACTTTTTCTCGAACACCTTGTACATCACATCTAACTTCTTGGCATTCAAGTCCTTTTCAACTACCAAATCCTATACAACTTTGTGAAGCCTCTCGTTTACAGCAGTCACATTTGTAAGCGTAGACACCAACTGTACGTTTTCTTCTACAAGATGCTTTACTCTATTCTGTAACTCTGTGACTTTCTGATTGTTGAAGAAATCCCCTTCAAATCCAGTGAATAATAAATCATCAACAAAGTTTATAGGAACAGTAGGATGCAATCATCGTCTCTTAGCTGATTGTGGAGTAGATTGTTGATGACCTGGAGGTGTTGGTTGTTTTCATGGAGATGTTGGATGTGGTGGTGTAGCATGATGAATTTGTGGTGATGGTGGTTGTTCATGTGGAGATGATAGTTGTTCAGCTTCAGACTCAGGCATCTTCCTATTTTTATATTTTCGCCTCGCTTTCATAACTTTAGTAGACCATGTTGCCTTTTTCTAAACATAAATAGGCTTGCTTTTAACCCTCTTGACTTTGTTTGTAGGCCTTTCAATAATCTCTTTAGGCTCTGAAGGTACATATGATTCATCATTATCACCTAAAGCCTTTCTTTTCTTTCATTCTTCCCTTTCGGCTACACCTCTTGCTTTTGGATCAACACTATCATCAGAACTTTCTTCATCGTTACTATCAAAAGCTAGTTTTTCAACTTAAGCAGCAATTTTTGCAAAATTCACACCATCACAATCTTGGTCTTATGTTGCAAAAAAACACCTCATCTTAAACATTCATTTTGACAGCAACACTCTGTTCCACTTCAATGTTCACATTAACTTCAGCTTCTTCATTAGTTGCCTCAGCTATGAGTAAAGTTTCTACTTTCCTTTTCTTTTGGGCTTTCTTTTTCGGTGTAGTCTTCTTTTTCTTATCCTCCTTCCCATACCAAATAACTCTCTTTGGAATGTACCATCCATCTTATCATCTTCAATTTTAGAGTTACTATCATTGTTTCTCCATTTATCTTTTGGTGGAGCCTTATAATTCTTATTCCTGAATGCTCCAAAGAAATTTCTAGCTATTGGCTCTGTTGTTTGCTTCAACGACTGATTGAATCAAACTAGAGATAGATCTGACATATAGTCTAATGGTAACACATCTTTCTTTTCTTTTTCTAGGTTTGGAAATTGATCACAAGCATCATCTGAACGAACCTAGGATACTGTAAAAACTTCTCTTTCTCAATGGTCAGCTTCATCTGTTCAAATATTATTCTTGTGAAGTTCTAAGGTTTGTTCAACGCTAGTGCATCTATCATACACATTTGATAATTGACCAACGCATCGCCCCCTCCCTTTCTGTGACTTAGGGCGAAGATAACTGAGTGCATGAAAAACATATATGGCCTTCCAAAGAATGCTTTGTTGAACGTCGTGTTCACAAACCCTTTGTAAACCATTTTATAAAACAACCTTTGCACATTCGTTCGGAATACATCATTGGATCGTCATCTTTATCTTTGAAATCTAACACTTTTCGAATTAATGGCTCTATGATAAGTACCTCCTTGTCTTCATTTCCAACTCGTACAAATGACCTAATTGCTTTCAATTTCGGTACGGACTTGGCATGTTCCCAAAATCTCTACACATGTGAACGATAGGCTTTATGTTGATTAGTTAATGCTTTCTCTATCCGCAGCTCGCCCATAAACTTCAAAATTGCTTTAAAAGGTGCATTTTCTATGGTCTTCTCGCCCAATTCCACAACAGATGTTGTGCTTGGGTTCAAAATTCTACTTTTTATCCTGCAAAAACACAAACACGAACACTTAGACAAAAATCACAAACATACCAAATTCACTTCGTACAAAGATAATCTTGTACGACGTGAACATTTAACTTCATGCGAAGTGATATTGACATTTCAATATTTGCACATTTTTACTTTGTGCGAAGTTCAGTTTCTCTTCGTACAGAGTGAATTTCCACTACGTGCGAAGTGAACTTTCACTTCGTGCGAAGGTAACTATTAAGAACACTTAGAAATTTTTTGCATGTTTTGATGAAATTGAAAGGTCTATATAACATGCTAAAAATGCTGACAAGCCTAGATCTATGTTCAATTTTAAATTTGGCCCATTAAATCGTTCTAGATCTACATTTTTATTTACGGATTACTAAAAATCGTTAAAATTGGTTCAATTAGAGTCCATTCTAGTCCAATCTATCTTAGGCGTTGTAAGTGGTGTGCCAATCAACCACTACAAGTCAAGATTTGGGCAGCACTTTGTCGTTTGCTTTACATATTCTTTTACTTAGCACAGCGAGTTCAATAGTGACTTGTGATTTCTCTTCGTGCGAAAAAGACTTATATAGCCCATGGCTTGCACTTTGTACAAAGTGAATATTTCTCTGGGTGCAAAGTGAATTGCTTCATACGAAGTGACACACTTTGAAAATTTTAACTTCTGCTTCATTTTAACTGGTTTTAACAACCCACTCAGTAGACCAAGTCCAATTTAATGACCTTGGTTAATTGATTTGTCTACCAAGTCCAAGTTCATGACCTTGGTTGAACACTTTATGGACAAACTAACCTTTTCAAGCAATTTTAAGTTTCAAATTAATGAACTTTTGATCATTTCAAAATATTTTCTCATTACAAATTAGCTCCCAACCCGTTGTCCTCTGGATTTCCTTCACATTTCAGCATCTTTGGATTTTGAAGATACGCTTTCCATCCCCGGTAGTTGAAAGTAAGAAAGAAATAAAATATTTTTGATTTTTCCAAAGTTTATGCTAAAACACACTGAAAGTCTCTTTGGATTTTTCTGAAATGAAATTCAATAACTATGTACAAACATATTTGCAGATATTTTTTGTGAGGTGGTGTTAGAGGATCATATCAGTTTTTGTGACAAATCACTAGTACCGTTGATCTTGAAAACTTTATATTTTAAACAAATTCACTTAGATTGTAAGTATACTGATCCACTTAAACCTCCACACATTTCTCAATTGCTTCGAGATATGTTAATTAGATGTCTTAGAACTTGACAAAACAGTGTTTCCGACCTCAGAATATACTCCCATATCAAGATTCCCTGGATTTCATCTTACAGGTGAATATATCTAACTATATTTGTAGCTGGGTTGTGCGAGACCTTGAGAGCTCAGATTAGTACCACCGTACAGACAAAGAGATGAAGGCTCGACTTAAAAGTGGTGTTCCAAATTTGAAATCTTTTGTACTACAATTGCTAGATCTTTTGATACTTTTAATTGAATGCAGTTTTGGGTTTTTAAAGCAAAAGTAATCTACAAGTTCTAGGCCATTACTGACGAAAAATCAGAAGAACTTGTATAATACCCCGATATCAATTATCTATAAAGACCTAGTATCTCAGAATCCGGCGATCTCTCAAACGATATTTCGGTGTACTAAGACCATATATCCGAGATATGTTAACCCACTAATTTAGAAATTTTTCTTTATGTTTATACCTAAGAAAAATCTACTGAATATGCGAAGCCTACTTGCACATCATCAGTGAGACTTGTTTAAAACATTTTAATACAACATTTATTTAGCATTCTGTTATAGTCCACTGATGTACTATCATTTCCTCTTTTTACACAAAACTCGTTTTGTCTTCTTCATGTTTTTGTACTTTTTAAAATTTTTATATGTTTTTGTACTTTTCACAACATTTCTCCCCCGGAAATCAAAAATGATACTTTTGAATTTTTTTAAAGAAAAAATTTTGAAATTCTAAAAACTTGACAAACCGATGAGGATCACGTCAACTCATCATCCGAGTCGAATTCAACCTCTAAATTCGCCCCTGATGTTTTTCATCCCGTTAAGCTTCAAAAGATATCTAAATTTAGCTCAATTAAACGCTTTGGTGTAAAATTCTACCTTTTGTTAGGATTTTTTCAATTCTAACCAACTTTTTCTCGTAACAATCACGGATAAAGTAGTGTCGAATTTCATTATGTTTATTTTTAGATTGTTGAACTGGGTTTTTAGTAATGTTAGTGGCAGCCCCGTTATCCACATAATAGTCTCTTATCTATTGCTATATCCATAAAATTTAGGAACAACAACTGGAAGCTGAAATGTATTCTGCTTCTCAAGTAGAGAGAGCGACCGTGGTTTGCTTGTTGCATTGCCACGTTACTAATCATGTGCCAAAGAAATGGCAACCAGCAGTCGTAGATTTAGCATTTAATTTGAAACACCCAAAATCAGAATCGAAATATCCAGCGAGGTTGAAGTTATCGTCCCCTAGATACCATAAGTCGGTGCTTGGGCAACCCTTCAGATATCAAAGAATCCGTTTGATGATCAGCATGTGGGACACTCATGGATTTGACTAATATTGAGTGTAGAGGCATGTCAGATACATGATATCCGGGCTTGATGCTCTGAGGTACATTAATGATCTAATCATTGATCGATATAAGGTCTCATCAATCTTCACTCCTTTCTTATCTGGTCCTATGTCATGATTCAGAGCCAATGGGGTATACAATCGTGATGATTCCAGACATGTCAAATTTCCCCAAAACGTCATGCACATACTTCTTCTGATGGTTAAAGATACCTATAGGCAACTGATCGACCTGAAGTCTGATGGAATGGGTTTGGAATGGTATTTAACATGTTTAAGTGATTAACCTTATGAGTTTTTATGTGTTTAAATGTGAAATTGAATAATTACAAGAAATTTGTGTTTTGTAGGTTAAACATGAAGATTGGACGTGTTTCAGGGAAAACAAATAGAGTGGAATTGAAGATCTTAAGATATGGATGATAGAGGGCTGAATTATGAAGACGTGGGTGAAAACGTTTGATAAAACGGAGCTAAAACGAAGAAGTTATGAAGAAAAGAGTTTTAGAATGAATCTATCAGTAGTAGGCTATGGCTGATCAGTAATCTATGGGTCAGTATCCACAAAAATTAAATTAAAACCAATTAAAATTAGAGTTTTGGAGATATCTTTCATCAAGTTCGTAAGAGGCAAGGCAAGGGATGAACTTAGGTAAATTTGAGCAAGTTTTTATACCATTCCACACCTTCCAGTCATTCCTCAATCATCAATCATGCCTTCCAACATCAAATATGAAGATCAAATCATCACCATGAGTGGCTAATTTCGTTGTGGTTTTCTACAAGGCTAGTGTTTTGTAAGTAGATGAACTGATTCAAGTTCTTTTTTATGTTTGGGATTAGAAATCTAAGCATTCGATGCTTTTTGCTATTTGATTAAATAAACTGATTGTAACTGGTTGAGTTTTATTCAATATCCATTCGTTTATCTTTCAACTCCTGAGACTTCTAGCAATTAGGATATATTAGAAAACGAGTAGGGTTTGATATTATAAAACTGATATGTTCATGATAGCCTTGCATTGCTAATGCAATCCGAGTAAATTGTCTTTTCATATCACAGTTAGTTAATTGAGTTATACAGGTCATGCCTATGAGATTTCCCAAACTGGATTGAATTAGTGAAACTGCTAAAAACCAGAATACTAGAGGAATCACCTTTTCTCCAATTGTTTATAACTCTTAATTTATTTAGTTCTCAAAACAACTCTAAAACAACCGATTTTCTTTTTCAGTAATTTGGTTAGTTAGTAAAGAAGCACTCAAACAACAACACTTTCCACAATACTCCTCGTGGTTGGACACCCAACTTACCCTATCTAATAAGGTAGTTAGGTTTAAGTTCTACTCATATTTTTTACTGACCCTTCGACATCGGTCAAAATCCAAGAAAGAACTTCATCTCTCCCATATAACTCATCTCGAATTTCTTTTGCGTGACTTTCTCAAAGTCCTTACACGGCAAATCATTAGTCGAACAAAATATGATGTCATCAACATATATTTGCACAATTAAGATGTGTCCTTCAACTTCCAGTGTGAAGAGGGTATTGTCTTATGTTCCTCTTTGAAACCGTTCTCTAAAAGGTGTTGAGAAAACGTCTCGTACTAGGCTCTTGGGGCCTATTGTAAATCGTATAATGCCTTATCTATTAGATAAACCTTTTCTTTGTATATTGGATTGACAAGCCCTGGTGGTTGTTCGACATACACCTCCTCCTTCACCTTGTCGTAGAGGAATGCTTACTAAACATCCAATTGGTACACCTTGAAACCTTTCCACGACAGGAGCATCAACCTTTGTGTAGTCAGTTCCTCTTGTTGATGAAATCCCTGAATAACGAGTCGAGATTTATTGCGTACAATCACTCCTCTATCATCACGCTTACACTTGAAGACCCATTTTGTACTAATCTTCTTGTGGTCACCTGGTAGGTCAACAAGCTTCCAAACTCCAAGTTTCTCAAATTGTTGTAGCTCTTCATGCATTGCATTGACCCAACTTTCCTCAGTAAGAGCTTCTTTGTACATATTCGGTTCAACCTATGAAATGAAAAAAACTATATGAGATAGTATCTTGTACCGGTGCAACTTTAGAATAAAAACAACTAAGATCCTTATTGATATGATTTCTTATTTTAACTCCAGTCTGCAACTATCCGATTATGTTTTCCAATGGGTGATATTATAGAGTTCTCAGCATAACTTCGTTTGGAACGCTCACTTCGTGTTCCAGATTAGTGATGTTTTGATCAGCAACAAGATTGCTTGTAGATGCTTCATTCAGAGCACTTGGACCAACTTAACTCTTTAGTAGACTTTGAATCTGTTCTGCACCATCATCGGAATAGATCCATCGTTTTTAAATGTTGGTTCAGCATCAAATAAGAATCGTCACTTTGATCGAACGTGGGAGCTGGTTCAGTCATCTCTTGATTTGTAGTGGGATCATTTGTTTTTATAGTCTGAGATCCTGGATGTTGAGTACTTGTACTAGTTTTAGTATCGTGAGTGCCAAATAGGTGTTTGAGTAATGACGATTGGTTTTGGAACTTGTTTTTGCAATGATGCTTGTTGTTACTGATAAAGAACTACCAGTTCCTCCTTTGTTGGTTAAGCCAGAAGCTCAAAGTAATCCCAGACAATCATAGTTGAATAGCCAAGCATCTCCTGGTTTCTGTGTTGGAGACGTATATCTTTGAAAATCAACATTCTAAGCAATAATAACCCAGTTTATGCTAGGAAGATATACACTACGAAGTGGACTAGCATATCCCACGAAGAACCCTTCCAATGATTTAGCCCCAAATTTGCCATAAACATCAATTATGGCGCACGGAAACCCAAACGATTCTAAATACTTTAGATTAGGTTTTTGTTGGTTAAGTAGCTAGAAGCACACCTTCTTGTGTGGCTTGACTGTCAAAAACACTGTTTAAAGTATAGCACATAGAAGCCACTACTTCACACCAAAAACTAATTGGAAGTTTAGAATCAGCGTGCATGGTTCTGGCTATCTCTATGAGGTTCGATTTTTGCCTTAAGTGACACCATTTTGTTGTGCAGTATACGGTGCGCTGAATTCATGCAAAATTCCTTTATCGTTACAAAACTCAGCCATATGATTGTTTTTGAACTTTGTACCATTGCACTACGAATTCGTCCGATCGGTAAGTGATATAGGTTATCCAATTTTCGAAATAGAATCATTATATTTTCAAACGTTTTGTCTTTGCTCTCTAGGAACATCACCCATGAAAATCTTGAGTAATCGTCAGTCACAACAAGACAGTAAAGATCTCCTGATAAGCGTTTAACGTTGACAAGTCCTAAGAGATCCATGTGAAGTCTCTCTAGTAGGAGCTTGATACAGTGCAGGAGTTTTCTCGGGTGCGACTTTTTATGCTGCTTTCCTTTCTTACAACTTATACATTCGTCACTCAGATGAAAGCTCTTCGTATTAACTCCCTCAAATGTATCGTTGGGAACTAAGAAGTTCATTTTTTTGAGATGAATATGCCCCATTTTTCTGTGCCACATGATCGATTCTTTTTTAGTTGATTTGGACACGAAGCATTGCGTAGTTTTTATCGTTGTTGTAGTAATACTCATGCTTAAGAAATACAGATCATTCTCTCGAGGCGCTCGCATCATGATCCATTCCTCAGGTTTCAAAATTAAGCATTCTTTATTGTGAAGTGTGCCGTGAACTTTTTATCACAAATCCGGGAAATACTTAGCAAGTTGTTCCCCTAACTCTGCTATGTAGTTGACTTTATCGAAAGACACCACACCGTTCGTTAGAATCCCCTCGCCGACTATTCTTCCACCTTGATTACCCGTGAACCCAACATAGCCTCCACGAATTGATTTGACATCATAAAGCAAGGCTAACATTCCCGTCATATGCCGAGAAGCTCCACTATCCATTATCCACTTTGAGATGATTGATTTCGGGAGCCCCTACACATGTAATTAAGCAATTACTTGAATAGGGAGCCACTTGCAGACCTTTGACCTTTGTCTTCAACAGAGCTTGGCTTCAGCAGATGTTCATTTATTATAAGGATCAAAGGTTTTAGAATATTTTGGCTTTTTATCATTTGTTCTTTTTGTAAGGTTCAATTTCCTATTGCAAGTCAGGAACATCTGTTATACGTGGAACAAATGTGAAGATTCCTAAATACTATGCATTGTTAACCGGATCCTTCGTCTCCCCTATCTTTGAGAATCATCTTGTTGGTTCACGTCATCATTCAAATAAGCATCGTAGTCGAACGATTCATTCATTTTATCATCTTGAACCCTCAAACCTGTACCACCCTGGGTGTTATCATCATCATCATCCTTATCAACGTCATCCTTTTTATCACCTCCACCAATATATGCATCATCATCCTCCTTATAACCATCTATCTCAGCATCTATTTTTGCTTCCATCTTCTTTCTTTCCAAGTATTTTTGTTTTGCAGAAATCCTAGTAACATCAACATGTTCACCAACGAAGACATAATTCACCAACGGTTCAGGCTCAGTGAGTATAAAAACTGGAATATCATCCATCTTGTTCTTTCCTTTACCCGCAGCTGCTGCTTCAGCTTCAACTTTCTTTACTCTTTCTACAGCTCTAGCCTTAGCTTTTACTATTTCAATCAAATCATATTCTAAATCAAAGTTTATACCAAACTTTTTCTCAAACACCTTGTACAACACATCTAACTTCTTGGCATTCAAGGCCTTTTCAACTACCAAATCCTATACAACTTTGTGAAGCCTCTCCTTTACAGCAGTCACATTTGTTAGCGTAGACACCAACTGTACATTTTCTGCTTCAAGATGCTTTACTCTATTATATAACTCTGTGACTTTCTGATTTTTGAAGAAATCCCCTTCAAATCCAGTGAATAATAAATCATCAACAAAGTTTATAGGACTAGTAGGATGCAATCATCGTCTCTAAGCTGATTGTGGAGTAGATTGTTGATGACATGGAGGTGTTGTTTTGGAGATGTTGGATGTGGTGGTGTAGCATGATGAATTTGTGGTAATGGTGGTTGTTCATGTGGAGATGATAGTTGTTTAGCTTCAGACTCAGTCATCTTCCTATTTCTATATTTTTGCCTCGCTTTCATAATTGTAGGAGACCATGTTGCCTTTTTCTAAACATAAGTAGGCTTGCTTTTAACCCTCTTGACTTTCTGTAGGCCTTTCAATAATCTCTTTAGGCTCTGAAGGTACATATGATTCATCATTATCACCTAAAGCCTTTCTTTTCTTTCATTCTTTCCTTTCGGCTTCACCTCTTGCTTTTGGATCAACACTATCATCAGAACTTTCTTCATTATTTCCATCAAAAGCTAGTTTTTCAACTTTAGCAGCAATTTTTGCAACATTCACACCATCACAATCTTGGTCTTATGTTGCAAAGAACACCTCAACTTAAACATTCATTTTGACAGCAACACGATGTTCCATTTCAATGTTCACATTAACTTCAGCTTCTTCATTAGTTGCCTCGTCTATAAGTAAAGTTTCTACTTTCCTTTTCTTTTGGGTTTTCTTTTTCGGAGTAGTCTTCTTTTTCTTATCCTCCTTCTCATACCAAATACCTCTCTTTGGAATGTAACCATCCATCTTATCATACCATTTATCTTTCCATGGAGCCTTATAATTCTTATTCTTGAATGCTCCAAAGAAATTTCTAGCAATTGGCTATGTTGTTTGCTTCAAACACTGATTAAATCAAGCTAGAGATAGTTCTGACATATGGTCTAATGGTAACACATCTTTCTTGTCTTTTTCTAGGTTCGGAAATTGATCACTAGCATCATCTGAACGAACGTAGGATACTGTAAAAACTTCTCTTTCTCAATGGTCAGCTTCATCTGTTCAAATATTATTCTTGTGAAGTTCTAAGGTTTGTTCAACGCTAGTGCATCTATCATATACACTTGATAGTTGTCCAACGCATCGCCCCCTCCCTTTTTGTGACTTAGGGCGAAGATAACTAAGTGCACGAAAAACTTGTATGGCATCCCAAAGAATGCTTTGTTTAACGTCGTGTTCACAAACCCTTTGTAAACCATTTTATAAAACAACCTTTGCACATTCGTTCGGAATACATCATTGGATCATCATCTTTATCTTTGAAATCTAACACTTTTCAAATTAACGCCTCTATGATAAGTACCTCTTTGTCTTCATTTCCAACTCGTACAAATGACCTAATTGCTTTCAATTTCGGTACGGACTTGGCATGTTCCCAAAATCTCTACACATGTGAACGATAGGCTTTATGTTGATTAGTTAATGCTTTCTCTATCGGCAGCTCGCCCATAAACTTCAAAATTGCTTTAAAAGGTGCATTTTCTAGGGTCATCTCGCCCAATACACAACAGATGTTGTGCTTGGGTTCAAAATTATACTTTTTATCCTGCAAAAAAAAACTAACGCGAACACTTAGACAAAAATCACAAACATACCAAATTCACTTTGTGCAAAGAGAATCTTGTACGACGTGACATTTAACTTCATGCGAAATGATATTGACATTTTAATATTTGCACATTTTTACTTTGTGCGAAGTACAGTTTCTCTTCGTACAGAGTGAATTTCCACTCCGTGCAAAGTGAACTTTCACTTCGTGCGAAGGTAACTATTAAGAACACTTAGAAATTTTTTGCACGTTTTGATGAAATTGAAAGGTCTATATAACATGCTAAAAATGCTGACAAGCCTAGATCTATGTTCAATTTTAATTTTGGCCCGTTAAATGGTTCTAGATCTACATTTTTATATACGGATTACCAAAAATCGTTAAAATTTGTTCAATTAGAGTCTATTCTAGTCCAATCTATCTTAGGCATTGTAAGTGGTGTGCCAATCAACCACTACAAGTCAAGATTTGGGCAGCACTTTGTCGTTTGCTTTACAAATTCTTTTACTTAGCACAGCGAGTTCAACAGTGACTTATGATTTCCCTTCGTGCGAAAAGACTTATATAGCCCATGGCTTGCACTATGTACGAAGTGAATATTTCTCTTGGTGCAAAGTGAATTGCATCATACGAAGTGACACACTTTGAAAATTTTAACTTCTACTTCATTTTAACTAGTTTTAACAATCCATTCAGTTGACCAAGTCCAATTTAATAACCTTGGTTAATTGATTTGTCTACCAAGTCCAAGTTCATGACCTTGGTTGAACACTTTATGGACAAACTAACGTTTTCAGGCAATTTTATGTTTCAAATTAAGGAACTTTTGATCATTTCAAAACATTTTCTCATTACAAATTAGCTCCCAATCCGTTGTCCTCTGGATTTCCTTCACATTTCAGCTTCTTTGGATTTTGAAGATACGCTTTCCATCCCCGGTAGTTGAAAGTAAGAAAGAAAAAAATATTTTTGATTTTTCCAAAGTTTATGCTAAAACACACTGAAAGTCTCTTTGAATTTTTCTGAAATGAAATTCAATAACTATGTACAAACATATTTACAGACATTTATTGTGAGGTGGTGTTAGAGGATCATATCAGTTTTTGTGAGAAATCACTAGTAACGTTGATCTTGAAAACTTTATATTTTAAACAAATTCACTTAGATTGTAAGTATACTGATCCACTTAAACCTCTACACATTTCTCAATTGCTCCGAGATATGTTAATTAGATGTCTTAGAGCTTGACAAAACAGTGTTTCCGACCTTAGAATATACTCCCATATCAAGATTCCCTGGATTTCATCTTACAGGTGAATATATCTAACTAATATTTGTATCTGGGTTTATGAGACCTTGAGAGCTCAGATTAGTACCACCGTACAGACAAAGAGATGAAGGCTCGACTTAAAAGTGGTGTTCAAAATTTGAAATCTTTGTACTACAATGCTAGATCTTTTGATACTTTCAGTGAATGCAGTTTTGGGTTTTTAAAGCAAAAGTAATCTACAAGTTCTAGACCATTACTGATGCAAAATCAGAAGAACTTGTATAATACCCCGATATCAATTATCTATAAAGACCTAGTATCTCAGAATCCGGCGATCTCTCAAACGATATTTCGGTGTACTAAGACCATATATCCGAGATATGTTAACCCACTAATTTAGAAATTTTTCTTTATGTTTATACCTAAGAAAAATCTACTGAATATGCGAAGCCTACTTGCACATCATCAGTGAGACTTGTTTAAAACATTTTAATACAACATTTATTTAGCATTCTGTTATAGTCCACTGATGTACTATCATTTCCTCTTTTTACACAAAACTCGTTTTGTCTTCTTCATGTTTTTGTACTTTTTAAAATTTTTATATGTTTTTGTACTTTTCACAACATTTCTCCCCCGGAAATCAAAATGATACTTTTGAATTTTTTTAAAGAAAAAATTTTGAAATTCTAAAAACTTGACAAACCGATGAGGATCACGTCAACTCATCATCCGAGTCGAATTCAACCTCTAAATTCGCCCCTGATGTTTTTCATCCCGTTAAGCTTCAAAAGATATCTAAATTTAGCTCAATTAAACGCTTTGGTGTAAAATTCTACCTTTTGTTAGGATTTTTTTCAATTCTAACCATCTTTTTCTCGTAACAATCACGGATGAAGTAGTATCGAATTTCATTATGTTTATTTTTAGATTGTTGAACCGGGTTTTTAGTAATGTTAGTGGAAGTCCCGTTATCTACATAATAGTCTCTCATCTATTGTTATATCCATAAATTTTAGGAACAACAACTGTAAGCTGAAATGTATCCTGCTTCTAAAGTAGAGAGAGCGACCGTGGTTTGCTTGTTGCATTGCCATGTTACGAATCATGTGCCAAAGAAATTGCAACCAGCAGTTGAGATTTAGCATTCAATTTGAAACACCCAAAATCAGAATCGGAATATCCAGCGAGGTTGAAGTTGTCGTCCCCTAGATACCATAAGCCGGTGCTTGGGCAACCTTTCAGATATCAAAGAATCCGCTTGACGATCAGCATGTGGGACCCTCGTGGATTTGACTAATATTGGGCGTAGAGGCATGTTAGATACATGATATCCGGGCTTGATGCTATGAGGTATATTAATGATCTAATCATTGATCGATATAAGGTCTCATCAATCACTCCTTTCTTATCTGGTCCTATGTCATGATTCAGAGCCAATGGGGTATACAATCGTGATGATTCCAGACATGTCAAATTTCTCCAAAACGTCATGCACATACTTCATCTGATGGTTAAAGATACCTACAGGTAACTGATCGACCTGAAGTCTGTGGAATGGGTTTCGAATGGTATTTAACATGTTTAAGTGATTAACCTTATGACTTTTTATGTGTTTAAATGTGAAATTGAATAATTACAGGAAATTTGTGTTTTGTAGGTTAAACATGAAGATTGGACGTGTTTCAGGGAAAACAAATAGAGTGGAATTGAAGATCTTAAGATATGGATGATAGAAGGCTGAATTATGAAGACGTGGGTGAAAACGGTGAATAAAACGGAGCTAAAACGAAGAAGTTATGAAGAAAATAGTTTTGGAATGAATCTATCAGTAGTAGGCTATGGCTGATCAGTAACCTATGGGTCAGTATCTATAAAAATTCGATTAAAACCCATAAAAATTAGGGTTTTGGAGATATCTTTCATCAAGTTCGTAAGAGGCAAGGCAAGGGATGAACTTAGGTAACTTTGAGCAAGTTTTTATACCATTCCACACCTTCCAGTCATTCCTCAATCATCAATCATGCCTTCCAACATCAAATATGAAGATCAAATCATCACCATGAGTGGCTAATTTCGTTGTGGTTTTCTACAAGTCTGTGGTTTGGTAAGTAGATGAACTGATTCAAGTTCTTTTTATGTTTGGGATTAGCAATCTAAGCATTCGATATTTTTTGCTATTTGATTAAGTAAACTGATTGTAACTGGTTGAGTTTTATTCAATATCCATTCGTTTATCTTTCAACTCCTGAGATTTCTAGCAATTAGGATATATTAGAAAACGAGTAGGGTTTGATATTATAAAACTGATATGTTCATGATAGCCTTGCATTGCTAATGCAATCCGAGTAAATTGTCTTTTCATATCACAGTTAGTTAATTGAGTTACACAGGTCATGCCTATGTGATTTCCCAAACTTAATTGAATTAGTGAATCTGCTAAAAACTGGAATACTGGAGGAATCACCTTTTCTCCAATTGTTTATAACTCTTAATTAATTTAGTTCTCAAAACAACTCTAAAACACCCATTTTTTTCAGTAACTTGGTTAGTTAGTAAAGAAGCAATCAAACAACAACTTTTCCACAATACTCCTCGTGGTTGGACACCCAACTTACCCTATCTAATAAGGTAGTTGGGTTTAAGTTTTACTTAAACTTTTTTCTGACCCTTCGACATCAGTCAAAATCCAAGAAAGAACTTCATCTCTCCCATAGAACTCATCTCGAATTTCTTTTGCGTGACTTTCTCAAAGTCCTTAAACGGCAAATCGTTAGTCGAACCAAATATGATGTCATCAACATATATTTACACAATTAAGATGTGTCCTTCAACTTCCAGTGTGAAGAGGGTATTGTCTTATGTTCCACTTTGAAACCGTTCTCTAAAAGGTGTTGAGAAAACGTCTCGTACTAGGCTCTTGTGGCCTATTGTAAATCGTATAATGCCTTATCTATTAGATAAACCTTTTCTTTGTATATTGGATCGACAAGCCCCTGGTGGTTGTTCGACATACACCCCCTCCTTCACCTTGTCGTAGAGGAATGCATACTTAACATCCAATTGGTACACCTTGAAACCTTTCCACGACAGGAGCATCGACCTTTGTGTAGTGAGTTCCCTCTTGTTGATGAAAACCCTGAACAATGAGTCGACATTTATTGCATACAATCACACCTCTATCATCACGCTTACACTTGAAGACCCATTTTATACTAATCTTCTTGTGGTCACCTGGTAGGTCAACAAGATTCCAAACTCCAAGTTTCTCAAATTGTTGTAGCTCTTCATGCATCGCATTGACCCAACTTTCCTCAGTAAGAGCTTCTTTGTACATATTCGGTTCAACCTATGAAATGAAAAAAACTATATGAGATAGTATCTTGTACAGGTGCAACTTTAGAATAAAAACAACTAAGATCCTTATTGATATGATTTCTTATTTTAGCTCCAGTTTGCAACTCTCCGATTATGTTTTCCAATGGGTGATATGATAGAGTTCTCGGCATAACTTCGTTTGGAATGCTCACTTCGTGTTTCAGATTAGTGATGTTTTGATCAGCAACAAGATTGCTTGTAGATGCTTCATTCAGAGCACTTGGACCAACTTAACTCTTTAGTAAACTTTGAATCTGTTCTGCACCATCATCGGAAATAGATCCATCGTTTTTAAATGTTGGTTCAGCATCAAATCAGAATTGTCACTTTGATCGAACATGGGAGCTGGTTCAGTCATCTCTTGATTTGTAGTGGGATCATTTGTTTTTATAGTCTGAGATCCTGGATGTTGAGTACTTGTACTAGTTTTAGTATCGTGACTGCCAACAGGTGTTTGAGTAATGACGATTGGTTTTGGAACTTGTTTTTGCAATGATGCTTGCTGTTGCTGATAAAGAACTACCCGTTCCTCCTTTGTTGGTTAAGCCAGAAGCTCAAAGTAATCCCAGACAATCATAGTTGAATAGCCAAGCATCTCCTAGTTTCTGTGTTGGAGACGTATATCTTTGAAAATCAACATTCTAAGCAATAAAACCCAGTTTATGCTAGGAAGATATACACTACGAAGTGGACTGGCATATCCCACGAAGAACCCTTCCAATGATTTAGCCCCAAATTTGCCATCAACATCAATTACGGTGCACGGAAACCCAAACGATTCTAAATACTTTAGATTAGGTTTTTGTTGGTTAAGTAGCTAGAAGCACACCTTCTTGTGTGGCTTGACTGTCAAAACTCTGTTTAAAGTATAGCAGTAGAAGCCACTACTTCGCACCAAAAACTGATTGGAAGTTTAGAATCAGCGTGCATGGTTCTGGCTATCTCTATGAGGTTCGATTTTTGCCTTAAGTGACACCATTTTGTTGTGCAGTATACGGTGCGCTGAATTCATGCAAAATTCCTTTATCGTTACAAAACTCAGCCATATGATTGTTTTTGAACTTTGTATTATTGCACTACGAATTCGTCTGATCGGTAAGTGATATAGGTTATCCAACTTTCAAAATAGAATCATTAGATTTTCAAATGTTTTGTCTTTGCTCTCTAGGAACATCACCCGTGAAAATCTTGAGTAATCGTCAGTCACAACAAGACAGTAAAGATCTCCTGATATGCGTTTAACGTTGACAGGTCCTAAGAGATCCATGTGAAGTCTCTCTAGTAGGAGCTTGATACAGTGTAGGAGATTTCTCGGGTGCGACTTTTTATGTTGCTTTCCTTTCTTACAACTTATACAGTCGTCACTCAGATGAAAGCTCTTCGTATTAACTCCCTCAATGTATCGTTGGGAACTAAGAAGTTCATTTTTTTGAGATGAATATGCCCCATTTTTCTATGCCACATGATCGATTCTTTTTTAGTTGCTTTGGACACGAAGCATTATGTAGTTTTTGTCGTTGTTGTAGGAATACTCATGCTTAAGAAATACAGATCATTCTCTCAAGGCGCTCGCATCATGATCCATTCCTCAGGTTTCAAAATTAAGCATTCTTTATTTGTGAAGTGTACCGTGAGCTTTTTATCACAAATCTGGGAAATACTTAGCAAGTTGTTCCGCTAACTCTGCTATGTAGTTTATTTTATCGAAAGACACCACACCATTTGTTAGAATCCCCTCGCCGACTATTCTTCCACCTTGATTACCCGCGAACCCAACGTAGCCTCCACGAATTGATTTGACATCATAAAGCAAGGCTAACATTCCTGTCATGTGCCAAGAAGCTCCACTATCCATTATCCACTTTGAGATGATTGATCTCAGGAGCCCCTACAAATGTAATTAAGCAATTACTTGAATAGAGAGACTCAAGCCTTGTTGGTCTTAGCTGTGTTCGGGATATCATATTTTAGTTCATAAACACTCTTACCATTTTTCTTGTTTTCAACATGTTCAATTTCAACCTTTTTATCAGTCGTTGATGAAACATTTGTTTTGCTTTCCTTAGAAGATGGTTTTATTTTAACAACCCAAGTTTGTTGTTTTGAAAATGCTTATGTAGTGTAAAATTTCGAATCTTCTTTATCATTCTTGCTCGATGATTCACCAACTTCTTTGTTTAAAACATTAGAAATTTGTTGGCTTCACTATGTTAGATTCGTTGCGTCTTTTCAAAATTTGCGTTGGAACAAACTTTTGGTGTTTCTATTTCTCATCTTCTGAAGACTTCTTGACGTTGAAACAGGTTTAGAGTTTGTCTGGGACACACTGTCTTGCAATATGCCCGACTTTGTTACATTTGATTCATGTCCTACTGTCATTTCCAACAGAGGATACTTGAACCTGTTCACGATGATTCTTTTCAGCATAAAATTCATCATTCGATTGTGACTTAGCAAAATTCTCTTTCTCACCTTTTGAGCTTGTTCCGAAAACAAAGTTTACATTCTTTGAAAAACTTGGGTTTCAAAATCTATCGTTTTGTTAGTTTACATACCCAAACCCTTTTCTTTCGTTCTCATGATAATTCTTTCCTTTATAATTGATATTGTAAGAACGTTTGGGTTTAGAGTAGTACATGCATTCAGATTTTCAAGCTCAGACAAGCTTACTTCTACCAACTTAAATACTTGTTCAACTTTTTCAAGATTCACATTTTGAATCGGAAATTCTTGATCAGAATATAGTTTGTCAGATCCTTTCATTTTATATGCAACCATATTAGGCTCATCATCCGAAGCAGATTCTGATTTCATAAGATAATTCTTATGAAAACTTTCTTCATTTTCAGAAGGTGAACTTGAACTTATTTTCTCCAAATTAGACTCAACACTTTCAAACTAAGTGCTATCACTCTTACTTCTCAAAACATTTTCTACCATAGTTTTAACCACATCTGACTCACATTCTTTATCAGATTTGGTGTAAGTTACATTAAGATTTGAAGGCAGCTCATCTTTTTGTTTAGTTTTAAGTTTCAAATTAAGTGCCTTATCCACCCCGTCAGGTTTTTTCTTTGAATAGCTTTCCTACATCGAGGTGGATACTCGATTGTAACTCATTCCTTTGTTTTGAGAGTAATCATTATCTTCCTTTTTAGTTTTTTTTGTTGTTTTGGAAGAACATGATCAATCACATACGATGAAGTTGAGTAACTGATCAACAATTTGTTGACTCTTTCTGTTTCTATTCTCACAGCCTCTAATTCACTTTTTAGCTTTGCAATCATGTTAACGTGAATGTTTATGGGCATTTGTTTATCCATAACAATTGCTTTTAGCATAGACAATGTAGCACCATCTTCACGATTTGCTTGTTCATACGATTTAATGGTTTTACTCAACTTATCATATGCTTCTTTAGTTTCTTTATAGTCACTTGACAAATTATCAGAAAGTTTTTTTGTAGTTTATATCGATCATCTTTTTCCACACATTCCTTGCAAGGTTTTTCAACTTCAATTATCTTAACCTTACCCTCTTCTCTGTCCGACTTATTTACCGTATCTTGAACCTGTTCAGAGACTCCCTCTTTTATGTTCGCCATCATTACATTGTTAGCAATCTCTGTAAGGTTCTCGATGGTCATCTTTTTGGTCACATGTATCAAATCTTCAACCTCTTTCTTTGGCTCTTCTTCACAGTGCATAGCATAATTTAGTTCAAAGAAACCTGCAAATTTTTTATACATGTCAGGTGGTACCAAATGTTTAAATTCACTATGAAAGATAGCTTCTTCAGGAGAATAATATTTATCAATCGGAACTTCATCGAAGGTTTCTTCAGAATATTCTTCTTCAACTGGCTTTTCTCTAATCTCGGCCAACAATGCAATTCTTTCTGAGTTTGAAATGTATTTGTTCCAATTGAAGCCTTCATCCTCTTGACAAAAAAAAAGAGCTTTGTCCTTTGAACTTGATGAACCATCCTTGATTTGAATCATTCTTGTCGTTATGAGTGGTGACGTTTTATGATAGATTGCCTTCTTTTAATAATCATCAGCAAACGGATTTTGATTTCCATTAACTTCAGGATTTAGACACTCCCTCTTGAAACGTCCCCTCCCTTTGTATTTAACGCATGTGACTTTCGACTTATCAAAACCAAATTTTCCATCCAAACCTCCTAAATTGTTTCGTCCTATGATCTCCATGAACTTTTATGCTCTATGGACAATCTAAGCCATGCACCACTTAATATCCATCAAATCTAATTCTTCTGAATCAATTTGATCATAATCTTCTTTGGTCATGTTCAGATTTCCTATTTTACCGGCAACCAAACTTTCATATGATTCAAGAACATATGCACGAAATGCCATATGTTGCTTTGAAGTAGTTTCTCTGAAACTTTGTGCATTTTCTTGATTCACGACAATGCTGCATTGAAGAATCATTTGGTTTGAATTGGCCTGTCTTTGAAAAGTGTTCGAGCTTTGCGAAGATTGTGGTGTTTGAGGTGAATTAGGCTCAAAGGTCGGAAATGATTCAAAACCGCTACCAGATGATTGGTTTGAAGAAGCATCAGCACTTAAAGCTGTTTGAATTTTAGGACTTGGAGTATGAACTGCTGGACTTCCTTTATAGTATAGCTTCACGTCTTGTTGTATTTGTGAACCCTTGGTCTTGGCCATTTTCTGCATCTCGAGTTCATGATCTTCCAATCTCTCGATAAATCTTGACAAGTTGAGAGTAACATACGCTGAACTATTCTTCAAGATAGTAAGATAGGTTGACCATTCTCCATCTGGCAATGCATCAACAAGTTTATCTACCAACTCCTCGTTCTTTTTCTGAATTCTTAGTCTTTTAATCTCTACCACCAAGTGACAGTACCTTTCTATCAATTGTTTCATCGTTTCACTTTAAGAAGATTGAATATATCAAACTCTTTCTTTAACAAAGCCTTTTTGCTTTTGATCATTAGAGTGCTCCCTTGGAATTTCACATTTAGAGCATCCAACACCAATTGAGCATCATTATCATGTTGTATGAGAGTGAATACGTCTTCTTTGATAGCTTCTTGGAGAATGCTCATCATTTTCTTTTCTCGAATATATTTTTCTTTTTCTTGTGCATCAATGTCTTCTCCAGCCCATTTTCTCAAACTGGTGCAGCATACCACTCCTTGATGGCGTACCAGCTATCAAAGTAGTTAGCCTGTACCCAATTGACAAATCTTTCACTCCAGCCAAAGTAATCTTCTAAAAACATGAGCTTCAGGGGTTTTATCTTCGTCCCCATTTCATTTTCAAGATTTATGTTTTGAGCTACTACAATTGTTGAGGCTACTCACTTTGCAAATGCATTAAAGAACTTGTTCTCCATTTTCATCAAAAATTTTTGAAAACTTGCTTCATGCAAAGTGAGCTTTGTTCGAAGTGACCCTGGAATGAAGTAAAATCACAAAAACAATTAAAGTTCACTTCGTGTGAAGTAAAATTCCCAAATTGAGATTTATCTTCGTGCGAAGATACATTCTAAATTTTACAAGAGTTTCACTTTGTGTGAAGTGAGTTTCCTCTTCGTGCGAAGGTAATTTTCAAAAAATTTCAACAAATATTAACTTCGTGCGAAGTGACATTTAGCTTGTGAAAAGGTAAAGTTCAAACTTTCTTGTTTTTTTGCCATTTCAATCATGATTCCAGTTGAATTAAGGTCTGATTTTTTCAAGGGTTTGTTATTAGTCAATTTTAAACATTCCAGGAAAAGATCAATCGATTTTATCTGTTCAATGTCTGGGAAATGATAAAAAGATGAAAAATGAGTAGAGGAAGAAGTAGAATCTCGATGACAAGTCTTTAGATCAGGCCTCCAAGCTCTTGTGAGGATCTGCTCATCCAATAAGCTCAGGTCCTAATCTGTTTGCCTAGTTCAGTATGCGCGGAATTCATATTAACAAGTGACAATATCAAGATTTACTTTTTAAACTCTTTATCTCATTATTATTGATTAACGTTTACAATCTAGATTGAAATCTGACAGGGCTTCACCGTATCAGTCAACAAAAACAGCTATAGACTCAGACCTCAACACACCTATTTATAGACTTTTTACCCTGTGCGAGATGAGTCTCTTCGCACGAGGTGAACTTCACTTCATACTAAGTGAACCATATACATACGAAATTCAAATCTAACAGTTCAGCCCTATTACATACACAGACATGACCCTAAGATATAGGCGACAAAATACTTCATCAACACTAGGAAGCTACTAGGTATTCTTGCCACTAGAACAAGTTGTAACATTTGCAAAATTTCAACCGTTGAACCCTTTTGATCGTTTACATGTTTAATAAAATTTTATATTTTATTTTACGGAATATGTGATCGTACAATCAAGGAAAATGATACTCATGATATTTTTGGAATAAAATCTAAGTTACATAAGCCTTTATACCCTTTACATAACCTACATAACATGTTAGAAGGGTTAAAAATGGCAAACAAATGATAGTACAAGTCAAGGGGGCAAAACTGCCAAAAATGCAAAATTTTTGGCGTTCGAGTACCTTACAGACTGTTAGGCTTTGGTTACGGTCCGTAAGGGGTGCCCAGATGCAACAAAATTGCCTTGATCACCAAGTTTGGCCACTTATGCTGAATTTCTACCACCTAGCCCTGAATTTCCCACCATTGATCCTCCTTGTGACACCGTAGGTAACACTAATCAGCTTCTAATGATCCTTGGCAACACTTGTCATGATTTGGGAGCATTTTGATTGGTATTAAGAGGTGATCAAGGTGTTCCTTAAACTCACACCTTTAAACTCACTCTAATTCTATTCTTTGAGCAATCCCTAGAGCTTAGGAGCTTTTCCCTAGTATTCTCAGTAGTCAAGTCTTGTAAGCTTTCCTCCTTTTCTCAATTTCAATTATTTAGCTAGTTTTCAACTGAAAGTCAAACACTTTGACTTTCAGTTCTGACAACTATGGTCAAGTCAAAATTCAATCCGAACTTTTCTATGTGATCGTAATAATGTTGGGATGATTCCCCTATTCCTTCTGATAATTACGTTCATAGGCGAAATGATGAATCGAGCATATCATATCTAAAACGTCAAAACTAGTAAATATGCATTTTGCACTAATTGAACTTTAAACTATTAAAACCAAAGTTTTGACATCATATCAGTTTGTATGTGTTAATATAACACAATGTAACATGCTCAACTTATCATACATAGTTCCAACCTCAATTTATATTGAAAATCAAGTAGTTTAACATTTGCTTTGACTTTTGATTCTGACCCGTTTAGTCAATTTTGGGAGACGACAATCCAATGTATATGACCATAGTAATATAGTGAATCAATCTCTGAGGTTATACCTATGGTCATTTCGTTTGGTTACTCAAATGACGAGTCAACTTTATACACTTTTAAAATGTCAAAAATACCCTTTTTGACACCCCATTCCCGCTTCCTAGGTTTGTTTGGAAGTTCGATTAGGGAATGATAGAAACCAAGTTACCCAAATGGATATACCTTCGTAGTTAATCTAAAATGTCAACAAAAAGGCTTGAATGTATTACCAAACAACCAAACTTGTTTATATAAAGTGTTCCAAATAAGCCATACAATTTATCTTATGTTGAATGCTAAATGTTCAGTTCTCACAAAACTATAGTATACTTTATATATGCTACAAGTTCTTTTATCAAAAACCAAAGTATTGCAATACTAACTATTTTCACAACAAAACTCGATTAAAGCAAATTTCACATCAATTTTAATAGTTGACCAAGGTATTGCAATACTAAACTTTTTGCCATATTCATGGCACAAAACCTATGTACCATCATTCAATGTTGACTTTATTCTCACATATGTTTCAGGTACTAATACATGATCAAGAATGCTACACTTAGGATCAAGACTCGGGACTTAGTTTGCTTAAAATAAAGAACAAGTTGTTTGTATTTGTTTGTGTTTTGTTTAAAATCTAAAGACAATGTAATTCTAAGAAATCAATAACATAACACTTAAAGTACCATGTGTTTGAAACAATTTGTAACGTGACTCCAATTACGATTCTATCGGTGGTTGTTTTATACGTGGTCGGGTATTACACAAGTGAGGTAGTGGAACAACTTTGGAGAGCCAATGCTTCCATGGTTCACACTTACACATGCACAAATCTTCCAATAGTGTAGGTTGGAAGCTTGGATGGTTTCAACACTTAGAACATGTTTGGGCAGAATTTTAAAGAAGGTTTCCAGCTTTTGGTGAAAATCAACCACAACACAAACCCACAACTATGAGCTTAGTTGGGAGCTTGGTGGGAAGTACATTTATACGAAATTTTAATCAAAATATGCAATAAATAAGTATATAAATAAAATCAGAATTTTAACTCCACTTTGGACCTCAAATATGGTGAGGTTCCACTTTAGTTTGCCATGGCAAACTTGTGGAAACCTTCCAAGAGGTTATCCAAGTACTTTAGACGAAGAAAGCATGAAGAAATAAGAAGAAAAGTGAGTGAAAATTCACTTAGAACACTTAGAAATAAGAGAACTTGAGAGAGTTTAGAAATTTGTAAAGTGTGGAGGAGTTGTGCAAGTGATGTATATATAGTTGGGGATTAGGGTTTGGGTGAAAAGAAGGTTGGAAGATGATTGGAGAAGAAGAGAGGTGGAAATAGGTGAAATTCGCGCCTTTTTAACAATTTGTCCATCAAGCACCGTAGGCTACGGCTCACCGGCCGTAGGATACCGTCTACTTTTTTTGGGCATCTTAAGGATATATAAGTGTGTGAATATAAAGAATATATATAAGTATGATTCCAAATATAATTAAACACTAAGTATAATTTGGTTTGGTATGTAATAAGTATGTATTCAAGATTGATTAAGTATCATGTATTTATGTATAAACAAGTGTGAATAAAAATTTATTTCCATTATGACCAAAGTCACGTATTAAAAGATTGGAAAATTAAAAACCAATTACCACATGATTACAAGTTTCTAAAAAATAGAAATACAATTACAACTTCCTAAATAAGAAACGTGTAGAAATGCAAAGTGTTACACCTTGAATACCTAAAAGCAAGTAAGATACAAGTTTATGACATCTAATAACCTAAAAACCAAGTGAAGGGGCCAAAAGTGAAAAAGAAAACAGAAGTAAATTAGACCATCACGCTATGAGAAGGAGAACCTTTAATGGTCGCGTGGCGCGGCCAGCGTCAATCCGCTACTATTTGTTCCGAGCTTGCAGGTTGGTCACTTTTTTATATTGAAAATCAAGTAGTTTAACATTTTCTTTGACTTTTGATTCTGACCCGTTTAGTCAATTTTGGGAGACGACAATCCAATGTATATGACCATAGTAATATAGTGAATCAATCTCTGAGGTTATACCTTATGGTCATTTCGTTTGGTTACTCAAATGACGAGTCAACTTTATACACTTTTAAAATGTCAAAAATACCCTTTTTGACACCCCATTCCCGCTTCCTAGGTTTGTTTGGAAGTTCGATTAGGGAATGATAGAAACCAAGTTACCCAAATGGATATACCTTCGTAGTTAATCTAAAATGTCAACAAAAAGGCTTGAATGTATTACCAAACAACCAAACTTGTTTATATAAAGTGTTCCAAATAAGCCATACAATTTATCTTATGTTGAATGCTAAATGTTCAGTTCTCACAAAACTATAGTATACTTTATGTATGCTACAAGTTCTTTTATCAAAAACAAAAGTATTGCAATACTAACTATTTTCACAACAAAACTCGATTAAAGCAAATTCCACATCAATTTTAATAGTTGACCAAGGTATTGCAATACTAAACTTTTTGCCATATTCATGGCTACAAAACCTATGTACCATCATTCAATGTTGACTTTATTCTCACATATGTTTCAGGTACTAATACATGATCAAGAATGCTACACTTAGGCTCAAGACTCGGGACTTAGTTTGCTTAAAATAAAGAACAAGTTGTTTGTATTTGTTTGTGTTTTGTTTAAAATCTAAAGACAATGTAATTCTAAGAAATCAATAACATAACACTTAAAGTACCATGTGTTTGAAACAATTTGTAACGTGACTCCAATTACGATTCTGTCGGTGGTTGTTTTATACGTGGTCGGGTATTACACAAGTGAGGTAGTGGAACAACTTTGGAGAGCCAATGCTTCCATGGTTCACACTTACACATGCAAAAATCTTCCAATAGTGTAGGTTGGAAGCTTGGATGGTTTCAACACTTAGAACATGTTTGGGCAGAATTTTAAAGAAGGTTTCAAGCTTTTGGTGAAAATCAACCACAACACAAACCCACAACTATGAGCTTAGTTGGGAGCTTGGTGGGAAGTACATTTATACAAAATTTTAATCAAAATATGCAATAAATAAGTATATAAATAAAATCAGAATTTTAACTCCACTTTGGACTTCAAATATGGTGAGGTTCCACTTTAGTTTGCCATGGCAAACTTGTGGAAACCTTCCAAGAGGTTATCCAAGTACTTTAGAAGAAGAAAGCATGAAGAAATAAGAAGAAAAGTAAGTGAAAATTCAATTAGAACACTTAGAAATAAGAGAACTTGAGAGAGTTTAGAAATTTGTAAAGTGTGGAGGAGTTGTGCAAGTGATGTATATATAGTTGGGGATTAGGGTTTGGGTGAAAAGAAGGTTGGAAGATGATTAGAGAAGAAGAGAGGTGGAAATAGGTGAAATTCGCGCCTTTTTAACAATTTGTCCATCAAGCACCGTAGGCTACGGCTCACCGGCCGTAGGATACCGTCTACTTTTTTTGGGCATCTTAAGGATATATAAGTGTGTGAATATAAAGAATATATATCAGTATGATTCCAAATATAATTAAACACTAAGTATAATTTGGTTTGGTATGTAATAAGTATGTATTCAAGATTGATTAAGTATCATGTATTTATGTATAAACAAGTGTGAATAAAAATTTATTTCCATTATGACCAAAGTCACGTATTAAAAGATTGGAAAATTAAAAACCAATTACCACATGATTACAAGTTTCTAAAAAATAGAAATACAATTACAACTTCCTAAATAAGAAACGTGTAGAAATGCAAAGTGTTACACCTTGAATACCTAAAAGCAAGTAAGATACAAGTTTATGACATCTAATAACCTAAAAACCAAGTGAAGGGGCCAAAAGTGAAAAAGAAAACAGAAGTAAATTAGACCATCACGCTATGAGAAGGAGAACCTTTAATGGTCGCGTGGCGCGGCCATCGTCAATCCGCTACTATTTGTTCCGAGCTTGCAGGTTGGTCACTTTTTTCCACCTCCTTCACCCACAATCACCTCTTAAGTCTTTATTAACTCAAACCCTAATGCCATATTACCAGCATCAATATGCAGCTATTTGTTCCCAGCTTGCAGGTAGGTCACTTTTTCCAACTTTTTTACCCACAATCACCTCCTAAGTCTTTAATTGCTCAAACCCAATGTCATATTATAAATAGGTGCCTCCCGCAACTCCTTAACCATTTACACACTCTCTAGTCTCTCCAAAATCTCCCAAATCTCTCAATAAATTCCATGTTTTGAGCAAAAACTTTCCAGTGCTCAAGTGAGTGTTCCACTCACTTTCTTCTTCATTTCTTCATGTTATTCTCATCCACTCCACTTGGATAACCTCTAGGCATGTATCCACAAGTTTACGACGGTAAACTTAGATGGAATATCACCACATTTAAGGTCCAAAGTTGGATTTAGATTCTGTTTTTGTAAAACTTTCATCTCCTACAACTTTTACTTATCTTTCTTGGATGAACATGAACTAAACCATGTCCCCAACTAATCTACATGTTGAGGGGCTTGAGTTGATGTGTTTTTCTAGAAAGTTTGAGGTTCAAACACCTCCTAATCAATAAACCTAAGTCACTGAACAACTTCTAAGCAACAAATTGAGTAAGACTACACGAAGTCTCCAAACACTATACATGTTTGGAATGCACTCGTCTAGTCTAGTCACTTGGTTGTTTAAGTGATTTAGATGATTAGTATCAAAGTGGCTTCCAAGAAACCAAAATGAATCAACCACACCTCGTCTCCAACATTTGTCGTTTTGGGCATGTACACGTGTTGGTTGCTCTCATTTGGCCACTTAGCAAATTTAGTTACTTGTAAATTCTTATTCGTATTCATGAACAACTGAAATCATCAACTAAATTGTTGATTTTGTACTTTAGTGAACCCATATAATGAGGTTAAATGGATGGAATTCATCCTACCTCCTTGCATGACCATTACATGGTACTTTATAATACTTAGGAAGATTATACATACTATATAACTATAATATATATATCCAAAAAACCGAACTTTAACACCAACCAAACGAATGGTTGAATGTTAAGCATTATCGTAAATATTATCATGGATTAAGATTCCTCATACTTGGACTTCCAATAGGCGAAATAGTGCCCATGAAAAACACATAAACATGGTGTCCAAATTGAGTGTTTTAACAAGATAACATTTATGTAATTTCATACTAAGTTACAATTCTGCATAAGAATTCCTAATCCAAAAACGTCATGCTTACACATCTTGTTTATCCTTGAAGGCTAACTCGGCATTCCCAAACTCTCAAGCACATCAACTCACTTACATGGAACTTTCACACAAACCGTGAGTATACATGACCTCTTTTTTATTTTAACACACTATTGGTGCTATAATATATATATATATATATATATATATATATATATATATATATATATATATGGCAAGGTTCATTTTACAAGAAATTTAATGTGAGAAGAAAAAGAAGAAAGTACATTATGGTAAAACATTAAATAGTTTATAACTCCTCTAATTAATTATGTTATCTCTCATTAATAAAGCAATAACATGTTATCCAACACATTTCAAAATTTATCCTACATATGTTTTACATTTACCGGAATTTACCCTACACACATGTAAATTTACCCTACACATTTCAAATTTTATCCTACACATACTAAAATTTATCATGCACATGTCAAAAATTGTCCTACACCATAAGTTATTTTATCTTGAAAGAATATATGAAAAAATGAGTTATAAGTTTAATTAATTAGCTAATTAATGACAATTATAGATTTACCTATATGCCCTTTTTTCATAATATTAAATACACACATTAAATGAAGTAAATGGAGAATTTCTATTGGTTTAAAAGTTATTCTTTTATTCTTACAAAATGTTTCTTCTCATTTGAACTCTCCACTATATATATATATATATATATATATATGTTTTTGTTGAAAAGAATGTTTTGGTTAGTGATGCAAGTGAAAATGCACCCCAAGACCTTAAAGGCTTGGGTCTCCCTGTTTAAATGAGCGGTTTATGTATGTGCAGGGGTTCCTTAAGTACTCACAATGGATTATTGATAGTGGAGCCTTAAGGCACATGACCGGGATGCTCACGTTGCTTTATGTAAGATCAATACGAGGCGGGTATGTCGGATTTGCAGGGAATATGGGAGGTAGAATAATCAGTGAAGGAACACTTGGAAATGGTACAGTTTCATTCACAAAGTGAATTACATTTTTGAGTTGGAAAATAATTTTTTATTTGTGTCTCAAATTGGTGACAAGAATTTCACTTCACGGATAAGGAATGTATGATCTTGAAGCTGGGGTTTTTGATACCAGGGGAGTGGATCTTAATGCGTGCACCGAGGGAAAATGATATTTATGTTCTTCACATGTTTATCGCAATCATGACAAGAAAGACTACTCAATGCTTCGTTACAATGACTACGAAAAAGGAATCTATCTTATGGCATAGAAAGATGGGACACATCAATTTGTGAAAGATGAATAACCTGGTTCACAACAACTTGGTCGAAGGGGTTAATATAAAGAACTTTCACATGACTAATGAGTGTGTTAGTTGTAAGAATGGTAAACAACACAAGAAGTCACACTCGAAAAAAGTTGTTGAATTCCATTAAACTACCGCTTAAGAGGATGCATATGTATCTCTTTGGGCCTATAAATGTGAAAAGTGTTACATGAGATCTTTACTGCTTGGTCATGACAGATGATTTTTCACGCTTCTCATGGGTGATGTTCTTGGAATCAAAGAACAAAACATTTGACTTGCTGATGATCTTGTTTAAAAATATGGAGAATCTGTACCATTTACCTATCAGAAGTATCCAAAGTGACAACGGAACAGAGTTCTGTTGACAATGGAATAAAAACGAAGAAATCTGACAAGTCGGAAGAGGAAACAAGAAAGATTTGAAGTTTCTTAGAAGTTCGAAGACCTGATGCTCTAATCATTGGATAGAAGATCTATCAATGGATAGCAGATCTTCAGGGGGAGTTTGTTGATACTCCAAACCATTCAATGTGAAGACCAACATATGAAGACCAAAGACCGAAGCCCGAAGACCGAAGACCAAGCAACATCCAAGGGGGAGTTTGTTGATACAGTTTTCTGTCTGTCGCTTGTTCCTAGTTACATTGGTAATTGTACGGTCTTTGCTCAAGTGTCTGTATAAGTTTGGTCATATCGACCAAATCAAGATATCCTTCTATCTTGGTTTCGTACGACAACTTAGTTAGTTTGTGTTAAACGGGTGCATGTGTGCATACCGTTGAGTCTTGTGTATGTCGTCGCTTTGTACAAAATTGGTTGCTTCGTACGAAACCAGTTACTTTGTACAAAATTGGTTGCTTTGTACGAAACCAGTTGCTTCGTACGAAACCAGTTGCTTCGTACGAAATTGGTTGCTTCTAATGAAATTGGTTGCTTCGTACGAAACCAGTTGCTTCGTACGAACCAATTTCGTATGAATGACCAGCATGGACACTATGTAAGCAGACATGCACCTCTTAGTGAGGTTTAGCCTTTGAGTCTTTCTGCTGACGAACTGATCTTTTGGTGGGATCTCTCAGTCAGCATTTCTGGTGAAGACGAAGACACAAGAACACAGCAAGTTTGTTTGAGTCATACGAGCATTGTGTGTATATGTTTGTACTTGTTCTCAATCATTAATCAAGATAGTGAATCTTTGGTTACCCCGTGTTTTTTACTTTGATTTGGTTGCATGCACACTTGGATTCCGCACTTGTGAGTGTGTTATATGAACAAGGAACAGGTTTAACACCATCCTTAGGTGGACCTACAAGTGGTATTAGAGCTTTGGCTCTATCCTTGTTCAAAACCAAGCTTAGTGTTGTGTCTGAGCTAGTTTGAAGGTTTCTTGAAGTGTTCTTGAACTCCCAGCAGAAAACTTAAGTTTTGAATACATAACTAACTTAAAACATGGTTAAAATCTATTATATCCAGAAAGTTTTCATTAAAATTTTCTTTTGTTCAAGTTGAACACATTTGTAGAAGAAATTCACCAGAAACGCATCCGTACGAAATTTTCGTACGAAGGAACTCATCCGTACGAAGTTTTCGTACAAAGGAACTCATCCGTATGAAGTTTTCATATGAAGGAACTCATCCGTACAAAGTTTCCGTACGAAGGAACTCATCCGTACAAAGTTTTCGTACGAAGAAACTCATCCATACGAACTTGATTCGTACGAAAGAACTCATCCGTACGAAGTTGATTCGTACGAAAGAATTCATCCGTACGAAATTGGTTCGTACGAATAATCTTCGTTATTGTTTGTTTTTCATACTTTCAGATTTTCAAAGCTGTGTGCTTTTCAAATATTTTCAAAATGGTGAACTTATAAAAGGTAACTGTTATTTTCAAACCTTAAACCTTTAAATTTTTCATAAATCAAGAAAATATAATGAGTTCTAACCTGTGGGATTGGAGTTGTTCAAGCTCAAATCAGGAGTCTTCGCAAAGCTCCGCAAAATCATAGGTAAAGTCTTTGATGCCTCAACATACAACTATGATATCTGCAAATCAGTGGGCATGTGTTACAAGTCAGAATCAAAGCATCCAAACTCTGTTAATGAGCGAAAGTGAAACAGGGAGTATCACATGAACGATTATCCTTCATGGAAAAGTCTTTTCATATGTATGTTCTCGGTCAAAACACGGAATTGTGGACGTGTTTCACTACCTCCTACAAGGAATCACTTGAAGAAGCTGGATCAAATCTAACCTCATTGGCCAATCTAGTCGAAAGTGACAAGAAAGCTTACGATCAGAGAAAAAGGCGTTTGCTATCCTCACACAAGCTCTGCATAAAGACATATATCATCAGTTTGTGTATTGTACTACAACAAAAAATTTATGGGACACTTTGGAAGCAAGAGGTGAAGGTAATGCTGCTACCAGGAAGATTCGGCATGATCTGCTCAAGAAAGAGTTTGAAGGTTTCATGTTCATGGAGTATGAAACTTTGAATGATATGACCACATGGTTTTATCATCTGCTCAACGAAATGTACTCATATAAAGTGTTAGCTGTACCACCAGAAATTGAGATGCGATTTGCTGATGCTTTACCACCGAAATGGGGTAAATTTATTGATCTTTTAAAACATACAAGCATTTTGGACTCAATTAGTATTTATGAATTTGTGCAGAAACTGGAGAACAAGAATGAAGAAGAACTCCGGAAGGCACAACGAGTCACCGTTCCACAGAACCATGAAATGTATTTTGGAGGTATTAATGCAGGAACAAGCTCAAGCCAGCAACCGAAGCTGCAGACCGTGTTTGTGTCAAACGTGAACCATTTCCTACCACAACATGTTCAATCAAGTCAGTCTACAGGTTCGAATAGTCAAGCCTATGGACAAAGCTTTGATCCGAAGGCCTTCCTTCCACAACCAAGGGATTTAGCACATAATGCTCCACATCAAGCTCCTCAACAAGCTTTCTAGGGAAGCAACAGTCAATCTACAAACTCCAACACTGTCAAACTTTACACGTCAAATCCCTCCAAAATCAACGTAGAAGTTGCACAGGAACATGCGGAACTTCTAAATACCATGGTCAGTGCGTATTGTGGTTTAGTTGCAGGTCAAATAGGGAACATCAATTTGACAAACGAAGACTATGAACAAATTGACCGAGATGAAATGGAGCTGATGGACATCAAGTGGGCATTTGCAAGCGCTATGAGAAGAGCAAAGGATTATATGAGAAGAACGGGGAGAACCAGTTTGGAAAGCAAGAAGGATACAAAATACGGCTTTGACAAAACCGCCGTTACTTGCTTCAACTGTGGAGAAGAGGTCACTTCAAGTGGGAATGCACAAGACCCAGCAAGGAAGGAAATCACAACCCCTTTTGAAATAAGTCTCAACCATCCAACACAGCACAGTACAGCAATGAATGAAGAATGGTAGCTATTGGCAACTCTAACAACACCAATCAATCAGGACCTTCAAACACACATAGAGCTTTGGTAGTTCAGTCTGATGAAGGATGCTATTGGTCAGTACAGTTGGGAACGGAGAACAACGGAAGAACTGCATGCTATGCGAAGATCGTGGATCAAATCAAGCATGATCATAGCATCAACACTCCAAATAATGATGATACATCTGGGGATGCTGGTAGTTCTGATGAAGAATGTTCAAGTTCAGATGGTTATGGATCTGATTCTAGTGAGAAGAAAGGAAGTGATGCTGAGGTTGAAAAGTTGATGAGTGAAGTTGAGATGCTAAAAAGTGAAAAGGTGGAATGCAGTAGCTGCGGTGAAAGAGACAGAGGCACTCTCTATAGATGATGCAGCTTTTCCTCATCACACTGCCTTTATGGCTAATGTTAAAGGTTTTTCAAAACAGGTAAATTCCGACCCTCCTACTGTTTGCAATGACTGTGTTGAGTTGAAATAAAATATGAAACCGTAAATAGTCATAATCAGAATTCAGTTGTTGAATTATCAAAATGCAAAGAGGCGAATTTGGCGCTAACTATAAATGAAAAAGAATTCAAATTTGTAATAGAAACCCTTCAGAAGAGTGTTTCTGAATTGACAAAAACTGTTTTGAATAAACAGACAGGAATTAATAACTACATTAATCTCCTAGAAGAAACAAAGAAAGAGTTAGCCATTGCCAAATGCGAATATGATTCGATTAAACGCAATTTAGAAAGTTATTCTAACTCCCAATATGCGCTTGATCATATCATTGATGTTCAAAAACTAAAGGGAAATGTTCAATGCATAGGGTATAAGTCGTGTCCACCCCCAATGAAACACAACTATACCAAAATGCCTGATGAAGAGGAGATGCCTCGTTTTGAACCCTCTGTACCTTTGAATCCTGAGGAATTCGCAGCAGGGTTAGGGTTCAAATTAGACAAATCCTCTCATGAACCATGCAAGCCAGAAAATTCAACGTCTGATGTTGTTCAAACTCCATCTGTTGAAGAGGAGGATGATACATCAGATGATGAATCAAGAAATGATGATCAGGATCAGCCTCTTGATGAAGGGAAAGGAGTAGAACTTTCTGCTACTCCCAGTACTCAATTTGTTGAGAATAAAGAGACCGTTCCTGAGAAATCTGTCAAGACACAAGTGTCGACAGATGAAGCAGATAATGTGTTGTACACATTGGTTGGAGATGAAAAATCTATTCAAGCGAAGATTTTCCAATTAAAAACGTAAATCCAATCTCTATAGATCAGGTACTTGAAAAGTCAAAATCCAAATTTTTAGAGAAGAAAAGGCCAACCAAACAACGACCATTATCAGCTTCAAAAGAAAAACAATGGAAGCGAGTTGAAAAGCCTACAGTTTCTCAACCGAAGGTTGAAGCAAAAGGCTCTCATTACAAGAAAAAGGTTAAAACTGTTAAATTTGTGAGTTCTAAAGGTACCGATAAAGTCGAAACTTTTCAAGGAAAATCTAATATTGATTTTGTAAAGAAAGTTAAGATTTTGAAAAGAAATAGTCAAAACAATTACACTCAACACACTGATGGATGTAATGAAAATGAACCTAGAACCTCAAAACCTACAAGTTCAAAGTCAAGCTGAGAAACACGATCTCCTAGTTTTGTTGAAAGGAGAACTTGTTTCAAATGTGGAGAGTTTGGCCCCATTATAAAGGATTGTCAAAATCTAGCCAAACCAAGATGTATAGAGAAAACCCCTCATGAACCAACTTGCAAACGTAAATCGGTTTCTCCGACTCAAGATAAACGAATCATTAAGGATCAAAAAGAGAAACAAAAATGTAAACAAGTAAAAGCAGTTGAGAAAGCATTAAAATCGGATTCTTCGAAAAAGGATCAAAGATCTTCAAAGTAAATAAAACTAGACACTGTTAAAACTGTAAATAATAGTAAATCTGGTAATAAACAAGGATCTTGGAAACGGAAGATCGGTAATGGTTCAAAAGGAGGTTGTTAATTTGTTAATCATCAAGAAATTGAGATTACATTTCTCGATGATAAGGGACGACCCAAGACACTAAGGCTTGGGTCCCTATCTAAAACTAATCTTGTTTTTGCAATGTGCAGGGTGTTCCAGGAGGAGTGTAAACAGTCATTGGATTGTTGATAGTGGAGCATCAAGGCACATGATGGGCGACTTGCGGTTCCTATATGATGTGAAAAGTATTAGGGGTGGTTATGTTGCTTTTGCTGGTGACAAAGGTGGATAAATCACTAGAGAAGGAATGGTCTCCAATGGTGTTGTGAGCTTTGACAAGATCAATTATGTGCGGCAAATTGATCATAATCTTCTTAGCGTTTCTCAAATCTACAACAAGAAGTTCACGATACTTTTTGATGATGCCGGATATTATGTGCTAAAGCCTGGATTCAAGATCCCCAAGGAATGGATTCTCCTGTCGGCTCCAAGAATAAATGATTTGTATATTCTTGATATGAGCCAAGCTATTACAACATCTACACAAGTCACATGTTTTGTCTCCAAAGCCACTGAAAAGGAATCAATCTCTTGGCACAGACGTATGGGACACATTCACCTGAGGAAAATGAACTTTTGGTGAAGAACAATCTAGTGAATGGTGTACCAGTCAAGAATTTTCATCTTCAAGATGTTTGTGTATCATGCCAAAAGGGAAAGCAAGCGAGAAAATCCCATCCCGTGAAGAAGATCAACACTAGAATATGCCACTAGAATGTCTTCATATGGACCTCTTTTGACCTATGAAACACAAGACAACCTTTGGTGATTCTTATTGTCTGGTAGTTACTGATGACTATTCCAGATTTTCATGGGTAAACATGTTGGCACACAAGAGTGAAGTTCCTAATATCCTCAAAAATCTCCTGACTCTGTTGGAAAATTTGTATAATCTGAAAGTAAGGAGAATCAGAAGTGACAATGGCACGGAATTCAAGAATCAAGTTATGGATGAGTACTGTTCTTCAAAGGGTATTCTCCATGAGTACAGTTCTCGATACACTCCACCACAAAATGGTGTCGCTGAGAGGAAGAATAGCAATCTTATTGAAACTGCAAGAACCATGTTAGTAGAATCAGAACTTCCCATTCAATTTTGTGGAGAAGCTGTTGCTACTGCATGCTACACTATGAATAGAGTTCTGATGGTGAAGAGATATGGGAAGACATGCTTTGAGTTGTTACATAAAAGGAAACCGGATGTTTCTTTCTTAGAACTTTTTGGAGCTCCATGAACAATGATCGACCCACATGGAAAGTTTGGTCCGAAGGCTATCGAAGGTTTCTTTCTTGGATATGCTACTCCGAATTTCAGAGTGTGGAATTTGTCTTCAAAGAAGATTGAAGAATGGGTAAAGTCAAGGTTCAGAGATATACAGAAGCCGTTAGAGCTCCGGGTGCTCCTTGGATGTTCGACTACGATGGGCTATTTGACTGCTTTAATCTGCCAACTTTTGATGATGCAACAGCTGCTGCTTAGATGTTATTGGTAAGTGATACTGTAGTGGACTCATCATTAGTTCGACCAATTATTGTTAACCCTCAAGTATCGACTTCGGTTAACAATCTTGTTCAAAATGAGGAATTCGAAGACGCTGCGGATTATAACGTTTCATCAGAAGACGATGAGTTTCATGATGCTAATGAAGCTGCCCTAGTGCGGTTCCTGGAATTTTGGATGATACATCAAATATTCAACCTCAAGGGACGACTGAAGGTCATGCATCTACATCCTCATCAAGTCCAGCTCTCGATTTAACTATTGATCTCAATATCAACAATTTGGGTATCAATTCTCGGGTTCCTGATGTGCCAGAGACACGTATTCATAATACCCATCCTCAGTAGAATATTATTGGAGATGTCCAGAGTGGTGTGCAGACTTGTAATCAGCTTCGAAACAACCAGAAAGCTGGATTGTATTCGGAAATCAGGGAATCAAGGGAACAGAATGATTGGTCTTTTATCTGCTATGTGTGCCATGTAGAACCAAAATCTTTGAAGGAGGCAATGAAAGAAGAGACTTGGGTTGAAGCCATGCAGGAAGAACTTCACCAATTTAGAAGTTAGGTGTCTGGAAATTGGTTGACATACCTGACAGCTACAAGAAGATTGGTACACGATGGGTGTACAAGTGCAAGAAGGATGACCGAGGTGTTGTTGTGAGAAACAAAGCGCGGTTGGTTGTTCAAGGTTTTAATCAGGTCGAAGGGATCGATTATAATGAAGTTTATGTACCGGTTGCACGACTTGAGGCCATAAGAATCTTTTTGGCTTATGCGTCCTTCAAGAAGTTCACCGTTTATCAGATGGATGTGAAGAGTGCATTTCTTCATGGTGTGGTAGAAGAGGAAGTATATGTTGAGCAACCGCCAGGTTTTGAAGATCCACTCCACCCAGACAAGGTTTGGCTTCTCAACAAGGCGTTATATGGTCTTCATCAAGCTCCGAGGGCTTGGTATGAAACGTTGTTTACCTATCTGTTGAAGAATGGTTTTCGACGAGGCTTGATCGACTATACTCTCTTCATCATGGAAAGGAACGAGGACTTGCTACTCATACAGGTTTATGTTGATGATATTATATTTGGGTCGACTAACACTCGAATGTGCAAAGAATTCGAACAGGTTATGCAAGAGAAGTTCGAGATGAGCGCTATGCGAGAAATGACTTTCTATTTAGGTTTGCAGGTTCAGCAATCAAAGGAAGGGATTTTTATCCATCAAACCAAGTACGTCGGAGATATTCTCAAGCGATTTCAGATGGATGACTCAAAACCCTTGGGAACTCCATTAGCTCAAAATCATGGGATTACTCCAGACGGAATGGGTGAACATGTAGAACCATCTCTCTATCGTGCTATTATCGGATCTCTCATGTATCTTACTGCCTCAAGACCCGTTATAATGTACCCAACATGCCTTCTGGCAGGCTATCAGTCTAGTCCGAAGGTTTCGCACTTGATGGTTGTGAAAAGGATCTTTCGTTATCTAAAGGGTCACCCTGACACTGGTCTATGGTACCCTAAGGATGATAACTTTGATCTGACAGCATTCAGTGATTCTGATCATGGCGGCTGCAAAATCGATGCAAAGTCAACAACAGCAGGATTTCAGTTCTAGGGAAATCGCCTAGTCACGTGGCAATGCAAAAAGCAGACTTGTGTAGCTACATCAACATGTGAGGCTGAATATATTTCGGCCTCTAGTTGCCGCTCGCAGGTTCTATGGATTCAACAGCAAATGCGGGACTATGGTTTTGAATTTCTAACTACTCCTATTTTTGTTGATAACGAAGCTGCGTTACAGATCACTCGGAATCCTATACAGCACTCAAAAACAGAACACATTGAGATTAAGTATCATTTCATATGAGATTGTTATGAAAAGAAACTTACCAATGTTGTTAAAATCCAAACCGATATACAACGTGCCGACCTTTTTACTAAAGCCTTTGATAAATCACGTTTTGATTATCTACTTTTGGTCAATGGCATCAAGGTGAAACCCGAGTAATGTAACATTTGTAAAAATCGGGTTTTCAAAACCCGCTCCGTTTTGTAATCGAATATCAAGTTATAAAAGTTACGTCGAATATTTATGATTATGTTGATTTAAAACAATACAGAATTAATAAACAAACTAAACTACAAAAATTATATTTGATAAAAAGTTAAAATAAAATAAATAAAAAAAATTTTGATGCTGCCGGGACTCGAACCCGGGTCAGCCAAGACACACTTCAGCAACTTAACACACACTCACAAGACCACTCCGCCACATTGTGTTTTCTGCTAACTCTAGAAACGCAAACGAAATTTATACACAAACCCAGTTAAAACCGGTTGCGCTATCTGAGAAACGGTAATCGGCAAACCAATCGTCAAATTCGTTGTTTATTCACACATTCAGTTTATAACCGATGCTCCGACGGTTTTTAATCAAATCGGAAATTGATTAAACTTAAAGTCTCATCATTATCGGTTTTTAAAACCGAAAAATCATCAAGTCCAGAATTCCTCAAACTTCAGACCACTCTCGCGACTCAGAGATATCATACCAATACTCTATTTCACTTTCGTCGCATTTTAAGACCATCAGAACGCCTAGATCAGCTCGCCGGAATTTTCTGCAAAAGTCACCGGAAAACCGTATTCAACTCAAACCGGTAAAATATTTCTACTTTACTGTTTCAATCAATTGTTAGAACCTTACTAACATTAACCCATCGCTCATAATCAACCACAGACGACATTGCTGGACTTTCTGTTTTCGCCGTAAAACTTCTGGAATTGTCGGAAACTCGTTGATTACCGGTATGCTCATTCCAACGTGCTGATAATCAATACTCATTAGTTCAATTTCACATCTAATCCCTTAAACCTGTTAATTGATTCTCACAGCCGAAGGTTCCAAAAACAGAGCCGACGAGCTTCGCCGGATTCTCTGAAGAAGACGATCTGTTCGGTATCTTCTTTCCCCAAACTTTTCGATTCAATGCATTCAAACTGGACATCATGTTCATTAACTAAATTAATCGTGTATCAGTTGTTTTGATTGATGTCTGTGTTTGTAATGAAGAAGATGAGTTCCGAGATGACATAAGATTAATTAAAATCGGAATTATAAACGGGTTAGACACACAGTCCAGCGGTGGACTGTGTGCAAACAAAAACCATACACGTCCCAAGTTCGATTCCTGCTATACACACTCCTTGTATAATAAAAGGCCTTTTTGTTTAAACTAAATCGGGATAACCCAGTTAGTTGTTAAGTATAATAAAAACCGAGATAATAACCAGGTTAGACACACAGTACAGCGGTGGACTGTGTGCAACACTAAGTCCTACGTCGCGCGTTCGAAACCGTCACTAGCACCGGTCCGTGGAATTAAAATGTTTTTGGCAATTAAAAGAAATTCGGTTAAATTGAATAAGTATATAAATATAATTAAAAACAAGATTATTTCGGGTTAGACACGTAGCTCAGTTGGTAGAGCTGCGTGCACGCGTACGGGAGGTCTCGGGTTCGAGCCTCACCCGGCGCAAATTAATTCGCTGACCGAACCGGTCAACGGTCAACGGTCAATAAACAATTTTTTTTTATATTTTTATTTATTTAATTTAATTTAAAAATCAATTAAAAATACTTAAAATAACATTTTTAAAGATAGAAAATAGCCTTAAACTCACAAAAATATATCTAAAAATTTCATTAAAATCCTTAATAAAATCCACTCATTTAATATATTTTTCCGTTATTATTTAGGTTATATTCCTCGTTGATCCACTCATCTAATTCGTGCGCATCTCACCATCTCCAATCCAACGCACCCAATGTGAGTGAATCTTTACAAATTCCCCGTTTTAATCACGTTTTGGGGTGTATCATGTGTCTTGATATATATATATTATACTTAAACCATTGTGCATACATCATATCATGAACTAGTGTATTCAGTTTGTTTCCTGTTGTGTTGTTATTGTTGGATGCAAGTTTATTATTTTCAGTACATGCAAATTCATAGGCCGCCACTCCCCATTACATTATGAGCGTTGAGCATGTTCCCCATTTCATTATGCGGTTGAACCTGGCGTGCCCACATACGATCGGCTCCGTTTGATTGAGCCTTGATCGCACATACATTTTCATTTTCAGTACATGCAATACGATCGGCTCCGTTTGATTGAGCCTTGATCGCACAGTTTCATTTATGTTATTTACAGTAAGATGTTGGTATGTTCATGTATGCTGTCATATGTTATTGTATGTTATAGTTGTGACTGCTATTTGCCATTGCTTGATTATTTACATTTGCTCATCTATGATTATGCACAATTTTTCATTGATAAACTAACAATTAATTCATTAATAAATGTTTATCTAATAAGGTTCACTCGCCAACTTATGTTGACCCAAAAACCCCCATTTTACACATGATACAGGTGAAGCAGCAGCAGCTAGGAACACATTGGACTTGGACTAGAAGAATAAAACGATTTAGTGTTGGGATTGTTATGCTTGGCTTATTTTCCTTGTATTGAATGAACATGTTTGGATTTTTGGAAATGTAACTTTGACTTTATTAAATATGAAACATATTAGTAAATGTCATGAGCTTTGGTGATAACCCAATTATGCCCCGACTCTTATTCCGCTGCGGGTCGGGGTGTGACAGATTGGTATCAGAGCCATGACTATAGGAATATAGGATAGGTTATTAGACCCTTAGAGCCTATACTATAGTCGAATAGAAACTTATAAGATTTTTGTGTGTTACATGCCAAATTTCATGATGTTTATATGTTTTATGTTAATTGTTACATTTGATATTGTGCAAGCATGTTCATAAGCATGTATTATCATATAATGCCTATCATGACTCGTATACTCATAACATATCACATCCATGAAAGCACACATCACATCATGATTGCTTTTACAATGATTTTCGTGTTTCAAATCTCATCAAAGTGAGTTCTCATGACGGGCATGTAGTAACTGGAAGGGTACCAGTACCGGTAGTCGGAACGTCTTGTCTAGGCTGGCATTCGTATAAATCCAAAATAAAGGACCAGTTTGCCTACCTGGGGACTAACGATGAGAGTACGAAGTACCTATTAGGCCAAAGCATGCTATACCAAACGTCGTGGGAGCTAACCCCACTTTGAGTTGTCATTGTGTCTACACCTGGACACGTTCTGACCAAACATCGCATGAAAATATTTTGTGGTTTGCATTCGGGGGATGCGAGTGTTAAATTGCCAATACTAATGTGAATCCTACCAAGCCAATAGCCATGGGGGCCCACATGACTATGTAGGTGAAGGTATGGGGGACATTTGAGGCCCAACATGAGCGAACCCAAGACATCCTATGGATGTAGTTGCATTATTGATATTTGTGTTATTTTCATTTTCTTAAAGACACATGACACCTAAAAAGACACCATAAACTCACAATCTTCTCATTTTATGATCCTGTAGATGTCGTCTAGACAACAACGAAGGGGTAAAAGATCGGGAAGGTCTCAGGAACGTTTGGCCACTCAGATCCCAAAACAAATGGCCACGATACTGCCTGACATTGTGGTCCAAGTACAACAAGCCCTTGCTACAAATCCTACTAACCCACCCCAACAACAGGACTAGAACATCGACAACCCTCCTACCAACAAGTGCTCTTACAAACATTTTAAGTCCTGTGATCCTCCTAAATTTGAAGGGACCGAGGGTGTCACTGCTCTCCTACATTGGTTCGAAGAGATGGAAAACACCTTCCTAAACTGCGATTGTCCTGAGGATCGCAAGGTTCGATACGCCACCGGGAGACTACTTGGAGTAGCTCTCACTTGGTGGAATACTGAGAAAGGGAAGAGGGGAACTGAAGATGCGATGGCCTTAACTTGGGAGGAGTTGAGGGAAATCATGACTAGGCGTTTCTGTCCTAGAAGTGAAATTAAGAAGTTGGAGGATGAATTTCATGCTCTAAAGCAAAAGGAGGGTGATCACACTACCTACAACAAGAGGTTCTTGGAGTTGAACCAAATGGTTCCAAATTTATTCACTCCAACCTATCGTCTGATCGAGCATTATATTCGAGGACTTCCCTCGAAAATCCAAGATTCAGTTCTCAGCGTTTCACCAGTAACACTTGAAGCTGCTATGGAGTTAGCAACTGAACTGACCGAAAACCGAATTCGCAACGGGAAGTTCAAAGAAGAGAAGAAGAAAGCCCTGTTGAGGGACAAATTTCAAACCACCCCATTCCTTCCTCAAAATTCGCTAATAAGAGGAAGCGCAACACCAGAAATTTTGCAGTTACTCAAACCAACTCCCCTATTCCTGCTGCACCCATTACTCATGTCACTCCTTCACCCGCACCATACAGAAGACCCTACATAGGCCCGTTACCAAAATGTAACCGTTGCCAATATCACCATTCCCCTGATCATCCTTGCCAATACTACACCGGCTGCGGTCGCGCAGGACATACTGTTCAAACCTGCCGCATGCCTCAACGAACAAACCGCCACTAACCTTTAACCCAAACCCACCAACAAATAATGGGCCAAGGCCAACAACCCCTACTACCACCCACTCAACATTTAGCCCAAACATATTACCAGCCCAATTATCCTATGGGTCAACCAATGCGGGCTTGCTACAATTGTGGCGACCCAAGTCATTTCAGAAACACAAGTCCAAGGATGGTTAATATTATTCATGCTCAGGCCCAAGCCAACCCAGTGAACCAAGCAAACCAAGCTCCCCCACCTGCAAGAGGGAGAGCTTTCAATATCAACGCTAACCAGGCCAGAGCTGACGGCAATGTGGTCAATGGTACGTTCCTTATAAATGGTAGATATGCATCTATATTATTTGATACTGGTGCGGATAGAAGTTTTGTATCTTTAGAATTTGAACCTATTTTAAACAAAAATCGGGATAAGCTCACGGAATCCATAACGATAGAAGTTGCGGACGGGAAGCCAGTTTCATTAGACTCTATTTTATGCAACTGTACACTCACCTTAAATGACCACGATTTCTCAGTCGACCTTATTCCTATGAAGCTGGGAAGTTTTGACATCATAATCGGTATGGATTGGCTCAGTCAACATCAGGCGGAAGTTGTATGTCATGAAAAATATATTCGTATTCCTCTTTCAAACGGCCAGACTCTTCGAATCATTGGAGAAACCTCGTCGAAAGGGCTCAGCTTAATGTCTTGTCTTCAAGCTCAAAAATATCTTCACAAGAATTATGTCGCGTTTTTAGCTCATATCATCAAGAAGGGAACCACAGAGAAGAAACTTGAAGACATTCCTGTAGTGAAAGATTTCCCACAAGTTTTTCCTGACGACATTTCAGGACTTCCTCCAATTAGAGACGCGAATTCCGTATTGATCTTATACCTAGTGCTACACCAGTTGCAAAGTCTCCATATAGGTTAGCCCCCTCTGAAATGCAAGAGCTAGCCAGTCAATTGCAAGAGTTGACTAACAAGGGATTCATACGTCCTAGCTCGTCGCCTTAGGGTGCACCTGTCCTTTTTGTAAAGAAGAAAGATGGATCTTTTCGTATGTGCATCGACTACAGAGAGCTCAACAAGTTAACAATCAAGAATCGCTATCCTTTACCTCGCATTGATGATCTTCTTGACCAACTACAAGGTGCCAGCTGCTTTTCAAAAATCGATCTTCGATCTGGCTATCATCAACTTAGAGTGCATGAAGAAGACGTCCCTAAGACTGCTTTTCGAACTCGTTATGGCCACTATGAATTCATGGTTATGCCATTTGGATTAACCAACGCACCAGCTGTCTTCATGGACCTAATGAACAGAGTCTGTAAACCTTATCTTGATCGATTTGTTATAGTCTTCATCGACGATATTCTTATTTATTCAAAATCTAAAGCTGATCATGAGCGTCATCTTCGACTCGTTCTTGCACTTCTAGAAAAGGAAAAGCTTTATGCCAAGTTCTCCAAATGTGAATTCTGGTTAAAAGAGGTGCAATTCCTCGGGCATGTAGTCAATGACAAGGGAATACATGTTGACCCTTCAAAGATCAAAGCGGTTCAAGAATGGCAAGCTCCACGTACACCAACTGAAGTAAGATCTTTTCTTGGACTAGCTGGCTATTATCGTCGGTTCATTTCAAACTTCTCTCGCATTGCTGTCCCACTCACGGCTTTAACTCATAAGGGAAAACCTTTCATATGGGGACCCAAGCAAGAAGAAGCCTTTCAAACTCTTAAACAAAAACTTTGTGATGCACCAATCCTCACTCTTCCTGAAGGTTGTGATGATTTTGTAGTCTATTGCGACGCGTCAGGGCAAGGATTAGGCTGCGTTCTCATGCAAAGAGGAAAAGTCATAGCTTATACCTCGAGACAACTCAAGACGCATGAAAAGAACTACACCACTCATGACCTAGAACTTGGAGCTGTGGTGTTCGCTCTTAAGATATGGAGACATTATCTCTATGGTACCAAGTGTGAAATATACACTGACCAAAAGAGTCTTCAACATATCTTCAATCAAAAAGAGCTAAACATGAGGCAACGAAGATGGGTCGAACTTCTGAATGATTACGACTGTGAAATTAGATACCACCCTGGTAAAGCAAATGTGGTGGCTGATGCACTTAGTCGAAAGGGTTATGCGAACTCCATTCATCTTCTATGTTCGCAAATTATAACCGACATTAAAGATCAAATTCGAGAAGCCCAACACGTTTCAATAACAGAAGAAGATGTACGAAAGGAGATGTCCTGTGGAGCCGAGCTAAAACTTGAAACTAAATCAGACGGTATTCTGTATTACCTAGATCGTATATGGATTCCTAACCACAACAATCTTCGTGAAACTCTTATGAATGAAGCTCACAAAACGCGATATTCTATACACCCAGGAGCCGATAAGATGTATCAAGACCTACGATACACCTATTGGTGGCCTGGAATGAAGAAGGATATTGCCGTTTTTATTTCCAAGTGCCTCACATGTTCCAAGGTGAAGGCTGAACACCAAAGACCCTCAGGACTTCTAGTCCAACCGGAAATACCTGTATGGAAGTGGGAATATAACCATGGATTTCATTACCGGGTTACCTCGCACTTCTGGTGGGTATGACACTATATGGGTGATTATAGACCGACTTACAAAATCAGCTCACTTTATTCCTATCCGCGAAGATTTCAAGAACGAAAAGCTTGCACGTATTTATATCAACGAAATCGTAAGCCGGCATGGGGTACCGTTAAGTATTATTTCTGATCGTGATGGTCGTTTCACCTCACGAACATGGCAAGCAGTACAATCCGCTATGGGCACACGATTAGATCTCAGTACCGCCTATCATCCTCAAACTGATGGACAATCTGAGCGCACTATTCAAACTCTTGAAGATATGCTTAGAGCATGTGTCATAGACTTCAGGGAAATTGGGACGCCCACCTACCATTAGTTGAATTTTCGTACAACAACAGCTATCATTCGAGCATCGGCATGGCACCTTTTGAAGCCTTATATGGTCGTAAGTGCCGATCTCCTGTATGTTGGCACGAAATTGGGGAAGCACAAATTACTGGTCCAGAATTGATCCAAGAAACCACAGACAAGATTCATCAAATTCGAAACAATCTTCTAGCAGCTCAAAGTCGTCAAAAGAGTTATGCAGATAAACGACGGAAGCCCTTAGAGTTTAACATTGGTGATCATGTGCTTTTAAAAGTATCATCGTGGAAGGGAGTAGTTTGTTTTGGTCAAAAGGGGAAGCTAGCACCTCGTTACGTAGGACCTTTCAAGATACTCGAAAGAGTAGGTCCTGTAGCATACAAGCTTGACCTACCAGAAGAACTCAACAGGATTCATCCCACGTTCCACGTGTCGAACTTGAAGAAGTGCCTCGCTGATGAGAATCTCCATATTCCGCTAGAAGATATATTGATGAATCTATGCATTTTATTGAAAGACCAGTGGAGATCATGGACTACGGGGAGAAACATCTTCGACGAAGTCTCATTCCAATTGTTAGGGTACGCTGGGAGTCGAAACGGGGACCTGAGTTTACTTGGGAACGTGAAGACTCAATGCGTGAAAAATACCCGCATCTTTTTCCTACTACTTCAACTACTTAATTTTCGGGACGAAATTCCAAAAAGTAGGGGATACTGTAACATTTGTAAAAATCGGGTTTTCAAAACCCGCTCCGTTTTGTAATCGAATATCAAGTTATAAAAGTAACGTCGAATATTTATGATTATGTTGATTTAAAACAATACATAATTAATAAATAAACTAAACTACAAAAATTATATTTGATAAAAAGTTAAAATAAAATAAATCAAAAAAATTTTGATGCTGCCGGGACTCGAACCCGGGTCAGCCAAGACACACTTCAGCAACTTAACACACACTCACAAGACCACTCCGCCACATTGTGTTTTCTGCTAACTCTAGAAACGCAAACGAAATTTATACACAAACCCAGTTAAAACCGGTTGCGCTATCTGAGAAACAGTAATCAGCAAACCAATCGTCAAATTCATTGTTTATTCACACATTCAGTTTATAACCGATGCTCCGACGGTTTTTAATCAAATCGGAAATTGATTAAACTTAAAGTCTCATCATTATCGGTTTTTAAAACCGAAAAATCATCAAGTCCAGAATTCCTCAAACTTCAGACCACTCTCGCGACTCAGAGATATCATACCAATACTCCATTTCATTTTCGTCGCATTTTCAGACCATCAGAACGCCTAAATCAGCTCGCCGGAATTTTCTGCAAAAGTCGCCGGAAAACCGTATTCAACTCAAACCGGTAAAATATTTCTACTTTACTGTTTCAATCAATTGTTAGAACCTTACTAACATTAACCCATCGCTCATAATCAACAACAGACGACATTGCTGGACTTTCTGTTTTCGCCGGAAAACTTCTGGAATTGTCGGAAACTCGTTGATTACCGGTATGCTCATTCCAACGTGCTGATAATCAATACTCATTAGTTCAATTTCACATCTAATCCCTTAAACCTGTTAATTGATTCTCACAGCCGAAGGTTCCAAAAACAGAGCCGACGAGCTTCGCCGGATTCTCTGAAGAAGACGATCTGTTTGGTATCTTCTTTCCCCAAACTTTTCGATTCAATGCATTCAAACTGGACATCATGTTCATTAACTAAATTAATCGCGTATCAGTTGTTTTGATTGATGTCTGTGTTTGTAATGAAGAAGACGAGTTCCGAGATGACATAAGATTAATTAAAATCGGAATTATAAACGGGTTAGACACACAGTCCAGCGGTGGACTGTGTGCAAACAAAAACCATACACGTCCCGAGTTCGATTCCTGCTAAACGCACTCCTTGTATAATAAAAGGCCTTTTTGTTTAAACTAAATCGGGATAACCCAGTTAGTTGTTAAGTATAATAAAAACCGAGATAATAACCAGGTTAGACACACAGTCCAGCGGTGGACTGTGTGCAACACTAAGTCCTACGTCGCGCGTTCGAAACCCGTCACTAGCACCGGTCCGTGGAATTAAAATGTTTTTGGCAATTAAAAGAAATTCGGTTAAATTGAATAAGTATATAAATATAATTAAAAACAAGATTATTTCGGGTTAGACACGTAGCTCAGTTGGTAGAGCTGCGTGCACGCGTACGGGAGGTCTCGGGTTCGAGCCTCACCCGGCGCAAATTAATTCGCTGACCGAACCGGTCAACGGTCAATAAACAATTTTTATTTTTTTTTATATTTTTATTTATTTAATTTAATTTAAAAATCAATTAAAAATACTTAAAAATAACATTTTTAAAGATAGAAAATAGCCTTAAACTCACAAAAATATATCTAAAAATTTCATTAAAATCCTTAATAAAATCCACTCATTTAATATATTTTTCCGTTATTATTTAGGTTAGTATTCCTCGTTGATCCGCTCATTTAATTCGTGCGCATCTCACCATCTCCAATCCAACGCACCCAATGTGAGTGAATCTTTACAAATTCCCTGTTTTAATCACGTTTTGGGGTGTATCATGTGTCTTGATATATATATATTATACTTAAACCATTGTGCATACATCATATCATGAACTAGTGTATTCAGTTTGTTTCCTGTTGTGTTGTTATTGTTGGATGCAAGTTTATTATTTTCAGTACATGCAAATTCATAGGCCGCCGCTCCCCATTACATTATGAGCGTTGAGCATGTTCCCCATTTCATTATGCGGTTGAACCTGGCGTGCCCACATACGATCGGCTCCGTTTGATTGAGCCTTGATCGCACAGACATTTTCATTTTCAGTACATGCAATACGATCGGCTCCGTTTGATTGAGCCTTGATCGCACAGTTTCATTTATGTTATTTACAGTATGATGTTGGTATGTTCATGTATGCTGTCATGTGTTATTGTATGTTATAGTTGTGACTGCTATTTGCCATTGCTTGATTATTTACATTTCCTCATCTATGATTATGCACAATTTTTCATTGATAAACTAACAATTAATTCATTAATAAATGTTTATCTAATAAGGTTCACTCGCCAACTTATGTTGACCCAAAAACCCCCATTTTACACATGATACAAGTGAAGCAGCAGCAGCTAGGAACACATAGGACTTGGACTAGAAGAATAAAACGATTTAGTGTTGGGATTGTTATGCTTGGCTTATTTTCCTTGTATTGAATGAACATGTTTGAATTTTTGGAAATGTAACTTTGACTTTATTAAATATGAAACATATTAGTAAATGTCATGAGCTTTGGTGATAACCCAATTATGCCCCGACTCTTATTCCACTACGGGTCGGGGTGTGACAAGTAACTCAACCATGGCTAACTATTTTTGTAAATACTTCTCTAAAAATCTAAAACTACAAAAAGATTTTCAGTTTTATATTTTAGGGGGAGTAAGTTTAAGAAAATACAAAAATATGTCTTTTGTTTACCTTTTTATTTAAGGGGGAGAAAATTCAGAAAAATACAAAAACAATAGAAAATCAAAAGTGAGTTTCTTGGATAAGTTGAAGATGATGAAATACACCGGTAAATCTGTCAGAAATGGTTAAAAGCATAGAAAGATGATTGATAAGTAGCTTTACTAATGATGTATCGGTAGGCTCACAATCAGACTAAAATGTGCAGGTTGATATAAACCTAACAGACAGAACGCCGGGTGGGAACCATTCATTGGCATATGGTCTTGGTACTGAAATTTCGTTTGATAGAATGCCGTGGTTCTGAGATATACGGTCTTTATGCTTGCTTATCATCTGGGTATCATGGTTGAATCTTTTGCCAAAATATAATGGTGAGGCAAGTCTAGAACTTCCATGATATCACACATACGTGTACATACTGCATACAACCACCAAAATAAGTGAAAAAATCAGCTTTATGCGGGAGCTAAGTTCGTCTCTTTGTCGGTACGATGGTACTAACCTGTTCACGAACTTACTCCTGTGCCCTGCATGCATATGAAAATCAAGTTCCTCATCAGTAAGTGATTAAATCACAAAGGGCTTGTTTTCAATAAAAAATAATTATCTCACATCATTCATATACGTCAAAACAGATGATAAAGCAGTATACTCACCGGTAAGATTTTCTTTGGTGCATATCTTGATACGGGAATGTGTCGTGATATGGTTGAACACGGCTAGTAAGTATAATTCATACCTTAATCATATCTCCTAATCATGATTACATCTGATAAGTCTGAGCTTATGTGGACAACAATACCGATAATCATAGTTGAATACGTATCTGTTTAATTTTGAAGTTCAAACCAAATATAGTTTATCTGTATATTTAAATTTTAAGTCTAGTTTACTTAGTTGCTTATAAAAGAACTTTTTGAAAATTAGCCAAAGTTGATACTCGAAAGTTTTCTACCAAGATACGCCAGAATAACATTTGTTTGATATCGCAACTTCATAAAGTAATATCTTGCAACAAGTAACTCATTAAGGAAAACCAAAATCTGAAATTCGTTTGAGTGTGTGTATCTCATACGAATGAATCTAGTCATTTAAATTTACTTGGTCACTTGTTTTTCTCAAATCTGTTGCTGGAATTCATACGAGTGTGTGTATCTCGTTCAGGGAATACAATCATACGAAGAAATTATGATATGTTTTTCATGTGTATTCCCTGATAAATTTGTGTTCTAATTATATTTGTTTTATGAGTACAGATTGATGTGTGTATCTCGTTCAGGAAATACAATCATATGAAGAAATTATGATATGTTTTTCGTGTGTATTCCCTGATAAATTTGTGTTCTAATTATATTTGTTTTATGAGTACAGATTGATACAAAAAGAACATGAACAAAGACCAGCAACAAAGAAATCTGACAAGTCAGAAGAGCAAACAAGAAAGATTTGAAGTTTCTTAGAAGTTCGTAGACCTGATTCTCTAATCATTGGATAGCATATCTATCAATGGATAGCAAATCTTCAGGGGGAGTTTGTTGATATAGTTTTGTGTCTGTCGCTTGTTCTTAGTTACATTTGTAATTGTACGATCTTTGCTCAAGTGTCTATATAAGTTTGGTAATACTTATATCTTGGTTTCGTACGACATCTTAGTTAGTCTGTGTTAAACGGGTGCATGTGTGCATACCGTTGAGTCTTGTGTACGTCGTTGCTTCGTACGGAATTGGTTGCTTCGTACGAAACCAGTTGCTTCGTACGAAATTGGTTGCTTCGTACGAAACCAATTGCGTACGAAATTTGGTTGCTTCGTACGAAATTGATTGCTTCGTATGAAATTGGTTGCTTCTTACAAAATTGGTTGCTTCGTACGAAACTAGTTGCTTCGTACGAATGACCAGCATGGACACTATATAAGCATACATGCACCTCTTAGTGAGGTTTAGCCTTTGAGTCTTTCTGCTATCAAACAAATCTTTCGGTGGGATCTCTCAGTAAGCATTTCTGGTGAAGACCAAGACACAAGAACACAGCAACTTTGTTTGAGTCATACGAGCATTGTGTGTATATGTTTGTACCTGTTCTCAATCATTAATCAAGATAGTGAATCTTTGGTCACCCGTGTTCTTTACTTTGCTTTGGTTGCATGCACACTTAGATTCGGCACTTGTATGTTGTTATATGAACAAGGAACAGGTTTAACACCATCCTCAGCTGGACCTACAAGTTCAAAAATAACCAGATTCTAGAGTACTCCAATGAGAAAGGAGTTATCCATGAATTCAGCGCAGCATACGCTCCACAACAAAATGAAGTAGCTCAAAGGAAGAATCATACCTTGATCGAGATGGCACGTACCATGTTAGCCGATTCTAAGCTACCAAATCAGTTTTTGGAATGAGGTGGTAGCTTCTGCATGTTACACTTCGAATCGCATTCTAAAATTAAAGAGGTACGGTAGAACATGCATTGAGCTTTTGAACACGCAAAAACCCAATCTTCAATGGCTAGAACCATTTGGGTTGCCTTGCACGGTTATAGATCTTGATGGAAAATTTGGGGCAAAATCATTAGAAGGTTTCTTTGTATGCTAGTTCGTTAAGGCGAGTTTATCTTATGAACATCAACCACGTCGTGCAGGCTCAGCATGTAGATTGCCAAAAATACACCACTCCAACTCAAAAACCGGGAGATGACTAGATGTTCGGTTATGAGAGTCTTTGGAAATCTTTAAACTTACTAGTTGAACTAAATGATGAAAAGCTTACTTTATTGTTTCAACAACAATAAGCGTTTTCTCAATATTAAATTCCAAGACCTATAGTAATTACATCACATCAGTCTTGAAAGGTGAGCGTAGAAACAGGATCAAGTAGTTAGAAAGAACCAGGAAATAGTAATTTAGAAGCGCTAGTTGTAAATGATGTGATTCTAAATTTCGATATGTCTGATGATGATTTTATGGGAAACTACATATGATGATGGCGACGGGTCTACAACTGGTGAGGAAATTATTTTAAGCCTGTGACTTTACCTCAAGATTCTGGTGTTAAAGGTTCTACGCTGAATGTTTAGAATGACGTTGATCAGAATGTTATGAATTTGGAGATATAGGCGGTTGTTTCTAATGAGGTTATGCCAAGGAACTTGTTGTATCATCCATCAGAGAATATCATTGGAGAATTACATTGTGGAGTTAAAACAAGAAGTCAAATCAATTAGGGCTTAAGTTTTTTTATAATCAAATGGAACCTTTGCAGATTCAGTTTTCTCATCAAGGCTACATTTCTCAAATTGAGCCAAAACATTATAAGGAAGCACTGAAGGAAGAAACTTGGGTAAATGCTATGCAAAAGGAGCTGCAACAAATCAAAAATTGAGTGTCTAGAAGCTGGTTGATTTACCTGATGATCATAGAAAGATTGATACAAAATGGGTGTTTAAGTGCAAAAGGGATGATCGAGGAGTAATTGTTCGCAACAAAGCTAGGTTGGTTTTACAAGGATTTTGTCAGCATGAAGGCATTGATTACACTGAAGTTTATGCTCTGGTAGCAAGGCTCGAAGCTATTCACGCATTCTTAGTATTTGCTTCACGGAAAGGCTTCAAAGTTTGCGAGTTAGATGTCAAGTCTACATTCCTGTATGGAAAAGTAAAAAAGGAGGTATAGTAGGACAACCACCGGAGTTTGTTGATCCGTATAATAAAGATAAGGTGAATCTTCTTAATAAAGCACTCTACGGTTTGCATCAAGCACTGCGTGCTTGGTAAGAGACATTGTCTCAGCATCTACTAGACAACAACTTTATCAAAGGAACCGTCGATTTCACCCTCTTTACATGAGTGACCAATGGTGACTAGCTGATTGTACAAATCTACGTGGATGATATTATTTTCGGATCTATGAATGATATGCTTCGGAAGGAATTCGAGGCCATGATGCAACAAAAGTTTGAAATGAGTTCAATGGGCAAAATGATTTTTTTTCCTAGGATTGTAGAATGACCAGCTATCTTCGAGGATCTTCATTCATCAAACAAAGTATGTCAATGATATACTGATGATGTTCTAAAAGTAGTTAATTAAAAACAACTCAAATTACACTCTAGACTCTTAAACTATACTAAACTACTAACTGGCAAGTGGACCGATCAATTGTAGAATAGCATTAAGCAAGTCCGGATTATCGAACCACAAGACTCTCTAATTACTATGACTACTAATTTAGACTCAATTACACACTATGTATATTTTAAAGGGGGGTGGGTTTGCTAATAAATCTAAATTATCAATTAAACTAAAACTACTAAATTGGAATGACCAAACTATGAACTTCTAGGAAATTTGGGATTTTAATCTTGAAATAATGAACTAGTTACCTAGGTTGGATTTTTAGACTACTACTCCTTTAATTTAATTATAATTAATTAGGTTGAATATTTTACCGGGATCTTGACATATTAAAGTTTAGGTTTACCAAACAGGACCCCCGACCCTTCTCAGGAAGACACCTACGATAACCTATCCTTCTTATTTGTTTACCGGTCCTAAAGATTTCTTTTCAGTTATCTTTTTAAATCAGCAAAGTGTCTAATTATTAATTACCTCTCAATAATTAACCTAGACCAACTACAATTTCTAGTTTAGATTAACTGATTCTATTATGACAAGGAAACTAGATTTGGGAATTTCTCAAAACCCTAACCTAACAATTTACCAAATTAATTCAGCCAACTAATTGTTATTGCTCAATAAACAAGTTAAGCATAATGACAAGTTTGATTTCATAATTTATTCAATTGTTTCCCCGGTTTTATTGGCCAATTTACCGACAACTCCCCAAATCCCTAAGAACACGAAAAGTAACATAAACCTATTCTGTGGAAGACATTCATCTAAGTTGATGCAAAACAATCAAACAATCACAAAACAAGCATGATCATGCAAATACTCTAAACTAGATAATTAAAGTTGTGACCTTTACCAATTAAACATTCAAACCATAAATTAAATTAAATCAAATCAAAGTTTCATAAAATCCATCATCCAAAACCTAGGCAACTGAATAAAATCTAGCATAAAAACATGTTTGAAAAGCAAATTAAACAAAGTTTATAACAAGGTAGCATAATCAAGCAAAACAAGGAAATCAAAGGTCAAGATTGGTATGATAAAGCCATGACAAACTCCTACCTTGAACTCCCTTGATCACCCACACAATCCTTGTAGCTTAGATCCCCCTCTTCTAGCTCCAAATCTCTAGAAAAGTGCTCCCAATAAGCTCTAGTTCGTCCAAGTTTTTTTCCAAATTGAGTTTGACTTCAATTATGAGTCTTTTTAATAACAAACAAGTCCCACTTTCAGCTGGTTTTGAAACTCTCGGGATAAAAGACCCTCTCGTCGGCCGCGAGAGGGTTGGAGTATGCCGGTCGCGCCTCGCGACCGAGGAGAAATCCGGAGATAACTATGACTCTCTCGCGGGCCGCGAGAGAGATGAGATGTACCGGTCGCGCCCCGCGACCGGGTTGTAAATCCTATTTTGCGTTTCGTTTTCTCGTTTCCGGTCCACTCACGTCCCGGCTCGGTTCTTTTCACCATTTTCGCTCGTTTTCCCATCCTTCCAACCGTTTTCACAAACCTAGACCTGCAAAACGAATTTGGATTAAAAGTAGATAAATTCTTGAAAAACCGAAATGAAAACGTGCTAAAATTATACAAATTCTACAAGATAAATGGATGTATTATTCAATAACTGACAAAGTTCAAGATGATGGAATCTTCAAATGCCAACACGCCGTTAACTCAAAATCATAACATCGGTCCTAACTCAACGGGAGATAAGGTCGATGAAAAAGAATATCGCAGCATGATCGGTTCTTTGATGTACTTGATAGCGTCTCGACTGGATAAAATGTTTCCCACATGCTTGTGCGCACATTATCAATCAAGTCCTCATGCTTCTCATCTAATAGCCATAGAGCGAATTCTTCGATATTCAAAGGATGTCCTGGAAAAGGATTGTGGTATCCAAAGGAAGATGAGTTCATCTTGAAAGCTTATTCGGATTCAGATTTTAGTAGCTGTAAACTGGACTACAACAGTCGGTTGCAAGTTCTTAGGAAGCAGGCTGGTGACGTGGCAGTGTAAGATGTAGACAATCGTATCTTTATCAACTTGTGAAGTAGAATATGTTGTAGTCTCGAGTTGCTGCTCCCAGGTTCTATGGATACAACAAAAAATGTGAGATTATGGTTTGTTGTTTCTTAACACTCCTATTCACGTAGATAATGAGGCCGCCATTTCCATAACTAAAACTCCAATACACCATTCTAAAACGAAACATATAGAAACTCGACATCACTTAATTCGAGATTGCTTCGAAAAGAAGTTGATAACAATTTCTAAAATTCACACTAGTTAACAAAAAGTAGAGCTTTTACAAAGCATTTGATAAAACGAGATTTGAGGTTTTACTCAAAATTAATGGCATAAAAGATTTATAATCGAAGGGATTTGGTGGGTACTGAGATTTCTAAAACTTCAAATAAGTAAACCATCAGAAATCATTTTCAGATTTTAGATGGTTTTGCAGTCTTGAGACGGTTGAGTGCTCATACGTACATATCAAGTCATACGTGCGTATGAGCCACACGCTTGGTTTTGTAAGTTCCAGATCCGGTGGGTTTAAAAGGAAGTTTGGATAGGATAGAAATAATTCGGTAGAATTATCATTAGATTAGTTGTAAGTCGAATGATTCCATTTCATACCGAAAGAGTTTACATCGTTTACAAACTTATCAAACTATGGACACACCACACTATATAGAGACATTGGTTTGGTGTGGACGTAACATGTTCGTGAGGACGTAACATGAGCATGTAACATGTTCGTGATGACGTAATATATTCGTGCAAACTAAGCTCGCCCATACGGATGTGTTACATCCGTGCAAATATGCTACATCTGTACGGATGTTTCTTCATCCTCTCCACAATTTGTCAGTCTTTAACACAATTACTGCTTCACCAGTCTCTTGATCATATTCCCACCATCTGAAGTCCTTTTGAAAATCCTGTTCAATCTTCATCAAAGGCATATGCTTCATAGCTCGAGGACGTTTAACAATCAATGTTATGTCAGGAAATTGTGTACTGGATCAATCTTTGTTATTCTTTTAGGATAATGTGGTTTCCATGTTGGGAAATTGTGACGTGCTTCATATCTAATAACCTTCTACAGCTTTTGATCACTCGGTTTCATTTGGAAGTTAATCAATATTTTTTAACACAACTCCTGCACGTCCACCACGATAGATTCTTAATATCTGCAAATATCAGAAGTATTGAACTCCGAATTCCATTTTAATTCCCCAAACATTTAACTCATCTTATAAACAACACTAGTGGTCTTCTAAACTTTCTTTCTTTAGGCATAGCTTTGAACCAAGCTTTCCTGGCATCTCTAATCTGACTTCTATCAACCCTTGGGGATTCGCCATTTTTAATAGTTTCTTCAATTTTTCTTTTCAGTAAATCATGTGTATCTTCAGCAAACATCTCTTGAAATGTTGGGAAATCATCACTAGAACATTTTGCCATTTCATCGTCTGAATCATCTTCCATGACCACATTATTATAATTATCAGCCTCTGGAATATACTTGAACACGTAATCTTCTAGCTTTGCAACATCAATACTAAGCTCTTCTTCAAAGTCAAACTCGAATGAGTTTTCATCGATACCGAACACTTGAGCAATCTCTTCTTTTGAATAATTGTGAATATATTCGCCTTCTTCGACATCATGACACAAAAAGATAGTTTGTTTTTTACTTGCAGGAACAATCGTTAAAGGATAACGTCTGTGAGGATTCCTGAAGTATTTTCATCATTCATAGTATCATCAGCACACTCCCCCTCAAACTAAACATCATCTTCCTAATTTTCTGCATCATTCATATACTCGTTCTGATTATCAGCTTTAGAAGTGTGTTCCCTCATACACCACAAGCGTAGTTCGACCCTGATTATCATCATCATTGCCATCACCTTTTCCATCATTATGATTATCAAAACCTTCAATATCCAAATCTTCGTCATTCTCTTTATCATCATATTTTTTTTCTCCTTTTCTTTCTCCTTTGTTATATCTCGTAATCCATCAATAAGAATGAATTTCGTGATATCTATTTGTTCAGATTCATGTTCTTTTTTAGGTCCAGGCTTAATCTTTGGAATAGCATCAACTTTTCCCTTGCCTTTATCAGAACTACCAATCTTTGTTTCTGCAACAGCTTTACGTCTCTTTCAGTAGCTCTTGCTTCAGCCTTTTCTATTTCAATCTGATTAAATTCAGCCAGCAAATCAACCCCCATTCTCTTTTCTAGCACTTGATACAGAATCTCAAGTTTTCGATCTTTCACCTTCTTACCAGCTTCCAAATCACTAGACCTCTTTCTCAATCGTTCATTCTCCAAAACAAGACTCGTTATGACAGCTTCCATATGATTATTTTTTTCCAACTTATTTACCTTGCCTTCTAACTACTTTATACATTTATCATTAGGATCATCGAGGAATCCAGATTCATTATATTAATGTTTGGAAATTGTTGATAATCGCAAAATAGAAATCCATTGTCTCTGAAAGAAGGATTAGTTGGATGAAATTGTTGACATTGAGAAGCTTGTGGTTCTGCTTGAGGTTGTACTCGAGGTTGTGTTTCAGGCTGCGGTGAAATTGGTGGAATTGGTGTAGTTGGAGCTTGTTATGATGATGTAGGTGTTTGAATTGGAATAACATGTCCAACCTCAGCTTCCACCGATGGTGCACTTTTCTCAGTAACTACTAGTTTAGCTCTAGTAGTTGTTGTTTCTTTCACAGGCTCTTCAATTCTCCTTGGTGCTTTCTTGGTCAATGGTGACCCAGTCTTTTTCTTACTTAAATCTCCATCCTTACTATTTTGTCTATTCACACCTTTCTTTATTGGTTGCTTATAATCTAAAGGAAGATACAGTTCATCTTCACTGTCAGTTGACTTTTTCTTTCTTTTATTCCACTTCTCAAATCTAGCTCTTGGATCATGTGACTTGTGATATTTCGTAACATTATAGCCAACATCACTTTCAGTTTCCTCATCATCTACCTGATCACCCAAATTCCCAAAACGCTTCATTCACAATGTTCTCTACGAGTTCAGAAGTGCCACCTGTACTTTTCTCATCTATCTCTGTTGGTGCATAATGTCTATAGCCTACGTCTAGGATATGTCGGTTATGTATATAGGGCTTAGAATGTCAAATGTTGTATGTTTATATATCATATATATGTTTTGTAAGTGGCTCGTACGAGTGAGCTTAGTGGCTCGTATGAGTGACACCTTGTCACTCGTACGAGGCACCACTCGCACGAACCAAACACACCTCTCTCCTGTGCGAGTCATGTTGACCTATAAATAGTGGAGCTTGAGTGTTGTATTGATTAGCTGTTGGTGTGTGAATACAACGAAGCCCTGTCAAAGTGTTTACTCGTCTGTAACCTTCACGTTTATTAATACGAATCAAGGCGTTTAAGCATTATATCTTTCTTGTTTGCTTGTCCAACTTGCTAACAATGAATTCCGCCTCGGTTACTGAGTCGAATCAGTCCAGTGCTCAAAAGAGGAGAGCCGATCCCCTCTCACAATCTCTCTATCAAATGTGGCAGAAATCACATCATCTTCATCACTTTCATCACGAAGCATTGTCTTTGGATTTCTTTTTCTTGTTGTCTACTTTGATGTTGTCTACTTCTTTGCCCTTCTATCCTTTTAATCTTCCTTTTCTAACAACTTCCATCTCTTTGCTTTAAACCCCTCCAGTTTTTTTCTCTTCATTATCATAATTGCTTTCATCTTTTCTCCATTTACCTTTAGGTGGTGTAACATAATCTTTGTCTTTAAGACAACCAAACAATCTCTTGAATTTTGGAATGTCTTCTTCTGGTTGATTCTTGTATTGTTGAATACGATCTAATGAAAGATTCATCATGTGTTCTAATGGCAATAAATTAGATTCTTCTTTATAAAGATTTGGAATAAGATCATCCCGCATCATTTGTACAAACCTTGGATATTGCGAAAATCTTTACTGAACCAAATTTGTTTTCATCTTCTCAAAAATCAGCTTTGAGAAATTATATGGTATGTTCAAAGTTAGAGCAACTATAATGCACATCAAGTGATCAACTACAACATCATAGCCTCCCTTCCTGTGCGCCAAAGCATGAATAACTGAATGCATTAAGAACTTGTAAGGCCTTGAAGCTTTTGCTTTTGAAAAAATTATCTCATTAACATGCCCTGTGTATCCCATCCTGTAAAGCATTCCTTTACCATCCTTTCTAGATATCCCGTAGGATCACCAGCTTCGTCTTCAAAATCCAACACTCTCATGATAGGATCTTCTGTTATAGTTACTTCTTTTTCTTCATTTCCAACTTCTACAATAGAGTGAATAGCTGGTGGATCAGGAACAAACTATGCATTTTTTTCTAGAATCTCTCTATGTGTGATTTATACGCCTTGTGTTGATCCGTTAACGCCTTTTTTACTCAAACACAATCAAAGAGCTCCATAATAGGCTTGAATGGTTCCATTTTTGGTAGAGTTTCATCTAACACACACAATGTTGTGTTTAGGATCGAAGTTCGTCGCTTTTGCTTGAAAGATCATCAAAATCTAACACTTAGAAATATTTTCAAAATTTACAAATTTTTGTGCGGATGAAACTGGGATGGATGTAATAAAATGCAAAAACACTAGATTGGAACGGATATACCTTCCTTCGTGCGAAGGTAATTTCATTTCAAACAAAATTACTTTCATTCGGAGGTAAGCAATTTTTGACCAAACAAGATTACTTCCATGCGGACGTAACTACATTCTTTCAGATGACTTAACTCCGTGCGAATGTAACTTCTTCGTTCCAAACTAAAATTGTCAATTCTTTTGATTTTTACAAGTTTTGATCAAACTGAATGTTCCATTAGAACCTTAAAAGTGCCGATTAGCATTAATATGTGTTCAACTTTACATTTTTACCATCCAAATGACCTAGATCTAAGTTTTTATTCATTTAAGTCCGAAAGTTCAATTTTGAGTCCAATTAGCCCAAGTTTTAGGTCTAATCTACCTTTCCCATAGCAAGTGTTGTGCAAATCAACACCCCTAGGTTAATTTTAGTAGCACTTCGTTACTTTGAAAGTATTTTCTCTCAACTGAGTCTTTTAGGGTGGGGGAATATTTTCGTGCGAATGTGGTTCCTTTGTACGAATGAGCTATATATAAGCTTACTATTTTACATTCGTGCGAAGGTATCACTTTCGTGCGAAAGAAGATATTTCATGTGGATGAAGGTACGTCCGTGCGAAGGAGTTACCTTCGTGCGGATTGAACCATTTTTCAATTTTTCAACTTTCAAACATTTTGCCAGTGTTAACAACCCACTCAGTTAACAAAATCCAACTTAATGACCCTAGTTATCTGATTTGTCTACCAATTACAAATTAAGGACCTTGGTTGAACATTAATGAACAACCTAATATTTTTCTGTTAAAGTTAAATTCAAATTATGAACTTGTAATATTTTCAAAACATTTTCTCATTTTAGATTAGCTCCCAACCCGTTATTCTTTAGATTCTGTTCAGCAGCTTTGGAGTTTTAAGATCAGCATTCCATCATCTGTAGTCGAAAATAAGATGAACAAAAATCTCTTTTGAGTTTTCCAAAGTTTATGCTGATTAAACACTGAAAATCTTTTTGGTTTCTGAAATAAAATATCAATGTACAAACATATTTATAGACATATTTTATGAGTTTGTGTAAGAGGATCATATCAATTTTTGAGACTTGTCATTAGCACCATTGATCTAATTAAAATTTAAGTCTTAAAAAGTTCACTTCGATTGTCAGTGTGTTTTTCCTCTTAAACCTTTACACAAAGTTCAATTGTTTCAAGATATGGTAATTAGATATCTTAGAACTTGACTTAATAGTGTTCCCCGCATCAGAACATACTCCCGTATCAAGATTCTCTAGATTTCATCTTACATGTGAATATACCTAATTGATATCTGTATATGGGTTATGCGAGGCCTTGAGATCTCATGTTAGTACCATCATACAGTTAAGGAAATGAAGGCTTGACTTAAAAGTGGTGTTCCATGGAATCTTTTGACTGCAATTGTCAAATCTTTCGATACTATTAATTTTGATGTAGTTTAGGGTTTTTAAAGCAAAGTATTCTACAAGTTCTAGGCCATTGCTTACACAAAATTAGAAGAACTTGAATAATACCCCAGATATAACTAGATATAAGGACCTAGTATCTCATAATCCGGCAGTCTCTGAAAAGAAATTTCAGTATACTAAGACTATATATCCGAGAGATGTTAAACCACTTAATTAAGAAGTTTCGTTATGTTTATATCTTGAAAACAATTTACTGAATGTCCGAAGTTTGCTGGCACATCAGTAGTGAGACCTGTTTAAAAACTTTTTGACACTACATTTCTTTAGTGTATTATGATAGTCCACTAATGTACTATCATATCCTCTTTTATACACGAAAACTCTTTTTGTATTTTTCTATGTTTTTGTACTTTTCAAATTTTTATATGTTTTTGGTATTTTTCACAACATATTTCTCCACCTAAAATCAAAAACATATTTTTGGATTTTTTTAAAAGAAAGAAAAATTTGACTAAACCGACGAGGATTACTTCAAATTGCTATCCATCTCGGCTTCACACTCTTTATTCCCCCCTATGAGAAATCTTGCATAGAAATCAGATTTTTGTTCATCAGTGTGTATTTTCTCAATACGAATCAACTTTTTCTTGTAGCGGATAAAGTGATGTCGTATCTCGATATGCTTTGTTTTAGAGTGTTGAACCGGATTTTTAGTTATGTTAATAGCAGCCCCATTATCTACATAAATTGGCATGTTAAGAAACTACAATCTATAGTCTCTCATTTCTTGTTGTATTCACAAGATTTGCGAACAACAACTGGAAGTAGAAACGTATTTTGCTTCACAAGTCGAGAGAGCGATTGTGGTTTGCTTTTTACACTTTCACGTTACTAAATGTGAGCCAAAGAACTGGCAACCAACAGTTATAGATTTAGCATTGATTTTGTTGGTGCATATTTGTGACAACATCTTAGATTTTGTCTTTGGATATCTTGTAATTAGTAATTAGTAAAATGATAAACGGTTAGCGGGTTTAGTTTTGTAATAGTTAATTAGAAGTAATTGGGCTAAACTAGACAATATAGCACATGGTAGGCGAATTGGGCTTTAAACCCATTAGCAGTCCATGTAGGGAAACCCTAGCCCAGTTGCATAACCTATCTCTATATAAAGGGAGGTTTGCATTAGGGTTTAGGTTGCTGGATCTGTTGATTGTGTTGCTGGTTTAGTTGTTCAGAGAGAGTTGGAAGAGAGTCTTGAATTGACTGTAAACACTTTGTGTTAGATAATCAATAGAAGACAGTTTGAAGGTGATTGTGTTCGTGTTCTTGTTCTTGTTTCTATGAAATCTGATCTAGGGGATTCTGCACTCTAGATTAGATAAACGATTCTGTGAAGATCCATACGGACTAGAGGACCTTCAATTGGTATCAGATCATTCGGCTCTTGATTTTGCTCGGTTCAGAATCGTAACAGCAGAAAAAGTTGGGTTTTTGTACGTTTTGGAGGCTGTTTTGAAGTTTGTGACGGCTCTTTTAGGGTTTCAGCAGCTGTTTTAGGGTTACTGAAGGAATTTCGGATTAACAGCAGGCATTTCGGATTGAAGAAAGGCATCTCGGATCAAAAGTGAAGCATTTCGGATTGCAGACTTAAATTTCGGATCTGAAATCTGCATTTCGGATCATCAGACTTGCAATTCGGATCTGGAAAACTTGCATTCGGATCAGAAAAGTGCAATTCGGATCAGAAAAGCCCATCTCGGATTCCATTTCGGATTGAATTTCGGATCAGCAATGTATTCCGGATTCCATCTCGGATAAGAATAGTCTATTTCGGATTCCATCTTGGATCAGAATACTCTATTCCGGATTCCATTTCAGATTAGAACAGTGCATTCCGGATTTCATTCGGATCACTATTCCGAATCACCATTTCGGATTAGCAATTTGGATTACTGTTCTGGATTTCTATCTCGGATTGACTATCCGAGTTACTGTTCCGGACTTGGTATTGTTCCGAGTTATACACAAAAAGGTGGAAAGTTAATCAGCTGACGTAACCGAAATTAAATGTTTTCGGACATAGAAGTTGATCCATAAACAATCTTAACAAACCAACTGCACGGTGAGACTCATGTTATTTTTAGGGCAAAAAAAAGGCATGAAAATTCCTAAAATCACTATCGGACAATATACATCATTGGATTCTTATCGTCGAGACGAGTTTAACGGTACAATTTGGTAAGCACACTTTCGAACAAATTTTTGAACGTTTTAACGGTACGGTTATGGTAAAACACGGAGGACCAGAAGAGAGGTTAGATTTGGGTTTTGACTCAGGTATACCAAAATCCATTTAAACTGATACTCTGCATGTTAAAGATGGTTAGAATGAACAATATGAGTGAGGGTGTTAATAACTGCCCAAAGTTGATTAATGCTGAACAATATGTAAACTGGAAAGAGAAGTTTGAGGCATTTGTTCAATGTGAAGATTCTAAGATGTGGAGTTGTATGATTGATGGGTATATTGTTCCCACACGTCGAGTTATCGGGAGAATTCTGGTACTGTCATATGAGAAGATGGAAGACTCTGAGAAACGTATGTATGAGGCTGAGAAGAAAGCTTTAGCAGCGATAAAGATGTCCTTCCCTACTGATATGAAACACATTTTTAATCGGTATGGATAATCTAGAGAGCTGTGGGAAGCTTTAGAAAAACGTTATCAGAGTTCTTCAAGACGAAGTACATGTTTAGCTGAGACTGGTGCTATGAAGACTGAAGAAGTAGCTGCTAAGAAAGAAGAAAAGCAAGAAGCTGAGAAGGAGAGAAGGAGAGAAGGAGAGAATGGAAGTCAAGGATGCAAAAGCTACAATGTGCATGGATGATACAGATGAGCTTACAACAAAGGTACAGGTAAAATTTCAATCTGTAAGTCATACTTGTCAAAATTGCACTGAACTACAAGGTAAAGTTGACAAACTATTGGAGCAAAAAAAAATTCTGTTAGCCGAATTAGAAAACAGAAAGAGTCAAAATGTTCTTTTGAGCAAAAGGGAGCCAAATTGTATTAAAATGGGAGTGGGGTTTAGTAAAGCTTCATCTTCTGAGGATCAGGATTATTCCTTTTTACCAAATGAAAATGAGCTAACAAATTTTCTTCCTACTATACCAGTTATAGTGGATCCGATAATAGGTGACATACCTAATAGTCCAGGCTCTTTGAAAGAATCTGTTAGGTCTAATAGTACACCTCATAAAGTGGATGAGGATACTAAAGACAGAACAGTCAACCCATTTAAAAAGGGTCTAACAGAAAGAAAACTTTTAAGAAGAGATCTTGTTTTAAATGTCACAACAAAGGGCATGTGGCTAGTTGTTGTCCTTTTAAAAAGGGAAAGCAAGTGGAGACTGAGGTTGAGGTTAAGGATGGAAATCAGGTTGGGTCAAGTAAGAATGTTAAACCAGTTCTCAGAAAAATCAACCAAAATTTCAACCTAAATCTTCAACATCAAGAAGATTTGATAGTCCAAGAAAATTTTCTCCTAAATGAAGTCATGTTAATGGACAATCAAATTGTTTTACAAGGAAAAATTTTGGATATCAAAATCGATACCAGAATGCTGGTTATCGAAATGTTCAAAGAAGAAACGAATATAGGGGTTTTAGTAACTCGAATGTTCAAAATAATCCAAAAATTTTTCAAAGTTCAGATTATGGTAATGGCAGAAGAAGGTTTCGAGATAATAATTTTCAAAGGTCGGCAAATCCGAGAGTTTATTAGAACTCTAACGATCAAAGATCTCGTGGAAATTACAAATCTTGTTCATCAACTTGGAAGACATCCAAGACACTAGTAGGGTGTGATGGATATTGGACAGAATTAAGTTATATTGATATTCATGGTCAATCCAAAACCGGTAGGGTTTTGGTTCTCAAGTCTAACTAAGTTGTTGAGTGAGTGTAGGATGGCCAAGAAGGAATGTGTTCAACAATGGTTATTCCTGTAAAGCATCTGAGGTGAATAGTAGGTTACCCATGGTAACGAATTATTTACTTCTGAATAGAAAATGTTTTCTAACTGTGAAAAACCTTTTGTCATGTTGAAGTGGGAGTCTGTTTGTATTTACATTTATGTTTTTAAAACCTTACTCTATAAAAACAAAAGTTTAGGGGGAGAAATTTCCCTAAGCCAAAAAGAGTTTTAATTAGTGCGTGAGTTTAGGGGGAGTAAGTTGAAAAGTTTAAAGTTTTTTAAAAAATTAAAAAATGAGTTTTACTGTGTGGAAAAGAAGAAATGATAGTACATCAGCAAGTTAGACTGTCACACTGAAATTAAAACTAAAATTGTTTAAGTGTGATAGCAGCTTCATCATATGATGTACCAGTAGGCAAAAAGCATGAAATAATCAACTTACCTTGGTGATACACATATAATAAACTGTGTATAATTGGGTAACATATCAGTGGCGTATGGTTTTATAACCTTAAATCTTGCGTTGATAGATTGCCCAAATCTGAGGTTTTAGGTCTTTATACCGTTATTTCATCCGGGGTATCAAGGTTGTCCTTCTGCTGCATCCAGATATATGCTGACCTAGGCACAACCAGGATATCTTAAAAGAGCTAAAATGACAAATCCCAACAATTGAAGAAACTCTCCTAGAGAGTCATTCAAATGTGCAAATTGCATAATTCGTACCAAAATTTGGTATTTGTCCTAACCCTCGTTGGATATTGGTCTCTTTGTGTTGATACAGTTTTGTGTATGTCACTTGTTCTTAATTACAGTTGTAATTGTACGGTCTTTGCTCAAGTGTCTGTATAGGTTTGGTCGTGTCGAATAGATCGAGGTATCCTTCTATCCTGATCTAGTATGACATCTTAGCTTGTCTGTGTTAATCAGTTGCATGTGTGCATACTGATAAGTCTTGTAAACGTCAAGTCTACACACGTTCTCCAAGAAGAAGGATTCTGTGCGAATCAAGAGATTTCGTACGAAACACAGGTTTCGTACGAATCAAGGAGATTTCGTACGAAACACAAGCATTTCGTACGAAACATCGACTCGTACCAATCCTGGATTTGTGTCTCGTGTGAAATAGTGTGTTCCGTATGTCTGGCAACTTGTTCTCGTACGAGTGACCAGCTTAGACACTATATAAGGAGACATGCACCTCTCAGTGAGGGTTAGCTAGTTGGTCTAAGTGAGCCTCTCAGTATTCTCTCTGAAGACGAAGACACAAGAACACAAAAAGTTTGTTCGAGTCATACGAGTATTGTGTGTATATGTTTGTACTTGTTCTCAATCATTAATCAAGATAGTGAATCTTTGGTTACCCCGTGTTCTTTACTTTGCTTTGGTTGCATGCACACTTTGATTCCACACTTGTGTGTATGTCATTTGAACAAGGAACTGGTTTAACACCATCCGCAGGTGGACCTACAAGTGGTATCAGAGCTTTGGCTCTTTCCTTGTTCAAAACTGGACTTAGTTGTGTCTGAGCTAGTTTGAAGATTTCTGAAGTGTTCTTGAGCCTCCAGTAGAAAACTTAAGTTTTGGATAGATAACTAACTTAAAACTTGGTTAAAATCTGTTGCATGCAGAAAATTTTATGGTAAATTTGTTCTGAAGAACACCCTTGAAGAAGAAATCTACAATAATTTGAATCTGATTAGTTTGGTAGGGTTGACATTTTCTGACTTGGATCTTGACTTGGACTGTGGACTGTTAAAAATCTGTGTTTTAACTAAAAGTGGGTATGACAACAGGTATTTTCGAAAAAGCAGGTCTAAACAGGAAAGGAAATTTCTCACCAAACTATTTCTGAAAAGATTCCTCTGAAAACCGCTGAACAAAACTTTTGGTGCGACTGAGTTATTTCGTGCGACTCATCTGACCCGCACGAAACACCTGGCTCGCACGAAACATCAGTGTTCGCACGAAACAAGAATTGTTTGTTTTTCGTGTTTTTTATTCGTATAGAGTCTTAGCAGCACCACAAGAAATTGTGATGCGATTTGCTGATGCTTTACCATCAAAATGGAGTCAATTTATTGATCTTTTAAAACATACAGGTGTTTTGGACTCAATTAGTATTTATGAATTAGTGCAGAAACTGGAGAACAAGAATGAAGAAGAACTCCGGAAAGCACAACGAGTCTCTGCTTCACAAAACCCTGAAATTTATTTTGGAGGTATTAATGCAGGTACAAGCTCAAGTCAGCAACCGAAGCTACAGACTGCGTTTGTGTCAAACGTGAACCCTTTTCTACCCCAACCAGTTCAAACAAGTCAGTCTACATGTTCGAGTAATCAAGCCTATGATCAGACTTTTGATCCGAAAGCCTTCCTTCCACAGCCAAGAGATTTAGCGCATAATCCTCCACAGCAAGCTCCTCAACAATCTTTCTATGGAGGCAACAGTCAAACTACAAATCCCAACACTGTCAAACTTGACACGTCAAATATCTCCAAAATCAACGTAGAAGTTACACAGGAACATGTAGAACTTCTAAATACCTGGTCAGTGCGTATTGTGGTTTAGTTGCAGGTCAAATAGGGAACATCAATTTGACAAACGAAGACTATGAACAAATTGACCGAGATGAAATAGAGCTGATGGACATCAAGTGGGCATTTGCAAGTGCTATGAGAATAGCGAAGGATTATATGAGAAGAACGGGTAGAACCAGTTTGGAAAGCAAGAAGGATACAAAATACGGCTTTGAAAAAACCGTTGTCACTTGCTTTAACTGCGGAGAAAGAGGTCACTTAAAGCGGGAATGAACAAGACCCAGCAAGGAAGGAAATCACAACCCCTTTCGAAATCAGTCTCAACCATCCAACACAGCACAGTACAGCAACGAAAGAAGAATAGTAGCTGTTGGCAACTCTAACAATACCAATCAATCAGGACCTTCAAACAAGCACAGAGCTTTGGTAGTTCAGTCTGATGAAGGATGCGATTGGTGAGTATAGTTGGGAACTGAGAACAACGGAAGAACTGCATGCTATACGAAGATCATGGGTCAAATCAAGCATGATCACAGCATCAATACTCCAAATAACGATGATACATCTGGGGCTGCTGGTAGTTCTGATGCAGAATATTCAAGTTCAGATGGTTATGGATCTGATTCCGATGTGAAGAAAGGAAGTGATGCTGAGGTTGAAGAGTTGTTGAGTGAAGCTGAGATATTGAAATCTTAAAAGGTAGGCATGACGAGGAATGCAGAAGCTGCGGAAACAGAGACAGAGACACTCTCTACAGATGGTGCAGTTTTTCCTCATCACACTACCTTTATGGCAAATGTTGAAGGTTCTTCAAAACAGGTAAATTCTGACCCTCCTACTTTTTGCAATGACTGTGTTGAGTTGAAAATAAAATATGAAACCGTCAACAGTCATAATCAAAATTTAGTTCTTGAACTATCAAAATGCAAAGAGGCGAACTTGCCGCTAACTAGAAATGAAAAAGAATTCAAATCTGTAATAGAAACCCTTAAGAAATGTGTTTCTGAATTGACAAAAATAGTTTTGAATAAACAGACAGGAATTAATAACTACATTAATCTCCTAGAAGAAACAAAGAAAGAGTTAGCCATCGCCAAATGCTAATATGATTCGATCAAACGCAAATTGGAAAGTTATTCTAACTCCCAATATGTGCTTGATCATATCATTGAAGTTCCAAAACTAAAGGGAGATGCTCAATGCATAGGGTATAATTCGTGTCCACCCCCAATGAAACACAGCTATACCAAAATGCCTGATGAAGAGGAGATGCCTCATTTTGAACCCTCTGTACCTTTGAATCCTGAGGAATTCGTAGCAGGGTTAGGGTTCAAACTAGGCAATTCATCTCAAGAACCAAGCAAGCTAGAAAGTTCATCATCTGATGAAGAAGAGGATGATACATCAGATGATGAATCAAGAAATGATGATCAGGACCAGCCTCTTGATGAAAGGAAAAGAGTAGAATTGTTTGCTACTCCTAGTACTCAATCTGTTGAGAATCAAGAGACTGTTCCTAAGAAATCTGTGAAGACAAGTGTGTCTACACAAGAAGTAGATAATGTGTTATATACTTTGGTTAGAGATAAGAAAATCTATTCAAACAAAGATTTTTCAATTAAAAACGTAAACCCAATCTCTATAGATCAGGTGTTTGAAAAGTCAACAACCAAACCTTTAGAGAAGAAAATGCCGACCAAATCACAACCATTATCCGCTTCAAAAGAAAAACAATGGAAGCGAGTTGAAAAGCCTAGAGTCTCTCAACCGAAGGTTGAAGCAAAAGGCTCTCGTTGCCAGAAAAAGGGCAAAACTGTTAAATTTGTGAGTTCTAAAGGTACCGATAAAGTCGAAACTTTTCAAGGAAAATCTAATGTTGATTTTGTAAAGAAAGTTAAGATTTTGAAAAGAAATAGTCAAAACAATTACACCCAACACACTGATGGATGTAATGAAAATGAACCCAGTACCTCAGGATCCACAAATTCAACATCAAGCCGAGAAACACGATCTCCTAGTTTTGTTGAAAGGAGAACATGTTTCAAATGTGGAGAATTTGGCCACATTATAAAGGATTGTCAAAATCCAGCCACATCAAGATGTATAGAGAAAACCCCTCATGAACCAACTTGCAAACGTAAATCTGTTTATCTGACTCAAGATAAACAAATCATTAAGGATTAAAAAGAGAAACAAAAACGTAAACAAGTAAAAGCAGTTGAGAAAGCTTTAAAATCGGATTGTTCAAAAAAGGATCAAAGATCTTCAAAGTCAACAAAACTAGACACTGTTAAAACTGTAAATAATAGTAAATCTGGTAATAAACAAGGATCTTGGAAACAGAAGACCGGTAATGGTTCAAAAGGAGTTTCTCAGTTTGTTAATCATCAAGAAATTGAGATTACATTTCTCGATGATAAGGGACGACCCAAGACCACTAAGGCTTGGGTCCCCATCTCAAACTAATCTTGTTTGTGCCATGTGCAGGTTGTTCCAGGAGGAACTGTAAACAGTCATTGGATTGTTAACAGTGGAGCATCAAGGCAGATGACGGGTGACTTGCGGCTCCTATATGATGTGAAAAGCATAAGGGGTGGTTATGTTGCTTTTGCTGGTGACAAAGGTGGATGCATCACTGGAGAAGGAATGGTCTCCAATGGTGTTGTGAGCTTCGACAAGATCAATTATGTGCGGCAAATTGATCACAATCTTCTTAGCGTTTCTCAAATCTGCGACAAGAAGTTCATGGTACATTTTGATGATGCCGGATGTTATGTGCTGAAGCCTGGATTCAAGATTCCAAGGAATGGATTCTACATTCGGCTCCAAGAATTAATGATTTGTATATTCATGATATGAGCCAATCTATTACAACATCTTCACAAGTCACATGTTTTGTCTCTAAAGACACCGAGAAGGAATCAATCTCCTAGCACAGACGTATGGGACACATTCACCTGAGGAAATGAACTATTTGGTGATGAACAATCTAGTGAATGGTGTACCAGTGAAGAATTTTCATCTTCAAGACGTTTGTGTATCATGCCAGAAAGGGAAGCAAGCTAGAAAATCCCATCCTGTATAGAAGATTAACATTGTGAATAAGCCACTGGAACGTCTTCATATGGACCTCTTTGGACCTATGAAACACAAGACAACCCTTGGTGATTCTTATTGTCTGGTTGTTACTGATGACTATTCCAGATTTTCATGGGTAAACATGTTGCCACACCAGAGTGAAGTTCCTACTATCCTCAAGAATCTCCTAACTCTGTAAGAAAATTTGTACAATCTGAAGGAAAAGAGAATCAGAAGCGACAATGGCACGGAATTTAAGAATATGGATTAGTATTGTTCCTCAAAGGGTATTCTGCATGAGTACAGTTCTCGATATACTCCACAACAAAATGGCGTCGCTGAAAGGAAGAATAGAACTCTTATTGAAATTGCAAGAACCATGTTAGTAGAATCAAAACTTCCCGTTCAATTTTGGGGAGAAGCTGTTGCTACTGCGTGCTACATGATGAATAGAGTTCTGACGGTGAAGAGACATGGGAAGACATGCTTTGAGTTGTTACATAAAAGGAAACCGGATGTTTCTTTCTTAGAACCTTTTGGAGCTCCATGCACTATGATCGACCCACATGGAAAGTTTGGTCCCAAGGCTATCGAAGGTTTCTTTCTTGGATACGCTACTCCTAATTTCCGGGTGTGGAATTTGTCTTCGAAGAGGAATGAAGAATGGGGTGAAGTCAAGGTTCAGAGATATACAGAAGTAGTTAGAGCTCTGGGTGCTCCTTGGAGTTTGACTACGATGGGTTGTTTGACTCCTTTAATCTGCCAACTTTTGATGATGCAACAGCTGCTGCTCAGATGTTATTGGAAATTGATACTGCAGTAGGCTCATCATTAGTTCGACCAATTATTGTTAACCCTCAGATGTAGACTTCGATTAATAATCTGGTTCAAAATGAGGAATTCAAAGATGCTGCGGATTATAATGTTTCATCAGAAGATGATGAGTTTCATGATGCAAATGAACCTGCCTCTGGTGCGGTTCCTAGATTTTCAAATGATACGTCAAATATTCAACCTCAAGGAACGACTGAAGGTCAGGCATCTACAACGTCATCAAATCCAGCTCCCGATGTAACTGTTGATCTGAATATCAATAATTTGGGTATCAATTATCGAGTTCCTGATGTGCAAGAAACTCGTATTCATAATATCCATCCTCAACAGCATATTATTGGAGATGTCAAGAGTGGTGTGCAGACTCGTAATCAGCTTCAAAACAACCAGAATGTTGGATTGTATTCGGAAATCAGGGAATCTTGTGGTCTGAATGATTGGTCTTTTGCCTACTATGTGTGCCAAGTTGAACCAAAATCTTGGAAGGAGGCAATGAAAGAAGACTCATGGGTTGAAGCCATGCTGGAAGAACTTCAGCAGTTTGAGAAGTTAGGCATCTGGAAATTTGTTGACAGGCCAAAAAACTACAAGAAGATCGGTACACGATGGGTGTACAAGTGTAAGAAGGATGACCGAGGTGTTATTGTGAGAAACAAAGCGCGATTGGTTGTTCAAGGTTTTAATCAGGTCGAACGGATCGATTACAATGAAGTTTATGCACCGGTTGCACGACTTGAGGCCATAAGAATCTTTTTCGCTTATGCGTCCTTCAAGAAGTTAACCGTTTATCAGATGGATGTGAAGAGTGCATTTCTTCATTGTGTGGTAGAAGAGGAAGTATATGCTGAGCAACCACCAGATCTTGAAGATCCTCTCCATCCTGACAAGGTTTGGCTTCTCAACAAGGCGTTATATGGTCTTCATCAAGCTCCGAGGGCTTGGTATGAAACGTTGTCTACCTATCTGTTGAAGAATGGTTTTCGACGAGGCCTGATCGACTGTACTCTCTTCATCAAGGAATAGGACAAGGACTTGCTGCTAGTACAGGTTTATGTTGATGATATTATATTTGGGTCGACTAACACTCGAATGTGCAAAGAATTCGAACAGGTTATGCAGGAGAAGTTCGAGATGAGCGCTATGGGAGAAATGACCTTCTTTTTAGGTTTGCAGGTTCAGCAATCAAAGGAAGGGACTTTTATCCATCAAACCAAGTACGTCGGAGATATTCTCAAGCGATTTCAGATGGTGACTCAAAACCCTTGGGAACTCCATTAGCTCAAAATCATGGGATTACTCTAGATGGAATGGGTGAACATGTAGAACCATCTCTCTTTCGTGCTATGATCAGATCTCTCATGTATCTTACTGCTTCAAGACCCGTTATAATGTACCCAACATGCCTTCTGGCAGGCTATCAGTCTAGTCCGAAGGTTTCTCACTTGATGGTTGTGAAAAGGATCTTTCGTTATCTAAGGGTCGTCCTGACACTGGTCTATGGTACCTTAAGGATGATAACTTTGATCTGACAGCATTCAGTGATTCTAATCATGGTGGCTGCAAAATCGATGCAAAATCAACAACAGCAGGATGCCAGTTCTTGGAAAATCGCCTAGTTGCGTGGCAATGCAAAAAGCCGACTTGTGTAGCTACATCAAATGTGAGGCTGAGTATATTTCAGCTTCTAGTTGCTGCTCTCATGTTCTATGGATTCAACAGTAAATGCGCGACTTCGGTTTTGAATTTCTTACTACTCCTATTTTTGTTGATAATGAAGCTGCTTTACAGATCACTCGGATTGCTGTACAGCATTCAAAAATAAAACACATTGAGATTAAGTATCATTTCATACGAGATTGTTACGAAAAGAGACTTATCGATGTTGTTAAAATCCACACTGATCACCAACGTGCCGACCTTTTTACCAAAGCCTTTGATAAATCACGTTTTGATTATCTACTTTTGGTCAATGGCATCATGGTGAAACCCGAGTAACTCAACCATGGCTAACTATTTTTTTATATACTTTTCTAAAAATCTAAAACTACAAAAAGATTTTCAGTTTTATATTTTAGGGGGAGTAAATTTCAAGAAAATACAAAAATATGTCTTTTATTTACCTTCTTTGTTTAAGGGGGAGAAAATTCAGAAAAATACAAAAACATTAGAAAAATAAAAAATGAGTTTCTTGGATAAGTTGAAGATGATGAAATTCACCGATAAATCTATCAGAAATTGTTAAAAGCATAGAAAGAAGATTGATATGTAGCTTTTACTAATGATGTATCGGTAGGCTCACAAATTAGACTAAAATGTGCAGGTTGATATAAACCTAATAGACAGAACACCAGGTGGGAACCATTCATTGGCATATGATCTTGGTACCAAAATTTCATTTGATAGAGTGCCGAGGTTCTGAGATATACGGTCTTTATGCTGGCTTATCATCTGGGTATCATGGTTCAATATTTTGCCGAAAAATAACGGTGGCACAAGTCTAGAACTTCCATGATACTATATATACGTGTACATACTGCATTCGACCATCAAATAAGTGATAAAAATATCACATCCCCAAAATAAGTGATAAAATATCACAGCTTTATGCGGGAGCTAAGTTCGTCTCTTTGTTGGTACGATGCTACTAACCTGTTCACGGACTTACTCCTGTGCCCTTCATGCATATGAAAATCAAGTTCCTCATCAATAAGTGATTAAATCACAAAGGGCTTGTTTTCAATAAAAAATAAGTGAGTATCTCACATCATTCATATACGTCAAAACAGATGATAAAGCAGTATACTCACTGGTAAGATTTTCTCTCGTGCATATATTGATACGGGAATTTGTCGTGATGTGGTTGAACACCGGCTAGTAAGTATAAATCCATACCTTAATCATATCTCCTAATCATGATTACATCTGATAAGTCTGAGCTTATGTGGACAACAATACCGATAATCATAGTTGAATACTTATCTATTTAATTTTGAAATCCAAATATCGTTTTTAACAAAGATTAAAATGCTGGTACGATTCCTTTACCTTGAAACTCGAAAAAGATTGTAGTTTATCTGTATATTTTGATTTTATATCTAGTTTGCTTAGTTGCTTATGTAATTACTTTTTAAAAGTTAGCCAAAGTTGATACTCAAAAGTTTCTACCAAGATACGCAAGAAAACCATTGGTTTGATATTGCAACTTCATAAAGTAATATATTGCAACAAGTAATCCATCAAAGAAAACCAAAATCTGAAATTCGTTTGAGTGTGTGTATCTCATACGAATGAACCTAGTCATTTGATTTGACTTTGTCACTTGTTTTTCTCAAATCTGCTGCTGGAATTCATACGAGTGTGTGTATCTCGTTCAGGGAATACAATCATATGAAGAATTTATGATAAGTCTTTCGTGTGTGTTCCCTGAGAAATTTGTGTTCTAATTATATTTGTCTATTGAGTACAGATTGATACAAAAAGAACATGAACAAAGACCAGCAACGAAGAAATCTGACAAGTCAGAAGAGAAAACAAGAAAGATTTGAAGTTTCTTAGAAGTTCGAAGACCTGATGCTCTAATCACTGGATAGCAGATCTATCAGTGGATAGCAGATCTTCAAGGGGAGTTTGTTGATACTCCATACCATTCATGTGAAGACCAACATATGAAGACAAAAGACCGAAGACCAAGCAACATCCAAGGGGGAGTTTGTTGATACAGTTTTGTGTCTGTCGCTTGTTCTTAATTATAGTTGTAACATACGGTCTTTGCTCAAGTGTCTGTATTGGTTTAGTCGTGTCTAATAGATCGAGATATCCTTCTATCTTGATCTAGTATGACATCTTAGCTTGTCTGTGTTAATCAGTTGCATGTGTGCATACTTATAAGTCTTGTAAAAGTCAAGTCTACACACGTTCTCCAAGAAGAAGGATTCTGTGCGAATCAAGAAATTTCGTACGAAACACAGGTTTCGTACGAATCAAGGAGATTTCGTATGAAACACAAGCATTTCGTACGAAACAGTGACTCGTACTGATCCTGGATTTGTGTCTCGTGTGAAATAGTGTGTGTGGACATCCCGGGTTTTTCGGATAACTTAAACGTAATACTTGTCGAGTGAATTATATGCTATGTATTAAACGTGTACGAGTTAGTGAATACGTGATGTGCGATTATGTGATTGTGTTAGTTATAAAACAATCATGGCAAATATGTACACGAACCGAACCGCGACACGAACCAACCTCAAACTCCTTGTGACTCTAGGAGTTAACCAAGTTTTAAACTTTAAACCCAAGTCTCTTCGTCGGCCATGCTTTCTATCCAAAACCCAAGACCATATCCGCGAACAACCCAAATCACTCTCGGCCGAGATCAAGCCCAAACCGCAAACTCATTGTGTTCAAACCCAAACCGAACCAACCCAAGTTCCTCGGCCACGAGCTCAAGCCAAACCGTAACCCTTATCTCTTTTGCGCCTATATATACTAACCATGCATGCATCCCTCACAAACACAAAACCCTAAGAGCTAACAGCCGACGGCAGCAAATCATTCCATTCCCTCGACCGCAAACAGCCCCTTTGCACTCCCATTGATCGCGAGCAACCTCTGCCTTCATCACCTTGATCTGATCAGCCATTGTTACACTCCATTCGGTCGCGAGATCAGCCCTTTCTTTTCTTCCGGTCGCAGCAGCCCTCGCCATCTTCCTTATCTTACGCACGGTTCGTTTACCTTATCATTAAAAGATTAGAACTTATCATATGTTACAAGATCATATTCGGATACATGTGTTTTGACTTTGTTGTTTTCGGATTGTATGATTGAATGAAGTGAATGTGTTGTTTCGGATTGTTAATGCTAGAATTGAAAGTTGGATGCTTGTTTGAAAATCTGAAATCATAGGCTGAAATTGTTTATAAAAACTAGAGATGTTGATTAGGGTTTGCATGGATATGTTATATGTATTGATCTATGATTAGGAGACTGGTTCTTGATCGCCTAGGTTAATCATATGAACGGTTTATGCGAGTTTATGGTAACAATATGCTGAAACAGGTTGCTGAGTAATAGTTACAGCCGATTTCATCTGGCTGTAACTCGGTCATTAGTTGTCGAAAAACGGATTTTCTGATGTCTAGAACGTAGAGATTTGAATAACGAATCTAATGGCGCTGGATTCATAATTTTCTGAAGTCGTTTGATATTTTTAAATGGCCAAATAAGTTCAGTAACTAAAGCTGTGAAAATCCTGAAATTTTGTTAGTTGTTTATCGAGTTGGATTTTAAAATCAGTAGGGAGTTGAGTCATGAATTTTGTACAGAAACTAGGTATGGAAATTTCCGGGCAACTCCAACTGGAATTTTATTAATTGGACGATCAGTGATTTTTAAATAAATTCTTCCGTGGACTGCAGTCAGAAAGCGACGAATCTGACTGCAGCGTAGTATATTAATATTTATGGTTAAATGGTAAAGATTTAGGACTTGGAAAATTTATATAAATTTCTACAGTATAAATGGCACCTTCTGTAAAAATATTGGAATTTTTGGAACCTTGGAACTATTTTATAAAAATCCTAGAAAACAGCTGAATTATGAGTGTTAAGCTGAAATTTGATAACTTGTGATTGTGTGCACCAAAGTGTTGCAAGGATTGGATTATGTTCACGATGAATTGTTTTGATTACTATGATCACTTGAGAATACTTGCATGCATGTTTGAGTATTAGATATTTTGTTGTGTGTATCACTTTATGCGTAAATTACGTGTAGAATTTGTATTGGTGTGATCACACACTGACTTGAAATCAATTGGTTTGTTAGGACGCAATTAGCGGTCCCATCCCTTACAACTTCTTTGCTACACTAACCGAGCAAATAAAGGTGAGTTCACGGCCCCTAACTTTATCCGGTTTTTAAACAACAGGGGGAGAAACATGTATACACTCTTCAAACTCAATCTCTTTACGTTATACGAAATTAACGCCACATAACTATTCGGTAACTAAGTTGATGTTAATGTAATGTTATGGTCACTAAGTAGCTATATCACTTAAGTCCTCGTCAATCTCTCGGATCGTTAGTATTGGGTTTTAATAGCGGGGGAATTATAAGTAGTACTACTGGGCCCGACAAGCCCCATCCGAGCTAGTCGCGCTAGCCGACCGGGTATGGTCAACGGGTGAATAATTTGGCCTAACTTCGCCATGGTCAGTGATAGGCCTGGCAACACGGAGGCACAACAGTCAGCTTCGATCGCGAACTCTTACGTGACATAACTTTAGGCTAGCTACCTATATATGTTAACATTGAACTTAATTACGAATCAACTATATTATCCCGGGTTGAGGATAATGGAAACAACAACTATATTATCCCGGGTTGAGGATAATGGAAACAACAACTATATTATCCCGGGTTGGGGATAATGGAAACAACAACTTATTATTCCGGGTGTGGAATAATGGAATCAACATCGTTATTATTCCGGGTTGGGAATAATGGACTAAATCGTTATCCCGGGTTAGGGATAACGGGGGAAACAAACTCATAACCGAACAAACGAATTTATGAAAACCTGTGAACTCACTCATCTTTAATGTTGACACTTGTTTCTTTACATGTTTCTCAGGACGCTAGGAGCTCTAGGTGCACTCACATGCATTGAACAAGACATCTTTTATCGAGTCTCATTTACAAATATTGTTTTGGGTTTTTCATTTGTTTTGGCGTTTGTGTTGGCGCCCGCTTCACTATTTATTTAATGCTTCCGCTAAACTTTAGTAACTAACTAAGATAATCTAAAATCTACGATGATTGGTTAATCAAATGATTTTTGGAAAACGTATTATCAAATCATATAGAGTCGTTCGACGTACTAGTGTTTCAGATTCTGGTTTGTTCACACGCCTCGCGGTAAAACTCCGCAAGTGGAAATTGAGGGTGTGACAGATTGGTATCAGAGCCACTAGCTATAGAGAACCAGGTTTGCATTAGAAGTAGACCTAAACTATAGCTGATTTCACGACACTAGACTTAGTTTGGCACCGAACTATTATATCTTGTTATGCGATGTACCACAACTGTGTTATGTGGATTATGACTTAATAATAAGAAATGAAAACAACTCGTAACTAACTACATGACCTAACAGGCAATGTCATCATCATCATCGTCATCATCACCCGACAAACTTACGCCACCAAGAGCGCCAGGAAAGGCACCTATGGTGGAACCCTTACCATCTTATGGCGTGGAGACACGCTCAGCTGCGAGGAAAAGGCTCGCTCTGGGGAGGAGTCGTCATCACGCCCAACCATTGCTGTGCCGGTTGAACCGGTTAACCCTGTAGAAGTAGGAATTGACCTACTTAGAATCATGATACATAAACAACAAGCACAATTAGAAAGAATGCAGGAAACCATCCTAGCACAAGGATGGATGATCCGACAACTGACAGGTAAAACCGACTCGCTCGAGGAAGAGCATCATACGAGTAAGATAGCTCGTAACACCTTAGCCAGAGATCTGCATGCTGAGCAGATAAAAGCCGACTGGCTCGAGGACAGAGTCCTGGAAAATAGTTGGAACATTCAGGAGCTACAGCAAAATCAAGCACCTGCACCAGCACCGGCCCCTCCAGTGCCGGTAGAGGAGGATCCGGAAGGGGATCCAGAGGAGGACCCTGAGGAGGATCCAGAGGAGGATCCGGAGGAGGACCCAGCTTTAGAAGCTGGAAATGCCGCGCAGGATGACGGCAACGACAGTGACTTAGGGGATGGAGACGTAGACGACTGACACGTCTCGCTTATTTTATTTACTTTCCTCCAGTCTATTTATTTTCCCACTTGTGTTTAAATTTGAAACTTTATAGTGAATTCATATGTTTGGTTGGCACTTTGTAAGACGTTGAAAATTTCATTTAATCAAGTATTTCTTTTGACTATTTAATATATTAAGTTGACGTAACTTGATAATTATTAAAGTACGAAGTAGGATAACTATATTGGATATATAGACTTATCGGGGTGTGTTTGTGTTGTGTTTATAAGATCTAAATGGCAACTGGACGACATGGAAACCTTAACTTGATGCCCGAAGAGCTAGCTGCCATGATTCAAGAGCACGTGAACGCAGCTTTAGCGGGTATTCAGAACCAACCAGCAGCAGGAGGGGGCTTTAACCCCTACAAGATGTTCCTCGACGCGAAACCAAGCAAATTCTCGGGGCGGAAGGACCCATTGGACTGGTCCGCTGGATCGAAAAATCTGAATCCGTATTTGAAATGTGCAACTGTCTAGAGGCCAACAAGGTCAAATATGCAGCCTCAACGCTGGAAGATGGGGCACTGACATGGTGGAATGCACAACTCCAAACGCGTGGACTTATTGCTGCCAATGCAATGGCCTGGGCCGAGTTCAAGGCCCTAATCAAAGAGGAGTACTGTCCACGAGACAGAGTGCAACAGTTGGAGCAAGCCTTATGGAACCACAAGATGGTGGGATCTGAAATCGAAGCTTACACCACAAAACATCATGACTTGGTATTTCTATGTCCCGATTTGGCCAACACTGTGGAGAAAAGACTCGAGTTCTATCTTGGGGGTCTGGTTCCGGAAATTCAGGGTATGGTAATGGCTAGTAACCCTGTAACTGAACATCAAGCAATCCGATTGGCGCACAAACTCACCGATAAGGCGGTGGAACAGAAGAAGTTGCCAGCACGGGGTACAACTGAAGTTGCCCCTGATAACAAAAGAAAGTTTGAAGACTCGTCTGCTCGACAGTCTTCGTCATCTCAGCCACAACAGGGGAACCAGAAACGGTTCAATCATTACAACAGCCACCGGGGTCACCAAAATCAGCCCGCCAACAACAACCAGAACGCAAGCGGCTATGTAGGTCGAAAGCCGCAGTGCAACCGCTGTAATCTTCATCATAACGGCCCTTGTGCCGGAAATCGCTGCCAACGATGTGGCAAGATGGGACATGCGGCAAAGGATTGTCGTGGGGAAATCATGTCCCGACAGAATCAAAATCAACCCCAGGGTCAGCAGCAGGGTATTAACCGGGGATGCTATCAGTGTGGTAGCACTGCCCACTTCAGAAGAGACTGCCCACAGCTGCGTAACAACAACAATGGTGGGAACAACCACAACCACAATAACCACAACAACAACAATAACAACAACAATAATGGAAACGGTGGCACAGGAGGTGCCAAAGGTCGCGCATTTACATTGGGCCGCGGAGAGGCCAGAAACGACTCGAACGTGGTCACCGGTAAGTTTCCCCTTAATGAACATTTTGCTACTGTGCTTTTTGATATGGGTGCGGATAGGAGCTTTATATCTGAGTCTTTTAGGAAGAACCTAAAACTCACGCCTAAACCATTAGAGACCCCTTATGTTATAGAATTAGCCGATGGTAATCCTGTAGATGTGACCCATATAGTATCCGGCTGTCAACTTAAACTCGCGGGCCACACCTTTACCATTGATCTGATGACAACTACCCTGGGTAGTTTTGACGTGGTAGTCGGAATGGACTGGCTATCCGACGTCCGGGCTGAAGTTCTCTGCTTCGAAAAATCTATCCGTATTCCGCTCTCGAACGACGAAATCTTGACGGTACAAGGCGATAAGGCAAGCGCCGTCACCAACGTCATCTCTTACATGCAAGCGCAGAAGTATCTTCGGAGGAAGAACTCCTCCGCTTTACTCGCACTGATTACCGAACAGCCTAAGGACGAGAAACGTATAGAAGACATCCCTGTCGTCCGTGATTTTTCCGTTGTATTCCCAGAGGAACTACCTGGTCTTCCACCCCATCGACAATTGGAGTTTGAAATCGAATTGGCGAACCATGCAACTCCTATCGCCAAGGCTCCATACCGCCTAGCTCCAGCCGAGCTGCAGGAGCTGTCTACCCAACTTCAGGAACTATTAGAAAAAGGGTTTATCCGACCAAGCGTTTCGCCATGGGGAGCTCCAGTCCTTTTTGTCAAGAAGAAGGACGGGACTTTCCGCATGTGCATCGACTATAGGGAACTCAACAAGGTTACTGTCAAGAACCGATACCCGTTACCTCGCATCGACGATCTCTTCGACCAACTTCAAGGGTCAAGTTACTACTCCAAGATTGATTTACGGTCTGGTTATCACCAGCTACGCGTCAGGGAGGAGGACATCGCTAAGACGGCATTTCGTACTCGGTATGGCCATTATGAGTAATTGGTCATGCCCTTCGGTCTCACCAACGCACCCGCGGTGTTCATGGACCTCATGAACCGCGTGTGTAAACCATACCTCGACAAGTTTGTCATTGTGTTCATCGATGACATACTCATCTACTCCAAAAGTGAAGAAGAACATGCTGAACACCTACGATTACTGCTAGGATTACTTCAACAGGAAAAGCTATATGCCAAGCTTTCGAAGTGTGATTTCTGGATTCGGGAAGTTCAGTTTCTCGGGCATATTGTGAATGAAAAGGGTATCCACGTAGACCCTGCCAAGATTGAAGCCATCAAAAACTGGGAAGCACCCAGGACACCGACGGAGATCCGCCAATTTTTGGGTTTGGCTGGTTACTACAGACGTTTCATCGAGGGATTTTAAAAGATCGCACAACCGCTTACTACCCTCACCCAGAAAGGCATCAAGTATGCTTGGGGTGACAAGCAAGAAGCAGCATTTCAATTGCTGAAACAGAAACTTTGCAGTGCACCCATTCTGTCCCTGCCAGAAGGGACAGATGATTTTGTAGTATATTGTGAAGCTTCCATTCAGGGATTGGGATGCGTACTCATGCAACGCGATAAGGTCATCGCGTATGCGTCGCGACAACTGAAGATTCACGAGAAAAACTACACGACGCATGACCTGGAATTGGGAGCAGTAGTGTTTGCACTTAAGATTTGGAGACACTACCTCTATGGAACGAAGTGCACAATCTTTACAGATCACAAGAGCCTCCAACACATCTTTGATCAGAAGGAGTTGAACATGCGACAGCGTCGCTGGGTCGAACTCTTGAACGATTATGAGTGTGCCATTCGGTATCACCCGGGTAAAGCTAACGTGGTAGCTGATGCCCTCAGTAGGAAGGAACACTTGAAACCTCGCCGTGTACGAGCATTACAACTCACTATTCATTCGGGGCTACCCGAACAAATACGCGATGCCCAGTTAGAAGCAGTTAAGGAGGAAAACATCAAAGCCGAATCGGTGGGAAAAATGGAACGCGATTGGGAAGTAAAACCCAATGGAGCCCGGTATTTCATGAATCGCATATGGGTACCTCTCTACGGAAACCTCAGAGAGCTAGTCATGGATGAAGCTCACAAATCCCGATACTCTGTCCATCCGGGTTCGGATAAGATGTATCAAGACCTTAAAGCTGCGTATTGGTGGCCCAACATGAAAGCCGATATAGCCACCTACGTGAGCAAGTGTTTGACTTGTGCAAAAGTCAAGGTAGAGTATCAAAAGCCATCAGGGCTACTCCAACAACCTGAGATCCCAGTGTGGAAATGGGATCAGATCTCGATGGATTTCATCACTAAACTCCCGCGAACTTTGGGTGGTTGCGACACCATCTGGGTAATTGTGGATCGTTTAACTAAGTCTGCACACTTCCTAGCTATTAAAGAAACAGATAAGATGGAGAAGTTGACTCGCATCTACATTAAGGAAGTAGTTTCTCGGCACGGAGTGCTAACATCCATCATCTCAGACAGAGATGCTCGCTTCACGTCCAACTTCTGGCAGTCACTCCAGAAAGCGTTGGGAACACGCTTGGATATGAGCACAGCCTATCACCCTCAGACTGATGGTCAAAGCGAAAGGACCATACAGACCTTGGAAGACATGCTTAGAGCATGCGTAGTAGACTTCGGAAATAGTTGGGAAATTCACCTGCCTTTAGTAGAATTCTCATATAACAACAGCTATCATACGAGTATTTCGGCAGCACCGTTTGAGGCATTATACGGTCGTAAATGTAGATCACCGGTCTGCTGGGCAGAAGTCGGTGACAGTCAACTCACAGGCCCTGAGTTAATACTTGAGGCTACTGAAAAGATTGTACAAATCAGAAACCGCATGGCGGCGGCACGAGATCGACAGAAAAGCTACGCTGATCAACGATGCAAACAGCTCGAATTTCAAGAAGGCGACCGCGTCCTACTAAAGGTGTCACCCTGGAAGGGTGTAATCCGCTTTGGAAAATGGGGCAAACTAAACCCACGGTACGTAGGCCCGTTCGTAATCTTGAAACGTATTGGACCCGTAGCTTACCAATTAGACCTTCCTGCCGAACTCAGTGGAGTTCACAACGTATTTCACGTGTCAAATCTGAAGAAGTGTCTATCAGATGAAACTCTAGTCATTCCATTGGATGAGATCCAAGTGGATGAATAACTACACTTTGTGGAACAGCCTATCGAGATCATGGATCGTGAGATCAAGACTCGAAGGCACAGCAAGATTCCGATCGTTAAGGTTCGTTGGGACTCTAAGCGTGGACCGGAGTTCACGTAGGAAAGAGAGAACCAAATGAAAAGCAAATACCCACACCTCTTCGCAACTGAGCAGCAAACTACCGATACCAGTAACTAAATTTTCGGGACGAAAATTCTTTCAACATGGGGATGATGTGACAACCTGGAAATTTCTCATACTTTTGCATACTATTGTTAACTAAGTCCTTGTGCATGGCACTTGGGAATCTTTGTGCATGCCACTTGGGTACTTCTTGTAACTTCGCGTACCATCATAAACGAACTAACTCTTTGTGCGTGGCACTCTAAACATGCACGCTACATTCTAAACCGCGTTTACTCAATTTTCGGGACGAAAATTCTTTCAACATGGGGATAATGTGACATCCCGGGTTTTTCGGATAACTTAAACGTAATACTTGTCGAGTGAATTATATGCTATGTATTAAACGTGTACGAGTTAGTGAATACGTGATGTGCGATTATGTGATTGTGTTAGTTATAAAATAATCATGGCAAATATGTACACGAACCGAACCGCGACACGAACCAACCTCAAACTCCTTGTGACTCTAGGAGTTAACCAAGTTTTAAACTTTAAACCCAAGTCTCTTCGTCGGCCATGCTTTCTATCCAAAACCCAAGACCATATCCGCGAACAACCCAAATCACTCTCGGCCGAGATCAAGCCCAAACCGCAAACTCATTGTGTTCAAACCCAAACCGAACCAACCCAAGTTCCTCGGCCACGAGCTCAAGCCAAACCGTAACCCTTATCTCTTTTGCGCCTATATATACTAACCATGCATGCATCCCTCACAAACACAAAACCCTAAGAGCTAACAGCCGACGGCAGCAAATCATTCCATTCCCTCGACCGCAAACAGCCCCTTTGCACTCCCATTGATCGCGAGCAACCTCTGCCTTCATCACCTTGATCTGATCAGCCCTTGTTACACTCCATTCGGTCGCGAGATCAGCCCTTTTTTTTCTTCCGGTCGCAGCAGCCCTCGCCATCTTCCTTATCTTACGCACGGTTCGTTTACCTTATCATTAAAAGATTAGAACTTATCATATGTTACAAGATCATATTCGGATACATGTGTTTTGACTTTGTTGTTTTCGGATTGTATGATTGAATGAAGTGAATGTGTTGTTTCGGATTGTTAATGCTAGAATTGAAAGTTGGATGCTTGTTTGAAAATCTGAAATCATAGGCTGAAATTGTTTATAAAAACTAGAGATGTTGATTAGGGTTTGCATGGATATGTTATATGTATTGATCTATGATTAGGAGACCGGTTCTTGATTGCCTAGGTTAATCATATGAACGGTTTATGCGAGTTTATGGTAACAATATGCTGAAACAGGTTGCTGAGTAATAGTTACAGCCGATTTCATCTGGCTGTAACTCGGTCATTAGTTGTCGAAAAACGGATTTTCTGATGTCTAGAACGTAGAGATTTGAATAACGAATCTAATGGCGCTGGATTCATAATTTTCTGAAGTCGTTTGATATTTTTAAATGGCCAAATAAGTTCAGTAACTAAAGCTGTGAAAATCCTGAAATTTTGTTAGTTGTTTATCGAGTTGGATTTTAAAATCAGTAGGGAGTTGAGTCATGAATTTTGTACAGCAACTAGGTATAGAAATTTCCAGGCAACTCCAACTGGAATTTTATTAATTGGACGATCAGTGATTTTTAAATAAATTCTTCCGTGGACTGCAGTCAGAAAGCGACGAATCTGACTGCAGCCTAGTATATTAATATTTATGGTTAAATGGTAAAGATTTAGGACTTGGAAAATTTATATAAATTTCTACAGTATAAATGGAACCTTCTGTAAAAATATTGGAATTTTTGGAACGTTGGAACTATTTTATAAAAATCCTAGAAACCAGCTGAATTATGAGTGTTAAGCTGAAATTTGATAACTTGTGATTGTGTGCACCAAAGTGTTGCAAGGATTGGATTATGTTCATGATGAATTGTTTTGATTACTATGATCACATGAGAATACTTGCATGCATGTTTGAGTATTAGATATTTTGTTGTGTGTATCACTTTGTGCGTAAATTACGTGTAGAATTTGTATTGGTGTGATCACACACTGACTTGAAATCAATTGGTTTGTTAGGACGCAATTAGCGGTCCCATCCCTTACAACTTCTTTGCTACACTAACCGAGCAAATAAAGGTGAGTTCACGGCCCCTAACTTTATCCGGTTTTTAAACAACAGGGGGAGAAACATGTATACACTCTTCAAACTCAATTTCTTTACGTTATACGAAATTAACGCCACATAACTATTCGGTAACTAAGTTGATGTCAATGTAATGTTATGGTCACTAAGTAGCTATATCACTTAAGTCCTCGTCAATCTCTCGGATCGTTAGTATTGGGTTTTAATAGCGGGGGAATTATAAGTAGTACTACTGGGCCCGACAAGCCCCATCCGAGCTAGTCGCGCTAGCCGACCGGGTAGGTCAACGGGTGAATAATTTGGCCTAACTTCGCCATGGTCAGTGATAGGCCTGGCAACACGGAGGCACAACAGTCAGCTTCGATCGCGAACTCTTACGTGACATAACTTTAGGCTAGCTACCTATATATGTTAACATTGAACTTAATTACGAATCAACTATATTATCCCGGGTTGAGGATAATGGAAACAACAACTATATTATCCCGGGTTGAGGATAATGGAACAACAACTATATTATCCCGGGTTGGGGATAAAGGAAACAACAACTTATTATTCTGGGTGTGGAATAATGGAATCAACATCATTATTATTCCGGGTTGGGAATAATGGACTAAATCGTTATCCCGGGTTAGGGATAACGGGGGAAACAAACTCATAACCGAACAAACGAATTTATGAAAACCTGTGAACTCACTCATCTTTAATGTTGACACTTGTTTCTTTACATGTTTCTCAGGACGCTAGGAGCTCTAGGTGCACTCACATGCATTGAACAAGACATCTTTTATCGAGTCTCATTTACAAATATTGTTTTGGGTTTTTCATTTGTTTTGGCGTTTGTGTTGGCGCCCGCTTCACTATTTATTTAATGCTTCCGCTAAACTTTAGTAACTAACTAAGATAATCTAAAATCTACGATGATTGGTTAATCAAATGATTTTTGGAAAACGTATTATCAAATCATATAGAGTCGTTTGACGTACTAGTGTTTCAGATTCTGGTTTGTTCACACGCCTCGCGGTAAAACTCCGCAAGTGGAAATTGAGGGTGTGACAGTGTGTTTCGTATGTCTGGCAACTTGTTCTTGTATGAGTGACCAACTTGGACACTATATAAGGAGACATGCACCTCTCAGTGAGGGTTAGCTAGTTGGTCTAAGTGAGCCTCTCAGTATTCTCTCTGAAGACGAAGACACAAGAACAAAGCAAGTTTGTTTGAGTCATACGAGCATTGTGTGTATATGTTTGTACTTGTTCGCAATCATTAATCAAGATAGTGAATCTTTGGATACCCCGTGTTCTTTACTTTTCTTTGGTTGCATGCACACTTGGATTCCGCACTTGTGTGTATGTCATTTAAACAAGGAACTGGTTTAACACCATCCGCAGGTGGACCTACACTTTGTTGTATGGAAGTACTGACCTGATCACCAATTATCTAACGTTGTAATTCAAAAGGATGAATTTCGGTATACTCACCTACTACGATGAATTTTTGTGCATACCTTGATCGTGGGGGTATGTCCTGAAGTGGGACACACTAGTATATCAGTATAAATTATCTAAACATATAACTAGGTAATGGTACTTGAAATGTTCATGTATTTTGTTTAAGTGGATAAACAATACTGGTAATCATCTTGGACTGTTTTTTCATGAATATTGCATATAGAATTATCAGATAGTGTGAAAACAGTTTAATGGTGTTGATATGATCTTCTTACCGGTGATTCTCACAAAAATAGAGTGTTTATTTTCGTGTTAGTTATTTGTTTTCAGAAAATATAAATATACAAAAAGATTTGTTTTTAAAGTCTCCCAGTTTGATCTGATAAGTTGTTTGTTTTTGCATGATAAGATAAAAGATTGGTTTCTTGAATGTAGAAAAGGACTAATGGTTTTTCGAGTTACTTACTTGTGTTTCTAAACATATTGATGTGGTTATAAAAATGAAGTGCATAATTCAAGTAAAGTACATTTTAAGAATGGGGTGCAGAATGTGTGAAGATGCATGGTAGGATCCTTCTACTACATTGCAAAGGGAGATATAGATAAATTTGGTGATATGAGCTTAACTAGAGAATGCTAGTTCGCTAATTTATAACGAATGAAAGTTTTGGAGATCGGTAGCATCAGCAAAGGGGGGGTCTATTAATGTCAGAATCCGTGTGTCACTGAAACTATCCAAAGACCAAAAGATCACAAGATGTTTGAAGACAAAGTTACACTATGAAGCTATTGTCAAGGGGGAGTCTGTTGGTGCATATTTGTGACAACAGCTTAATAGTTTAATAGTATAGTCTTTGAATATTTTGTATTGGGCTTAGCATTTGTGTTTAGCTTGTTTAGAGTTGTAATGGGCTTGGAGAATGGCCTAGCCCAGTATAAAGCCTAGTATGCAGATATGTAGTATATATACATGTTGTGCATTAGGGTTTTGGTGTTAGAAGGAGAGGAGTGTGAGAAATCTACAGAGAGTGGTTGAGAGATTTCTAGAGAGTCTTGAATTGATTGTAAACCATTATGTTGGATAATCAATATAAGACTTTTTGAAAGTGATTGTGTTCGTGTTCATGTTCTTATTTCTGTGAAATCTGATCTAGGGGATTCTGCACTCTAGATTAGATAGACGATTCTGTCAAGATCCATACGGACTAAGGGACCTGCAATCAAGTGTTATACTACATCGAAGGAGATGTGGGATGCCATAGAGAAGAGGTATGAGGGCAATATTGATGTGAAGAAGAACAAGGTTGATCTGCTGAAGAAACAAATTGTTGTGTTTAAAGGCATGAGGAGTGAGTCCCTTGAAGATATTATCACGCGATATTATCATTTGATGTCGGAGATGGACAATTATGACATAGAGGGATACACGGATGTGGAGATAAAAGACAAGTTGCTGGATGCTTTACCTGCAAAGTGGGATATCTATACTTTCATGATAAAAGGTGAAGCTGATTATGAAACGAAAGACTTGGAAGAGGTTGTTGTTGAGAGCTTATGAGCTCAATATGAAGAAGAAGGAAACGGGTTATGATCAGGTTCAAGATCCGGGGATTTATAAAGGACTTACACCTTCATCTACCGACAATGCTTCTAGTTATACTGCAACTGCGCTTCTCTCATGTGAGAATGAGCAGATCGTGACAAATGTTGAGGGTGAAGTATGCTTTGTTACTGCTTCAGGAGGCTCGTCAGGGGCAAAGAGACAACAATCAAGTAATAGTAACAGTTGTACAAGGTCTATGCCTCTAAGTGTTAAAAGTGTTGTAGATCACCTGGCATTGCTTGCTTCTTTTGCTACGTTTGATGAAGATTATGATCTGATCGACCCTGATGACCTAGAGGAGATGGATTTACAACGGCAGATGGCCATGATTTCTAGAAGAGTAAACAGGTTCATGAACAGAACGGGCAGGAAGTTCGTTGAAAAGAGTGTGGGCTTTGACAAGTCAAAAGTGAAGTGTTACAATTGTCATAACTATGGAAATTTTGTTAGAGAATGTCAAAGACCAAAAACTGAATCTCGTTCTAATTCATCCTTTCAAGATTCTCCTGGTCATGGTTCAAGCAACAGGAATGCATCAACCAACACTGGATCAAAGGCCCTGATCTCTACTACTAGAGAGGGTTCTTATGATTGGAGTGTTCATCTGGAGGGTGATAACAATGCCTCACAGGCGTTCATGGCTGAGATAGCTCCAGTTGCTGATGAAGAAGTGAAGGCTGATGCTGAGGGAGAGCAAGAGAAGGTAGCTGAGAAAGCTGATGGAGAACATAATGCTACAGAGAAGAAGATGGCTGCTGATTTTGATGCTTTCATGGCTGATCTAAGCAAATCAACAGGCGATGTATGTTTAAACTCTGGTAGTTCTGTTTGTTTGAAGTGTCGTGAACTGCAAAGTGAAGTTGACACATTAACAAAACAAAACCAAAGTCTGGTAAATAAGCTCTCGAACCTAAAAGAATCAAACTTTTTCGTAAAACGAAATGAGTCATTATCCTTGAAGAAAATTAAAGGTTATGAAGAAGAAATCAATATTCTAACCTGTAAGCTTAATGAAAAACTTCAAGTTATTGACTTAGCTCATGATATGATGAGTGAGAAAACAAAAGAAATTTCTGAAAAATGCAAAGAGTTGTTTGAAGCACAATTTAAAATTTGTGAACTTGAAAAGAAATTAAATCAATTCAGAGATTCATCTTTTGTTATGAAACACATGATGAATGCCTGAAGAAGAGTAATGACAAGACATGTGTGGGTTTCAAAGGTTTAAATGAAGTTTCACCACCTCTTGGGCACGACTATTCTTGCTTGCCACATGAAAAAGAGCTTACAGACTTTGTGTCAACTACACCTGGTAGTTCCACATCAGAGAATGTTGATGATTCTGAGAATGCGAAGAAGGATAATAACGGAGACAAGGTTTTGAAAACAAAGAATACACACCCTCAAAATCAAAAGCAAACTTTTGTTAAAAAGGTTGAATTTGTTAAAGGGAGTGATATGAATGAAGATGTCACTGTTATTACAAAAGAGCCAAATGTGCTGTTTGCTAAGAAAAAAACAAAGAAAAATCGGAAGTTAAGCAAACTAAACAAGATCCTTCGAAGGCATCGTCATCATCATCATCATCATCACCTGATGAATCTAAGCAAGAGGCTTCAATTAAGAAGTCTTCGGCTAGAAAATCATGCTTCAAATGTCACGAAAAGGGACATGTAGCTAGCTGCTGTCCTAACAAAAAGAGTGAAGCACAGGTAAGTGAGAGACAAGGAGAAAAATCACCAGCAAAAAGTGGTGATGGTGAGAAGAAGGTTAACTCACCAAAGATATCTGCTACCAGGCAATAGAGTGTTGCTGTTGGTGTAGATAAGGCTGAAAAAGGAACTCACCAAGTTCCTCGCTTTCAAAGAAATCAACAAAGATTTCAGCCTGAATCTACATCAGGCAGATATGACAGACCTAGAAGTACTTCACCAAAAATGAATAAATTTAATGGTCCATCAAATAATTTCAGAAGTAAAGGTCAATTTCAAACTCGATACCAGAATGTTGGTAGTCGAAATTTTTATAATGATGGCTTTAGAAAGTATCATCATCATAATTCATGGAACCAAAATCATAATTTCCAAAGGTCGCAAAGTCCAAACATGGTTAGGAAACCTCAGGACCACAGACCTAGTGGAAATCAAAAACCAGTTCCATCAACAGGTCTAAGATCCAAGACTCATGTTAGGAGTGATGGATATTGGATGGATGTTCCCGTGGTTGATGAATCTGGAAGACCCATGACCGTTAAGGCTTGGGTCCCCCAATCTAACTAATTTGTTGCAATGTGCAGGAGCTACTAAGGAGGATTATCAACTTGTGGTATGTTGATAGTGGCTACTCCAGGCACATGACGAGGGATGCGAGGCTGTTGACAGAGTTTGAGAATATAGATGGTGGTTATGTGAATTTTGCAGGTGCTAAAGGAGGGCACATTACCGTTCGAGGAAAAGTGACTAACGGGAAGATCACACTGGACAAAGTGAACTATGTTGAGCAGCTGAAGCACAATCTGATGAGCGTGTCTCAAGTCTGCGACAAGGGTCACTCGGTCTACTTTACAAATTCTGAAGCTTTGGTGTTTAAACCTGGTTTTGTGATGCCGGATGATTGGATAGTGATGAGAGCACCAAGGAGAAACGACACTTTTGTCATGGACATGGGTGCTAAGGATTCTTCTACTGTGGTGGTGTGTTTACTATCAAAAGCATCTGAGGCTGAGTCATTGTTGTGGCACAGACACATGGCCCTCATCCACTACCGAAAAATGAATTATATTATTAAAAATGGTTTAGTGGAAGGGGTGCCAGTGCAGAGGTTTCACGTGGAAGATAAATGTTTTCCATGTGAAAAGGGAAAACAACATAAGAAACCTCACAAACCTAAAACAGTAAATTCCATAGATGCCCCTTATGAATTACTTCATATGGAGCTATTCGATCCGGTGAACGTAAGGAGCATAGGTGGAAAGTACTATTGTTTAGTTGTCACAGATGATTACTCACGATATTCATGGGTTTTCTTTTTAGGTACAAAATATGAGACAGCGGAGATGCTGATAGATCTTTTTACAAAATTGGATATGATGCACGGATCAAGAGGATAAGGAGTAATAATGGCACGGAGTTCAAGAATCAGATTCTGGATCTCTATTGTCTTAGCAAAGGAATTGAACATCAATTTTCTGCTCCTTATACACCTCAACTGAATGGAGTCGCTGAGAGGAAAAACAGGACGTTGATTGAAGCCGCAAGGACTATGCTTTCTAATTCAAAGCTTCCAGTTCTTTTCTGGGGAGAAGCTGTGAACACATCTTGCTATGTCCTGAACAAAGTTTTGATAGTTTAATGGTTTAACAAAACATGTCACGAACTATTGTTTAACCGAAAACCAAACTTAAAAGGCTTTGAACCATTTGGATTACCCTACACCATTGTGCGAAACAAATATAACAAAAATTCGATGAGGTAGCTGATGAGGGTTACTTTCTAGGCTATATGCCTGGAACACCGAATAAAAGGGTTTTTAATCTAAAAACTGGTAAAATTGAGGTGGTGTTTAACATGGAAATCACTAGTTATTCACCTCAACAATCAATGAGTGGTCCTCCTATATTATATGATTATGACAGTGTTTTTAAAACATTTAATATTCCTGATTTTTCTGATGCATATAAGTCTCAAGTGATCCAAACTGTGATCAGTGAAGATGGAGACTGTGACTTCATGCCTAGATCGAGTATATCGATGTCAGATACTCCAGAAACTTCTTCCAGTGCATCTCCAGAGGACTCCAGTGATAGTGAGTCTGAACCTATTCAGGGGGAGGACTTCACTAATCTGTTTGCTAATCAGAACATTCAGGGGGAGGTTGGATCTAATCTGGGAGATAATCTGGTTTTTGACACCATTGCTACCACACGTGTAAACAGAGATCATCCAAATGAAAACATCATTGGTGATGCTGCTGCAGGTGTACAGCCCAGAAGAGGTGTGCTCGAAGGTTCCTATTTGTTTACTTCGATTCAGAAGACTGGGTTGATTAATGAATGTTTGTATAGCTGCTTTATTGCAAAACAGGAGCTGAAGAATGTTCATATGGCTCTAAAAGACAATTGTTGGGTTGAAGCTATGCAAACTAGCTCAGTTCAAGAAGTTGAAAATTTGGGAGTTCGTTGACTTGATTGTAGTAGAGAAGGAAATAGGCACCAAGTGGGTTTTTAAATGCAAGAAAGACGACCGAGGGATCATAATAAGGAATAAGGCTCGATTAGTGGTGAAGGGGTTCAATCAGCAAGAGGGGATTGATTACAATGAAGTGTTTGCACCAGTAGCAAGGTTAGAAGCAATTCGATTGTTCCTAGATTTTGCTTCATTCAAGGGCTTCAAAGTTTTCCAACTTGACGTGAAGAGTGCGTTTCTTTACGGGAAAGTCCAAGAAGTGATGTATGTCTCATAACCAGACAGGTTTACTGATCCAGACTTTCCAGATCGAGTCTATCAACTTGATAAGGCATTGTATGGATTGCATCAGGCACCTAGGGTGTGGTATGAGACACTGTCATCACATTTGTTAAAACATGGTTTTGAAAGAGGTGAGATTGAAAATACACTTTTCATCAAAAGGAAGAAGGAAGACTTTCTGCTGGTACAGGTATACGTAGATGACATCATCTTTGGGTCATCTGATGAGAACATGCGTCATGATTTCGAAGAGGTAATGAAGAGCAAGTTTGAGATGAGTGCGATGGGTGAATTATCTTACTTTTTGGGTTTACAAGTTGAACAGAAGAAGGATAGGATGTTTATACATCAGACGAAGTATGTGTATGACATTTTGTCTTGTTTCAAGTTGGAAGATTGCGCTAATTTCAATACACCTATCTGTGAGAATCACAATCTTGGTCCAGATCATGAGAGTGTGGAGGATGTTGATCCAACTCAATACAGGGCAACGGTTGGTTCTCTGATGTACTTGACTGCTTCAAGACCTGACATCATGTTCGCAGTGTGTCTTTGTGACAGATATCAAGCGAATCCAAAGGAGTCCCACATGAAAGCGGTGAAGTGGATTCTTCGTTACTTGAAGGGGAAACCTAAACTTGGGTTATGGTATCCAGTTGCTAGTGATTTGAAGTTTGTTGCTTTCACTGATTCAGACTTTGGAGGATGCAAATCTATAAGGAAGTCTACCACAGTTGGTTGTCAGTTCTTAGGAGGGAGGCTCGTGTCATGGCAATGCAAGAAGCAGTCTTGCGTGTCCACCTCTACATGTGAAGCTGAATATATTGCTGCGGGTAGCTGTTGCTCTCAGGTTCTCTGGATCCAACAGCAGATGCGCTATTACGGTTTGAATTTCACTCGTACTCCTATTATGATAGACAATAATGCCACTATCTTAATCACCAACAATCCCGTAAAACACAGTCGCACAAAACATATTGACATTCATCATCATTTTATACAGGACTGTGCTGAAAAGAAATTAATTGAATTGTATGGAGTCGACACACTAGATAACCTGGCAGATCTTTACACAAAAGCGTTTGACAGGGCTAGTTTTGAACATTTAGTCGAACTCAACGGGATGAGGAATCCTGAATAACCATTTTTCCATAAAACTTTCTGTAAATAAATTTACTTTTTTTCAAAAATTAAAAACAAAAAAAATATAAAACCTCAAAAATGAGTTTTTCGCTATGTGAGAAAAAAAGAAATGATAGTACATCAGCAAGTTAGACTGTCACACTGAAATTAAAACTAAAATTGCTTAAGTGTGATAGCAGCTTCATCATATGATGTACCAGTAGGAAAAAAGCATGATATAATCAACTTAACTTTGCGATACAACTATAATAAACTGTGTATGAGTGGGTAACAAATCAGTGGCGTATGGTTTTATAACCTTAAATCCTGCGTTGGTATTTTGCCAAAATCTGAGGTTTTAGGTCTTTATATCGTTATTTCATCCGGGGTATCAAGGGTTTCCTTCTTTTGCATCCATATATAAGCTGACCTAGGCACAACCAGGATATCTTAAAAGAGCAAAAATGCCAAATCCCAAAAACTGTAGAAGCTCTCCTAGAGAGTCATTGAAATGTGCAAATTGCATTATTCCTACCAAAATTTGGTATTTTCCCTAACCCTCGTTGGATTTTGGTCTCTTTGTTGTACGGAAGTACTGACCTGATCACCAATTATCTAACGTTGTAATTCAAAAGGATGAACTTCGGTATACTCACCAACTACGATGAATTTTTTTGCATACCTTGATCGTGGGGGTATGTCCTAAAGTGGGACACCCTAGTATATCAGTATAAATTATCTAAACATATCACTAGGTAATGGTACTTGAAATGTTCATTTATTTTGTTTAACTGGATAAACAATACTGGTAATCGCCTTGAACTGTTTTTCATGAATGTTGCATATAGAATAATCAGATAGTGTGAAAACAGTTTGATGGTGCTGATATGATCTCCTTAACGGTGATACTCACAAAAACAGAGTGTTTATTATTTCATTATTTATTTTCTTTCAGAAAATATAAAAATCCAAAAATATTTCATTTTATTGTAATTCTTTATGTACGGAATATGGTTGTTCATGGAGGAGTTGTTACCAACAGGGGGAGACAGTGTTAGAAGATGAGTTCAAAATTTTAGAATCTTGTAGGTTCTGTGTGCTTCAAATTTTTTTAGTGTGTGGTTTGAGTTGAGATGTGCTTAATCTGTGTTACAGTTTTACTATCTCTTGAATAATAATATTTTGTTTAACTTGTGTTAAAAAATTCTTATGGTTTCTCGAGATGTTTGTTTTAAAGTATACAGATTGTAGCAGTATGTTGCTGAGAAGTTTGGTGAAAGAAGTTTGCTTCGATGTATGGTAGAACCTCCTTTCGACATTGCAGACAAAGTTGAAGAGTTTTGAAGATTGCTATGCAAGTGCTAAACTGGAGATTATTTCAATGCAAACGATTTAGAAGATTTGGTGATTGGATACATCAGCTTAGGGGGAGTCTGTTGCTAACAGAAGCTATTAAAGCTGAATCTATCCAAAGACCAACGTTTTTCAAAGAAGTTAAAGATTGCAAGAAGACTGAAGACTAAGTTATTTTATGAAGCTATTGTCAAGGGGGAGTTTGTTGGTGCATATTTGAGACAATAGCTTAGATTTGGTCTTTGGATATCTTGTAATTAGTAATTAGTAAAATAATAAACAGTTAGCGAGTTTAGTTTTGTAATAGTTAACTAGAAGTAATTGGGCTAAATTATACAATATAGCACATGGTAGGCGAATTGGACTTTAAACCCATTAGCAGTCCATGTAGGGAAACCCTAGCCCAGTTGCATAACCTATCTCTATATAAAGGGATGTTTGCATAAGGGTTTAGTTGCTGGTAATGTGGATTGTGTTGCTGGTTTAGTTGTTCAGAGAGAGTTGGAAGAGAGTCTTGAATTGATTGTAAACACTTTGTGTTAGATAATCAATAGAAGACAGTTTGAAGGTGATTGTGTTCGTGTTCTTGTTCTTGTTTCTGTGAAATCTGATCTAGGGGATTCCGCACTCTAGATTAGATAGACGATTCAGTGAAGATCCATACGGACTAGGGGACTTTCAGATTTTACAACACCCAAAGTCAGAGTCGGAGTAGCCTTCCATGTTGAAGTCGACAGTGCGAGGGTGCCACAAGCCGGTGCTTGGATAGCCCTTAAGGTATCAAAGGATCCTTTTAATGATCATTAAGTGAGATACTTTGGGACTTGACTGGTAGTGTGCGTAGAGGCATGTTGGATACATGATATCCGGTCGCGATACTGTCATACATCAAAGGGCTAATCATCTAATGGTAGAGAGTTTCGTCAATCTTCTCCTGGGTTGAATCTGGTCCAATGTCATGATTCTGAGCTACTGGGATAGACATTGGAATGAGTCAAACATCATGAATTTCTCCAAAACATCATTCACATACTTGGTCTTATGTATAAAGATAGCATCAAGTAGTCGGTCTATATGAAGTCCAAGAAGGAACTTCATCAAACTTTTTCTTCATGAATCAGATCAACGAACCCCGGTGGTTGGCTGGCGTATACCTCCTCCTTCACCTTGTCATACAAGAATGCGGACTTCACACCCTATTGGTACACTTTGAATCCCTTCTATGACGCAAATGCAAGGAAGATTCTGATTGCTTCTAATTTGGCTACTGGAGCATAGACTTCGCTAAAATCTATACCCTCTTACTGACAAAACCCTTGAACAACAAGTCGAGCTTTATATACGCACAATCACACCTCTATCATCCTTTTTGAACTTGAAGACCCATTTCGTGTTTATCTTTTTATAGTCTTCAGGGAGATCGACGAGTTTCCACACACCTAGTTTTTCAAATTGAGAGAGTTCCTACTGCATGGCATTCCCCAGCTTTCCTTTGTAAGTGCTTCCTTATACGTTTTCGTTTCTACCTGCGAAACAAAACATTTGAATGAGAACCTATTTTGCGAATGTGCTACTTTTGAATAAAAACAACTAAAACCCTGATTGACTTGATGCCGGGTCTTAACAACACTCTGTAATTCTCAAATAATAAACTCAGGGTGGATGATATAGAATGTTCTTGGCATAACTTCGTTGGATACACTCACTTCTTGTTGTAAATTTGTAACATTTTGATTAACAACAGAAGTTTCATTCTAAGCACTTGTTCCTTCGTTTTGATTGTTGAATAGACTTTCAAGCTAAATTTCACCATCATCAGAAGTAGATCCATCTTCGTCGTATGTCGGTTCAGCTTCTGATTTAGATTCGTCACACTGGTCAAAGGTAGGAGCCAGATCATTCACCTCTGGTTCGACTTCAGGTTCATTTGTTCTAGCAGTCTGTCATTCAGGATGTTTGGTACTCGGACCTACCTCAGCATCATGTGTACCAACGTGAGTCTGTGTCACAATGATTGGTCTTAGAACTTGGTCTTGTGTGAAATATTGTTGATGCTGGTAGAGCATAGCAAGTTCCTCTTCTGATGGTTCAGCTGGCAGACGAAAGAATTCCAGAGACCTTTATAATCAAACAACCAAGCATCTCCCAGTTTTTGTGTCGGAGATGTGTATCTTTGACAATCTACATGTTGAACCTGAATAATCCGGTTGATGCTAGGAAGATAAACTCTCTTTAGCGGACTAACTTACCCCACAAAGAACCCTTCTAACGATTAGCCCCAAATTTGCCATCCGAGTCTATTACTGTACACGGAGACCCAAAAGGTTCTAACCATTTAAAATTCAGTTTTTGTTGGTTAAGCAGCTCAAATATGTTAAGTCCTCACGAACATGTTACGTCATCACCAAACCAATGTCTATATATAGTGTCGTGTGTTCATAGTTTGATAAGTTTTTGAGATGCCAAAGGGGAAATGCTGAAGAAATATTTTCTCCAGCTTGTAAACGGTGTAAACTCTATCGGTATGAAATGGAATCATTCCACTTATGACTAATCTGACGAGAATTCTACCGAATTAGTTTCTATCCTATCTAAACTTCCGTCTAAACCCATTAGATCTGGAAATTACAATTGGTATCAGAGCTACGGTACCGACGTGGTCTTTGAAAGAATCATCATGAAATTCAAAGAAATAAAGATCTTAGATCGAAAAATGTGAACAGCGTCGTTTCAAACAGACGAGTGAGTTTCGTGCGCAGGAGTGCCACATACGTACAAAGCTGCTACGTCCGCAAGGACCTGTTGCGTCCGCATGGACCTGATTTTTAAAAATTGTGCTTCATCCACGCGAACTAGTCCTTCATCCGTGTGAACTAGCCTTCATCCGCACGGAAGAGCATTCATCCGCACGAAAGACCTTCGTCCACACTAACGAACCTTATTCATTCTAAAATCATATTCATTCGCACGAAGGAGACATTTCTTATCCGCACGAAGGCATTTTTGATCATGGTGACGAGACGAGTGTCCAGAAAAAAATCGGTGATTGAAATTGTTTTTTGAGTTTTTAACATCAAATATGAACTGTTCGGGGACACCATTACATTTAGAGAATAGATATGATGATGAGATCACATAGTGTTGAAGTTAGTGGGGTAGTCAATGATACCTACGCAGAATGTTTATCTTTTCTTATAGTGAAAAATCCTCATTTGATAAAAGACTAACTTTTGTGGACCAAAATGTAATATTTGAGTTTTTCAGTAAACAGAGAGTACTGAATTTGCTAGTTTGAGGAGGAAATCCAGTGATAAGTTTAGAGAGGTTAGAATTTAAAAAAATGAGGGGGAATAAAACTTTTATTAGAATATATTAAAATTCCAGCATTTTTTGAAATTCAGACAACGTAACAGTATTCGGATGGTTCCAACTTCAAATTGTTCGGGGATGCATAGGATCTGGATACATCAATTCGTGATCATAGGAAGTTTAGATTCTTCAGATTGTGGTCAGATTGATGTATGAGGGTTTGAGTCCTGAGTCCTCGTACAAGCCGGTTAGCAGGATTAGTGTCAAGAGATGCATCAGTATTGTCGATACATAAAAGATATCACAGCTTTGTTATAGTCTAAAGTGTCAGAATGGTTAATCTTCGAGCAGATGAATTGTTTTTCGTACTAACCGCCGGGAATGATGATGTTTGTTGATTAAGTTGTTGCCAAGACTTACGGAGAAGACTATACATCTGTTATAGTGACTGAAGAGGAAAAATGTGATTTGATCATGGAAAGAAGTTTCTTAGATCTGAGTGTGTTACCAGATGATTTGTTATTCGAGGAAAATTTGCTGATTGTGAAGATTACCATTTACACTGACCAATCATTCAGAAGTGTGCATAAAGATGGTTACAGAAAACGAGATTTTAGATTTTCATGGGTATTCATAGATTAGTAGTTTATCGTGTCGTGATTCGAAGTTTCTATCAATTACCGGTTAAGTTTTTGAAGATTAAGACATTCAGCTAAAGTCTTAAATAAAAATACCAAACGTGGATGTGATTAAAGTCAAAACAGAGAAGCTGCATTGATTAGTTCAAGTTGGTGATTATTCGTGATGATTGCAGTTAAGCAAATCAGAGAAGGTCGGGAAACGTGCAAACAAAGACCTGAAGATTCATTTCAAGGGGAATATGCTAGTGCAAATGCAAACCTGAATCATCAATCAAGGGGGTCAACTGAAGAAATCAAATACTTGATTGAACTTGTAAAATATTCAAACACTGCTTTCAGATTTAAAGATCAAGATTCGACAGTGACGGCCAAGGGGGAATTTGTTAGCGCATATTATGTATGTGCGTCACTGTGCGAATAGGCTAGATAAAGCGTGTGTTGAATATTGTATAATTTAGTGAGAAAAACGAACACATGACATGATTGGAGAGGATGAAGATACATCCATATAGATGTAGCATATCCACACGGATGTAGCACATCTGTACGGACAAGATTGGTTCGCACGAATATGTTACGTCCTCACAAACATGTTACGTCCTCACGAACATGTTACGTCCTCACCAAAACAGTGTCTATATATAGTGTCGTGTGTACATAGTTTGATAAGTTTTGTAGATCCCAGAGGGAAAATACTGAGAAATTTCGTCTCCAACTTGTAAACGATGTAACCTCTTTCGGTATGAAATGGAATCATTCGACTTATGACTAATCTAACGAGAATTCTACTGAATTAGTTCTATCCTATCCAAACTTTCGTCTAAACCCATTGGATCCGGAACTTACAGGTTTAAAAAGAATTCCCATACCCGTATAACCTCATTCGCTTCAAAATAGTGTTGAGAGAAAAAGTTCCAATGTGTGAAGATTTGTTGATCGATTGTTATAGAATTGTTCATCTTGTGTTTGTGAATCGATTCATATTAAATACAAGTACATTAACTGATGAATATGTCAAAATCATGATTATAAATAACGAAACCTTAACTGTCAGAGTCGTGAATAAAACACGGATTAAACCAAAATTAGACATAGGGGATCGATTGTCGGTATTGTCTGATGAGTGTTGTATGTTTGATTATGTGAAAACACTTATTTTGGACATGTTGTGTATTGAACAAATCATGCTCAAACGTATGTCGCTCATCCGCGCGGATGTAGCTCATACGTATGAACAGCTCATACGTGTCTAACATCTCATACGTGTAGGTCCCACATACGTGCTAATATCTCATTCGCTCATAAGGTCTCATACAAGACAGTCTTCATACGCGTCAGTCTCATACGGGTCATTCTCATACGTGTAAATGTTGTACATCCGCATAATTGGTTCACACATGCCATGTGTGTTTTGGATCAGATATTTGTAAAATTTTGTCGGATGTATGTGTGCAAATGGTGAAACCAAAGAAGGATAAAGATCATGATCTGAAACATAATATCTGTGTATTTTTAGATTAAAATCATGAAAAAGCAAAGCCTTTCGCGCCAATAATGTCTTTCTTGAAGGAGTCGAGAATCTTCAAACCAATTAAAGTTACACGTGTACCACACGAGAAGATTATCAGAGAATTCTGGGCGAATGCTAGTTTGGTTGGAAATGAATTACATTCAGTGGTGCAGAAGAAGCAGATTATCATAACAGAAGATCTAATTCGAGAAGAGCTATAATTTAAGGATGCTGCTACTGATTCCGATTTACTCGATGAAAAACGGGTCAAGGGGTGTTCCTTAGAATGTGTTATGATGGAGATTTGAACGCTACTAGTTACGCGAAAAGTTGTGTGCCCAGGCCGTATAAGTTCTTAATAGTAGTGATGTGCTTGGGGCATCGCAAAGGTGGGTATATGTGGCGCAAGATTACCAGATGAGTGTGATTGCTGCACTGATGCTAAATTTGAAATTTAATTTTTCAAAAATGATCTTCGACAACATGGTCAATAATCTGGGAGACAAGAAATGGTTGACGTATCCAAGATTTCTTCAAATCTTAATTGATTCTCGAGTATCTGATCTGGATGAAGCTGTTGATGATATTATGTAATTGGAACACATGACTAGTGGAACATTTGAACGTTTGATTGCTTATCGCGGTACTGACTATAAGTTGTTGAAGTCGACATGTGATTCAAAACGTATGTAACTAGTGTTCCCTCTACCAATCTTAATGCTTAAAAATCCATTGTTTTCTTTCAACTTCTTAATTTTTCCATGCTTATTGTTTTTTTTCAACAGCTCATTGACCAAGATTATACTAACATTTTGAATTTTAGTGTTTTTTAAAGATTTAGGAAGACAAAATCACCATAAAAATCAAAGAAAAAAAATACTTCATTGGTCGGTTTTGACCATTCATAAGGTAAAAAAACAAAAACTTTTCTGACATACACTCATATAATATAGTTTCCGACGGCAAACTCAGGCTGGCTGGTTTGTTGGGAAAAAAGACGTCAACGGCGGGTTGACAAGTAGCTATTCTATGTTACAGTCAAGAGGTGGTGACAGGTGATGGGATGGGAGGTGGAGTGGAAGTGGATGGTGTCCAGGCATATATCAACATCCCCATCACAAGCACAACTGCACCTGCTATGAACCCTGATGGAAGGGAGGATGCCACCCCCAAGTATGGTAATGGAAGTGTGAACACAAATACAGATATTGGAACTGCAATCAACAGGTCAACCGTTATTAGCCTACAATAAAACAAACTATAACAATAATCTATAAATAAAATTAGCAACACCTGAAACTGTGGAGGCAAGGGAAGATACAACCCCAGATGAGATTTTTATGAGATGCAACAATGATATGTTGTAACCCATATTCACCATACAAAACAATACTGGTAGCAGGGGAGCTCCCTCGCATCCTGTGCAACTCCAATACAAACAAACAAACAAATTAAGTATATCTGTACAATAAATAAATAAATAAACCTACCTTATATTCAACCCCTTACTTGACTACTCACCACTTGACATAGTGCCCATGTTCAAAAAGCAAGCTGCACCATCTGAAAGATAGTTTGGCAGTTGATGAAAGGGAATGCCCCATAACCTCGACAAGAATGGTAGAAGAAGGCATATAAAAATCGCCTGCCCCAAACATAAAACAGTAATTATATCAGATTGACACAGGCTAAATTAATTGCTTGGTCCAAAAAAGTAACTTACCTGAAATGCGGATCCATACGAATTTATAACAAACAGATCCACCGAGCCTCCCTGTTAATCAATATGTAATGAATAACTAACTATAAATGAGAAAACGTCTATCAAAATCCATGGTATGTATATATACCTTCAACTTCTTTGCAGCATCCAGAAAAATGACTTCCTAAATAAAATTGACAATGGTAAGAGAAGCTGAAAATGAAAACACATAATAATAATAATAATAATAATAATAATAATAATAAATCCTATTTATGAAAAGGAAATTACAATTACAAACCTTCAATATGGTGTCGGCGGCTTGAAACAGAAAGGACACGATCATTAGGAGACTCCAAAATAAACCAGCCTCCATCAATGAACCGGCATTAGACCCACTGCACAAGGACACATGTCATTAATACGCACACCGAAAAGAGGTTTTCTGATTGACATAACCATAACAAATTACCTGGCAACAGTAACAACCACACCAACGGCAACAAGGAAGCAGCCAAGTAACTGGTTGAATTTATATCTCCTTCCAAGAAAAATATATGACAATATGATTTGCCAAACTAGAAAGCTCTGCATGTAATCGAGAAAGAAATTAATATGTGTATGTTGGCCGTATCATTGATGAAGAGTTTGGAGTGACACGTTCGTTACCTGTGACAATATTGGAATAGCTGCTCCTGAAAGAACGGCTGTTACAAAGACAGAAACATGAGCATGTGATTAGATTACATGTTACTACTAGTCTTAGTGGCTTTCTTTTGTCCATATTTCGCATTGGAAACTGAAAACCAAATTGTAGATATTGAGATGCATAAAGTTAGTTATTACCTCCAGCCGCCATTCCACAAGCAGCACTAATAGCTTCGACGAGACCAACAGCAAGAAGTGGAGCTTTGGGGATGGAAAGCATTTCATCCGTAACAATGCCAGCCCTGTGGCGGAAATGTAATATGCAGAAATACACAACCACATATCTGAAAAATATTTTTAATACACAATGTTGTTATAAAGGTGGCAACTTATTGGTTTGGAAAGGTCAAGTCCATGAAAATTGCAACCCCTTAAGCATAACTACCTGATGACCAAAATAAACATAAACTTATTTTCCAGATAACGTGTTTTGTCGTAGGTGGCAAACAGACAGATGGTGGAGACGTACAAAACATGGATTCATATATCAGGACAAGTTTCCTCTTGTTAAATTTAATCATGTTTAATATTCCCTCTTTTAAATAATCATAATAATAATTAACGCTCCAAATTGCTATGTTTGACTCTTTTCACTTGCACTTTGTCAAATTATTAAAAATAGTTCTCTTTTTTAGTATTCTCTCTCATGATTTGATGGCTTTACATTTATCACTTAACTATTTTGTTTCTTTTTAAATACGAGAGTATATATGTCAACAATATCTGCAAATCAATTTTTATAATAATATTCAGAAACTAATATAATTTAATAGCAAATTTTAAATTTAAAAAGAAACCCTTTACTTTTTTTTTAAGTAAAAGAAACCCTTTACTTAAGCCCAAACAGAACAGAACAGTTTCGATAACTATAAACAAGTAAAATATAATAATATCTGGGTAAGCGTGACACCTTGACAGACGTGCAGAATCTTGGGATGGTCCCAAACATAGTGATATAATAGATACACCGGTGGTTGTTAATTCATAAATTCAATGGTGTGAATACAGAGTTTAAAAGGCCTCACAATGTATAAAAGTTAACAAAAACCCCCATATTGACCGTGTTAGGCGATCTCAAATAATTGAATAAAATACATTCCAAACTAGTTTACTAAACATGAAACTATTTTAAATGTTTCAACTTGGTTTTTGGTATTGATTTTATATCATTTTCAGTTAAAATACTCCAAACGTATAAACAAGAACCCAAATCGAAACTGTAATCCTAAGGATTAATAAATAATATCAGATATTTAACAAACAGAAAGCCAAATATATCTTTTCAGTCGAACATGTGATTAAAAAATACCAAGCCGGTCCCCGTTCAAAAGTAGATATTCTACTAATTATAACCAACCAACATAATAATCTATTTATACATGCACCACCACTTATTCATCCCACCCCACAAGATCACATTAGTGGAGGAGATCTGTGATGCGTAAAAAAAGAAAGATTAAAATAATAATAAAAATCCTTTCTTAACGTAAGCTCGGGTACATTCATTAGCGAGAGGCAAAATCCCATCCTGCCATCAATTATCCGCCGAAGGCTAACTATGTAAAACGCCGGACTCTCGCATATGAGATTTTGTCACGAAGGAACGAGACCTTTGACCGACATAGAGAAAGTCACCAGAATAGTTACGCCCCATTGGTATTGGTAATAAGAATAATAATGATCTTAATAATAGTAGTATTAATTATTATAATTATAATTAGTTGATAAAAATAAAAAAAAAATCTGAGGACCACAAAATGCGTTCATCACTGTCAACCAAATTCAAATAATTGGGTTAACGTGAGAGTTACCCGAAAGTAGCGAGCTGAGCCAAAAAGAAAGGATATTGCTTCAAAGGAACCAAGGCTAGCTTATAGAGCACCCGATTCCCTACTCCCAGCCCCATGGTAGCCAACGCTGCCAGCGCAACCTCCGCCCTCCGCTGCCGCTGGCAATCATGATTTACAATTTCCGCCACCTGCACCTGCTCTTCATCCTCCTGTTTATTATCATGTAAGGCGTACCAGCAAATGGTACTGCTCAATTTCCTTTGAAGCGTCCACTGCCGGAGAAGGATAGGTTGTGGTTTTGGTTGGTTTGCTGTTGGATAGGTGAGGAATTGGGATTCAGAGGATAGAAGACGTCGTCGGTTTCGAATGCTTTGTCTGGGAAAATTGGAGGAGGAGAAGATTCGGTGAGTGGAGGTCGCCATGGAATGGAATGGAATGGAATCGAAAGGAGAATTAGGGATCGGAACAAGGGAAAATGTATTGTATATGTATTTGAAGATGAAGATCTGCCGTTTTTGAATTGTTATCCTTTGTTTATTCCAGATGCAACTTTTTATCAAAACTTCTTTATCTTTCCTTCCTACCATCACATTTTCATTTTATTTTAATTAATATTAATATAAAACATATATTTCTTTTCTTTTTACAGCATAATACAAAATATAAATACACAAAACATTTTTATACATATAAATATTAATATAAAAGTAGGTTATGAGCCTAGGTATTACACGGTTTAATAAAGCAAATATCTCACCTAAATAAAAGATAACTGATATTACAAAACTGCTTAAAATCACCCAGAATCGGAAAAATGTCATTTCTTTGAAATTTAAAGAAAAACAAAATAAATTAAAGCAAATTAAAATACTAATACATCATAGAAATTATTGTTTTTTATCAATAAAGATGTAATTCAAAACTTACACTTTACACAACTTGAATTATTAATAATTTGAAAAGAAAAACAACATAATAAATATGCTAGTATGCCTAAATCTTAAATCTTATCTCAAGTAAATATTTTATTAGTGGGTTTCACTTTAATATCATGTATTGTTTTTTTGTGCAAGGAATAGTAAAATTTCATTTTTTAAGTTACTATAAGATTTTTATACTCTAAGATTTATGGATTTTATTTCATTGGTTTTTTCTTTAGGTTGCTATACTAAGTGTCGGTATCGTAACGAATCATAATAATACTGATCGAAGCTGAATTCCGTCGAATTATGTGTGGGATTCTACTATTTATAACTTTAAATTATATATGTGCTATTATTAATAACTAAAACAACTAAAATCCATTCCATTATTTTATTCCACTGATCAAATGTAAACTCAAAAAGCTATGTAAATATCTTCTACAATAATGAGAAATAACTTATATATATGATTGATATTAAATTACAACCATAAGTTAAATAGAATTTAATAACTATATAAATTAATTTAAATTCAAAAATGTCTATTTATTAATTCTCCAACCATCGATAGCTATATTCAACAATAATTTATATTTATATTTATATGTTATATATATGTATATATATATATATATAATATTAGAATTATATTAGACTCGTACGAATTACATCAATATCTTTTATGTATATATTAATTAATAATATTAGAATTGTTAGATCAATATCTTTTATTTTATAATAATAATAATAATAAAAATAACTAATAACAAAATACCTATATTAAAAAAAGAAAATATTATATGGCCTTTAGTGGAATCATGTATATTTAGATGTTTAAATACATTTCGTGCAATTTGAGACCACATACGGAGGAAAATTTGATCATTATATTTAAAAATATAATCCAAATTTTATTTAATATATTTTTAGTATGACACAAACTAATATAATAATTAAAATTAGATTTATTAATAACATAGGATGAATATATCTAAATTTATAAACAAACATATTTGTATATTAGATAATAATAATTGCATATTAATTTATATTTTACTTATTTGTTATTATATCTTTTAAAATATTAGATTATTATATATTGATAATATTATTATTAATTTGAGAGAGAAATATCATGTGGCATTAGATGGAATCATTTATTATAATTATATTAGATATATCTAAAGGAGGTGTTAAAGATTTTTAGGAAATATCACGTGTAATCACCATATTATTCTTATAAAAATTATAATTAAAAATGGTTTTCTATATTTCTTATACTTGTTTAATATCATAGAATGGCAATGTTGCTTACCTTAATTTATGTTTTTTAACTGCAAATGTTAATCTTATTTTATTTTACACCAGTAATCCTTATATACTTCCATCGTTCAGGTTCTGAGACATTCCATTTAAGAGACAAATATTTCTACCAAGTGGGCTACCCCACATTGTCCTTTATATATATTCTTACTTTAAATATATCTTTATGTTGACCAAGGTTTTTTTTGTTAGATTAGATCTACTAAACTTACCCACAATTAGCCATTACTTCAAATATGTCTTTAATTTATAATTTATAAAGATAATGATACATTTAAGTAAACTGTTACCATAAAACAAACTTTTATGATTCTTTTTATATTATATTTATAATGATATTTTTGAATTAAATTACTAAAAAAATCCATCTGTAAATTTTAAGTATTATGATAGAAAACATTATATGTTTTAAACAAACTTTTAGTTACTACAGAGACTATCAAATGTAAACCTGAGTTTAAATATTGAGTAAAAGGTCAAATTGGATCCTAAGTTTAGATCACTTTTGTCACATCAGTCTAAAAAATGAATCTTTTTGTATCTGGATCCCTGGGTTTTCATTTTTGTTTTCTTTTTCATCCAGTTGACCAACTTGATTAGAATTTTCTGTTAACTTATCTCACTTTTGTCATTTTCCTCATTTAAATAAAGGGGATAATCGTGATTTTATGCCATAGTATATTATAATTAAATAAGGAAAACGAAAAAAAAAAGTGAAGTTAACTTTAAATTCTAACCTAATTTCCTAATTAAATTAAAATGGTAACAAAAATGAAAACTTAGGGACTCGGATACAATAATGTTCATTTTTAGACTCAAGTGACAAAAGTGGCTTAAACTCAGAGACTATTTTAACATTATACTCTTAAATATTTTTCATATCTAAATATATTACATGATCAATAATTTGATCTTCTTATTTGAAAATGTCTACTTTTATGAATATAGCCAACAATTTTCAAAATTACATATAAGGCAAGATGGGCTAATCCATATCCATATCTACAATACATAATAAATGAAGGGAAAATCATGAAAATAACATTGAATGGTCTACTATACAAAACTAAACATTGATTGTGTCTACAGGAGACCAATCATTAAAATCATGCATGTTTTGCGTCTACCATAGGCTCATAAATTATATCGCCAAAAAGTTGACACATATCACCTTTCTTAGGTTTTTTTGTTTTTATTATTCTACCACGATTTTTAAACGAACATAACTTTGTCATACGTTTTGTCTTGCTTAATCATAGGATCAACATTTATGCCCCTGCGTTGGAGAATTGGTCTAACTTTGATATTGTAAACCTCCTCTAGCCACGTCGTATTGAGTTTCGATCTGTCCCAGCTTCTTGCTGTGCTCTTTATATTTATATATAAAGCGTTTAGCCGTTTTAAATAATAAAACCTTTTTCATACGTTAATATTTATTTTATAAAAAAGTTTACACCAAATTAAAGAAAATTTTCTTATCTTTAATTTTGTGCATTATATATATATATATATATATATATATATATATATATATATATATAATAATTATGAAAAAGCTATGCTTATTTAAAAATCATGGTTGAAAAGTAAAAAAAATTAGACACGGAAACCAATGATACAATCTTATACGCAAACTCTACATCTTTGAAGCATTCTTTACCTTAAACGCAAACTGTTGGAGGCTCATAAACTCAAACTCATTTTTTTTGACATAAACTCATTTTTAAATCCACGTGCTAACTTCGTATTCGCTAAAATTTATGAGTGGAAAGACGGAAAACATGCATGGATTTCAGTGATTGTGTCTAGCGTAGACACAATCAATGTTTATTTTCGTAAAGTGGACTAGTCAATGTTCTATATATATATATATATATATATATATTATGAAAAAGCTATGCTTGTTTAAAAATCATGGTTGAAAAGTAAAAAAAATTAGGCACGGAAACCAATGATACAATCTTATACGCAAACTATACATCTTTGAAGCATTCTTTACCTTAAACGCAAACTGTTGGATGCTCATAAACTCAAACTCATTTTTTTGACATAAACTCATTTTTAAATCCACGTGCTAACTTCGTATTCGCTAAAATTTATGAGTGGAAAGACGGAAAACATGCATGGATTTCAGTGATTGTGTCTAGCGTAGACACAATCAATGTTTATTTTCGTAAAGTGGACTACTCAATGTTCATTTTCATGATTTCCCATAGAAGAAAACTATGCGGACACATGTATTGATGCATATTATTTTCGTCACTATGCGAATAGGCTAGATAGAGCGTGTGTTGAATATTGTATAGATTAGATACAAACACATGACTTAAGTGCGAAAGTGAGAGGTGTATATGTGTCACTTCGTACTAAGTGGTCACTTTGTATGAAGTGGTCACTTTGTACGAAGGTAACTCACTTCGTAAAAAGGTAAAATGCTCACTTCACACGAGGTTAAATTTGTGAGAGGGGATCGGCTCTCCTCTTATGAGCACCGGACTCATCTGACTCAGCTAACAGAGGCGGAATTCATTGTTAGAGAGTTGGACAGACAAACAAGAAAGATATACTGCTTAAACGCCTTGATTCGTATTGATAAATGTGAATGGTTACAGCACGAGTAAACAGTTTGACAGGGCTTCGCCGTAGTCACACGCCAACAGATGTCCAACACAACACTAAAGCTCATCTATTTATAGGTCAACTTGACTCGCACAGGAGAGAGGTGTGAATGACTCGTGCGAGTGGTGCCTCATACGAGTGACAAGGTGTCACTCGTACGAGCCCCTAAGCTCACTCGTACGAGCCATGTACAAAACATATAAATCATATAATAACATACAATATTGACATTTTAAGCCCTATATACATAACCAACATATCCTAGACATAGGCAATAGACATTATGCACCAATAAACTCACCCTTGGATGTTGCCGCAGTCTTGGATAGTCTTCAAAAACCTCTTCAAAGATCTGACAATTAACGACCAAAGAAACGTCTCGGTGGCCTGCGACGCTCCTCAGAAAATATCAGCGTTTGGTTTGTAGGAGGAGGCCGATTACATGTGTTGCCAAACCGAAAGCTCCTTAGTGATGCAATTCACGTTCGCTAAGCAATTCTTCCATCATTCTTTTCTTTCTTTCATTTCTCTATCTCTTCCAGCTTCGTCCGAGAAGTGTTCCACACTGTTTCTGAGTGTATACCATTAGCAAAACAAACGTTAACAATCTTCTTGAACTGGAGAGCCTGCTCTTTGTCTTTTTCTTCAAAATTAATCTTGTTATAAAACAAGCATTAAATATCCGTCTTTGAACAATTTACTAGCCATATAGGGTCTAGTACTCGAATTCCACGCCATAGACAATATATGTGTTTGTGTGCTATGACGGCTTCGGATAATTCTTCAGTAATCTTACAAGAATCATCATTTGGATGGACACAAATAACGACTTCATTGGTACTTGAATCGTAGTGACACCATTTGAAGATCTTGAAGAAATCTTGTTCCATCTTGATTAGAGGCATATTTTTCATCACTCGTGGCCTCTTTACAATCAGCGTAACATCCTTTTCTTTTGTTACTGGATCCATCTTCGTGATTCTTTTAGGGATATGTGGCTTCTAGTGAATAAATCATGTGTAGCCTCAAGCTTTATCAATTTCCACAGCCGTTGGTCATGAAGTTCCATCTTCAAATTAATCATCTTAGTTTGAACAAGCTCTTTGATATCCAAGAACGACAGGGTCTTTATGTCGCTTAAGAATCGAAATACTGGATCCCATACTCCCGTTTAATTGCATAAACATTAAGCTCTTCGATCCATCCCCAGTTTATGATGTCCCCTAGAGAGATGTGAGCATCACGCGTAAAAAATGCTAAGGGATGTTTGAATTTACGTTCAGCTGGTACTTCTTTAAACCAATGCTTCCTCATTTCTACAATTTCTTCTGTAGAAAATTCTTGAGGAACCATTCCCTGTTTGACAGCCTCTTCAACTTTGCGCTTCAGAAGATCATCATTCTCGACTACAAACAATTCACTGAAAGTTAGGGAGTCATCTGTACCCTCATCGGCAATATTTGCATCATTGTCATCAGAATCATCCTCCACGACAACTTTATCATAATCATGTGCGTCAGAAACATGTTTGAAGACATAATCCACAGGCTCGAAAGCACTGATGTCGTTAAGCTCCTCTTTGAAATCAAACTCAAATGTTTCTTCGTCCATGCCCAACATATTTGCAATTTCTTCTTTCGTGTAACTGTGGACAAACTCTCCCTCTTCTACATTATACTCCAAATATAATATCTTTGGTTTGGGTATGACAGGAACAGATGACATATAAGTCACTGTGAGGATTCCTGCCTGCTTAGAACCCTTCGAGCATTCAAACTTTCCTTGATCTTTACCTTCTTCCACTTGATACTCGAACCCCCCAAATCATCATCATCACTATCACTATCATCATTAGACTTATCCTTAAATACATCATCAGTATCGTCCACGTGTTCCTTTTCCTTCTCAGGATTATCATCAGATTCATCTACCTCTACATCTACTTCAATTTCTTTCTCCAACATTCTCTTACTTAGCCACTCTTGATGTTTAGCTGAAAGATTCGTCATGTCAATGTCAACATCCTTTGGCTTTCCAATCAATACAAACTTCTTCGTGTTTGCACACACCACCACTTCAGAAGATGCTGGCACATATTCAGCTTCTGGCTCAGTTATATCAATCATAGGTTCCTCACCAACCTTCGCTTTACCTTTCCCCCGAGTGTCTGATAATTATTTTGCAATGCGTTCTCGCTCAGCAACCCTTTCTCTAGCCTCTGCTCTCTCAATCTCATCTATTTCTGCAGCTAAGTTAATTCCGAGTTTTTTCGTAAGAATTTTCTCGAATAAGCTAATTCTCCGTTGATTGTTGAGGCGTTCTTCATTATATTCTTCCATTTGGTTCCTTAGTCTTTCGTTCTCTGACACGATACTGGCCAAGATAGCCTCAAGATGCTGTTTTTCTTCTTTCAGCCCTTTAATTTGTTCTTGGAGTTGAACAATCTTTACACTGTTCAGCATAACTTAGTTTTCCAACTCTTCAATTCATGTGTCATTGAATATATCTGAAGAAAATTCTTCTCCCCCTGGTATATCACCAAAATCAAAGTCAAATTGATCTTCAAGTCTGGTTCCTGTGAAGAACTAGGGTTGAGATTGAGAAGGTTAAACTTGAGGTGTAGGTTGTGGTGGTGGAGATGGTGGTGGTGGTTATGGAGTTGGGTGAGGAGGTGGTGATGGTGGTGGTTGAGGTGTCGGTTCAACATTCACTGCTTCATCAACCTTTTTCTGCACCTTTCTTTTAGATTTGTCTTTTGAAGAATAGGTGCTTTTAACATCTGGCCTCTTTAGACGTTTAGAAGATCTCTTTGAAGATTTGCAAACAAGGGTGTCACTGTCGGAACCCAAAGGTACATAAGTCGTATCATCTTCCCCTATCGCTTTATGTTTCTTCTCTTCTGCTTTGCGTTGAATTTCTGCCAAACGTTCAAACTCTCTTTCTTTAGCTCTTTCTCTTTCTCCGGCAATCCTATCCACTTGATCAGCGCTAGAGGAGGATGCCTCTTCAACTATTCCTTCTTGTACCCCAAACTCTTCCCTTTGGATATCAGCAGCAAAAGTTTCAACATTTTCTTCTGGCTCTGACTCGTCTACCAACCTCGTGCTGTCAGATGCACGCTGCTTCTTTTGAGGGGCATTGGAAGTAGATGTGGACGTTTGCTTTCGCTTTGACCCCTTACCCCCTTCTATCTTCTTTAGAGAACCACACGCTTCTCTTCGCAACAAAACCATATAATGCTTCTAACTCCTCATCTTCGTCTCCACTATCATCTTTTCGCCACTTCCCGTTCGGTGGCGCCACATAGCTTTGTCAAGAATAGCCCCGAATACAGGCTTGGCATTGGGAAAGGCTTTAAGATGCAGATTCATCTTTTTCAGTGTTTACACATCTATATGTTCAAGCTTTAAAACATCATCTTTCCTCTTCTTTAAATTTGGATGTAAGTGATCGAGCAACATCTGAACAAAACACGGTACTGCAGAAACTTCTCGCGTTGTATATTTTGGACCATCTGTGAGAAGATCAGTCTTGAAAAATTGTAGGGAAAGTTCAGAATAAGTGTTGTAATCATGTACATATGATAATCAATCAAATCATCAAGTCCGCCCTTTCTGTGACTGAGGGCATGAATAACACAGTGTGCAATATAACGAAACGGTGCACTGAGGTTTGCCTTCTTAAAAGGAGCTGCGTACGAGTCATATACTAAGACAAGAATTTAAGTCTGAGTCAAAAACCCCACTCGTACGAGCCACTTCTTCGTATGAACTGAAAATCAAACTTTATAAATTTAAAGGTTATGAGCAAACTTCCTTGTACGAGTGATGCTTCGTACGAGCCACAAAATATAAACGTTTAAGGTCCTACTCGTACGAACGATCACTCGTACGAGTGAATATGATAAACAGACATTTGATAACCTTGCTTGTACGAATGATGATTTGTACGAGTAACGAATCACACCAAATAACACCTTATCAAACCGAACTTACAACGTGTAGATTTTAACAAATTGAAGGTTGATTTATAGGTTAAAAGGGCCGATTTTAACGATTTTGAGTTCAATTTTATATTTTACCGGTCCGATTATACTAAATCTACGTTTTATGTCCTTTTGGTCCAATTTTGGCATTATAACGGCTTAAAAACAAGCATTAGTACCTTGCCCATCGTAAGAGGTGTGCTAACCTCCCCGAAGTATAGATACATAACAAAGATCAAGAAAATGAGTGATAAGAACTGAATCGCACAGAGTAAGCTCTCAGTCGCACAGATTCAATAGTGTGACTCGTGCGAATGAGAAGCCCTTTTATACTCATTCAAGTTCACTCGTACGAGTGAGGATTCGCATGACTGAAGCCTTTTGTCACTCGTACGAGTCAGTGTGTCACTCGTACGAGTCATTTCTATGCAGTTTGTTTATTTTTTGATTTTTTATGAAATTTTATCTGTTTTAATAACCCACTCAGTTAACCAAGTCCAAGTTAATGACCCTGGTTATCCGATTTGCTACCAAGTCCAAGTTAATGACCTTGGTTGACCATTTTTTGACCAAAACAGATTTATTCTAAAATTTAAAGTTTCAAATTAATGAACTTTATTGACGTTTCAGGATATTTTCTTTTCTGATTAGCTCCCAGCCCATGCTCTTCAGCTTTCCTCTAGCAACTGTCGCTTTGACTTAGATTAACAGTATTTTTATCATCGGTAGACTAAAATCTAAGATAAAATGCTAAGGATAAACTGAAAATAGTTTTGGGATTTTTCTGAAAGGAAAGTAAAGATGCATTTACATACATATTTTTTGTGAGTTTTGTGTTTATAGGATCATATCAGATATGTAGACAAATCACAAGTACTGTTGATCTTGGTAGTAACTTTAAGTTTTTAACAGATTTACCTAGATTGCCAATATACTTATCCATTTAAACCTCTACACGTTTCTCAATTGTTTCAAAATATGTTCAGGTAACATTATGGAACATGAAGTAACTGTGCTTCCAATGTCAGAATATACTCCCGCATCAAGATTCCTAGAATATCATTTCACAGGTGAATATATCTAACTGATATCTGTAAATGGGGTGAATCGCAAGACCTTGAGAGCTCAGGTTAGTATTTTCATACCGAGAAAGAGATGAAGGCTCGACTTTAGGTGGTGTTCCATAAAGGAATCTTTTGAACTACAGATGTCGTAAATGTTTATGACATACTCATTTTTCTGCAGCTTTTGTAGGTGAATAATGCGTAAAGTATTATATAAGTTTTAGGTCATTGCCAATGCAAATTCAGAAGAAATCGGATAATACCCCAGATACCAATTAAATATAAAGACCTAGCATCATAGAATCTAGCATTCTTTCAAACGAAATTTTGGAGTACTAAGTCCATATATCCGAGAGATGTCGACCCATAAATTACTCAGTTTTTCTTTTAAGTTTATATCTTGAAGAACAATTTACTGACGATTGAAGCCTATTGGCACATCCTCAGTAAGACCTATTTATTTACTTGTTTAAACATTCCATATCTTTAACATTATGTGATAGTCTTATTGATGTAATATGATTCCCTCTTTTTCACAAAAGCTCTTTTGTCTTTTTAATGTTTTTGTATTTTCACAACTTTTCTCCTCCTAAAGTAAAAAATATATTTATGCTTTTTAGTTTTTAAAGAAAAGATATTTACAGAAAAACATGTCATACCGATGAGAATCACGTCAAGTCATCGTCATCTTCAAATTCAACCCCAAGTGTATCCCCTGATGCCAGATTATTTAAACCAGTTAACTTCAAAAGATTTTTAAATCTTAATTTATCAAAAGCTTTGGTGTAAAAATCTGCTTTTTGGTCATCAGTGTGGATTTTTTCAATTCTAACCAACTTTTTCTTGTAGCAATCACGGATAAAGTGGTGTCTAATTTCTATATGTTTAGTGTGTGAGCGTTGAATAGAATTTTTGGTGATATCAATAGCAGCCTTTGTTATCTACGTAAAATTGGCGTATCAGGAAATTGCAGTCCGTAGTCTCTCATCTTTTGTTGTATCCGGAGTATCTGGGAACAACAACTGGATGTTGAAACGTATTCAGCTTCACATGTAGAAAGAGCGACCGCGGTCTGTTTCTTGCATTGCCACGTTACCAAACGAGTTCCGATGAACTAGCAACCAACACTAGTAGATTTGGCATTAAGCTTGCAGTAGCCGGAATTAGAATCCGAGTAACCCACAAGGTTGAAGTCGTCATGTCGAGGATACCACAAGCCGGTGCTTGGACATCCTTTCAAGTATCTCATGATTCATTTGACGGCTAACAAGTGCGAATCTCTTGGATTAGACTGATAACGGGCGCATAGGCATGTTGGATACATGATACCAGGTCGCGAAGCTGTAAGATACATCAAGGAACCGATCCTGGAGCGATATAATGTTTCATCAACTTTGACTCCATGAGCGTCTGGACAAATGTCGTGATTTGGAGCTAATGGAGTTGATGCTGTCGCAATTCCTAACATGTCAAATATCTCTAACATGTCATGAACATACTTCGTCTGATGAATGAAGATACCATCAGGCAATTGCTCAAATTGAAGTCCTAAAAAGAACTTCATCTCCCCATAGCACTCATTTCAAATTTATTCTTCATGACTTCTTCGAAGTCTTTGCACAGCTTATCATTTGTCGATCCAAAGATAATATCATCCACATATATTTGTACCAAAATCAGATGTCCATCTACTTCCTTTATGAAGAGGGTACAGTCTACAGTTCCTCTAAGAAAGCCGTTGTCTAGAAGATGTCTTGAAAGCATTTAATACCAAGCTCTCGGGGCTTGGTGTATACCATATAACGCCTTGTTCAGAACGTAGACTTTATCCTTGTGAATTGGATCGAAAAACCCCGGTGGTTGGCCGATATACACCTCTCTTTGACTTTGACGTAAAGGAAAGCAGATTTGACATCCAATTGATACACCTTGAAACCTTTCCAGAAGCAAAGGCCAAGAATATGCGAATAGCTTCAAGACGAGCGACTGGGGCATAGACTTTAGTGTAGTCTATCCCTTCTTGCTGGTGAAATCCCTGGACCACGAACCGAGCTTTGTTTCTGACCACAATACCTCTGTCATCTCTCTTGCACTTGAAGACCCATAGAGTATTGATCTTTTTATGATGATCTGGTAGGTTAACAATCTTCCAGACACCAAGTTTCTTGAATTGAAGCAACTCTTCCTGCATTGCATCCACCCAGCTTTCCTCTTTCAACGCGTCTCTCCAGTTTCCTAGTTCAACCTGCGAAACAAAACAACTGTAAGAAAGTCTGGTTTGTAATGGAGCAGCACTGGTATAAAAACAACTTAGATCCTTGTTGATCTGATTGTGAGTTTTCACTCCGGTTTGTAAGTTGCCAATGATATCTTCGATGGATGGTAAGATAGTGTCCTTGGCATTACTTCACTCGGAACATCTACTTGACTTTGCAAATTCGTAACCACTTCATCAACAACTGGTTCAGAAGATGTAGCTTCATTTTGGACATTGGATTGATCAGCTTGAGTATTCAGAAAGCTTTCAATATGCTCGGATCCTTCATCGGAACTGGATCCTCCATCATCAAAAGTTGGTTCACGATCAGAGTCGGCATTAATCGGTTGATGGGCAGATGATTCATGCAATGTTCAAGATAGGTACAGAGACTGATTCCTGCAGAGTGTTGCTCGGACCTACATCAAAAGTGTTAGAGATCGGAAGTGATGGGAAAATCATCAACAGTCTAGAAACTTGCTCTTGATTAGAGATTTGATGTTGTTGAAAGAGCATAACAAGTTCTTCTTCTGATGGTACTTCAGGTAGGTCAAATAAATTCCACAAACCTTCATAATTAAACAGCCATGGATCCCCAGGTTTCCACGTTGGCGTAGTATATCGTTGACAATCACCATGCTGTGCAAGAATAACCTGGTTCAGACTCGGAAAGAAGACTCGCTTTTGTTGACTAGCATAACCAACGAAAAATCCTTCCAAGGATTTGCCTCCAAATTTACCATCCGGGTCCAGAATAGTACACGGCGATCCAAAAGGCTCCAAAAACGCGAGGTTTGGCTTCCGTTGGTTTAGCAGCTCAAAACAGGTCTTGTTGTGAGGCTTGACTGTCAACACACGATTGAGGGTGTAACACGCAGATGTTACTACTTAACTCCAGAAACTAATTGAAAGTTTTGAATCAGCGAGCATGGTTCTGGCAGTCTCGATCAGTGTGCGATTCTTATGTTCAGCTACTCCATTTTGTTGAGAAGTATATGGAGCACTGAATTCGTGAAGAATCCCCTTTTCGTTGAAGAATTCGAGCATCCTCTTGTTCTTGAACTCGACACCATTTTCACTACGGATTCTCTTGATAGGCAAGTGATACAGGTTTTCTAGCTTCCTGAAGAGAATCATAAGACTTTCAAACATTTCATCTTTACTCTCTAGAAAGAAAACCTATGAGAATCTAGAAAAATCATCTATCACGACCAGGCAATATAGATCTCAAGAAATGCTTTTCACGTTACTGACCCAAAAGGATCCATATGAAGCCTTTCTAGTAGTAGATTAATAAAGTTAAGCAATTTTTTTGGGTGTGATTTCTTATGATGTTTTCCCTTCTTACAGCTCAAACAATCATCAGATAAATGAAAATTCTTCAGAGTAACACCCCACTAGGTTGTTGTGCACTAAATAATTCATCTTTCTTTGGTGAATGTGCCCCATCTTCCGATTCCATAACATTGTCTCCTTTTCGGTCGCTTTAGAAACGGAGCACTAAACCTTCTTTGATGTTTTGGATGGAACGCTTGTGTCTAGGACATAGAGATCATTCTCTCGTGGAGCGCGCATGAGGATCCACTCCTTAGGAATTTTGAATCCCGGCTTGAGAATTAAGCATTTGTTGTCATTGAAGTGTGTTTTGAACTTTTTGTCACAAATTTGTGAAATACTCAGTAGATTGTTCTCCAGCTCGGCAATGTAGTTCACCTTGTCGAAGGAAACCACTCCATTCGTAAGAATACCTTCTCCCACAATTCTTCCACCCAGAGTTCCAGCAAAACAAACGTAACCTCCTCGGATAGCTTTGACGTCGTGCAAAAACGCAAGCATCCCAGTCATGTGTCGGGAAGCTCCACTATCCATAATCCATTTTAACATGATCGATATCGGGAGCCCCTACACACATGAGGAAGAAACTATTTAAATAGAGAAACCCAAGCCTGCTTGCTCTTGGGTGGATTAGGAATATCAAATTTCGGACCATCTTTGATCTTGACATTCTGTTTCACCTCTGTTTTGGCTGGAATAGATGGTTTCAGTTCTACTAAAGATGGTTTGACTTTTGCTACCCAGGTTTGTGTTTTCAAATTTTCCCTTTTAGAATAAAACTTTGAACCTTTTGACGATTCTTAGTGGAAGTTTCACCAATTTCAAACATGGGTGCCTTTTGTTTCACATCTTTGGTAGTTCTGTTGGAGTTGGAAACAAGTTTTGGATTTCTTTGGGAACATTGTCGTGCAATATGCCCAACATTGTTACACTTGTAGCACGTCCTTCTGTCTTTTCTAACAGAGGAATCCAAATCCCATTTTCTACTCTCTTTTTCTTTCTTGAATTCATCATTGGATTGTTTACCAATGATCTCTTTTTCTCTTTCAGTAGTTGTCCCATAGACAAAACTGATTTTCTTTGTAAAGTTCAACTTTTGAAACTGTAAGTCCAATAGATCGGATCTAACAGGTATCGTAAGACTAATCGATTGCGGAAATAAAGATTAGAGTGAAGAACAATCTTTGAATTAAACCAACTTGCATACACAAGAATAGTGTCTGATACAATTTTTTCAATAGTAAATGACTAGCCCCCAAAACCTTAACCTAATACATGTATTTATATTAGTTACATAGCCCACAAGTTACAACCCTAGGCCCATGAGACACTAGGAAGCCCAAAACCCTTTAACTAAGCCCAAATTTAGCACTAATGCTTCAACTATAAGCCCAACAATCTCCCCCTAGGTTTACAACATTAGGCCTCTAGTCCTTAGGTAGCGCATCAACTCCCAATCTTCCAGCAATTATTCCAGCCACAGCAGCCGTCCAATATTTCGCACAAACCTCATACAATTCTGCCGTTCGAATTTGATTTGCAGCAAGAACTTGCAGATCTTCATCGTGAAAACTTACCAGATCAACCACATCGTTTACTCGAAATGCCTTCTCTTTTGTAACAATCGTCACACTCCTAACCTTAGGATCATACAACCAGAAATTAAAGTTCTCATAATTCCTTTGGGAAATGTCGGAGCAACAGGTATGACGAGTTCTTTATCTGTTGGGGGCCACATCATTGATTTAAACCGCCTCCTAGTTCTTGCATCACGAACCTCCTTTGCCGCTCGTAAATATGGATTAGCCGTTTTCATCGTCTTAAAACCATTCTTCACTTCTTGCTCCAAGCATTTAAAAACCTCAACCAGGTTCAAGTTCTGTAGTATCATCGTCAGTGTAAGGAGCTCTCAACAGATCAGTCAATGCAACCTTTGTCCAGGTTTCAAATTGAGATTCCTTCGAATAATATTCATGAATACCATCCTGCCTGACGGTAAGCCACATATTCTTCACATGATCATACATCCAACTGAGCACTTTCGACTTGTTTCCGACTTTGCTATAATAACTCGAACCGAGTTCCATGACATATCTCTCGGATTGGTTGGAAGGATCCTTCAACTGAAAGTTCTCAGCAAGTGGATTCACGTCTACATTTTTCATCAGAACCATCTGCTTTTTCTTTTGTGCCGTTGAACGTTTCTGACTTGCAGTGTACTTCTTCCTTGGATCACGTAAATAATCATCCAACCCTGCTTGACAATCAGAAGCTAACTGTGTTCAGCAGCTACTCTATCGGCTTCACTTTGTTCGGCTGCTCTCTGCTCGGCTGGTCTATGACGATGAGAAAATTCTCTATTCATTGGACATCCCCATGCAACTAATCAATCGTCGGTTGGATCAGAAAATTCTCGACCAAACTTGTTCTCCAACTTTAATTTGAAATAAAAAAAAAGTGTCATCAACATAGTAACATCCCCATGCAACTAGTCAATCGTCTGGTCCATAACGTCTATGCGTGTCTGCAACGAAGCAATCTGAGCATCTTTAAGTACAATTTCCTGTTCAAGCACAATCATCCTCTTTTTCAAATCAACAACATCAACATCTACATCTTCGTCATCGCTATCCAAACCACTGAACGTAAAAGGCTCGTTTCTCTGATCTCCTTGAATATTCCGTATCATCACCTTCAACACCACCTGAACCACTACCACTGTGCCAGATCCTCCGGCACCCATTGAGCTAACATCAAAATCCATCATTTGTAATACAGAATCCGATGAAACAGCGACAACAGTAGAATTAGTAGCAATGTGAGCAACTGTTGGTTCAGCAGGAATAGTAGAGTCGATCATCGGAGCATCCGTCAACGACACGGTAACTGAAGATGTGACAGGAGTAGATGTGATAGGTGTAGATTCTTTAGCAACACTACCAACATGAAGCTCAGAATGACTTGGTTCTTTAACAACCTCCGACCGACGTCTCTTTATCAGTGGTACTTCTTCTTCGTTAATCTCTTCCTGTCACATCTTAGGAGGGAGGCTCGTGTCATGGCAATGCAAGAAGCAGTCTTGCTTGTTCTCAGGTTCTTTGGATCCAACAGCAGATGCGCGATTACGGTTTGAATTTCACTCGTACTCCTATTATGATAGACAATAATGCCATATATCAATCACCAACAATCCTGTAAAACACAGTCACACAAAACATATTGACATTCGTCATCATTTTATACAGGATTGTGCCGAAAAGAAATCAGTTGAACTGCATCGAGTCGACACACTAGATAACCTGGCAGATCTTTACACAAAAGCTTTGACAGGGCTCGTTTTGAACATTTAGTCGAACTCAATGGGATGAGGAATCCTGAATAACCATTTTTCCATAAAACTATTTTGTAAATAATTTACTGCTTTTCAAAAATCAAAAACATAAAAAAATAGAAAATCAAAAATGAGTTTTCATTGTGTGGAAATGAATAAATGATAGTAGATCAACAAGTTAGATTGTCACACTGAAATTAAAACTAAAATTGCGTAAGTGTGATAGCAGCTTCATCATATAATGTACCAGTAGGCAAAAAGCATGAAATAATCAACTTACCTTTGTGATACAAATATAATAAACTGTGTATAAGTGGGTAACATATCAGTGCGTATGGTTTTATAACTTTAAATCTTGCGTTGATAGATTGCTAAAATCTGAGGTTTTAGGTCTTTATATTGTTATTTCATCCGGGGTATCACGGTTGTCCTTCTACTACATCCAAATATATGCTGACCTAGGCACAACCAGGATATCTTAAAAGAGCTAAAATGCCAAATCCCAAAAATTGAAGAAGCTCTCCTAGAGAGTCATTCAAATGTGCAAATTGCTTTATTTTTACCAAAATTTGGTATTTGCCCTAACCCTCGTTGGATATTGGTCTCTTTGCTGTACGGAAGTACTAACTTGATCACTAACTATCTAACGTTGAAAATAAAAAAGGATGAATTTCGGTATACTCACCTACTACCAGGAATCTTTGTGCATACCTTGATCGTGGGGGTATGTCCTGAAGTGGAACACACTAGTATATTAGTATAAATTATCTTAACATATCACTAGGTAATGGTACTTGAAATGTTCATGTATTTTGTTTAAGTGGATAAACAATACTGGTAATCGTCTTGAACTGCTTTTCATAAATAGTGCATAAAGAATTATCAAATAGTGTGAAAACAGTTTGATGTTGCTGATATGATCTTCTTACCGGTGATTCTCACAAAAATAGAGTCTTTATTATTTTGTTATTTACTTGCTTTCAGAAAATATAAAAATCCAAAAAGATTTCATTTTCTTGTAAATTCTTAATGTACGGATATTGTATGTTCATGGAGGAGTTGTTACCCGATAGGGGGAGACGATGTTACAAGCTGAGTTCAAATTTTTAAGATCTTGCTGGGTCAATGTGTTTAAAAGTTGAAGTATATGGTTTGAGTTGAGAAGTGCTTAATCTATGATACTGCTTACTATATCTTGAATAATAATAATTTGTTTAACTTCTGTTGAAAAATTCTTATGGTTTCTCGAGATGTTGCTTTATAGTATAAGATTGTAGCAGTGTGTTGCTGAGAAGTTTGGTGAAGAAGGGTTTGCTTGGATGCATAGTAGAACCTCCTTTCTACATTGCAGGCATAGTTGATGAGTTTTGAAGATTGCTATGCAAGGACTAAACTGGAGTTTACTCAAATGCTAATGATTTAGAAGATTTGGTATTTGGATACATCAGCTTAGGGGGAGTCTGTTGCTGACAGAAGCTATTAAAACTGAAGCTATCCAAAGTCCAACGTGTTTCAAAGATGCTGAAGATTGCATGATGACTGAAGACAACGTTGTTTAATGAAGCTATTGTCAAAGGGGAGTTTGTTGGTGCATATTTGTGACAACAACTTAGATTTGGTCTTTGGATATCTTGTAATTAGTAAAATGATAAACGGTTAGCGGGTTTAGTTTTGTAATAGTTAATTAGAAGTAATTGGGCTAAAGTAGATACCATACTACATATGGTAGGCGAATTGGGCAGACCCATTACCAGTCCATGTAGGGAAACCCTAGCCCCGTTGCATAACCTGTCTCTATATAAAGGGAGGTTGTCATTAGGGTTAATGTTGCTGGTTTAGTTGGTTGTTCAGTTGATCAGAGAAATACTTCAGAGAGAGAAAGAGAGTTGAGAGAGTTAGTCTTGAATTGATTGTAAACCATTGTGTTCGATAATCAATAGAAGACAGTTTGAAAGTAATTGTGTTCGTGTTCGGTTTCTTTGTGAAATATGATCGAGGGGATTCTGCACTCTAGATTGGAGAGACGATTATGTGACGATCCATACGAATAAGGGGACCTACATGACACCATTGCTACTACACGCGCAAACAGGGATCATCAGGTTGAGAATATCATAAGTGTTGCTGCTGCGGGTGTTCATACAAGAAGAGGTGTGATCAAAGGTTTCTGTTTATTTACTTCGATCTAGAAGACTAGGATGATACATGAGTGTTTGTATAGCTGCTTTATTGCCCAAGAGGATTTGAAGAATGTTCACATGGATCTAAAAGATAATTGTTGGGTTGAAGCTATGCAAGAGGAACTAGCTCAGTTTAAGAAGTTGAAAGTTTGGGAGCTAGTTGACTTGCCTGAATGAGAGAAGGAAATAGGTACCAAGTGGGTGTTTAAGTGTAAGAAAGACGATCGGGGGATCGTGAAAAGAAATAAGGCTCGGCTAGTGGTGAAAGGGTTCAATCAGCAAGAGGGGATTAATTACAATGAGTGTTTGCACCAATAGAAAGGTTGGAAGCAATTTGTTTGTTCCTAGCTTTTGCTTCATTCAAGGGCTTCAAAGTTTACCAACTTGACACGAAGAGTGCGTTTCTTTACGGGAAAGTCCAAGAAGTGGTGTATAACTCATAACTAGATGGGTTTACTGATCCAGATTATCCAGATCGCATCTATCGACTTGATAAGGCATTGTATGGATTGCATCAGGCACCTAGGCATGTTATGAGACACTTTCAGCACATTTGTTAAAGAATGGTTTTGAAAGAGGTCAGATTGACAGTACACTTTTCATTAAACGAAAGAAGGAAGACTTTCTACTGGTACAGGTATACGTAGATGATATTATTTTTGGGTCATTTGATGAGAACATGTGTCATGAATTCGAGGAGGTAATGAAGAGCAAGTTCAAAATGATTGCCATAGGTGAACTGTCTTACTTTCTGGGTTTACAGATTGAACATAAGAAGGATGGGATGTTTATACATCAGGCAAAGTGTATGACATTTTGTCTCGTTTCAATATGGAGGATTGCGCTACTTTCAACACACCTATTTGCGAGAATCATAATCTTGGTCCAGATCATGAGAGTGTGGAGGATGTTGATCCAACTCAATACAGGGCAATGATTGGTTATCTGATGTACTTGACTGATTCAAGACCCGACATCATGTTCGCAGTGTGTCTTTGTGCTAGATATCAAGTGAATCCAAAAGAGTCCCACATGAAAGCAGTGAAGTGGATTCTTCGTTACTTAAGGGGAAACCTAAACTTGGGTTATGGTATCCAGCTGCTAGTGATTTGAAGTTTGTTGCTTTCATTGATTCGGAGTTTGGAGGATGCAAATCAACCAGAAAGTCTACCACAGGTGGTTGTCAATTATTAGGAGGGAGGATCGTGTCATGGCAATGCAAGAAGTAGTCTTGCGTATCTACCTCTATGCGTGAAGCTGAATATATTGTTGTGGGTAGCTGTTGCTCTCAGGTTCTTTGGATACAACAGCAGATGCACAATTATGGTTTGAATTTCACTTGTACTCCTATTATGATAGTCAATAATTCCACTATTTCAATCACAAACAATCCTGTAAAACACAGTCGCACAAATCATGTTAACATACGTCATCATTTTATACGAGATTGTGCTAAAACGAAATTGATTGCACTGCATAGAGTTGACTCACTACATAACCTAGTATAGGGCTCGTTTTGAACATTTAGTCGAACTCAACGGGATGAGGAATCCTGAATAACCAGTTTCCATAAGAATTTTGTAAATAGTTTACTGTTTTTTTTCAAAAATCAAAACGTAAAAAAATCGAAAATCAAAAATGATTTTTCACTATGAGGAAAAGAAGAAATGATAGTATATCAGCAGGTTAGACTGTCACACTGAAATTAAAATTAAATTGCTTAAGTGTGATAGCAACTTCATCATATGATGTACCAGTAGGCAAAAAACATGAAATAATCAACTTACCTTGGTGATATAAATATAACGAAATGTGTATGAGTGGGTAACATATAAGTGGCGTATGGTTTTATAACCTTAAATCTTACATTGATATATTGCCAAAATCTGAGGTTTTAGGTCTTTATATCGTTATTTCATCTAGGGTATTAGGGTTGTCCTTCTGCTGCATCCAGATATATGCTAACCTAGGCACAACCAGGATATCTTAAAAGAGCTAAAATGCCAAATCCCAGAAATTGAAAAAGCTCTCCTAGAGAGTCATTCAAATGTGCAAAATGCACTAATCGTACCAAAATTGGTATTTGCCCCAACCCTCGTTGGATATTGGTCTCTTTGCTGTACAAAAGTACCGACATTTTCACCAATTATCTAACATTGTAAATCAAAAAGGATGAATTTCGGAGTACTCACCTACTACGAGGAATCTTTGTGCATACCTTGATCGTGGGGGTATGTCCTGAAGTGGGACACACTAGTATATCAGTATAAAATTACCTTAAAATATCACTAGGTAATGGTACTTGAAATGTTCATGTATTTTGTTTAAGTGGATAAACAATACTGGTAATCATCTTGAACTGTTTTTCATGAATATTACATATAGAATTATCAAATATTGTGAAAACAGTTTAATATTGCTGATATGAACTTCTTCCCAGTGATTCTCACAAAAACAAAATGTTTATTATTTTGTTCTTTATTTTCTTTTCAAAGTATACAAATCTGAAGAGATTTTTTTTCTTGTAAATTCTTAATGTACGGAAAATGGTTGTTCATGGAGGAGGTGTTACCGATAAAAGGAGACGGTGTTAGAAGATGATTTCAATATTTTAAAATCTTGCAGGTTCTGTGTGCTTAATAACTTTTAGAGTGTGGTTTGAGTGGGAAATTGCTTAATCTGTGATACAGTTTTAATATCTCTTGAATAATAATAATTTGTTAACTTCTTTTGAAAAATTCTTATGGTTTCTCGAGATGTTTGTTTTATAGTGTACAGATTGTAGCAGCGTGTTGCTGAGAAGTTTAATGAAGAGTAGTTTGCTTGGATGCATGGTAGAACCTCCTTTCTACATTGCAGACAAAGTTGATGAGTTTGAAGATTACTATGCAAGTGCTAAGCTGGAGTTTACTCAAACGCTAACGACTTAGAAGATTTGGTGATTGGATGCATCAGCTTAGGGGGAGTCTTTTGCTGACAGAAGCTATTGAAGCTGAAGATATCCAAAGACCAAAGAAGTTGAAGATTGCAAGATGACTAAAGACAAAGTTGTTTTATGAAGCTATGTTAAGGGGGAGTTTGTTGGTGCATATTTGTTACAATAGCTTAGATTTGTTCTTTGGATATCTTGTAATTAGTAAAACGATAAACACTTAGCTGGTTTAGTTTTGTAATAGTTAGTTATAGTGATTTGGCTAAACCAGCCCCACATTATAGGGAGTGGTAGGTGAATTGGGCCTATACCAATTTGTAGCCCATGTAGTTAAACCCTAGCCCAGTTGCAACCTCTCTGTATAAAGAGAGTTTTGCATTAGGTTTAAGGTTGCTCAGTTAGTCACTTCAGAATGAGTTGAGAGAGAATTCGTAGAGAGATTGGCTTGGATGAATTCGATGATCTAGATTGATTGTAATCGTTGTGATAGATAATCAATAAAGATCGAATTTATTGTGATTGTTGTTTCTACTCGTATTTCTGTGATAATCTGATCTAGAAGATACCATACTCTAGATTGGATAGACGATTATGTGAAGATCCATACAGATTAGGGGACCTATAGCTGCTAGTGTTGAGAATGAGGAAGAGGTTGACATAAACGTTGATGCTGAACCGGTTAATTTTGTACTTGTTGGAGGGCCGGTGGATGTTTCCGATAACCCTATGATTGAAAAGATTATAGAATGAAGGGGATTGTATGTTGAGATAGATGAAGAGTTATATGAATTTGACGATGACGAGGAGGATGATGACAAAGATAAAGATGATGAAGATGATAGTTAAAAAGATGACGATGATAAGGGTGATGATGACGATAACACTCAGGGAGAAATGGAGTGAAGGTAGTTGAAACTACAAAGATTAATGAATTTTTTGATTATGATGCTTATCTGAATGATTCTACTAACCAAGAAGATGATACACAACGCCAGGGGGATCAGAAAGAGCAAACTCATGATGAAAAACAGTCAGGAATCCTCACAGCTACTCCATTTACAGTTGTTCCTGATTGTTATAAGCCCCATATTTTATATCTGGAGCACAATGTTGAGGAATGTGAGTTTGTGCATAATTATACAAAGGAAGAAATTGCTATTATGCTTCGTGTTGAGAAGAGTCACGAATTTGACTTTGAAGAGGAACTGAATAACAGCAGTGCATTCGAGCCAAATGATTATGTTTACAAGCATATACCAGATGCTGATACGTAGGATAGGGTGATTATTGAAGATGCATCGGATGATGATGAAGCGATCAAGTATTCTGGTGAAGGAACTGATAACTTTCCAACTTTTGAAGAGTTATTCAGTAAAGCAAACGATGATTTGTTAAAACGAAGGATTGAAGAGACAGTTACAGAGGGAAGTATTCCGAAACGTCTATCCATGAGGCTAAAAAGACATGGTTTAAAGAACTGCCAAAAGAAAGGAAGTTCAGGCGACCTTAGCATTCTTCACACGCGACAAAGATAGATCTTTGGGTGATATTTTGAGTTGGGGATGGATTCCTGATTTGGATGTTTATGCGATCAAAAGGGAATATGGTGTTCAATACTTCAGATATATGAATGATTTGAAGACGTTGCCATACTAGGATATCGAAGAGCTTGTATAGACGAAGGGTATTAACTTCCAAATGAAGTTTCATGATAAAAAATTATAGAAGTTAATCAAATATGAAGCAACTCATGGTTTTAACAAGTGGAAACCGTTGATCCAAAGAAAAAGATAAAGATTGACAAAGTTACTAAAGAGAAAGATGTCACGCTTGTGATGAAATGGCTATGTGTGATGAAAAACATGCCATTGATGAAGATCGAATAGGATTTCCATGAATACTTTCAGTGGTGGCAAGTGGATTCCGAAACAAGTGAAGCTGTTATTGTTTTGAAAGCTAATGACACCTGGGATATTAATAAAGATTTGAATCTAGAGATGATAGAACGAAAGAGGGTATGGGGATTGTGGAGAACTATTCGTATACTAGACCCAATGTGGCTAGTTAACTGTTCGAAAGATGATATAAAATGCTTGTTCTTTAACAAGATCTGTTACGATGTGAAGGAGAAAACGCAAGCGATGCAACCCCAAGGCGTGATTAATGTTTGCTATGCGCATGGTATTAATTCAGGAAAAATGTGGGAATCAACATGGAGAGAGTTAGAGAAAGAAGAGTTTATGAAAGAGGAACGAAGATTGGAGATGATTGAAGAAAAGTCTAAAGAAGCTCGATTACGAAGATTTTAGCTCATGAAGTGGGCTCCTGTGACTGATCAAACGCCAATACCATCTGAAGAGCGTAGGAAGCCACGTAAGAATTTCTTTGGGTGTTAAAGTCAAATATTTGAAGTTTTTGAAGACAGACCAAGACTATGGCAACATCCAAGTGGAGTTTGTTGGTACATAATGTTTATTGCCTACGTCTTAGGGTTGTGTCTGTATTTTGTAATAGGGCAAAAATGTTAGATTTTACATTGTTTGTATTTAACTATGAGTCCCAAAATAGATTCGTATCACAGTGGTTTGATTGTTATCAGTCAAACAACTATAGATTAGTTGTTTGAATGTGTAAAAGTTAAGAAAAACCAAAAGATGAAGATGAAGATGAAGATTCTTGCATGGATCAAACAACAAATGTTGTATGTATAATCCCAAATGATATAATCACTTAATGCACCTGGATGTTCGGATTAAGCACAAGAAACAACAATCATAACACCAAGAAATCACCAAAACTTGTCCAAGAACCTTGGACTAGAGTTTTCATTGATCAACATATATATACACACTGACTATCCAGCGTATTTATTAATACGCTGGGCACATAAATACGGCGCTACCAGACAGTTCTCTGTAGTGACACTTTCAGCCCTTGAACTTTCTAAAATACATTAAACTATTACAAAACTATCCAAAACCTACTAAAATCAAGTACCAACGATCTCAAAAGATCCAACAATATCCCCCCTAGATCGTTACATACTTGTTTGATTCTTCAATCTTGATCTTCGGTTTCTGGATGTGGGGCAGCTTAATCTGCAGTCTGTTCAGGTGATGCTTCAGTTGGGTTAACAATAGCTTCACTTATGGTGGGTGGATCCTTTGTCGTGGCTTTATATGTGTATGATGGCGGAGGTCGAGATTTAGATGCCACTTGAGTGGGTGTTGGAGCTTTTTGCTGAGCTGGCGATTTTTGCTTTCTTTTCTTTTTCCTCGCTTCCTCCTTCTCCTTTTGTTTCTCAATTCTGGTCACGTTGTCCATCATTTCTATCTTTCTATCTCTTGCTTGTTCTACTGCCCTTTGGAACAACATTCCTTCTCCTTTATATTCATTTCCGGTGCCGACAAGAATCTTGTGTCCATAGAGAATGTTTGGATCGGATAGGCAGAACATGAAGACATCCATTGGGTCAAGAACACAAATACCTTCGTTAGAATTAGATCTGATCACTGCTTCTCCTGTTTTCCCGTCGTAGAACCATTTCTTGACATTTGTGAGCATCACAGGTTGTTCTGGAGGAATTTTGACTCTGGTTTCAACTTTAGCAGGATCAATAACCCACGTGACCACGCCCTTACTAGTAATGGGATCTTTTCTTGTCTTTGAAACTCTTCTGCGAGGGCGCTGCGACTTGAACATAGTGAACCCTCAATTGCATTCTCTTAAGATCAATCGTTCAAAGTCAGCACTAATACTACTGTTGGTAGGGTTTATCAAATCTAACCTTCCAAGTTCACGGATATCCCATCGAGTAAGACTTTTCATGTTTGCTCATGTTTTGAAGTGTTGGATGACTCCACCCCGCCTTTTCACGATAAACATCCCTTTCAAATTGCAGTACTTCTTGCTAATTATCTTGTCAGTAACTTCTGTCTTTTCAACTATGATAACTTGATAAAAATCTGGGAGCTTTTCTCTTTCTTTTCTGAACCATTCTGGATGTATTGGAGTCACTTCATCACCATCTTCAGTTTCATACAAAATATCTTCCTCCAATCCCTATTCAACAAAACGTGTTGCCATCTCATCCCTATCCACCTCCTCTTCCTCACTTTCATCTTCTTTTATAACACTCACTGCTGATTCTAAACGTCTCTTCTTTTTCTCAGCTTCCTCAGCTTTACGTTTGTCTTCCTCAACCTTAAACTTCTCGTAGTCGAAGATATCTGTAGCTGAGAACATAGGTTGTATTTCTGCTTTAGCACATAGTTCTCTGATCATTCTATACATCTTCTCCATACCATCTTGCTGAAATCTAACGAATCTTATTTGTTCCTTGACATACGCATGAAGCTCCTTATTTTTCTTTCTCTGCTCTCTCAGCTTTTCACGGATCACATTAGTGTTGCTTACTTGATACTTCAGAAGGCATATTACTTGAGTTGGACCTGCCTTGATATCTTTTGACAATTTATCATAAAGTTCCTGAAATGGACGAGGTCTGCGGGGAACTTGCTGAGGCATTTACTTTGTTGGTGAACTTTTCGAAGACCCTTCCTTCTTTTCTTTCCCTTATGGGGAGGTGACCTGCTAGGAGCTTCTGGATCTACAATTAGTTGATCAACAAACGCATCTAATTGTTCTTGCTCAGTAGTGACTGTCAGTGGCGTCTCAGATTCCGTCATCTCACGTCTCTTTCTCTTTGCTTCTCTCTTTTCTCTTTCTTCGGCTTCATGTATGGCACGTAAGTTTTCGAGATGCTCCCTGTGTTCTCTAGTGCCACTAGCCCGAAAGCTACTTTCCATTAGGCGTTCTTGAGTCGGGATGTCTTTCTTTTTCTTTCATGGATCCCCCTGCTTTGCAGTTTATTTACCTTTATTCTTTCTTATCAGCTACTCAGTTTCCTCCTCTTCTTCATCGGCTTCCTCTTCCACATTTGTCCGTCTATTTCTTTTAACACCTAATCTATATTTTTCGTACGCAACATTTACTAGAGGAAATCTCTCCTCTCTATACATCCACTGGTGTAGCATCACCCACTCTTGAGTTTTCAGTTCCATGATTTGTCGGCCAGTCGGCAACTAAAATTTGTACGTGTTATTGTCATGTGGAAGATTTAGATGCTGATCATTGATGAGAAGCTGAACAAATCGAGGATACATGGCCCATGTAGAGGAGTTTGTGTTGTCGACCATACTGTAGAAGATCAGACCCGAGATGTTGAACGGTTGCCTTATGCATAGTTTGAGCATAGCAGCTGACCATTCTAGGTTCAAACCATCATAGCCTCCCTTTCAGTGTGCTAAGCTCATTGCAAACACATGAAGAATAAATATCCAATCCTTTATGAGACCTTTCCGCTTAATCTCATTCTTTTCTCTGAAGTCTCTAACATATCTCATTCCTTTGAAACCATCCAGAATATCATCTTTCTTTACTCTGAGTGGGTCTTTGTGATCATCTCCAAGACTGAGCACTCTTCGCACATTGTCATCCCTTACAGTGACTTTCTTGTTTCGTACGGTTGCCGTGATCCTTTTGACTTCGTTGACTGTTGAAACATTGGCTGTTTTCCATAATTCTTCGATGTGAATGTTGTATATAATTAGATCAGCTTGGACAACGTAGCTTATTTTGCTTGAGTTTATCCATTCTGCCACATCTTCGAAATCTTTTGGTGGTGGCTGCATCTTGCACGGTTGATTGTGCTTTCGTGTTTTATCCAAGATAATTTCTTTCACCATTTCTGAAAATATGGAAACAAGCCAAGTTAGATCTGAGTTACGAAACAAAATTGTTAGTTAGTTAAGATATATCCAAGATTATATAGAATTATTTACATAATCTTAAAAAATATAAAAATTTAATTTAAAAGATATTTTATAAAAAGGTAACAATTTTGCTGGTAAATCCGTTGATAACTACACCGGATTCATCAACTATTTAAGCCGAACATGTGATTTATATACACGAGACATAATGATATAAACGTCGGTTGTAGATTATTTACGTTGATAATATATCCCTTATTTAAGTCTTGTTTTGAGAAAGTAGTCAACGTAGATGCTTATCTAGGCTGGTTGACCGACGAATTTGTCAAATACGTCGGTTGCTTGAACTCTCATTCAAGACTTAAATGCGCAATCACTTGTCTTCCTCGTAAATACACCACATTCATCATAAATACGCTGCATTTATCTTAAATACACTGACTTCAAAAGTTTCTTGATAAACCCATAAACTAACTTTGAACACTGATTCAATCATATTCATTGATTATATCGGTTTTGTACGTGATTTCAGATGTTTTAACAATAAGCAATCAATATAGAATCAATGAAATCATACCGAACTCAAACACGAGGAAATCAGATCTTGTGTTTTTGATATAATTTGAATGTGAGTATTTTGAAAGCAGGTTTTGGTAATTTGAAGAAGATGATGCTTGAAAATGAAGCACATTCGGATCTGATATATATATATATATAATTAACTTCCAGCGTATTTGTTAATTACGCTGGAGTAATAATTACACTGCTTCAGAGTGTTTTTGGAAGGATTCTTCAATGTTAATAAATCTAAACCAAATACGCTCGAAAAACTTTAACTTTCTCAAAAACGTGTCCCTTTTTAGCTAAAAATAGTGCAAAAACCGAAAATCAGTTTAAGAAAAACACAAATTTGCAAATTGAACCCCAAAAATCGTTTTTAGAGTCACGAAGCTTCCTTTTTCACATATTTCTTTCTTTGATTCAAAATCTGTGACTTTCCTGCAAAAGATCATACTAGCAACACTTGTCAATTTGTAATATAATAGAAAATATTGAATACTCAAGGCACAAGAAAAACTGTCAGTATGTTTGTCCCTGAAATCCATGCACCCTTCTTTTAACTTGCTTTCGGTGAGCTTTTTATCATGTTGTGGTAATATTGAAAAAAATTGCAATGGCCCCCACTCAAGCTAGACTATTAGAATGTTATGTTCGTGAGTCCCACATCAGGACATACCCCCGCGATCAAGGTATGCACAAAGATTCCTCATATCGGGTGAGTATATTGACTTCATTCGTTTTGAATTTCAATGATAGACAATTGATCATCAGGTCAGTACTTTCGTATAACAGAGAGACCAATGTCTAACGAGGGCTAAGGCAAATACCATAGACGGTACGATTTAAGCACTTTCATGATCCTTAATGAGAGCTTCATCTTTGCAAGGTTTTGGCCACATTGGCTCTTTTGAAAATATATCATAATTATGTCTAGATCAGCATATATCTGGATGCAGTAGAAGAGCAATTATGATATCCCCGAATGAATAAAAATATAAAGACCCAAAATCTCAGACTTTGACAATCTATCAACGCAAGATTTAAGACCATTAAGCCATATGCCGTAACGTGTTACCTGCAAGTTGCACAACATTGTGGGTATCCAGAATTCTTGTGTAAGCATTAGCTTTTGTCGCCTACTTGCAGTTTACTCGATGGTATTGCTGAATCTACTGACACGTCATTTCTTAGCACCTCGATCGATTTTCCTTGTTTAAAATCTTGATTTTCCATTCTTTTCTATTTAAGAACAAACAAAGTGTCAGCAGTTTTCTATCATTACTTAAGCAGGTGTCAATCGAAAGATCAAATTGTCAAAAATATGCTTATTTTCTTGAAATCTTCCCCCTAAAATTTGATTTTCGAAACTCTAGTACTTGAAAATGAAATTTTAATGTTGCAGAAAATCTTTTTGATGGGCACAATTTTAAGAGACGTATTGATTATGAAAAGGCATTTTTTTAGTTTTTTTAATTATGAAGACACAATTTATTTCCATTCAAGGAAATTGACCATCTCCAACCAGGTTACTAACTGGTTGAAACTGGTTTTGTCGAAATCTTTGATGAAAATATCCTCTTTCTGTTGCATAGTATCCACAGGCACCACCTGAATGTATCCTTTCTCGTACGCATCTCTGATTGCATGAATGCGAATTTCGATGTGCTTTGTTCTGGAGCAGTGGATAGGATTCTTCACAATTCTTAGACACTCCTCGTTGTCGATGAATATCGGAGTCTTCATGATGTTAATTCCGTAATCCAGCAACTGATTTTGTATCCAAAGAACTTGAGAGCAGCAACTGTAAGCTACCGTATATCCGGCTTGAGATGTAGATGTGGAAACTGTTGTCTCCTTCTTGCTTTGGCATGATATGAGACGATTTCCTAAGAATTAACATCCTTCGGAGATGGACTTTCTGTAAACCTTGCAACCTGCATGATCACTATCTGAATAAGAGAATAAATCAAAATTACTATCTTTAGGATACCACAATCCGAGCTTGGGTGTTCCTCTCAGATAGTGAAAAATTCGTTTGACAGCAGCTTCAAGAGATTCTTTTGGCTTCGTCTGAAATCTTTCACAAATGCAAACAACCCACATAATGTTAGGCCTACTTGCGGTTAGATATATCAACGAGCCTATCATCGAGCGTTAGAAGGACTTGTTCACTGGTTTTACTTGAAGATCAGATGTGAGTTCTGGCTGAGCTGCAAATGGTGTGCTGGCGGTTTTGCAGTCGTTCATGCTATACTTTGCGAGAATATGATGGGCTTATAACTGAAGGTTTACACATTAGTGCTTCATTTGGGCTAAGTTGAAGGGGTTTGGGCTTCCTAGTGCCTCATGGGCCTAGGGTTGCAACTTGTGGGCTATGTAACTAGTATAAATAAATGTATTAGGTCAAGGTTTTGGGGCTAGTCAGTTATTATTGAAAAACTTGTATCAGACACTATTCTGGTGTATGCAAGTTGTTTTGATTCAAGGATTGTTCTTCATCCTAATCTTTATTTCCGCAATCGATTAGTCTTACGATACCTGTTAGATCCGATTTACTGGACTTACAATTGGTATCAGAGCCTGTTGTACAATATAGGCTATAGGTATCGCGTATCGAATAACTGTTCATAATTGAAATCGTTACTATTCAACCCGGATTGCTACTATTGAAGATTCTTGCTACTGTTCAGAGTTGAAGATTGCTATTGTTTTCATCTCGCATTGCTACTGTTCCGAAGAACACGAAGAAGATTTAAGGATTTCAGATTCGGCACTATTGCGGATTTCGAAGAACACGAAGAAGTTTCAAGTATTTCGGATTGTGCACTGTTGAAGATCCCGAAGAACACGAAGGAGATCATCCATCTCGGATTGATCCCGAACTACTGTTCTGCAATATTCTCAACAACCTTATTTGGATTGCTCATATTCCGAATAAGGATTACTGTTCAAATTGTTTGTGTTTTTATCTGTTGCAGGAAATTTGGATTACTGTTGCATTCGGATAAGGACTTCATTCTGGATCAAGTTCTCATTCCAGACCTGCTTTTCTATTTCGGATCATATCATCTTGGATTGCTTTCCGGATTTCAATTTCGGACCATATCATCTCGAATTGCTTTTCGGATCTCAATTTTGGATCACATCATTGCTTTTCTGATATTCATCTAGGAATTATTTTAGTTTCTTATCTCGGACCTGTCTATCTCGGACTAATTTCGGATCTGTTTATCTCGGACTCATTTCGGGTCTGTCTTTCTCGGACCTATCTATCTCGGACTCATCTCGGACCTGTTTATCTCGAACTCATTTTCAGATCACTGTTCTCTATAAGAATCTCAAATTAACTTTAATTTAATTTACTTGGTAATTTTAATAAAGTTAACAATGATGAACAGTTATATGACCGCTCACGATTTGACCAATGCCACCTTGGCAGCACTGCAATCACAGACTCTGGCCCTTTATCAAGAATTAGATCAAGTTATTGGCACTTCAACTAAGGTGCCTCGTCTGTTATACGGAGAGGAATACTATGAGTGGAAGTTCATATTTGAGCAGTACTACAAGGCCAAAGAGCCTAGGGTTTGGAGATGCATTATGAACGGTCCACGAACAATCGTTTACAGTACCGCTAAAGATCTAGATACAAAGATTCCTAAACCAAGTCATTTGTGGACTCCCAAAGATGTGAAAACAATCAAAGAAGATGAAAGGGCTTCAGCTGTGCTCACAATGGCACTCGGACCTGACATTTCTATAGCTGTCAGAAATTGCAAGACAACTAAAGAAGTGTGGAGTGAATTGCAAAATCTGTATGAGGGAAACGCTGACATGAAGGCAAGCAGAGTTAATCAGCTGAATCAACAGTTCAGCTTGTTTAACCATATTTATGGGGAAACCATTGAGAACCAGATCAAAAGATATGTGAAGCTCGTTTCTCAGATGATTTCAGCTAAAATCACTCTTACAAACAGTGCCATGAACAGACAGTTGTTAACTTCGTTACCAAAGAGCTGGGATGCTGATGTTGGAATGATCAAGAAGACAAAAAATCTGAACGATGTCACTCTCACAGAAATGATTGCAACTATTAAATCTTGTGAGATAGATAATAAGCAGAGAGACATCAATTATTAAAGCAGTCTGATGGCGGCTGGTATTACAGGACAAAACGTCGCGTTAATATCTCAAAATCTTGTTTACAACCCTTTGCAAGGAAGTTCTCACACACCAGGTAGCTCATACTTGGTGTACAGTCCTCTCGCCTCTCCACAGAAGACTCAGTATGTCTATGGTCTTCAATCTCAGGCTCCCACTATGGTTTCAGTGGCGCAGGTTCAGACACAATATCATGCTCAGTATCCTAACATGGCGTACAGTCCGGCTATTCCTGCTACAACTCAACAAGGCGGCATTCCTCAATCTGTTGCTCCTACACCGACTCCTGCTCCAGTTGTGTCCAATTCTGCTTTTCTTACTAAAGAGAATGAGGAGAAATTGGCCATAGCTACCTCACGATTAACAGTTTAAATGCCTTCTTAGCAGGTGATCTGACTCCCCCATCGATTCTTCCAACTGAAATAGATCAAATAATGGAAGAGGATTTGGACGAGATTGACGTGTCCTGGAATCTTGCAATGGCTGCTTTCCGTGTCAACAAATTTCAAAAGAAGTACGGGAGGCAACCATTGTCTAATCTGAAGACTAGATTGACAAAAGATAAGCTCAGATGCTATAGATGTCATGAACCAGGACATTTTGCTCGAGATTGCAAGAAGCCGCCATCTGGATTTGTTTCATCTAGAGTTGCAGACATACAGAGTAGTGACAAATAGCTGGTGCCTGTCTCTCCTACAAAATCTGCTTCAAGTCCCCCGAGTAGCTCTGGCGGGAAATCAACAGCCTTGGTGGTACAACAACATGAAGGATTCAACTGGGCAGATGTAGCAGCTCAGCTGGAAACTCTGAATCTTTCTAAGAACAACAATCACTACATGATGGCGCAGACAACTGAGACCCCTAATCTTTCCGAAACGGTAAATCGAATTCTCTGTTCAGATAGTTGTCGTTTTAAATTATCACAAATGCGCGCCCATAATTCAACTCTTGTAGCTGAATATCAACAAGCTGCATCACAGAACATCGCCTTTAAACATAAGAACAAGCTTCTTATGGAAAAGGTCAAAGCTCAAAAACAAGACATAGCTCAGCTAAAGCTTGACTTGAACCAACGACAATGTTGGGTATACGACTATAAGCTAAAATTAGCTGAAAAGGACATAGAACTTCAAGCAGCTTTAGCCAAGCTAAAATCCTTGACAAGGAAGTTTCAAGAAAATGAAATAAATATTAGAAAATTTGAAACTTCCAGCAAGCTGGTCAAGGACTTGTGTGATCTGCAACTTAATTATTAGAAAAATTATACAAAAGGCCTTGGGAATAATAGGGCTCCTCCACCATATAATCATAACTATACAAGAATGTCTGAATCTGAGGCTAAACTAGAAAATGAAGAAAATATGATGTATGGTAAACCATCAGATTATCTTTCAAAACTGTAGAAGCCCTATTACCCAAAGTTCTCTAAGCCAACTGAACTCAAGAAGGATAATGTTTTCTTCACTTCCACACCATTTTCACACGAATTTGGTGACCATCCCTCTTGTAGTTCAGATGATTTAGAGAAAATGACACCTAAAGACGAGGCGGCAACATCACCCACAAAATCAGAAAATGAAAATTCTTCTGACACTAAAACTGACCCAGGGAACGCTACTAACGTTTCTACCTCATGTGTAGAAGAAATATTAGTTGAGGATATTACAGATGGTGATCAAGAAGAATGTCTGAATTCAAATTCAGACAATTCAGCTGTTGATTATGATTTTTATAAACCTGCTTTTGACATTTTGAATCAATTTCTTGCTGAACAATTTAAATTCTTAGACAGTGTTGGTTGTGTTGATAACATGGACGTTTTTAATTCTGGTTTTTCATCTAATGCTGATAATAAATTTGATAACTCTTGTGATGAAAACATAAATTTTTCTACAGCTACAACATCAGCAGATGATACGATTTCCTCAGTAGGTTCCTACTGAAGAGACTGGAATTTATTCTCAGGAAGTACCATCTATTGATGCTAATCCCAGGGTTGACAGTGAGGAAACCAACCAAACAATTGAACCTGTGAAGAATGACACTGGCATGGTACTAGAAGAATCGGTCGAATCAGCTTCTTCAAAGAAAGAACGATGGACTGATTCTGAAATGACAGAAAATGAGCATTCTCTTCCCACTGATTCAGATAAAAATTTTGAAACTGAATCTGAATCAAAATCTCAAACTTTTCAAAAGTTAGAGATTCCTCCTGCTTTTAATGCTTCAAGCTCATCTTCTGGCAGTTCAGAAAAGGATGTCCTTGCTGAATCACCCGTCCCTTCTTCAGAATCCGCCACGCAAAATGGTTTGAAAACTAATAATAAGCAACGAAGAACACGTAGATCCAAAAAGAAGAAAACCAAACAGGCGTCTCATACAAATGACAAGGCGACTGCTGAGTCAGTTCCTCATTCTGAGAAAATGACTCGGCAGCCCCAAACTAAATCTGTTAAGCAACAAGCTGAACAGAAATCAGTTAAATTTGTGCCTTAGTCTACCAACTCCAAATTCTCTAATTCAAATCATAAAACTTACAAGTGTGATGATGGTTGTGACCGACAACAGCCAAGACCAAACCCTTGCACCAGCCGTCAGTACCAGAAAGCAAGAAACTGACAGACAAATTGCCTAGAATTTCCCAAGCTGCAAGAACTGTTTTCTTTCATAAGAGGCAGACCTGTTTCAACTGTGGATTTCTTGGGCACATTGCATGAATTGTCAAAAGGTATTTATACCTTTTAAAGCATTATTCTCAAAATATCAGAAAGCTATGCCTAATCACCAATATCAGGCTCGATTTGCTACGACTAAGCCTTCTGATCAAGACTGTAACATGGCCAAGAGACAAACTCACAAATCTCTAAGACCTTCAGGTTCTCTGAATCCTTCTAGCACTCCAAAAATTGTGCAGAAATCTGACTCACTAACCTAGAGGCCTAAAATCTTGACCAAGATCCAATGTTCTGCCCCACAATCAGACAAATCAAAAGCGTCATTGACCTCATCCTCAACTAATTTAATTCTCCATGAGGTTAATTATGTTGATGCACATGGCATGCCCAGATCGTCAATGGCCTAGGTTGCAGCTTTTAACTAAACCTTTTGAAATGTGCAGGAACAGCTTTGGCGAACTCTCATCAGACTCTGGTATATCGACAGTGGCTGTTCTAGGCACATGACAGGGGACATCTCGCAGTTGAATGACATTCAGTTTTCGATGGCGGGTTTGTCTCCTTCGCTGTTGGTGAAATAGGAAAGATCACTATGAGAGGAACAGTGTGCAATGGAGCTCTCAGTTTCAAGAATGTGAATTATGTTCTAGAGTTGAAGCATAGTCTCTTGAGTGTGTCTCAGCTCTGTGATAATCATTTGGATGTTCTCTTTACCAGGAAATGGTGTTATGTACTAAAACCAGGCCTTATCATTCTGGATGAATGGATTCTTCTCAAAGCGGCACAAAAAAGAAATGCATATGTCATCGACATGAACAAAGCCCCAACCGACAAGCTTACTTGCCTGTTCTGTTCGACTGCTGAGCACGATGTAATGTTATGGCACAATCGACTCGGACATATCAACGTGAAGAACTTAAATAGACTTGCAAAAGATGGTTTAGTAAGAGATCTACCAGTTCGGGTTTATGCAGATTGAGAAGTGTGAATCGTGTGCACGTGGGAAACAACATCACAGCCGCACAAGTATAAACCCGCACCCTACACCTCACAAGTCTTAGAATTGCCTCATATGGACCTTTTTGGCCCGACAGATATTCTGAGCATTGGCGGGAAGGCATACTGTCTGGTTATCATTGATGACTACTCACGATTCACTTGGGTCTTTTTTTTGCACAAAAGAGTGAAACTGTTGAGTTAGTTAAATAGTTCATCACACTTATGGAAAACCAGGCAGACACCACCGTGAAGGCTATTCGTTGTGATAATGGATTAGAGTTTAAGAACGCTACCTTAAATTCTTTCTGCTCCTCCAAGGGTATTGATCGGCAGTTCAGTGCAGCCAGAACTCCTCAACAAAATGGGGTTGCAGAACACAGAAACCGAACACTTATTGAAGTTGCTCGTACTATATTGGTGGAATCCGAACTACCTCTCATTTTCTGGGCAGAAGCAGTCAATACGGCCTGTTATATTCAGAATCATGCCCTGATCAACAAAAGACACATGAAAACGCCGTACGAAGTGGTTGAAAGGTCGTAAACCTTCGGTCAAGCATTTCCGCAAGTTCGGATGACCTTGTGTTCTTCTACTCATGGATACTAAGGGAAAATATGAATCACGCGAGGATCCTGGCATTTTCGTCGGATACTCTAAGAATACTTCCTATCGTGTCTATAACAAGATCAAGAAAATGGTAGCTGAAACCTACAATGTGGGTTGGCTGGAGGAGAATCCCAAGGATGCACGCATTGGTCCTGACTGGCTCTATGATTATTCCTCTTTGTTTAAACATGTTGATGTCCCTGCTAATGTGACTGTAGGTACAGGCAAAACTTTTGACCCCCCAACGATTCCTATCTTAACTGAGGATGATGCCGATGCTGAACAACTACAAGAGTCTTTTAAGCAGCTAAGTATGGATCCACCTGGATTTAATGAAGCTATATCTACGCCTCCACCAGTATCGCAGAATTAGGAAACTGTTTCTGAACAGATTCCTCAGGATGGTTCCCCTGAAGTTGAGGCTCCAAACACAGAACCTCCCGTGGTACATGAAGGGCCCACACCTCCTGATGTCTTAGGCTCATCTCTATTTCCTGAGCCTACACCACCAGACTGTTCTGTTGATTCATCAGTCAACACTTCCACTAGTGCAACTAATGAGGGGGAGCCATCTGGAGTTGCCTCACAGCATGTTACAAACTTACAATCAGATCTCCTCGTCCATGCTACGCCTATACCACAGCGTCTACAGCGCGATCATCCAATTGAAAATGTTATTGGTCCTGTTACAGCTGCAGTTCGAACTCGTAATCAATCAGGGGAAATCAATACTTGCCTTCACTCTTGCTTTATCTTACAAATTGAACCTAAAAGAATTGATGTCGCTTTGCTGGAACCAGGATGGATTGACGCTATGCATTAAGAACTCAATCAGTTTGAGAAGCTTGGGGTATGGCAATTGGTGCAGCTTACTCAAGGAAAACGTGCTCTTGGAAATCGTTGGGTATTTCGCAATAAACAAGATGACACTGGGATTATTGTGAGGAACAAAGCTCGACTGGTTGTTCAAGGTTTCCACCAGATCGAAGGACTACAATGAGGTTTATGTACCGATAGCTAGATTGGAGGCTATTCACATTTTCTTGGCATATGCATCTTACATGGACTTCACCATCTATGAAATGGATGTCAAGATTGCTTTTCTCTACAGCACGGTAAAAGAGGAGATATACGTGGCACAACAATCGGGTTTCACTGATCCTGACAAGCCAGATTATGCATAAAAATTGGACAAATCTTTGTATGGATTGCATCAAGCGCCTCGCGCGTGGTATGCAACTTTAACAGAGCATTTGCTTGCTCATGGATATACTCGGGAACCATTGATCAAACTTTGTTCATCAAACGTGTTGACAAGGACATCATTCTTGTTCAAATTTACGTCGATGATATTATTTTTGGTTCTACGGATGATGGTCTGTGTCGGGAATTTGAAGAGGTCATGAAGAAGAAATTTGAGATGAGCTCACTTGGGGAGATGACTATGTTTTTGGGACTCAAGTTCGTCAAGGAAAATATGTCAATGACGTTCTTGCCAAATTCAAGCTTATAGATTTAAGGCCTATGGCTTCACCTATTGCTGAACGACCTTTGTTAAATGAAGACGCTGAAGGAATGCCTGTCAATCCAACCATGTACCAATCTATGATTGGCTCACTCGTGTATCTCACTGCAAGTCAGCCAGATATCATGTTTGCCGTTTACCAGTGTGCTCGATATCAGGCTACTCCTAAACTCTCTTATTTACATGTTGTTAAAAGAATCTTTAGGTATCTCAAAGGAGCACCATCACTGGGCCTCTGGTATCCTAAAAATTCTGAATTTGAATTATATGCTTTCTCTGACAGCAATCTTGGAGGTACAGACAGGGATATGCACTGAACTTCAACTGGATGCCAATTCTTGGGAGATAGATTAAACTCTTTGCAATGCAAGAAGCAACAGAAGGTTTCGCTTTCTACAGTAGAAGCAGAATATGTTGCAGCATCAGCTTGCTGCTCCTAGGTTTGATGGATGCAACACCAGCTTGCGGATTACGGTTTGACTCATCTAAACACAACAATTTATTGTGATAATGATGCCGCTATCCAAATTGTCCAAAACTGTGATATCCCGGGTTTTCCGGATAACTTACACGTGATATTTGTCGAATATATATAGGCTAAGTATGCATGAATAAAATACGTGTTGTGTGTTGTGTGGATTTTTAGTTATATATGTATGTATAATAAATACGTACACGAACCGAACCGCGACACGAACCAAAGAGATTCATGGTGACTCTAGGAGTTCACAAATCAAACCTAGACCTAGAGTTCCAACTATTCGGCCAAGATCAAAACTCAAATCAAATTAACTCACCCTAGTCTCTTGGCCGCAAGATAAAACCCAAACCGAACCCACCCAATCCAACTCAAACTAATCGGCCAAACCAACCATTCTAGTCCCTCGGCCACGTGATCAAGACCCAAAACAAACAACCCAAGATTCTCGGCCATAAACCCAACCCTACCCCCTTGACCGCAAAACCCAAACCAAAACAAATCTGATTTCGACCGAGATCAAACCCAACCAACCATCCAAGTTACTCGGCCATGAACACTTATCTAGAACCGTAAACCTCATCTAGTTGCACCTATATATATACGACTAACATGCATCTTCTTCCACAATTCCTAAAACCCTAACAAGTAAAACAGCCGTCGGCTGTTTCCTCGTGTTTCATTGATCGCAAAACAGCCTCCATTCCTTCATCATCTCGATCAAACAGCCACTTTATCAACACCCTTTCGGTCGCGGATCAGCCTTACTCTTTTCTTTCTCTCGGCCGCAGCAAGCAGCAGCCGAGTCGCACTTGTCCACATCTCGGCTTGTTGACTAGTTATTCAAGGTTAGGACCATACTTGATTATAAGATCATGTTTCGGTTAATTATATGTATGCTTGAATGTTTAAGATGCTTCGGATAAATTATATGTTTGAATGATTAGATTGTATGGTTTTCGGATTATGGGTATGTTTGAATGCCTAGTTGTTTCGGGTTCTATGTGTTGGATAAGTAATAGGCTGTTGTGATCATGTGCTTGTGAATAATTGTTTGCGGAAACCCAAGTGTTTGAATGAATTGATTGTATTGTCTTCGGATCATGTATGCTTGCAAGTAATCGGCTGAATTGGTTATAAACATAATGATATTCGGATCTCATGAGGTTGCAAGTGTGTTTTGTTGTAATAACTAGAAGTTATTGAGTAGGGTTTGCATGGATATATTATTAGTATTAATCTATGATTAAAAATCGAATCTTGATCGCCTCAGGAGATGCAGAAAACAGCATGCTGAGTGAAAGTTTCAGCCGACTTTATCAGGCTGTAACTTGGTCGTTAGTTGTCGAAAAACGGATTTTCTGAGGTCTAAAACCTAGAGATTTGAATAAGGAATCCAATGGCACTGGATTCATAATTTTCTGAAATCGTTTGATATTTTTAAAGGGCTAAACAAGTTCAGTAGGTAAAGCTGTTAAAATTCTGGAATTTTGTTGGTTGTTTATCAAGCTAGATTTTAAAATCAATAGAGAGTTGAGTTATGATTTTTGTACAGCAACTAGGTATAGAAATTTCCGGGCAACTCCAACTGGAATTTTGTTAATCGGACGATCAGTGATTTTTAAATAAATTCTTCCGTGGACTGCAGTCAGAAAGCGGTAAATCTGACTGCAGCTTAGTGAATTAATATCTATGGCTAATTGGTAAAGATTTAGGACTTGGAAAAATTATATAAATTTCTATGGTCCAAATGTCACCTACTGTAAAAATATGGGAATTTTTGGAATGTTAGAACTATTTTATAAAAATCCTAGAAAACAGCTGAATAATTGAGTGTTAAGCAGAAAGTTGATAACTTGTGATTGTATGTATAAAGTATTGTATGGATTTGGAATATGTTCATGATAAGTTGCTTGATTACTAGGATCATATGAGAATACTTGCATGCATGTTTGAGTGTTAGATATGTTGTTTGTGTGTATCACTTTGTGAGTAAATTGCGTGTGGAATTTGTATTGGTGTGATTACACACTGACGTGGAATTAATTGGTTTGTTAGGACGCAACTAGCGGTCCCATTCCTTATAACATCTTTGCCACACTAACCGAGCAAATAAAGGTGAGTTCACGGCCCCTAACTTTATACGGTTTTTAAACAACAGGGGGAGAAACATGTATACACTCTCAAACTCAAACTCTTTACGTTATACGAATGTAACGTCACATAACTATACGGTAACTAAGTTAATGTTAATGTAATGTTATGGTCACTATGCAGCTTTATCACTTAAGTCCTCGACAATCTCCTCGGATCGTTAGTATTTGGGTTAAATAGCGGGGGAATTATGAGTAGTACTACTGGGTCTGACGAGCCCCATCCGAGCTAGTCGCGCTAGCTGACCGGGTTTGGTCAACGGGTGTATAATTGGCCTAACATCGCCATGGTCATGTGATAGGCCTGGCAAAACGGAGGCACAAATGTCAGCTTCGATCGCGAACACTTAGTGACATGACTTTAGGCTAGCTACCTATATACATTAATATTGAACTTAATTACGGAACAACTTAATATTCCGGGTTTGGAATATTGGAACATCAACTTATTATCCCGGGTTGGGGATAATGGAAACAACAACTTAATATTCCGGTTTGGGAATATTGGAAGCAACAACTTATTATTCCGGGTTTGGAATAATGGAACTGGTATGTTATCCCGGGTTGGGGATAACGGAGTAACAAACTAAAACCGAACAACGAATTTATGAAAACCTGTGAACTCACTCATCTTTAATGTTGACACTTGTTTCTTTACATGTTTCTCAGGACGCTAGGAGCTCTAGGTGCACGCACACGCATTGAACAAGACATCATTATAGAGTCTCATTTATTAATACTGTTTTGGGATTTTACTTTTGTTTTGGCGTTTGTGTTGGCGCCGCATCACTACTTATTTATGCTTCCGCTCAAACTTTGAAAACCAATACTCATGCTAAATATTGGTAATCTAAAATTTACAACAAATGATTTTGGAAAACGTATCATCAAATCATATAGAGTCGTTCGACGTACTAGTGTCTTAGATTCTGGTTTGTTCACACGTCTCGCGGTAAAACTCCGTAAGTGGAAATTGAGGGTGTGACAGATTGGTATCAGAGCCACTAGCTATAGAGAACCAGGTTTGCATTAGAAGTAGACCTAAGCTATAGCTGATATCACGACACTAGACTTAGTTTGGCACCGAATTATTATATCTTGTTATGCAATATGCCACAACCGTGTTTGGTAGATTATACCTTCATGATAAGAAATGAAAACAACTCATAACTAACTACACGACCCAACAGGCAATGTCATCATCCTCATCGTCATCATCGTCCGACAGACTTACGCCACCAAGGGCACCAGGAAAGGCACCAATGGTGGAACCCATGCTACCTTACGGCGTAGAGACACGCTCAGCGGCGAGGAAGAGGCTCGCTCTGGGGGAGGAGTCATCGTTACGCCCAACTATTGCTGTACCGGTTGAACCGGTTAATCCTGTAGAAATAGGACTTGACATGCTTAGAATCCTGGTTCATACACAACAAAAACAGATAGAAAGAATGCAGGAAACCATATTAGCACAAGGATGGAAGATCCGACACCTTACAGGAAAGATCGACTCGCTCGAGGAAGAGCATCGTACGAGCAAGATAGCCCGTAACACTATAGCCAGGGATCTGCGTGCTGAGCAGATAAGAGCCGACTGGCTGGAGGACAGGGTCCTGGAAAATAGTTGGAACATTCAGGAACTGCAAAATCAAGCACTCGAACCAGAACCGGCCCCTCCAGTGCCGGAAGAGGAGGATCCTGAAGAGGATCCAGAGGAGGATCCTGAAGAGGATCCGGAGGAGGACCCAGCTGAGGAAGCTGGAGATGCCGCACAGGATGACGGCAACGACAGTGACTTAGGGGATGGAGGCGTAGACGACTGACACGTCTCGTTTATATTATTTGTTTTCCTTCAGTTTATTATTTTCCACTTGTATTTAAACTTGAGACTTTATAGTAAATTCGTATGTTTGATTTGCACTTTTGTAAGACGTTGAGATTTCAGTTAATCAAGTATTTCTTTGACTATTTAACATATTGAGTTGACGTAACTTAATAATTATTAAAGTACGAAGTAGGATAACTATATTGGATATATAGACTTATCGGAGTGTGGTTATGTTGTGTTTCGAAGATCTAAATGGCGACTGGAAGACGTGGAAACCTAAACTTGACGCCCGAAGAGCTAGCTGCCATGATCCAGGAGCATGTGAACGCAGCATTAGCGGGTGTGCAGAACCAGCCGGCAGGTAACCATTATTAAGTTTTCGCGTGAAAATCTAATAGTGAGGCTAGTACAATTCCTTGCTGACTTCCTGTTCTCTGTCAGCAGGAGGGGGCTTTAATCCCTATAAGATGTTCCTTGACGCAAAGCCTAGCAAGTTCTCGGGGGCGGAAGGACCCATTGGATTGGTCCGCTGGATCGAAAAGTCGGAATCTGTTTTTGAAATGTGCAACTGCTTAGAGGCCAACAAGGTCAAATACGCCGCCTCAACACTGGAAGAGGGGGCACTGACATGGTGGAATGCCCAAGTCCAAACACGTGGACTGTTAGCTGCAAATGCAATGGCATGGACTGAGTTCAAGGCCCTGATTAAAGAGGAGTACTGTCCACGAGACAGAGTGCAACAGTTAGAGCAAGCTTTGTGGAACCACAAGATGGTGGGATCGGAAATTGAAGCTTACACTGCAAAACACCATGACTTGGTATTTCTGTGTCCTGATTTGGCAAACACGGTGGAGAAAAGACTCGAGTTCTATCTCGGGGGTCTGGTCCCGGAAATTCAGGGTATGGTGATGTCTAGTAACCCTGTAACAGAACATCAAGCTATCCGATTGGCTCACAAACTCACTGATAAAGCGGTGGAACAGAAGAAACTGCCAGCACGGGGTACCACTGAAGTTGCCTCAGATAACAAAAGAAAGTTTGAAGACTCCACCATTCGACAGCCTTCGTCATCACATCCACAGCAAGGGAACCCGAAAAGGTTCAATCACTACCACAACCACCGGGGTCATCAAAATCGTTCCAACAACAACAGCAACTACAACAACAATTACAACAATAACAACCAGAATGCAGGCGGCTATGTAGGTCGAAAGCCGCAGTGCAATCGCTGCAATCTTCACCATAACGGCCCTTGTGCCGGAAATCGCTGCCAAAGATGTGGCAAGATGGGACATGCGGCAAGGGATTGTCGTGGGGAAATTATGTCCCGACAAAATCAGAATCAGCCTCAGGGTCAGCAGCAGGGTATAAATCGGGGATGCTATCAGTGTGGTAGCACTGCTCATTTCAGAAAAGACTGCCCACAGTTACGCAACAACAATAATAATGGTGGAAACAACCACAACAACCACAACAATAATAACAACAACAACAATGGGAACGGTGGCACAGGAGGTGCCAAAGGTCGTGCATTTACATTGGGCCGCGGAGAGGCCAGAAACGACACGAACGTGGTCACCGGTAAGTTTCCCCTTAATGAACATTTTGCTTCTGTGCTTTTTGATACGGGTGCGGATAGGAGCTTTATATCTGAGTCTTTTAGGAAGAACCTAAATCTCACGCTTAAACCATTAGAGACCCCTTATGTGATAGAATTAGCCAATGGTAAATCTGTAAATGTGACCCAAATCGTATCCGGCTGCCAACTCAAACTCGCGGGCCACACTTTTACCATCGATCTGATGACAACAACCCTGGGTAGTTTTGACGTGGTAGTCGGAATGGACTGGCTATCCGACGTCCGGGCTGAAGTTCTCTGCTTCGAAAAGTCTATCCGTATTCCACTCTCGAACGACGAAATCTTGACGGTACAAGGCGACAAGGCAAGCGCCGTCACCAACATTATCTCATTTATGCAAGCTCAGAAGTATCTCCGGAAAAAGAATTCCTTCGCTTTACTCGCACTAATCACCGAACCGCCTAAGGACGAGAAACGTATAGAAGACATCCCTGTCGTCCGTGATTTTTCCGATGTATTCCCAGAAGAGCTACCTGGTCTTCCACCACATCGACAATTGGAGTTTGAAATCGAATTGGCAAGCAATGCAACTCCCATCGCCAAGGCTCCATACCGCCTAGCTCCAGCCGAGCTGCAGGAGCTGTCTACCCAACTTCAAGAGTTGCTAGAAAAAGGATTTATTCGACCAAGCGTTTCGCCATGGGGAGCTCCAGTCCTGTTTGTCAAGAAGAAGGACGGGACTTTCCGCATGTGCATCGACTATAGGGAACTCAACAAGGTTACAGTCAAGAACCGATACCCGTTACCTCGCATCGATGATCTATTCGACCAACTTCAAGGGTCAAGTTACTACTCTAAGATTGATTTACGGTCTGGTTATCATCAGCTACGCGTCAGGGAGGAGGATATCGCTAAGACAGCATTTCGCACTCGGTATGGCCATTACGAGTTCTTGGTCATGCCATTCGGTCTCACTAACGCACCTGCGGTATTCATGGACCTCATGAACCGAGTGTGTAAACCATACCTTGACAAATTTGTCATCGTGTTCATCGATGACATACTCATCTACTCCAAAGATAAAGAAGAGCATGCTGAGCATCTACGATTGCTGCTAGAATTACTTCAACAGGAAAAGCTATACGCCAAGCTTTCGAAGTGTGATTTCTGGATCCGAGAAGTTCAGTTTCTCGGGCACGTCGTGAATGAAAAGGGTATCCACGTAGACCCTGCCAAGATTGAGGCCATCAAAAACTGGGAAGCACCTAAGACTCCGATGGAAATCCGCCAATTTTTGGGATTGGCTGGTTACTATAGACGCTTCATCGAGGGGTTTTCAAAGATTGCACAACCGCTTACTACCCTCACTCAGAAAGGTATCAAGTATAATTGGGGTGACAAGCAAGAAGCAGCGTTTCAATTGCTGAAGCAGAAACTTTGCAGTGCACCCATTCTGTCCTTGCCGGAAGGGACAGATGACTTTGTAGTATATTGTGATGCTTCCATTCAGGGATTGGGATGCGTACTCATGCAACGCGATAAGGTCATCGCGTATGCGTCGTGATAGCTGAAGGTTCACGAGAAAAACTACACGACGCATGACCTAGAATTGGGAGCAGTAGTGTTTGCACTTAAGATTTGGAGACACTACCTTTATGGAACGAAGTGCACAATCTTCACTGACCACAAAAGCCTCCAGCACATCTTTGATCAGAAGGAGTTGAACATGCGACAGCGTCGCTGGGTCGAACTCTTGAACGATAATGAGTGTGCCATTCGGTATCACCCGGGTAAAGCTAACGTGGTAGCTGATGCCCTCAGCAGGAAGGAACACTTGAAACCTCGTCGAGTACGAGCACTACAACTCACTATTCATTCAGGACTACCCGATCAAATACGCGACGCCCAGTTAGAAGCAGTTAAGGAGGAAAACATCAAAGCCGAATCAGTGGGAAAAATGGAACGCGATTGGGAGTTAAAGCCCAATGGAACCCGGTATTTCATGAATCGCATATGGGTACCTCTCTACGGGAACCTCAGAGAGCTAGTTATGGATGAAGCTCACAAATCTCGATACTCTGTTCATCCGGGTTCGGATAAGATGTATCAGGACCTTAAAGTTGCGTATTGGTGGCCTAACATGAAAGCCGATATAGCCACCTACGTGAGTAAATGTTTGACTTGTGCAACAGTCAAAGTGGAGTATCAAAAGCCATCGGGGCTACTCCAACAACCTGAGATCCCAGTGTGGAAGTGGGATAAGATTTCAATGGATTTTATCACTAAACTCCCGCGAACCTTGGGTGGTTGCGACACCATTTGGGTGATTGTGGATCGTTTAACTAAGTCCGCACACTTCCTAGCTATCAAAGAAACGGATAAGATGGAGAAGTTGACTCGCATCTACATTAAGGAAGTAGTTTCTCGGCACGGAGTGCCAACGTCTATCATATCAGATAGAGATGCTCGCTTCACGTCAAACTTCTGGCAGTCACTCCAGAAAGCGTTGGGAACACGCTTGGATATGAGCACAGCTTATCACCCTCAGACTGATGGTCAAAGCGAAAGGACCATACAAACCTTGGAAGACATGCTTAGGGCATGCGTAGTGGACTTCGGAAATAATTGGGAAATTCACCTGCCTCTAGTGGAATTCTCATACAACAACAGCTATCACACGAGTATTTCGGCAGCACCGTTTGAAGCGTTATACGGCCGCAAATGTAGATCACCGGTCTGCTGGGCAGAAGTCGGAGACAGTCAACTCACAGGCCCTGAGTTAATACTTGAGGCTACTGAAAAGATTGTACAAATCAGAAACCGCATGGCGGCGGCACGAGATCGACAGAAAAGCTACGCTGATCAACGACGCAAACCGCTCGAATTCTAAGTAGGCGATCGCGTCCTACTAAAGGTGTCACCCTGGAAGGGTGTAATCCGCTTCGGAAAACGGGGCAAACTTAACCCACGGTACGTAGGCCCGTTTGAAATCTTGAAACGAATTGGACCCGTAGCATACCAATTAGACCTCCCTGCCGAACTCAGTGGAGTTCACAACGTATTTCACGTGTCAAATCTGAAGAAGTGTCTATCAGATGAAACTTTAGTTATTCCATTGGATGAGATCCAAGTGGATGAACAACTACACTTCGTGGAAAAGCCTATTGAGATCATGGATCGTGAGATCAAGACTCGAAGGCACAGCAAGATTCCCATCGTTAAAGTTCGTTGGGACTCTAAGCGTGGACCGGAGTTCACGTGGGAAAGTGAGGACCAAATGAAAAGCAAATACCCACACCTCTTCGCAACTGAGCAGCAAACTAACGATGACAGTACCTAAATTTTCGGGACGAAAATTCTTTCAACAAGGGGATGATGTGACAACCTGGAAATTTCTCATACTTTCGTGTACTATTATTGACTAAATTCTTGTGCATGACACTTGGAAATCTTTGTGTATGACACTTGGGAATTTCTTGTAACGTTGCGTACCATTATAAACGAACTAACTCTTTGTGCGTGGCACTCTAAACATGTACGTTACATGCTAAACCACGTTTACTCAATTTTCGGGACGAAAATTCTTTCAACATGGGGATAATGTGATATCCCGGGTTTTCCGGATAACTTACACGTGATATTTGTCGAATATATATAGGCTAAGTATGCATGAATTAAATACGTGTTGTGTGTTGTGTGGATTTTTAGTTATATATGTATGTATAATAAATACGTACACGAACCGAACCGCGACACGAACCAAAGAGATTCATGGTGACTCTAGGAGTTCACAAATCAAACCTAGACCTAGAGTTCCAACTATTCGGCCAAGATCAAAACTCAAATCAAATTAACTCACCCTAGTCTCTTGGCGGCAAGATAAAACCCAAACCGAACCCACCCAATCCAACTCAAACTAATCGGCCAAACCAACCATTCTAGTCCCTCGGCCACGTGATCAAGACCCAAAACAAACAACCCAAGATTCTCGGCCATAAACCCAACCCTACCCCCTTGACCGCAAAACCCAAACCAAAACAAATCTGATTTCGACCGAGATCAAACCCAACCAACCATCCAAGTTACTCGGCCATGAACACTTATCTAGAACCGTAAACCTCATCTAGTTGCACCTATATATATACGACTAACATGCATCTTCTTCCACAATTCCTAAAACCCTAACAAGTAAAACAGCCGTCGGCTGTTTCCTCGTGTTTCATTGATCGCAAAACAGCCTCCATTCCTTCATCATCTCGATCAAACAGCCACTTTATCAACACCCTTTCGGTCGCGGATCAGCCTTACTCTTTTCTTTCTCTCGGCCGCAGCAAGCAGCAGCCGAGTCGCACTTGTCCACATCTCGGCTTGTTGACTAGTTATTCAAGGTTAGGACCATACTTGATTATAAGATCATGTTTCGGTTAATTATATGTATGCTTGAATGTTTAAGATGCTTCGGATAAATTATATGTTTGAATGATTAGATTGTATGGTTTTCGGATTATGGGTATGTTTGAATGCCTAGTTGTTTCGGGTTCTATGTGTTGGATAAGTAATAGGCTGTTGTGATCATGTGCTTGTGAATAATTGTTTGCGGAAACCCTAAGTGTTTGAATGAATTGATTGTATTGTCTTCGGATCATGTATGCTTGCAAGTAATCGGCTGAATTGGTTATAAACATAATGATATTCGGATCTCATGAGGTTGCAAGTGTGTTTTGTTGTAATAACTAGAAGTTATTGAGTAGGGTTTGCATGGATAGATTATTAGTATTAATCTATGATTAAAAATCGAATCTTGATCGCCTCAGGAGATGCAGAAAACAGCATGCTGAGTGAAAGTTTCAGCCGACTTTATCAGGCTGTAACTTGGTCGTTAGTTGTCGAAAAACGGATTTTCTGAGGTCTAAAACCTAGAGATTTGAATAAGGAATCCAATGGCACTGGATTCATAATTTTCTGAAATCGTTTGATATTTTTAAAGGGCTAAACAAGTTCAGTAGGTAAAGCTGTTAAAATTCTGGAATTTTGTTGGTTGTTTATCAAGCTAGATTTTAAAATCAATAGAGAGTTGAGTTACGATTTTTGTACAGCAACTAGGTATAGAAATTTCCGGGCAACTCCAACTGGAATTTTGTTAATCGGACGATCAGTGATTTTTAAATAAATTCTTCCGTGGACTGCAGTCAGAAAGCGGTAAATCTGACTGCAGCTTAGTGAATTAATATCTTTGGCTAATTGGTAAAGATTTAGGACTTGGAAAAATTATATAAATTTCTATGGTCCAAATGTCACCTACTGTAAAAATATGGGAATTTTTGGAATGTTAGAACTATTTTATAAAAATCCTAGAAAACAGCTGAATAATTGAGTGTTAAGCAGAAAGTTGATAACTTGTGATTGTATGTATAAAGTATTGTATGGATTTGGAATATGTTCATGATAAGTTGCTTGATTACTAGGATCATATGAGAATACTTGCATGCATGTTTGAGTGTTAGATATGTTGTTTGTGTGTATCACTTTGTGAGTAAATTGCGTGTGGAATTTGTATTGGTGTGATTACACACTGACGTGGAATTAATTGGTTTGTTAGGACGCAACTAGCGGTCCCATTCCTTCTAACATCTTTGCCACACTAACCGAGCAAATAAAGGTGAGTTCACGGCCCCTAACTTTATACGGTTTTTAAACAACAGGGGGAGAAACATGTATACACTCTCAAACTCAAACTCTTTACGTTATACGAATGTAACGTCACATAACTATACGGTAACTAAGTTAATGTTAATGTAATGTTATGGTCACTATGCAGCTTTATCACTTAAGTCCTCGACAATCTCCTCGGATCGTTAGTATTTGGCTTAAATAGCGGGGGAATTATGAGTAGTACTACTGGGTCTGACGAGCCCCATCCGAGCTAGTCGCGCTAGCTGACCGGGTTTGGTCAACGGGTGTATAATTGGCCTAACATCGCCATGGTCATGTGATAGGCCTGGCAAAACGGAGGCACAAATGTCAGCTTCGATCGCGAACACTTAGTGACATGACTTTAGGCTAGCTACCTATATACATTAATATTGAACTTAATTACGGAACAACTTAATATTCCGGGTTTGGAATATTGGAACATCAACTTATTATCCCGGGTTGGGGATAATGGAAACAACAACTTAATATTCCGGTTTGGGAATATTGGAAGCAACAACTTATTATTCCGGGTTTGGAATAATGGAACTGGTATGTTATCCCGGGTTGGGGATAACGGAGTAACAAACTAAAACCGAACAACGAATTTTTGAAAACCTGTGACACTCATCTTTAATGTTGACACTTGTTTCTTTACATGTTTCTCAGGACGCTAGGAGCTCTAGGTGCACGCACACGCATTGAACAAGACATCATTATAGAGTCTCATTTATTAATACTGTTTTGGGATTTTACTTTTGTTTTGGCGTTTGTGTTGGCGCCGCATCACTACTTATTTATGCTTCCGCTCAAACTTTGAAAACCAATACTCATGCTAAATATTGGTAATCTAAAATTTACAACAAATGATTTTGGAAAACGTATCATCAAATCATATAGAGTCGTTCGACGTACTAGTGTCTTAGATTCTGGTTTGTTCACACGTCTCGCGGTAAAACTCCGTAAGTGGAAATTGAGGGTGTGACAAAAACCCTGTTTTTCACTCCAAAACCAAGCACATAAATATCAAAGTTCATTTTATTCGTGATTGCTATGAAAAGGGTCTCGTAAAACTTAAGCAAATCCACACTAATGCAAACGTGGGGGATTTGTTCACGAAACCCGTTAGTAACGCGTGATTTCAAGTGCTTGTGCATCTTCTCAAAATGATCCATTTTTTCTAACTGAGCATCCTCTATCTTTTTTGTTTAGTTTTCTTTCTTTCATTTTTGTGTTTGCCTCGTAAATTTGTTCATATGAATGCACAAATTTAGGGGGAGAAAATCCAAAAAAAAAAAGAAAAAAAATAGTTTCAAACAGTTTTTGCAATAATTGGGAAATGAAATATTTTCTCGTGATAAAGGTTTTGACTAACACATATAAGGTGTTGTAGCGGGAAAGACTTGAATCCAATGTGATATGTTGATAGGTCTAGATCTCAACCAGATAGTGTAAGCCAAATTATATAAACATACAAAACTATATATTCAGTGGGTCACACACTATAGGAGTATGATTTCATGGTCTTGATAGATAGCCAACGCCTGAGGTTTCGAGTCTTTATGCTGTTGAGTCATCCGGGATATCTTGGCTGCCCTTCTGTTGCATCTAGATTATATGCAGACCTAGGCACAGTCAGGATATATTTAAAGGAGCCAAAATAGAAGGGCCAAAACCTTAAAAGGAAGGAACTCTCATTCTGAGTATATTCCAGGAATTCAAACATACCACTTAAGGTATCTGCCTAACCCTCGTCAGATACAATTGGTCACTCTACTGTACGAAAGTACTGACCTGTTCACCAATAGTTTGATGTTGTAAAAGATAAAGGATGATCTCAGTATACTCACTTGCTACGATGAATCCTTGTGCTTATCTTGATCGCGGGGTATGTCATGGTATGGGACACACGGGTATCATAGTATAATTCTACCTTAAGCATATCATTCAGCTATAACTAGAAGGTTGAGCTTTAGGTTTAAATGGACAAGTATATTGGCAATTGCTTAGACCAGTTTGACCCAGCTCACACTCACACTGAAAAATGTTCCTTAGTCGACTTTAAAAATGATTTGATCCCATAACAAGGCGGTGTATGTGTTTTTGCTTCAATATTTTACTTGCTTTTGTAATTGGTAAAGAGGGGTTGGATGCTTGGTTAGTTAAATTGTTGATTTTTGGTTAGATGTTTTCTGTCAAGTGATATTGGACTAGCCTGCTAAGTTTTGGAATTGGGCAAATCCAATAGAATTTTTGAAAGTCTTGAAATTGAACAAGTTTGGGATTATGATGGTACTATTCTAGATTGGGCTTTCAAACCCTTCCCGGATAGGCCCACTGACAATTCACTGTTCCGGATTGGGCCCAACATAAGCCCAATCCGGATTGTTTGTTAATTTTGGATGATGGATTTCGGATTGACTTAGGCCCAAAGGTTTTAGGCCCAAGCCCATTCCGGAATAGTATATAAATGAATCAGAGTTACATTTCGGATTATTCACAAAAATTTTCCGAAATCCTCTAAGATCCCCTTTTCATCTTCCGAATTCACTGTTCATCTTCATCCGGATTTCGTCTTAAATTTCATCCAAATTAGGTAGAAAATGCTTCTTATTTATGAAACTAATTGATAATCTTCAAATCTTCATGCATTTCGGATTGCATTTCGGACAGATGTGCAAATCGACTAGTATTCCAGATTTCATGCCGGATGGACGTTCAACCGAAATGATTGAACTCGGATTTCATCTCGGATGATGTCCATCCGGAGTGATGAAAGGTTCATCCGGATTTCTGTTGGACTGTTTCGAATCTGGATTCCAATACCTTTGAGTTATCTTGAACCTTTTCAAATGATTGAACCTCTAATATGTTTTTGAAACTTTCTAAATAATTGAACTTTTGAAATATGTTTGAACCGTCCGAGTTTTGTTTACCCTTAACCTTGAATTTTAAGATGGAACTCTTATAACTTCTGTTAGTTAGCTTTGCTGAGATTGAGTTAACTTGGTTATTGTTTCTAACAGAAATGGCGGAAGAAGCGTTTGATGTGGTTATGCTGGTGGAAGAACAGTTTCACAACCAAGCAGGATATTTATCAGGCCCGCCATCAGAATTTTTCCAGGAGTTTAGATCCATGATAGCTGGTTTGAATGAGTGCAAGATTGCATATTCGAGCCAACCCAGTTATACATCAAGATCTTGTGCATACTTTTTGGAAGAGAGCTAGATTCCATTTGAGAGGCGCTGATGGGAAGCCATACATCAGTTCACAGATTCAGGGAAAGGAGATTTTGGTAAATGAAGCCTGTGTTCGGGAAGTATTGCAGTTTGCCGATGCTACAAGTGATCCGACTCTATATGCCAAGGAGAAAGTGTTGCCTGTGCTGACGGAGATGAGTTACGAGGGAACTTATCCGCCTTTTCTCAAGAAAATGTTTCCTGCCTACTGGAGATTGTTGGTGCATGTGTTTATGCAATGTATTTATGAGAACAAGGGAGTATTAGATCAACCAAATCAAAGCCAAACTTCGGCGATTGTGTCTCTCGTTATGGATTGGAAATATAACTTCTTCGGTTATATTTTGAGAATATGAAGAAGATCTTGGAACAGTCGAAGAAGAGCATGTTTCTGCTATATCCGCGTTTTGTACAGTTGATTTTGGATGCTTGGTACCCTAATCTGACTAAGGATGCTTCTGATGCTAATCTGCTGAACATGAAGCCAATGGGTCTAACCATTTTCGAAACTACGAAGAAAAACCGATCAATGTCAAAGACTGTTTTCGTTGTCGCATACCTTTGAAGAAGTTCAGAAGATTTGGTGAGGTGATTGGACAGGATATCCCAGCACCTAAGCCAGTTAATGCTATGGTAGCTGAGGAACACGATATACCGATGAAGGAGAAAGAGATTGAAGTTGAGGATCTGGTTACTGATGCTGATACAGATGAGGAAGAAGCTTTCTTGGACGATATTACAGATTTTAATGCTAATTTGACTCGAGTATTGCCAGAACTAACTACAGAGAATTTGGAAGCTCTTATTGCACATTTGAAAGAGATACAAGAGCAACAAGGTGATCCTCCTCTTGTGATACCTCCTATTGATATTCCTGTTGGTATGGTTGAGTCTGAAGAAGAGGTTGACGAAGAAGAAGTACCGTTGGTAAAGAGACGACGGAAGGAGGCTGTTAAAGAACCAAGTCATTCTGAAGTTCAGATTGGTAGTGTTGCTGAAGAATCTACTCCTGTTACATTGTTAGTTACTGTGTCATTCACGGATACTCCGATGGTCGAATCTATTGTTGCTGCTGAACCAACTGTTACTCACAGTGCTACACATTCTACTGTTGTATCTGTTCTCACATTGCTACACATTCTACTGTTGTATCTGTTCCAACAGATTCTGTATTGCAAATGATCTGAAGTAGGTGGTAGTGGTTCCAGGTGGTGTTGAAGGTGATGATACGGAATATTCGAGGCGATCAGAGAAACGAGCATTTGAGTTCAGTGGATTGGATAGCGATGATGAAGATGTAGATGTTGTTGATTTGAAAAAGAGGGTGATCGTGCTTGAACAGGAAGTTGTTCTTAAAGATGCCCAGATTGCTTCATTGCAGACATGCATAGATGTCAGGGACCAGACGATTGATCCGTTGCAATGAGATGTTACTATGTTGATGACTATGGTTTTTGATTTGAAGGCAAAGTTAGAAAACAAGTTTGGTCGAGAATTTTCTGATCCAACCAATGATCCGATGAATATTGAACATCGTCATAGAGTAGCTGAACAAAGTGAAGTCGTTAGAGTAGCTGCTGAACAGTTAGCTTCTGATCGTCAAGCTGGGTTGGATGATTATCTACGTGATCCAAAGAAGAAGTACACTACGAGTCAGAAACGTTCAACGGCTCAAAACAAAAAGCAGATGGTTCCGATGAAAAATGTAGACGTGAATCCACTTGATGAGAACTTTCAATTGAAGGATCCTTCCAACCAATTCGAGAGATATGCCATGGAACTCGGTTCGAGTTATTACAACAAAGTTGGAAACAAGTCGAGAGTGCTAAGTTGGATGTATGATCATGTGAAGAATATGTGGCTTATCGTCAGGCAAGATGGTACCCGTGAATATTATTCAAAGGAATATCAATTTTAAACCTGGACAAAGGTTGCGTTAACCGATCTTTTGAGAGCTCCTTACACTGACGATGATACTACAGAACAGGGACCGGGTTGGAGATTCTTCAAACGCTTGGGGCAAGAAGTGAAGACTGGTTTTAAGATGATGAAAACTGTTGAGCCATATCTACGGGCGGCTAATGGGATTCGGGATGCGAGGACTGGTAGGCGGTTTAAATCAGTGATGTGGCCCCCAACAGATAAAGAACTTGTCATACCGGTTGCTCAAACATTCCCCAAAGGTATTCTGAAGAACTTTAATTTCTGGATGTATGATCCTAAGGTTGGAAGTGTAGCGATCGTCACAAAAGAGAAAGATTTCCGAGTAAATGACGTGGTGGATTTAGTAAGTTTTCATGATGAAGATCTGCAAGTTCTTGCTGCAAATCAAATTCGAACAACAGAGTTATATGAAGGTTGAGCTAAAGATTGGATGGCTGCTGTAGCTGGGATAATTGCTGGGAGATTGGGAGTAGAAGCACTACCTAAAGACTAATGGCCTAGTGTTGTAAACCTTGGGGGACATTGTCGGGCTTATAACTGAAGGTTTACACATTAGTGCTACATTTGGGCTAAGTTGAAGGGGTTTGGGCTTCCTAGTGCCTCATGGGCCTAGGGTTGTAACTTGTGGGCTATGTAACTAGTATAAATACATGTATTAGGTCAAGGTTTTGGGGCTAGTCAGTTATTATTGAAAACTTTTATCAGACACTATTCTGTTGTATGCAAGTTGTTTTGATTCAAGGATTGTTCTTCATTCTAATCTTTATTTCTGCAATCGATTATTCTTACGATACCTATTAGATCCGATTTACTGGACTTACAGAATATGCCTGATATATTTTGCTTGGTGAATGAGGATACCGTCTTCTCTCTGCTTCAACTCCAATCCCAAGAAAAATGTGAGTTCTCCCATCATGCTCATTTCAAACTTTGCCTTCAGAACCTTCTCGAACTCATTGCACAGGGCCTCATCGATTGACCCAAAAATAATATCGTCTACATATATCTACACCAGCATCACATTATCTCCAATCCTTTCCATGAAGAGAGTCATATCGATTTTACCTCTTGTTTATCCACATTCCAAAAGATATGTTGACAAAGTCTCATACCAGGCTCGAGGAGCTTGAGGAAGACCATAGAGAGCTTTGTCAAGCTTATAGTGTCGTGTAGGAAAGTGTGGATCTTCAAATCCTGGAGGATGGCAAACATAGACTACTTCCTTCACCTTCCTATATAGAAACACACTCTTTACATCCATCTGAAACACCTTGAAGTTATTGTACGAAGCATATGCTAAGAATATTCTAATAGCTTCCAAACGTGCTACCTGAGCAAAAACTTCCTCATAATCAATCCCTTCCTCCTGTCGAAAGCCTTGAACTACCAATCTTGCGTTGTTCTTGATGGCTACACCACATCATCCATTTTGTTACAAAATACCCACTTGGTGCCAATGGGATATTTTCCATCTGGTAGATCAACGAGTTCGCAGACTTTGAGCTTACGAAACTGAGATAACTCTTCTTGCATAGCTTGCACCTAGCTGCAGTCTTGAATAGCTTCTTCAATGTCACTGGGTACCGATTGTGAAAGAAAAGCAGCATACAATCCATTGTTTATGGTATTGTTTGTCCACGAGTTTGAACTCCATCTTCCACAACACCAATGACGTTTTCAATGGGATGATTTCGATTTGTCTTGCAACCTGTGTTGGTGTGGGTCTCAATTTGTCGAGGTAGATTGGTGAAGTGTACATCGACGTAGATAATTGGAGGCTCGTCTTCTTTAGTTGGTTCTTCCACAATCGGCTGTGAAGAAGAAGCATCACATGCAGATGCATTCTCAGCCGAAGTGTCGCCATTAGCTTCATTAACAGGAAGGATTGGATCGGTAGAGACTGGGGTGAAACGAGTTGTAAAAGGAGTGAAGCCAACGTCTGAAGAATCAAACAATGGTTCTATTGGGGTTGTTTCTGCAGGTTCGGTTTCAGTGAGTGGTTCATCAATGTCGAAAGTGTTGAATACAACGTCTACATCATAAAACCAGTTTGGAGAACTTCCAGTGTTAGTGGAGTTTCCTTCTTGAAAGTCGACGTAGTATGATTCAGTCACCATCTTGGTTCATTTGTTGTAAACTCGATACGCCTTTTAAGAAGATGAGTAACCCATGAAGTAGCACACATCACCAACTTGCTTCAAACTTGATAAGATTGTCTTCAGTGTTGAGGACTGTACAGAAACGTCCGAACGGATAAAGAAATCTATCAGAGGCTTCCTTTTTAAAAGAAGTTCATAGGTTGTTTTTCCATGAGGTTTAACGATGAGAACTCGATTCAAAGAATAGCCTGCTGTGTTGGCTACTTCTGCCCAGAAGATGATAGGAAGCTTGAAGTCTATGAGCATAGCTCGAGCAACTTCAAGGAGTGTTCTATTCTTCTGTTCTGCTACTCCATTCTGCTGAGGAGTTCTGGCTGCACTGTACTGAAGGCGTATTCCCTATTTTTCGCAAATGGAGATAAACGTTTGATTTTTGAATTCCGATGCGTTGTCACTTCTGACTGATTTGACCTTCAGGTTGATCACGTTTTCAATCATGGGATTGAAGTTCTTGAGAGTGGAGGCGGTCTTGCTTTTGGCTTCAAGAAAATATACCCTTGAAAAACGGGAGAAATCATCTATAATCACCAAGCAATAGGATCTTTTAGCTAAACTTTTAACACTAATAGGACCGAAAAGATCCATGTGCAGTAATTGCAATGGAGAAGATATTATATTCACTGCTTTGCATTTTTGCGGCTTTTTGTGTCGCTTTCCTTGGGCGCATGCGATACATTTTTCTGAAAATGGAAATTCTTTTATAGGTAAACCTCTCTAAATTTAATTTGGAAAGTTTATTCATATTTTTGAAGTTCACATGCCCCAAACGCCTAAGCCAAAGCATTGATTCCGATTCTAACGCTTTTGAGATTAGACACGTCATATGCTCATTAGATTTTGAATATTTCATATTGAGAACGTAGGTGTTGTTTTGACGAGGAGCAGTGAGCATAATCACATCGACAGGAACGGAGTATTCGAGCTTGAGGAGTAGACATTCCACGTCATTGAACAACACTGAAATTCCTTTGTTGCAGACTTGTGATACGCTCATGAGATTGTAACACAATTCAGGTACATAATTGACGTTCTTCAATGTAAGTACTTCAGATTCGACTTCTCCCATTCCAACAATTTTCTCTCCCTTTTCATCTCCAGCAAAAGATACGAAATCTCCATCGATAACTCGGAAGTTCTTTAGTAGGTCCTTCAATCCGGTCATATGCCTTGAGCATCCATTGTCCACGTGCCAAATGTATTCCATGAGCATTCAGAGCCATTTTGTAATTTATCCTATTAAACAGCAACAAACAAAAATATGTACAAGTTAGTTAGTTTTCAGAACCCAGACTTGTTTCAAGTTTAATCTATTGTGATTTTGAACAAGAATATTTTATTTTCTTTTCCAAAAACATTGTGAATTAACTATGCATTTGAATGATTTTCTAAAGTAAACGAATTGCTCTGTGAAAGTTTTGACAAGATCTTGTTTAAGTTTAGAAAATTTTTCCTCTTGCAATGTTTCGCAGTATGACCACAGTGAAAGCATTGCTTGCAATTTGCTTTTTTCCTTTTGGTGGATGCCGCGTGTGAAGATGACGTATATGCTGAGAGTTTAGAATTGCTTGAAGCGTTATCTGATGATGCTGAATAGCTTGAACTTCTGACTTTCTTCACTTTCTTGTTAAGACGATTTTCATTCTTAATGCAGTTTTCATCGCTCTTATTATCTGATGACGAAGCTGATTTTTTATTTTTACTTGAGCCGTTAGATTCCTCATCTTCGCTTGAAGTTTATTCACCACTTTCTGAAGTTGTTGTGCTCAAGTCTTCACTATTGCTGACTTGCATTTATTCTTCATCAGACTCTGATGTACCTATACATCATGGAATAAACTTGGGAATTTCCTATGTGAAGAACTTCCCAAATCTGTTTTTCTTTAATTCTGGAGCAAATACAGGAGGTTCAAGCACAACATGTTTGTCATTACGAGCATAAGTTAGGTCATAACTTTCAACCACGGTGTTCATGTGGTTGTGAGTCTTAAATGTAGGCACATGGCCATTACAGTAATCCTGAATATTAAATTTAGGCACACAGCCATTACAGTCATCCATCCTAGTTAAACTATTACAGTTATCCCGAATAGATGTACAATTTTTCTTGTTATAGTTCTAGGCAAACCAGTTAACTGTAGAATAACTGTTGCCTGAGTAACCAATTCTTTGTTTTTGATCCTCCACAGCCATCATCCTCATTGCACACATCTTCTTTACGCTTACATATATCTGCATTACTTTCAGAAATGTTAGTATTAGTTTCATTTTTGTAAAAGACATTTTTAGCAAACAGATCATGTTTATCAATTAAGTCATTTTTAGGATGAGGAGATGGCATAGGTACATAGTTTTTGCTGTGCGGAGGAGGAAAGATTTTTCTTTTATTTCCAAGCTTATCCTTGTATCCAATTCCATCCTTCACGAATGTTGGTCGTTGGCAATTTTCAATATCAACCAGTGCCTTTTGACTTACTTTCCATTTATCAATTGTGATTTGTAGTTTGTTATTTTCATTTTGAGGTTTTTCTAATCTTTCAGTTAGATCATTTATGATAAAATCTTTTCTAAAAACGAATTCTTTTAATGTCTGCATCTTAGCCAAAGTTGAGTTCAACTTTCTCTGATATGCAGCTTCGTTTTCTTTCAGTTCTTGCTTAAATTTCGAAACCTTTTCCTTTTCTCTAACCAGGTCACGATTGAGTGATTTGTAATGTGCCATGATGTTCAAACATGGTTGGGAGCATAGTTTTGCTTTAAATTCATACGGTATGCTGTTTACTACATCCTTATCCTCTTTGTCTTTTGTAGACTCTGCTTTCATGGCGGCTTCAGAAGTTCCATCTTTCTCACTCTTGTTGTCGCTTGTTGCTCCCTGGACAATCTTTTTCAATTCAATCTTCTCAGCCTCCTTATTTCCCTTTTCTTTAGTTGGTTCAATAGGAGCAATTATGCTTTTCAAACTTTTGTTTTCCTTAGGAATTCTTGCGGCTTGCTTCTCAATGCAGTTTAATGAAGACGAGACAGGTGCGGTAGAGATTTTAGCCATGAGTGCTTTGTTGACTTCTTCTTTTGCTTCAACTATTTCTTCTGCCCAGTCGTAATCTTCCACCACCAATGCTTTTGGGGTGTTATCAGCAACGTTTTCACTCCCCTCGATAGCTATTGACCTTCTTGTGGGAATAACTTTAGTATTTTCATTTTTCAACAGTGGGCACTCTCTCTTGAAGTGACCCGGATTCTTGTAGTTGTAAAATCTTAGCTTTGACTTGTCGAAACCGGATTTTCCAGTGCCAGTCTCTTTCCTGTTTTGTCTTGAAACTTCTTTAGTTATAGGGTAATCATTGCCATTTGCCACTTCAAGTCCATTTCCTCCATATTATCCAGATCTACCTGATACATGTCTTCAGCAGTGAGAAAATCCCTTTTTAGCTCACCTGACATGAGAGCTTCATAGCTACTCAGGAAGGTGTTAAACAATGCAACATGTTTAGTGGATATCTTGAGTGCTTGAGTATCACCGACCACAGTAGTCTTCTCGTTAGATGATGGGCCTTTGTAAAGCTTGCGGAAGCGTTATGGTAAGATGCATTAGCACTTTGAGAATTTGAACCCCAGGAGGCTATGGGGTCAAGGAATCCCATATTTTTGGGAACAGCAGCAGCAGCAGACTGAGTAAATTTCTAAGAGTATCCTGCTTGATTCATTTTTCTCTTGAGTACATCCATTTTGAAGACCTTTAATGTATTGATCAGTTCAGAAAGGGTGACAGGAGTAGTGCTGGTCAAGAAGGTTCTTTTGATCATCATACATTGTAGACTCCATTCTTTTGGAAGAGAGTTCAAAAGTTTCTTGATAGAGGCAAAGTTTGCAACAGGATTGCCAACTTTCTTCATTTTTGTTAGCACGCCCAAAAATCGACTAATATGCTGACAAGCTTTCACCACGAACACTCCTGAACATATCATATTCTTTCTGAACGATATCTCTTTTGTTGTCCATCAACTCTTCATTCCCTTAATAGTGAGCTGATCTGTATTCTTCAAACATATTGTTATCATCCTTGGACAAAACTATTGTTAGAGCAGCATGAGCTCTACTATCGCGTTGAATGAGAGTTTGCCCTCCTCAGTGAATGTTAAAGGGTCTTCGTTGATTGTTTGAACATCGTCGCGAATAACCATAGGAACATGTTGTCCTACGGTGACAGACATCCATTGAGTATAGTTTGTATACTCAAAGAACGCTTTGATTTGATTCTTCCAGCTACTGAAGTCTTCAGATCCTTTCAACTTAGGAGGTCTCGTAGTTGTTCCCGTCTCCAGTTCGGCTTGGGCTATTGGATTAATTTGATTGAGTGACATTTTGATTGGTTTCAAGTTCAAAATCTTGATCTTGGATTAAAACGCTGGAATCTGAGCGACCTGAGAGCAAATACACTGAAAAGAGCAAAGGTGATGAAGAGAGCAACTACGCTGAACAGAGCAAATACGCTGATGATGCTTAACTACTTGATCCGACGACAATAGCTAAATCTGCTGGAACACATAAAACAAACATGAGTTTCGCTAAATGCGTCGGTCACCGTGATAAAATCGCTGAGGATTTTTATCACTGACTTTGAAGTCGCCTTCTATTAATTACGCTGACACTATTTCGCTGGAGATCAACAAATTCGCTGGCGTAATACCGGCGTATTTGTTAATTATGTGATCTTCAAGTTAAAAATGCCATATTCAAATTTATCTGCACTGACTTCAAACTTAAATACGCCCAACAGTGTTTAAGCACGAACAAAAACCCTCTAATCACCCAAAAACAACTCAAAATGACCCAAATGTTTACCAAAACATTGATTAACAAAAACCCAATTATTAAACACACCAGATGAAGCCATTGTAAGTCCAAAAGTTTGAAAAACCTTGAAACTTTGAAAACTTTTGAAAAACCGTCAAAAGCTGAAGAATCTTAACAAAAACTCAAACTATCAAGAGCACAAAGGCTCTGATACCAAATTGTGAGTCTCAAAACAGATTCAGATCATAGTGGTTTGATTGTTATCACCCAAACAATTATAGACTAGTTGTTTAAATGTGTAAAAGTTAAGATAAACAAAAAGATGAAGATGAAGATTCTTGTATGGATCAAACAACAAGTGTTGTATATAGAATCCCAAATGATATAATCATTAAATGCACCTGGATGTTCGGATTAAGTAAAAGAAACAACAATCATAACACCAAGAAATCACCAAAACTTGTCCAAGAACCTTGGACAAGGGTTTTCATTGATAAACATATATATACATACTAACTACCCAACATATTTATTAAATACGTTGGGCACATAGATACGCCGCTACAGGACAGTTCCCTATAGTGACACTTTCAGCCCCTAAACTTTCAAAAATACATTAAACTATTACAAAACTATCCAAAACCTACTAAAATCAAGTACCAACTATCTCAAAAGATCCAACATTATCGGAAGAAATTCCACTCCGAAATTTGAGTAGTACCATACCGAGTTCCAACAAACTCTAATGTAGGAAATTTGTTGTGTTTATGAGTCTTGACTTCCCTATCTATAAATCAACTGGTTCCTCAACAAAACGCAATTTGTCATCGATTTCCCACTCTTCAGAGGGAACTACAAGTGTTTCATCGAGTAAACGCTTCTTTAGGTTTGAGACGTGAAAGATGTATGAACTCTACTGAGTTCCTCAGGTAGATCCAGTCTATAGTCCATCAGGCGTATTCTTTTTACCATTATGAATGGTCTAACATACTGCGGATTTAATGTGCTCGCTTCCCGAAGTGAATCACACCTTTCCAAGGTGAAACTTTCAACAAAACCATATCACCCACTTGAAGTTCCAATGGTTTTCTATGTTTATTGGCATAACTTTTCTGATGGTCATGAACTGCTGCCATTCGGTTTCCGATCTGAAGGATCTTCTCTGATATTTCAAGCACAAGTTCAGGGCCAGTGATTTGGCTGTCTCTAACTTTAGCCCAGCTGAGGGGTGACCGACACTTCTGTCCGTACAATGATTCGAACGGTGTGACCTGAATACTGGTGTGGTAACTATTGTTATAAAAGAATTCCACAAGCGGTAGGTGTGTTTCCTAATCGTTATCAAAATCAATAACACATGCTTGCCACATGTCTTCAAGAGTTTAAATGGTGTGCTCGGTTTGACCATCGAGACTTGTGAGCTTAATCCATAACGAGATCCATCAAATTTCCGTGTAGTGGAACCCATATTCACTGCATGAAATAGTGAATACCGTCCAAATTTGGTTTCAAGTTTTCCATGCCCCGCACGGACTCAACTTGAAGGTTTCCTCCTTCAATGCTTTGGTTTGTGAAGCACGAATCTGATGAGGGAGGTTAGAATGAATGGTAACTCGCATTGCTCGAACTCTCTTGGGTCTAGTTTCATTCTGATTAAGGGCATCGGCTATCACATTAGCCTTACCCTGATGGTACTTGATCGCACGATCATAGTCAATTAGGAGTTTAACCCAACGACGTTGCTTCATGTTGAGCTCCTTTTGGTCAAGAATATGCGGAAGACTCTTGTGATCGGTGTAGATCATACACTTAGTACCATACAAGTAGTGTCTCCAGATTTTGAGGGCAAAAACTACGGCTCCAAATTCCAAATTGTGGGTAGTGTAGTTCTTTTCGTGAACCTTGAGCTGACGAGATGAGTAGGCGATTACCTTCTCGTGTTGCATCAGAATGCAACTAAGACCTTAGATAGATGTGTCACAATACACAACAAAATCATCGGTACCTTCTTGTAGGGAAAAGATAGGTGCGCTAAAGAGTTTCTGTTTCAACAACTAGAAACAAGACCTCTTGGTATCACCCCACTTGTAAGTGGTACCCTTCTGTGTCAGAGTAGTGAGAGGTTGAGCGATTTTGAGAATCCCTTAATGAAGTCAATTCTTAATGGAGTCAATCTTGACTGGATCGACATGTATTCCGGCTTTGTTGACTACATGTCAAGGAAATGGATTTCACGAATACAAAAGTCACATTTCAAGAATTTAGCATAAAGTTGCTCCCTTTTTAGAAGCTCTAAGATAAGTCGTAAGTGTTATTCATGTTCCTCCTTGCTCCTAGCATAAACCGGAAAATAGATAAGGAAGACAATAATGAATTTGTTGAGGTAGGGTTTGCACACTCGGTTCATAAGACCTAACTAGAAACTAGTAAAGGCCGTACCAAGTTCAAAAGGCAGTCTTAGAGATAGGTTTTAGGATAAAAACTAGATCCTTGCATTTGGTTGAACATGTCAACAATTCGGGGAAGTAGATACGATTCTTAAAAATCACCTTATTCAGCTCCAGTCAGGCACTATGCCCCTTTATCTCAGAAACATAGCGTCTTGATGCATTCATGCAGAGGAAAGGAGATTTTTGGTAGGCATCAATCATTTCGGTTGCAGTTTGTTGTAGTAGATGGTCAGCTTTCGGTCAACGAGGAAGTAAACACAAAATAAGGAGGTCAATAGGGTATACATAAATATTGTGCTTTCTTGCGGAAAGGGTATCGACCTTGGCATGCATCACTGAAGTTGAAAAGTTACTTTGTGCTCCTACACACTTGATGAATTTAAGTATGGCTCATTGCTCCTCGAGTAACGTTCGTAGAGAGTGATTTAACCAAGCGAGGATTCGTGCAAAATAGAGTTAGACAATAACTATAGTGTTCACTATAGCACAAAAGGATAAGACATGAAAAACATACATGATTGTAGCCGCAATCAATGTGTTCAACTTGGTGCAATACATTATTTAGTAAGGACTTATTCGATGTGGAAGATGTAGTTGGTCGTATGCATGTGGTATAAATTAGAAATAAAGATTGTTATTTGCTGATAAAAGTGTTACGTTGAAGGTGTGGGCACAACGAGAATTATCCAGAGACTAATGGTTGTTGTCCGAGTTTGTCGTGTCTAGGTTCAACTGAAGCGTCCATCAAAGTTGTCGAGCTTGCCCCTGTGCGAATAAGGATAAATTCACTATGATTTATGAACTTGAATGAGTTTGTAATTTGTTAGGTTTGTAAGCATCCAAATTCGAAAGTGTTGAACTAGGTCGTGTGCATGAATTAGGAATAGCACATACGTCCTCAAGAGGTTCCATTACAAAGACGCTAAAATATGTTCGAAAAGATATGGTCGTATTAACTTTATCTCACCGTCTTCCGAGTTCCAGAAGTGATCACCAAGTATCGAAAATCGAGTTTTACAATTTATCTAAGCAAAAGCGCAATCTTGTTGGAATTTCTGCATCGAGAAGCAAAGATATAATATCACCATGATAATGGAACGATAGATTTGTCCAAGCCGATAGTAGTAACTATATGTTGTATTAGACGGTAAGCATCGGAATGCAAAGGCTAATGAAGAGATGCATAAAAAGAAAAACTCTCATGGAATAACCACTCTTATCATATAAGTGGTATGGTAAATGTTTAAATCATCGCTTTCATCTATGGATTACCTAATTTGTATCTTCGTCGTCTAATGTCCATGAGACCATTGAACCATTTGAGAAAAAACTCCCTTGGCAGAGTTGGATATGCTAAGGTGTAAATCAAGTTAGGCTAAGGATTTACCACATCACAGGGTAATGGGGGTAGCCTTGTGATCAATGGGGATTGTGATATGGTTGTTATCATGTCGTCATTTCGATTGTGGATCGAAGGAACAGGAGGTTGGTTATGCATATAACCGAAGAATTCCAGCAACTATTCAAGTCACCGGTGGCAGCTCCAGTGGTAGCCGGCAATGGCAATGGCATGGGATTAAAGTTCATTGCATCAGGTCACGTGAATATATTGTTTTTCCAAAACCGAGTTCGGATGACAGGGTTTCATGCTGTGTGATGATAAATGCGTAAAACTCTGACTTTCAGCCACTGTTTCGTTTTCTTGCGACTATAGCGTGATTTCCAGCGATGGCGACATGTGAAGATGATGTGGTTCATCGACACAAATGCGTATACATACTATTCTCTTAAATCTGAGTTTGTTTGGGTCGGTTCTGGTCTATTCGAGTATTGACGTGCAAAACCGAATGAACGGAGAGTTAGATCTGTGTTGTGGCAGCAGCGGTAGTGTTGGCGAATGACGCTGATAATTTTTAGATGTCGGGCATGTTGGGATGATCACGTGGATAGGTAGAACACATGAAATGGATGTCGTATGGTCAAGTTATGGGAGAAACAAGACCTAATCGCATTTTGTGTCAGTAGTTCAGAGTAAAATAGACACACCAAGGACGTCATGTACGCAAAGGTATGACTCCGTAAAAACTTATATTCTTTGTTAGGGGTTATTTTGAAATGTGAGAAAATGTCAAGGACGACTTCTGGGAGCGTGTTTCGGTAACGTTAAATCATGGTTATCATACATGAACGGATGCATTGGTTGTATGGTTTGGAATGGTTTTAACCCGAGCTTGCAACCTTCTAATTTGGAGTAAATAGGTTGGGTATTGTTATTGAAGTGGTGGTTGTTAGACATTATAAGGTTAAAGTATTAGTTACAATAGTGATGTGGGCTATCTTGTTGTAATAGGCTTGGGGGTAGCCTTTAGGCCTAAGGGCTTTAGGGTATTGAAGCACTAACCCTATAGTATAAATAGATAATGTTGTTTTAGTGTTAGGGGCACCTTGCTTGTTTTTGCTCTCATATGCAAGTTAAATCTATCCATTTTTCATCTTATTTATTCTATTAGCTTGTTTGTGTGATTCCGCCACCATTCAAGCTACGAGTGATATCGTGAGTTTTGTTTATCGGGACTTACAATTGGTATCAGAGCCTGTTTGAACCTGTTTCCAGGCTAAGATCTGATATCACACTGTTTTGGAGTTGTTGTTGAATTTCTACTTCATTTCAAATCATCCTAGATCATCTGAGTGAACATCTCGGATCCTCTGTTGAAAACTCGAATCCATCTCGAATAGAGTTGCTTGCATCTCGGATAGAACTACTTACATCTCGAATTCCATCTCGGATCTCTACTATTCAAGTTTGCCTGAATCTCGAATTCCATCTTGGATAATCATCAAGCATCTCGAATCATCTCGGATCTCTACTGTTGAAGTTTGCCTACATCTTGAACCATCATCTCCAATCATCAATCATCATCTCGAATAAGTTGCTGTTCCGAGTTGGAGGTTGCTATTCTAGTTACTGTTCTGAATTCACTATTCAAAAGACATTGTTTTGAGTTGACCTCTAGTTAACCTTCTTGTTGGGCCCCTAGTTAAAAGGTTTACACGTTAGTGTTGCATTTTGGGCTAAGGGTGAAGGAATGGCTTCTTAAAGCCTTATGGGCCTAGGGTTGTAACTAGTTGGTTTTGAGATTAGTATAAATATATGTATTGGTGTTAGGGTTTAGGTTGCTAGTTAGTTTGTTATTCAGATATCTTGTATCAGACACCATTTGGTGTATGCAGGTTAATTAATCATAGATTGTTCTTGCTCTGTTCATCTAATCTTTATTTCTGCAATCGATTAGTTGATGTGATACTGTGTACAGTTCCGTATCAGGGACTAACAATTGGTATCAGGGCCTACTGTTCGATACAGGCTCTCGGTGTCATGGACTGAACAACTGTTCAGATCTCAAAGAACTGTTGCTGTTAGTCATCTCGGAATGTCATTGTTGAAGATCTATTGAAGATTACTTCTGTTTTTCTCATCTCGGCTTGCTACTGTTCCGAGAAAACTGAAGGAGATTCAAGCAATTCGGATGTGAAATCGTTTAATATCCTGAAGAACACGAAGAAGATCATCCATCTCGGATTGATTCCGGATAACTGTTCATCGGACTTCTCAACAACCTCATCTAGATTACTCACATTCTGGATAAGGTTCCTTGTTTAAATTAACTTGTGTTTATCTGTTTGCAGGAATTTTGGAACACTGTTTATTCCGGATAAGGGTTCTTATTTTGGATCAGACTCTCATTGCCGGATCAGGCTTTCATTCCGGATCTGTTTCTCCATTTTGGATCATCTCTCATCTCGGATTGGCATTCATCTCGGATCTCTTGCATTTCGGATTTCATCTCCATTCCGGATTGATTTTTCATCTCGGATTAAGAAAGCATTTCAGATTCATCCGAGTTACTATTGCTGTGTCTCTGATAGCATTCCGGATTACTGTTTCAGATTCTTATTTCGGACCACTATATCGGACTCATTAAGAACTATTCATAATCAGAATTTAAAATTAATTTTAATTCTACTTGGTAAAATTTAAATGAACAGTTACATGACAGCTCAGGATCTGACAAATGCCACCCTGGCAACTTTGCAGTCGCAGACGCTGGCTCTTCATCAAGAGCTAGACCAAGTTATTGGCACTTCTACAAAGGTCCCTCGCTGCTATATGGTGATGAATATTATGAACGGAAGTTTAGGTTTGAGCAATACTGCAAGGCTAAAGAGTCGGGGGTTTGGAGATGTATCATGAATGGTCCTCGAACCATAGTTTATAGCACTACTGAAGATCCGGACACAAAGTTCCCCAAACCTAGTCATTTGTGGACTCCGGAAGACGTGAAGATAATTGAAGAAGATGAGAAAGCCTCGGCTGTTCTAACTATGGCACTCGGACCCAACATCTCCATGGTTGTCAGAAATTGCAAGACAGCTAAGGAGGTGTGGAGCGAACTACAGAATCTCTCTGAGGGAAATGCTGATATGAAAGCAAGCCGAGTTAATCAGCTAAATCAACAGTACAACTCATTTAACCACATATATGGAGAAACCATTGAGAATCAAATTCGAAGATACATGAAGCTTGTCTCTCAGATGATTTCAGCTGAAATCTCTCTTATGAACAGTGCTATGAATAGACAGCTATTGAACTCTTTGCCCAAGAGCTGGGATGCTGATGTGGGCATGATCAAGAAGACGAAAAATCTGAACGATGTTACCCTCATGAAAATGATTGCAACTATCAAGTCATGTGAGATAGAGAATAAACAGAGGGACATCAATCATCAAAGTAGTCTGATGACAGCTGATATTACAGGGCAGAACATAGTATTAATGCCTTAGAATCTTGTCTACAGCCCTCTGCAAGGAAGCTCACACACACTGGGTAGCTATAACTTGGTGTATAGTCCTCTCACCTTGGCACAGAAGACTCAGTATGTTTATGGTCTTCAATCTCATACTCCTATGATGATCTATGCGGCACAGGTTTAGACACAATATCATGCCCAGTATCCTAACATGGTTTATAGTCCTGCCATTCCTGCAATAGCTCAACAAGGCGGCATTCCTCAATCTTCTGTTCCCGCACCGGCTCTTGCTCCAGCTGTGTTAAATTATGCTTTTCTCACAAAAGAGAATGAGGAGAAATTGGCCGTAGCTGCTTCAATGATTAACAGTTGAAACTCTTTCTTAGCAGGTGACTTGACCCCTCCATCTGTTCTCCCAACTGAAGTAGATCAGATCACGGAGGAGGATTTGGACGAGATTGACGTGTCCTGGAATCTTGCGATGGTTGCTTTCCGTGTCAACAAATTCCAGAAGCAGTATGGGAGGCAACAATTATCGAATCTGAAGACTAGGCTAACGAAAGATAAGTTCAGGTGTTATAGATGTCATGAACCATGGCACTTCGCACGGGAATGCAAGAAGACGCCATCTGGATATGTCTCATCCAAAGTGGCATATATTCATAACAGTGACAGACAACTCATGCCGTCTCTCCTTCAAAGTCTCCTTCAAGTCCCTCGAGCAGCTCTAGCGGATAATCAACAGCGTTGGTGGCACAGCAGCATGAAGGCTTCAACTGGTCAGATGCTGCAGCTCAGATGGAGACTCTAAATCTCTCCAAGAACAGCAATCATTGCATGATGGCGCAAACAGCTGAAACACCTGATCTCTCAGAAACGGTAAATTGCATTCTCTGTTCAGATAGCTGTCATTTTAAATTATCACAAATGCGCGCCCATAATTTGGCTCTTGTAGCTGAACATCAACAAGCTGCATCGCAAAACATCACCCTTAAACATAAGAAGAAGCTTCTTATAGAAAAGGTCGACGTCACACCCTCAATTTCCACTTGCGGAGTTTTACCGCGAGGCGTGTGAACAAACCATAATCCGAGACACTAGTAACATCGAACGACTCTATATGATTTGTTTATACGTTTTCCAAAATCATTTGTTTAACCATTCATAGTTAATTTTAAATTGTCTTAGTTTGGTTTCAATGTTTAGCGGAAGAATTAGTTTTTAAAGTTGAGCGTAAGCATTAAAGTAAAGTAAAGGAACGGGCGCCAACACAAACGCCAAAACTAAAGAAAAACCCAAACAATATTAGTTTTTAATTGCTCGGTTAGTGTAACACAGATGTAGCAAATGATGGGACCGCTAATTGTGTCCTAACAAGTCAATTGATTTGAAGTTAGTGTGTGGACACGCCGATACAAACTCTACACATAACTAACACACAATGCGGCACACACAATAACAAATTCTAAAACACAATCATGCATGCAAAGTATTATCATACCAACATAGTGATCAAACCAACCTGTCATGAACACAATTCAATCCATACAACACTTTGGTACACACATTCGCAAGTTATCAAGTTTCAGCTTGTATACTCATAATTAGACTGTTTTCGAGGATTTTTATAAAATAGTTCCAACGTTCCAAAAATTCCATTTTTTTACAGAAGGTATCAACTAAGCTGTAGAATTTTATGTAAATTTTTCAAGTCCTAACACTTTACTAATTATTCCTAAATATTAATATACTAGGATTGCAGTCAGATTCGTCGCTTTCTGACTGCAGTCCACGGGAGAATTTATTTAAAAATCACCGTTCATCCAATTAACAAAATTCCAGTGGGAGTTTCCCGGAAATTTCCATCTCCAGTTGCTGTACAAATTTCGTTATTCAACTCTCTACAGATTATGAGATCCGACTTGATAAACAACTAACAAATTTTCAGAATTTATACAGCTTCAGTTACTGCACTTAATTGGCCACTTAAAAATATCAAACGACCTCAGAAAAATATGAATCCAGCGCCATTAGAAGCGTTTTTCAAAAATATACGTTTTAGGCTTTAGAAAATCCGTTTTTCGATAAATAATAACCAAGTTACAGCCAATTGAAGTTGGCGTAAACACCATTCAGCATCCTGATTTCAACATTTTATCGCAATATAACACGCTTAAACAATCGAGACGTTAAATATAAACGATCAAGAACAGATTTATCAATCATATATCATCATGTACATCATACTCATGCAAACCCTAATCATAATATATGGTTTTTATCACAAAATGCAGCCTAATGATTCTTGATTCCAACTAATCATCATAATCGCCAAACTTGCACAATCAATCGAACTAACATCATAACACTTTCATAAACCATGATTCTACCATTACATACAAGCATGATCAATAGTTCATAAACCCTAACATGATTTGCGAAACAATGGAAAACTCTAACCTTTAACAATGAAGATTAACGAAACGGGAACGAGATGGGAGTCGATTCGGGTAATCAAGGGGATCGCGACCGAGAGGAGGAGTGGAAAGGCTGCCGTCGGCTCTTTGGAGCTAGGGTTTGTGTGTGTGTTTTTTTTTGAAACATAACACATGCATATATGTCTTTATATAGCGCAAGAAAGAAAAGAAAAAGGAAAAGGGTTGGGCGATTTGCGCTTGCGGCCGCAAAGGGGTTTGGGTGGGGCGGTTTGGGTCTTTAACTTGAGTCTCAAGTTTTGCTTAACTCCTTGAGTCGCAAGGGAGTGAGGTCAACCCGTTTCGCGACCCGGTTCGGTTCGTCTATCTATTTACTATATATTTTTATAACTAATCACCACGAAATCAAAACATAACATAATCACTCACCAAGCTTATAAACGTCTATTACATATAGCACGTAATTCATTTGATAAGTTCACCAAGTTAGCGTAGTTATTTCGAGCGTGTAAATTAAATCTCCGAATCAATTTAGCGTAGGAATGAATAACCGTGAAGTAGTGCGTTTAAGATACCCGAAAAACCGGGATGTCACATTATCCCCATGTTGAAAGAATTTTCGTCCCGAAAATTGAGTAAACGCGGTTTAAAATGCAACGCACAGGTTTAGAATGCCACACACAAAGATTTAGTTCGTTAACAATGGTACACGAAATTACAGAAATTCCCAGGTTGTCACATCATCCCCATGTTGAAAGAATTTTCGTCCCGAAAATTTAGTTGATGGTAACGTTAGCTTGCTGCTCAGCTGCAAAAAGGTGTGGGTATTTGCTCTTCATTTGGTCCTCTCTTTCCCACGTGAACTCCGGTCCACGCTTAGAGTCCCAACGAACCTTGACGATCGGTATCTTGCTGTGCCTTCGAGTCTTGATCTCACGATCCATGATCTCGATAGGTTGTTCCACAAAGTGCAGTTGTTCATCCACTTGAATCTCATCCAATGGAATGACTAGGGTTTCATCTGATAGACACTTCTTCAGATTTGACACGTGAAAAATGTTGTGAACTCCACTGAGTTCGGCAGGAAGGTCTAATTGATAAGCTACGGGTCCGATACGTTTCAAGATCACAAACAGGCCTACGTACCGTGGGTTTAGTTTTCCTCGTTTCCCAAAACGGATTACACCCTTCCAGGGTGACACCTTCAGTAGGACGCGGTCGCCTACTTGAAATTCGAGCGGTTTGCGTCGTTGATCAGCGTAGCTTTTCTGTCGATCTCGTGCCGCCGCCATGCGGTTTTTGATTTGTACAATCTTTTCAGTAGCCTCAAGTATCAACTTAGGGCCTGTGAGTTGACTGTCACCGACTTCTGCCCAACAGACCGGTGATCTACATTTACGACCGTATAATGCTTCAAACGGTGCTGCCGATATACCCGTATGGTAACTGTTGTTATACGAGAATTCCACTAAAGGCAGATGGATTTCCCAACTGTTCCCGAAATCTACCACACATGCCCTAAGCATGTCTTCCAAGGTCTGAATGGTCCTTTCGCTTTGGCCATCCGTCTGAGGGTAATAAGCTGTGCTCATATCTAAGCGTGTACCCAACGCTTTCTGAAGTGACTGCTAAAAGTTGGACGTGAAACGAGCATCTCTGTCTGAGATGATGGACGTTGGCACTCCGTGCCGAGAAACTACTTCCTTAATGTAGATGCGAGTCAACTTATCCATCTTATCTATTTCTTTAATAGCTAGGAAGTGTGCGGACTTAGTTAAACGATCCACGATTACCCAGATGGTATCGCAACCACCCGAAGTTCACTGGAGTTTAGTGATGAAGTCCATCGAGATCTGATCCCATTTCCACACTAGGATCTCAGGTTGTTGAAGTAGCCCCGATGGCTTCTGATACTCTACCTTGACTTTTGCACAAGTCAAACACTTGCTTACGTAGGTGGCTATATCAGCTTTCATGTTGGGCCACCAGTACGCGGCTTTAAGGTCTTGATACATCTTATCCGAACCAGGATGGACAGAGTATCGGGATTTGTGAGCTTCGTCCATGACTAGCTTTCTGAGGTCTCCGTAGAGAGGTACCCATATACGATTCATGAAATACCGGGCTCCATTGGGTTTTACTTCCCAATCGCGTTCCATTTTTCCCACCGATTCGACCTTGATGTTTTCTTCCTTAACTACTTCTAACTGCGCGTCGCGTATTTGTTCGGGTAACCCCGAATGAATGGTGAACTGTAGTGCTCGTACCCGACGAGGTTTCAAGTGCTCCTTCCTACTGAGGGCATCAGCTACTACGTTAGCTTTACCCGAGTGATACCGAATGGCACATTCATAATCGTTTAGGAGTTCGACCCAGCGACGTTGTCGCATGTTCAACTCCTTCTGGTCAAAGATATGTTGGAGGCTCTTGTGATCTGTATAGATTGTGCACTTTGTTCCATATAGGTAGTGTCTCCAAATCTTAAGCGCAAACACCACTGCTCCCAATTCTAGGTCATGTGTTGTGTAGTTTTTCTCGTGAACCTTCAATTGTCGGGACGCATACGCGATGACCTTATCACGTTGCATGAGTACGCATCCCAATCCCTGAATGGAAGCATCACAATATACTACAAAATCATCAGTCCCTTCCGGCAAGGACAAAATGGGTGCACTGCAAAGTTTCTGTTTCAGCAATTGAAATGCCGCTTCCTGCTTGTCACCCCAAGCATACTTGATGCCTCTCTGGGTGAGGGTGGTAAGCGGTTGCGCGATCTTTGAAAATCCCTCGATGAAACGTCTGTAGTAACCAGCCAAACCCAAAAATTGGCGGATCTCCGTCGGTGTCCTGGGTGCTTCCCAGTTTTTGATAGCTTCAATCTTGGCGGGGTCGACGTGGATACCCTTTTCATTCACGATATGCCCGAGGAACTGAACTTCCCGAATCCCGAAATCACACTTTGAAAGCTTGGCATATAGTTTCTCCTGTTGAAGTAATTCCAGCAGTAATCGTAGATGTTCAGCATGTTCTGCTTCACCTTTAGAGTAGATGAGTATGTCATCGATGAACACAATGACAAACTTGTCTAGATATGGTTTACACACACGGTTCATGAGGTCCATGAACACCGTGGGTGCGTTGGTGAGACCGAAGGGCATGACCAAGAACTCATAATGGCCATACCGAGTACGAAATGCCGTCTTAGCGATATCCTCCTCCCTGACACGTAACTGGTGATAACCGGACCGTAGATCAATCTTGGAGTAGTAGCTTGACCCTTGAAGTTGGTCGAAGAGATCGTCGATGCGAGGTAATGGGTATCGGTTCTTGATAGTAACCTTATTGAGTTCCCTGTAGTCGATGCACATGCGGAAGGTCCCGTCCTTCTTCTTGACAAAAAGGACTGGAGCTCCCCATGGCGAAGTACTGGGTCGGATAAATCCTTTTTCTAACAATTCCTGAAGCTGGGTAGACAGCTCTTGCAACTCGGCTGGAGCTAAACGGTATGGGGCCTTGGCGATAGGAGTTGCATGGTTCGCCAATTCGATTTCAAACTCCACTTGTCGATGTGGTGGAAGACAAGGTAACTCCTCTGGAAATACATCGGAAAAATCACGGACGACGGGAATATCTTCTATACGTTTCTCGTCCTTAGGCTGTTCGATAACCAGTGCGAGCAAAGCGAAGGAGTTCTTCCTCCGAAGATACTTCTGTGCTTGCATGTAAGAGATGATGTTTGTGACGGCGCCGGCCTTCTCGCCTTGCACCGTCAAGATTTCGTCGTTAGAGAGCGGAATACGGATAGATTTCTCGAAACAGAGAACTTCAGCTCGGACATCGGATAGCCAGTCCATTCCGACTACCACGTCAAAACTACCCAGGGTAGTTGACATCAGATCAATGGTAAAGGTGTGACCCGCGAGTTTGAGTTGACAGCCGGATACTAAATGGGTCACAACTACAGATTTACCATCGGCTAGTTCTATGACGTAAGTGGTCTCTAGGGGTTTAGGCGTGAGATTTAGGTTCTTCCTAAAAGACTCAGATATAAAACTCCTATCCGCACCCGTATCAAAAAGTACAGTAGCAAAATGTTCATTAAGGGGAAACTTACCGTGACCACGTTCGAGTCGTTTCTGGCCTCTCCGCGGCCCAGCGTAAATGCACGCCCTTTGGCACCTCCTGTGCCACCATTTCCATTGTTGTTGTTATTGTTGTTGTTGTGGTTGTTGTTGTTCCCACCATTGTTGTTGTTGTTGCGAAGCTATGGGCAGTCTCGTTTGAAGTGGGCAGTGCTACCACACTGATAGCACCCCCGGTTAATACCCTGCTGCTGACCCTGGTGTTGATTTTGATTTTGTCGGGACATGATTTCCCCGCGACAATCCTTTGCCGCGTGTCCCACTTTGCCACATCGTTGGCAGCGATTTCCGGCACAAGGGCCGTGATGATGAAGGCTACAGCGATTACACTGCGGCTTTCGACCTACATAGCCGCTTGTGTTCTGGGTGTTGTTGGCGGGCTGATTATTGTGACCCCGGTGGCTGTTGAAATTATTGAACCGTTTCTGGTTCCCTTGTTGTGGCTGGGCTGACGAAGACTGTCGAGCAGACGAGTCTTCAAACTTTCTTTTATTATCAGGGGCAACTTCAGTTGTACCCCGAGATGGCAACTTCTTTTGTTCCACCGCCTTATCGGTGAGTTTGTGCGCCAACCTGATTGCTTGATGCTCAGTCGCAGGGTTGCTAGCCATTACCATACCCTGGATCTCGGGGACCAGACCCCCAAGGTAAAACTCGAGTCGTTTCTCAACGGTGTTAGCCAATCGGGACATAGGAATACCAAGTCATGATGTTTCGCTGTGTATGCTTCAATTTCAGATCCCACCATCTTGTGGTTCCATAATGCTTGCTCCAACTGTTGAACCCTGTCTCGCGGACAATACTCCTCTTTGATTAGGGCCTTAAATTCGGCCCAGGCCATTGCGTTTGCAGTAATAAGTCCACGCGTTTGGACTTGTGCATTCCACCAAGTTAGTGCCCCATCCTCCAACGTTGAGGCAGCATACTTGACCTTGTTGGCCTCCAGACAATTGCACATTTCGAACACTGATTCGGACTTTTCAATCCAGCGAACCAGTCCTATGGGTCCTTCTGCACCCGTGAATTTGCTCGGCTTCGCATCGAGAAACATCTTGTAGGGGTTAAGACCCCTCCTGCTGGTTGGTTTTGGACACCTGCCAGAGCAGTATTCACGTGTTCTTGGATCATTGCGGCCAATTCTTCGGTGTCATGTTGAGGTTTCCGCGACGTCCAGTTGCCATTTTAGATCTTCGCAAGACAACATAAACACACACCAATAAGTATATATATCCAATATAGTTATCCTACTCCATACTTAAGTAATTCCTCAAATTATGTCAACCCAAATAAATTAAACAATCAAAAGAAATATTCGATTAAATAAAATTTCAACGTCTTACAAAATGCCAACCGAACATATCAGTTTACTATAAAATCTCAAGTTTAAAATTAGGAAAATAAATAGACTGAAGGAAGCAAATGGAATAAGCGAGACGAGTCAGTCTTCTACGTCTCCATCCCCCAAATCGCTATCGTTGCCGTCATTCTCCGCGGCGTTTCCAGCTTCTACAGCCGGGTCTTCCTCCGGATCCTCCTCTGGATCCTCCTCTAGATCCTCCTCTACCGGCACTGGAGGGGCCGGTGCTGGTGCGGGTACTGGTACATGTGCCTGATTCTGTTCTAGTTCTTGAATTCTCCAACTAGACTCAAGAACTCTGTCTTCGAGCCAGTCAACCCTCAGCTGCTCAGCACGAAGATCTTTAGCTAAGGTGTTACGAGCTATCTTATTCTCATGTTGCTCTCCCTCGAGCTCTCCAGTCTTACCCGTTAATTGTCGTATCATCCATCCCTGTGCTAGGATGGTTTCATGCATTCTCTCTAGTTGTTCTTGTTGTTTTCTTATCATATCTCTAAGTAGGTCATTCCCTACTTCTAACGAGTTAACCGGTTCGACCGGCATAGCGATAGTCGGGCGTGAGGACGACTCCTCTCTGAGAGCGAGTCTTTTTCTAGCAGCTGAGCGTGTCTCCACGCCATGAGGTGGTGAGAGTTCCACCATAGGTGCCTTCCCCGGCGCCCTTGGTTGCAAAAGTTTGTCGGATGATGATGACATTGCCTGTTGGGTTGTGTAGTTAGTTACGAGTTGCGTTTATTTCAATATGCCTTTATATTTTACATAACATAGTTGTGGTACAACACATAACAAGATATAACAGTTCAGTGCCAAACTAAGTCTAGTGTCTTGTAATCAGCTATAGTTTAGGTCTACTTTTAACGCAAGCCTGGTTCTCTATAGCTAGAGGCTCTGATACCAATCTGTCACACCCTCAATTTCCACTTGCGGAGTTTTATCGCGAGGCGTGTGAACAAACTAGAATCCGAGACACTAGTAACATCGAACGACTCTATATGATTTGTTTATACGTTTTCCAAAATCATTTGTTTAACCATTCATAGTTAATTTTAAATTGTCTTAGTTTGGTTTCAATGTTTAGCGGAAGAATTAGTTTTTAAAGTTGAGCGTAAGCATTAAAGTAAAGTAAAGGAACAGGCGCCAACACAAACGCCAAAACTAAAGAAAAACCTAAACAATATTCGTAAATGAGACTCGATAAAAAGATTTCTTGATCAATGCAAGTGAGTGCACCTAGAGCTCCTAGCGTCCTGAGAAACATGTAAAGAAACAAGTGTCAACATTAAAGAAGAGTGAGTTCACAGGTTTTTATAAGTTCATTAGTTCGGTTAAAAGTTTGTTTCCCCCGTTATCCCTAACCTGGGATAACGATTTAGTTCCATTATTCCCAACCCGGAATAATACTGATGGTTCCATTAGTCCATACCCGGAATAATAATGATGTTCCATTATTCCTAACCCGGAATAATAACGTTGTTGGTTCCATTATCCCTAACCCGGAATAATATTGTTGATTCGTAATTATGTTCAATGTTAACATGTAGGTAGCGAGCCTAAAGTTATGTCACGTAAGTGTTCGCGATCGAAGCTGACTGTTGTGCCTCCGTGTTGCCAGGCCTATCACTGACCATGGCGAAGTTAGGCCAAATTATTCACCCGTTGACCATACCCGGTCGGCTAGCGCGACTAGCTCGGGTGGGGCTTGTCGGGCCCAGTAGTACTACTTATAATTTCCCCGCTATCTAACCCAATACTAACGATCCGAGAGTTTGTCGAGGACTTGTGTGATATAGCTGCTTAGTGACCATAACGTACATTAACATTAACTTAGTTACCGAATAGTTTCATGACGTTAATTTCGTATAACGTAAAGAAATAGAGTTGTAGAGTGTACACATGTTTCTCCCCCTGTTGTTTAAAACCGGATAAAATTAGGGGCCGTGAACTCACCTTTAATTGCTCGGTTAGTGTAACACATATGTAGCAAATGATGGGACCGCTAATTGCGTCCTAACAAGTCAATTGATTTGAAGTTAGTGTGTGGACACGCCGATACAAACTCTACACATAACTAACACACAATGCGGCACACACAATAACAAATTCTAAAACACAATCATGCATGCAAAGTATTATCATACCAACATAGTGATCAAACCAACCTATCATGAACACAATTCAATCCATACAACACTTTGGTACACACATTCGCAAGTTATCAAGTTTCAGCTTATATACTCATAATTAGGCTGTTTTCGAGGTTTTTTATAAAATAGTTCCAACGTTCCAAAAATTTCAATTTTTTTACAGAAGGTATCAACTAAGCTGTAGAATTTTATGTAAATTTTTCAAGTCCTAACACTTTACTAATTATTCCTAAATATTAATATACTAGGCTGCAGTCAGATTCGTCGCTTTCTGACTGCAGTCCACGGGAGAATTTATTTAAAAATCACCGTTCATCCAATTAACAAAATTCCAGTGGGAGTTTCCCGGAAATTTCCATCTCCAGCTTCTGTACAAATTTCGTGATTCAACTCTCTACAGATTATGAGATCCGACTCGATAAACAACTAACAAATTTTCAGAATTTATACAGCTTCAGTTACTGCACTTAATTGGCCACTTAAAAATATCAAACGACCTCATAAAAATATGAATCCAGCGCCATTAGAAGCGTTTTTCAAAAATATACGTTTTAGGCTTCAGAAAATCCGTTTTTCGATAAATAATAACCAAGTTACAGCCAATTGAAGTTGGCTGTAAACACCATTCAGCATCCTGATTTCAACATTTTATCGCAATATAACACGCTTAAACAATCGAGACGTTAAATATAAACGATCAAGAACAGATTTATCAAACATATATCATCATGTACATCATACTCATGCAAACCCTAATCATAATATATGGTTTTTATCACAAAATGCAGCCTAATGATTCTTGATTCCAACTAATCATCATAATCGCCAAACTTGCACAATCAATCGAACTAACATCATAACACTTTCATAAACCATGATTCTACCATTACATACAAGCATGATCAATAGTTCATAAACCTTAACATGATTTGCGAAACAATGGAAAACTCTAACCTTTAACAATGAAGATTAATGAAACGGGAACGAGATGGGAGTCGATTCGGGTAATCAAGGGGATCGCGACCGAGAGGAGGAGTGGAAAGGCTGCCGTCGGCTCTTTGAGCTAGGGTTTGTGTGTGTGTTTTTTTTTTTGAAACATAACACATGCATATATGTCTTTATATAGCGCAAGAAAGAAAAGAAAAAGGAAAAGGGTTGGGCGATTTGCGCTTGCGGCCGCAAAGGGGTTTGGGTGGGGCGGTTTGGGTCTTTAACTTGAGTCTCAAGTTTTGCTTAACTCCTTGAGTCGCAAGGGAGTGAGGTCAACCCGTTTCGCGACCCGGTTCGGTTCGTCTATCTATTTACTATATATTTTTATAACTAATCACCACGAAATCAAAACATAACATAATCACTCACCAAGCTTATAAACGTCTAATACATATAGCACGTAATTCATTTGATAAGTTCACCAAGTTAGCGTAGTTATTTCGAGCGTGTAAATTAAATCTCCGAATCAATTTAGCGTAGGAATGAATAACCGTGAAGTAGTGCGTTTAAGATACCTGAAAAACCGGGATGTCACAGTCGAAGCACAGAAACAAGACATAGCTCAGTTAAAGCTTGACTTGAACCGACAACAATGTTGGATATACGACTATAAGCTAAAATTAGCTGAAAAGGACGTAGAACTTCAAGCAGCTTTAGCCAAGCTAAATTCTTTGATTGGAAAGTTTCACGAAAACGAATTAAATATTAAAAAATTTTACACTTCTAGCAAGCTGATCAAGGACTTGTGTGATCTGCAGCTTGAATATCAGAAAAACTATACAAAAGGACTTGGGTATAATAGGGCCCCTCCACCATATAATCATAACTACACACGAATGCCTGATTCTGAGGCAGAACTAGAAAATGAATAAAATATGATGTATTGTAAACCCTTAGATTATTTTTCAAAACCATGGAACCCTACTACCCAAAGTTTTCTAAGCCAGCTGAACTCAAGAAGGACGCTGTTTTCTTCCCTTACACACCATTTTCGCAAGAATCTGGTGTCACCCCCTCTTGTAGTTCGGATGGTTTGGAGAAAATGACGCCTAAAGAAGAGGCAGCGACACCACTTAAAGAATCAAAACAAGAAAATCCTCCAGAAACTGACACAGTGAACGCTACTAATGTTTCTACCTCATGTGCATAAGAAATATTAGTTGAGGATATTACAGATGGTGATAAAGAAGAGTGTTTGAATTTAAATTCGGACTATTCAGCTGCTGATTATGATTTATATAAACCTGCTTTTGACATTTTGAATATTTTTCTTGCTGAACAATCTACATTCTCGGACAATGTTGGTTGTGTTGAGCAATCTCCCTTTGCTGATTCAGATTGAACTTTTGAAACTGAATCTGAATCGGAATCTCAAACTGTTCAAAATATAGAGATTCCCTTTGCTACTAACGATTAAAGCTCATCTTCTGACAGTTCAGAAAAGGATGTCCCTACTGAATCACCAGTCTCCTCTAAAGAATCCACCAAGCAAAACAATTTGAAATCTAATAAAAAGAAACGGAGAACACGTAGATCCAAAAAGAAGAAAACCAAATAGGCGCCTCAGTCTACTGAAAAGGCTGCTGCTGATTCAGTTCCTCATTCTTAGAAATGGACTCAGCAGCCCAAACTTAATCTGTTAAGCCATCAGCTGAACAGGAATCAATTAAAATTTTGCCTAAGTCTACCAACTCCAAACTATCTAATTCAAATCATAAAACTTACAAGTGTGCTGATAGATGTGAGCAGGTTACAGCAAGGACTAAGACCTTGCGCCAATCGTCAGTACCAGCAAGCAAGAAACTGCCAGCCAAGCTGCCAAGAATTTCTTAGGCTGAACGGACTGTCTTCTTCTAGAAGAGGCAGACCTGTTTCAACTGCGGTTTCCCAGGTATATAGCACGAAACTATCAAAATGCATTTATACCTTTCAACGCCATATCTTTGAAAAATCAGAGAGCTATGCCTAATCGCCTACATCAGGCTCGATATGCTCCGGCTAAGCCCTCTGATCAAGACAGGAACATGGCCAAGAGACAAAATCAAAAATCTCTAAGAGCTTTAGGTTCTCTGAATCCTTCTAGCCTTCCGAAAGTTGTGTAGAACTCTGACTTGCTAGCCTAGAAGCCTAAGATCTTGACCAAGGCCTAGTCTTCTGTCCTAAAATTGGACAAATAAAAAGCATCACCGATCTCATCCTTAACTAATTTAATTTTTCGTGAGGTCACTTATGTTGATGCAAATGGAACACCCAGATCATCAATGGCCTGGCTTGCAGCTTCTAACCAAAACTGTTAAACTGTGCAAGAACAGCTTTGGAGGACTCTCGTCAGACTTTGGTATGTCGACAGTGGCTGTTCTAGGCACATGATAAGAGACATCTCCCAGTTGAATGACATTCAGTTTTTCAATGGCGGTTTTGTCTCCTTCGCAGGTGGTGAAACAGGAAAGATAGGGATTAGAGGAACAGTGTGCAATGGAACTCTTAGTTTCAAGAACATGAACTATGTCCAAGAGTTGAAGCACAGTCTCTTGAGTGTGTCTCAGCTCTATGATAATCATTTAGATGTGCTATTTACAAAGAATGGTTGCTATGTGTTGAAACCAGGCCTCATTATTCCTAATGAATGGATTCTTCTCAAAGCTGAACGCAAGGGGAACGCTTACGTCATCGACATGAACAAGGCCCCCACCAACAAGCTTACCTGTTTGTTCTCGTCTACCGCTGAGCACGGTGCAATGTTGTGGCACAGCCGACTAGTCAGAGATCTGCCTGTTTAGGATTTTATGCAAATTGAAAAGTGTGAATCATGTGCTCGTGGGAAACAACATCGAAAGCCACACAAGTCGAAACCCGCTCCCCCCACGTCAAAAGTCTTGGAATTGCTTCATACAGATCTTTTTAGTCCGACCAATATTCTAAGCATTGGCGGGAAGGCATACTATCTGGTTATCATTGATAACTACTCCTATTTCACTTGGGTATTCTTTCTTGCACAAAAGAGTGAAACAATTGAGTTAGTCAAACAGTTTATCACCCTAATCGAAAACCAGGCAAACACCACAATGAAGGCTATTCGATGTGATAATGGAACAGAGTTCAAGAACGCCATTTTGAATTCTTTTTGCTCCTCCAATGGAATTGATTGACAGTTCAATGCAGCAAGAACTCCTGAACAGAATGGAGTTGTAGATCGTAGAAACCGCACACTCATTGAAGCCGCACGTACTATGTTGGTCGAATCAGAACTACCTCTTATTTTCTTCGCAGAAGCAATTAATACCGCTTGCTACATTCAGAATCACGCCTTGATTAACAAAAGGCATATGAAAACGCCGTATGAAGTGGTTGAAGGTCATAAACCTTCGGTCATACATTTCCGCAAATTCGAATACTCCTGTGTTCTCCTACTAGTGGATGCTAAGGGAAAATTTGAATCACGCGGAGATCTATGCATCTTCATCGGCTACTAAGAACACTTCTTATCGTGTCTACAACAAGATCAAGAAAATGGTGGTTAAAACCTACATTGTGGGTTGGTTGGAGGAGAATCCCAAGGACGCACGAATTGGTCCCGACTGGCTCTATGATTATTCCTCTTTATTTAAATCTGTTAATGTCTCTTCTGATATGCATGCAGGTACATGCACAAGTTTGAATCCCCACCGATGCTTATCTTAACTGAGGATGATGAAGATGCTGAACAACTGCAAGAATCTTTCAAGCAGCTGAATGTGGACCCACCTGGATTCAATGAAGTTGTGTCTACACCTCCACCAGCATCGTAGAATCAAGAAACTGTTTCTAAACAGATTCCTCAGACGGGTTCCCTTGAAGTTGAGGCTCCAACACAGGAACTCCTGTGGCAAATGAAGGAGCTACAACTCCTGATGTTTTAGGATCATCTTTGTTTCCTGAGCCTACACCACCAGACCTATCTGTTGATTCATCAGTCAACATTCCCACTGGTGCAACTAATGAGGGTGAGCCATCTGGAGTCGCATAACAGAGCTTTACAAACTTGCAGTCAGATCTCCATCTTCCTGCTACGCCTATACCATAACGTCTACAGTGCGATCATCCGATTGACAATGTTATTGGTCCTGTTACTGCTGGATTTCAGACTCACAGTCAATCAGGAGATATCAATACATCTTGGGGTATGGCAATTGGTGAAGCTTCCTTAGGGAAAACGTGCTCTTGGAACTCGTTGGTATTTCGCAACAAATAGGATGGTACTAGTATGATTATGAGGAACAAAGCTCGATTGGTTGTTCAGGGCTATCGCCAGATCGAGGGTTGGATTACGATGAAGTTTATGCACCAGTGGCTAGATTGGAAGCCATTCGCATTTTCTTGGCATATGCGTCATACATGGACTTCACAGTCTATCAAATGGATGTCAAGACTGCGTTTCTTTATGGCACGGTGAAAGAGGAGATATACGTGGCACAACCACCGGGTTTCACGGATCCTGACAAGCCAGACTATGCATACAAGTTGGACAAAACTTTGTATGGGTTGCATCAAGCGCCTCGTGCGTGGTACGCAAGCCTAACAGAGCATCTGCTTGCTCACGGATATACCCGGGAACCATTGATCAGACTTTGTTCATCAAACGTGTTGACAAGGACATCATTCTTGTTCAAATTTATGTAGATGATATTATTTTTGGTTCTATGAATGATTGGTTATGTCGCGAATTTGAAGAGGTCATGAAGAAGAAATTCAAGATGAGTTCATTGGGGGAGATGACTATGTTTTTGGGTCTTCAAGTTTGTCAGAGCTCACAAGGAATTTTGATTCATCAAGGAAAATATGTTGTGACATCCCGGTTTTTCGGATAACTTAAACGCAATACTTGTCGAATAAATTACGTGCTACGTTATTATGTGATATCCGAGTTTGTGCTTTATGTTAGTTAAATGTATAGACGTAATAAATAAACAAATGAATCGAGCCGAACCGCGACACGAGCCGGCCTCTTTTTCTTGCGACTCAAGGAACTAAACTTGGGGATCAAGTTTAGAACCCAAACCTCAACCCATCCGGTCGCGAGCAAACAACCCAAACCGACCCACCCAAGCCCTCGGCCGCGAGACACCCAAACCGTAACCTCTTCATCTCTTGCGCCTATATATACAAACACATGCATGCTTTCTTCACAACACACAAAACCCTAGCATCTAATCAGCCGTCGGCAGCCTTACGCTTGTTCCATTGATCGCGAGCAGCCCATCTCTTCCACTTGTTCACCTCCTCGATCGCAAAACAGCCTACTACTTCTTCCCGGTCGCGAACAACATCCTTTCTCGGTCACGGATCTTCTCGGTCACAATTATCCTTGGTCATCGGTTCCTCATCTTACTCACTGTTCATTAAGCTTGATATTAAAGGTTAGGATTTATAATTGTTTGCAAGATCATATTCAGATTATATGTGTTTGAATGTAGTGAGTATGTTGTTAATCGGCTGATTTGTCATAGTTTGCATGTATGATTGTTTTCGGAACTCATAGTTTGCAAGTGTGTTTTGTTTATAAAGACTAGAGATAGTGATTAGGGTTTGCATGGATATGTTATATGTATTGGTCTATGATTAGAAAAATCAGTTCTTGATCGCCTAGGTTCATTGTATTGACGGTTTATGCGAATTAGTGGTGATAAAATGCTGAAACAGGTTGCTGAGTGATAGTTGCAGCCGACTTCATCTGGCTGTAACTCGGTCATTAGTTGTCGAAAAACGGATTTTCTGAAGTCTAAAATGTAGAGATTTGAATAACGAATCTAATGGCACTGGATTCATATTTTTCTGAAGGCGTTTGATATTTTTAAGTGGCCAATTAAGTTCAGTAACTAAAGCTGTGAAAATCCTGAAATTTTGTTAGTTGTTTATCGAGTTGGATTTTATAATCTGTAGGGAGTAGAAGCATGAAATTTGTACAGCAACTAGGTATGGAAATTTCCGGGCAACTCCCACTGGAATTTTATTAATTGGACGATCAGTGATTTTTAAATAAATTCTTCCGTGGACTGCAGTCAGAAAGCGACGAATCTGACTGCAGCCTAGTATATTAATATTTATGGATAATTGGTAAAGTATTAGGACTTGAAAAATTTATATAAATTTCTATTGTATAATTGTCACCTGCTGTAAAATAATTGGAATTTTTGTAACGTTGGAACTATTTTATAAAATCCTAGAAAACAGCCGAATTATGAGTATATAAGCCGAAACTTGATAACTTGTGAATGTGTGCACCAAAGTGTTGTATGGATCAGATTATGTTCATGATAAATTGTTTTGATTACTATGTTCACATGAGGATACTTGCATGCATGTTTGAGTGTTAGGGAGTTTGATTGTGTGTATCACTTTGTGCGTAAATTATGTGTAGAATTTGTATTAGTTTGTTCACACACTGACTTGGAATCAATTGGTTTATTAGGACGCAATTAGCGGTCCCATCATTTGCAACTTCTGTGTTACACTAACCGAGCAACTAAAGGTGAGTTCACGGCCCCTAACTTTATTCGCTTTTTAAACAACAGGGGGAGAAACATGTATACACTCTTCAAACTCAATATCTTTACGTTATACGAAATTAACGTCACATAACTATTCGGTAACTAAGTTGATGTTAATGTAATGTTATGGTCACTAAGCAGCTATATCACATAAGTCCTCGACAATCTCTCGGATCGTTAGTATTGGGTTTTAATAGCGGGGAAATTATAAGTAGTACTACTGGGCCCGACAAGCCCCATCCGAGCTAGTCGCGCTAGCCGACCGGGTATGGTCAACGGGTGAATAATTTGGCCTAACTATGGTCAGTGATAGGCCTAGCAACACGGAGGCACAACAGTCAGCTTCGATCGCGAACACTTACGTGACATGACTTTAGGCTAGCTACCTATATATGTTAACATTGAACTTAATTACGAATCAACTATATTATCCCGGGTTGGGGATAATGGAAACAACAACTATATTATCCCGGGTTAGGGATAATGGAAACAACATCATTATTATTCCGGTTAAGGAATAATGGAACTATCGGTATTATTCTGGGTTGGGAATAATGGAACTAAATCGTTATCCCGGGTTAGGGATAACGGGGGAAACAAACTCATAACCGAACAAACGAATTTATGAAAACCTGTGAACTCACTCATCTTTAATGTTGACACTTGTTTCATTACATGTTTCTCAGGACGCTAGGAGCTCTAGGTGCACTCACTTGCATTGAACAAGACAGCTTTTATCGAGTCTCATTTACAAACATTGTTATGGGTTTTTCATTTGTTTTGGCGTTTGTGTTGGCGCCCGTTTCACTACTTATTTTATGCTTTCGCTCAACCATAAAAACTAATGCTTCCGCTAAACATTTGTAACTAACTAATACAATATAAAATCTACGATGAATGGTTAAACAAATGATTTTTGGAAAACGTATTATCAAATCATATAGAGTCGTTCGACGTACTAGTGTTTCAGATTCTGGTTTGTTCACACGCCTCGCGGTAAAACTCCGCAAGTGGAAATTGAGGGTGTGACAGATTGGTATCAGAGCCACTAGCTATAGAGAACCAGGTTTGCATTAAAAGTAGACCTAAACTATAGCTGATTACACGACACTAGACGTAGTTTGGCACCGAACTGATTATATCTTATTATGTGATGTACTACAACTGGGTATGTAGATTATGACTTCGTAATAAGAAATGAAAACAACTCGTAACTAAATACACGACCTAACAGGCAATGTCATCATCATCATCATCATCATCCGACAAACTTTCGCACCCAAGGGCGCCAGGAAAGGCACCTATGGTGGAACCCTTACCATCCTATGGCGTGGAGACACGCTCAGCTGCGAGGAAAAGGCTCGCTCTGGGGGAGGAGTCGTCATCACGCCCAATCATCGTTGTGCCGGTCAAACCGGTTAACTCTGTAGAAGTAGGAAATGACCTACTTAGAAACATGATACAGAAACAACAAGAACAATTAGAAAGAATGCAGGAAACCATCCTAGCACAGGGATGGATGATCCGACAACTGACAGGTAAAACCGACTCGCTCGAGGAAGAGCAACATACGAGTAAGATAGCTCGTAACACCTTAGCCAGAGATCTGCGTGCTGAGCAGATAAGAGCCGACTGGCTAGAAGACAGAGTCCTGGAAAATAGTTTGAGCATTCAGGAGCTAGAGCAAAATCAAGCACCTGCACCAGCACCGGCCCCTCCAGTGCCGGTAGAGGAGGATCCGGAAGAGGATCCGGAAGAGGACCCAGAGGAGGATCCAGAGGAGGATCCGGAGGAGGACCCAGCTATAGAAGCCGGGAATGCCGCGCAGGATAATGGCAACGATAGTGATCTGGGGGATGGAGACGTAGACGACTGACACGTCTCGCTTATTTTATTTACTTTACTTCAGTCTATTTATTTTCCCACTTGTGTTTAAACTTTAGACTTTATAGTGAATTCATATGTTTGGTTGGCATTTTGTAAGACGTTGAAACTTCATTTAATCAAGTATTTCTTTTGACTATTTAATATATTCGAGTTGACATAACTTGATAATTATTTAAGTACGAAGTAGGATAACTATATTGGATATATAGACTTATCGGGGTGTGTTTATGTTGTTTTTCGAAGATCTAAATGGCAACTGGACGACGTGGAAACCTTAACATGACGCCCGAAGAACTAGCTGCCATGATTCAAGAGCACGTGAACGCAGCTCTAGCGGGTGTTCAGAACCAACCGGCAGGAGGGGGTTTTAACCCCTACAAGATGTTCCTCGACGCGAAACCAAGCAAATTCTCGGGGGCAGAAGGACCCATAGGACTGGTCCGCTGGATCGAAAAATCTGAATCAGTATTTGAAATGTGCAACTGTCTAGAGGCCAACAAGGTCAAGTACGCAGCCTCAACACTGGAAGATGGGGCACTAACTTGGTGGAATGCACAAGTCCAAACGCGTGGACTTATTGCTGCAAATGCAATGGCCTGGGCCGAGTTTAAGGCCCTAATCAAAGAAGAGTACTGTCCGGGAGACAGAGTGCAACAGTTGGAGCAAACTTTATGGAACCACAAGATGGTGGGATCTGAAATCGAAGCATACACAGCGAAACATCACGACTTGGTATTTCTGTGTCCCGATCTGGCTAACACTGTGGAGAAACAGCTCGAGTTCTACCTTGGGGGTCTGGTTCCGGAGATTCAGGGTATGGTAATGGCTAGTAACCCTGCAACTGAACATCAAACAATCCGATTGGCGCACAAACTCACCGATAAGGCGGTGGAACAAAAGAAGTTGCCAGCTCGGGGTACGACTGAAGTTGCCCCTGACAATAAAAGAAAGTTTGAAGACTCGTCTGCTCGACAGTCTTCGTCATCCCAGCCACAACAGGGGAACCAGAAACGGTTCAATCATTACAACAGCCACCGGGGTCACCAAAATCAGCCCGCCAACAACAACAACAACAACCAGAACGCAAGCGGCTATGTAGGTCGAAAGCCGTAGTGCACCCGCTGTAATCTTCATCATAACAGCCCTTGTGCCGGAAATCGCTGCCAACGATGTGGCAAGATGGGACATGCGGCAAAGGATTGTCGTGGGGAAATCATGTCCCGACAGAACCAAAATCAACCCCAAGGCCCACAACCGGGTGTTAACCGGGGATGCTATCAGTGTGGTAGCACTGCCCACTTCAAAATAGACTGCCCACAGCTGCGTAACAACAACAACAATGGTGGGAACAACCACAACCACAATAACCATAACAACAACAATAACAACAACAATAATGGAAATGGTGGCACAGGAGGTGCCAAAGGTCGCGCATTTACATTGGGCCGCGGAGAGGCCAGAAACGACTCGAACGTGGTCACCGGTAAGTTTCCCCTTAATGAACATTTTGCTACTGTGCTTTTTGTTACGGGTGCGGATAGGAGTTTTATATCTGAGTCTTTTAGGAAGAACCTAAATCTCACGCCTAAACCCTTAGAGACCCCTTATGTCATAGAACTAGCAGATGGTAAATCCGTAGATGTGACCCATATAGTATCCGGCTGTCAACTCAAACTCGCGGGTCACACCTTTACCATTGATCTGATGACAACTACCCTGGGTAGTTTTGACGTGGTAGTCGGAATGGACTGGCTATCCGACGTCCGGGCTGAAGTTCTCTGCTTCGAAAAATCTATCCGTATTCCGTTCTCTAACGACGAAATCTTGACGGTGCAAGGCGAGAAGGCAAGCGCCGTCACCAACATCATCTCTTACATGCAAGCGCAGAAGTATCTTCGGAGAAAGAACTCCTTCGCTTTACTCGCACTGGTTACCGAACAATCTAAGGACGAGAAACGTATAGAAGACATCCCTGTCGTCCGTGATTTTTCCGATGTATTCCCAGAGGAATTACCTGGTCTTCCACCCCATCGACAATTGGAGTTTGAAATCGAATTGGCGAACCATGCAACTCCTATCGCCAAGGCTCCATACTGCCTAGCTCCAGCCGAGCTGCAGGAGCTGTCTACCCAACTTCAGGAGCTGTTAGAAAAGGGATTTATCCGACCAAGCGCTTCGCCATGGGAGCTCCAGTCCTTTTTGTCAAGAAGAAGGACGGGACCTTCCGCATGTGCATCGACTACAGGGAACTCAACAAGGTTACTGTCAAGAACCGATACCCGTTACCTCGCATCGACGATCTCTTCGACCAACTTCAAGGATCAAGCTACTACTCCAAGATTGATCTACGGTCCGGTTACCACTAGCTACGCGTCAGGGAGGAGGATATCGCTAAGACGGCATTTCGTACTCGGTATGGCCATTATGAGTTCTTGGTCATGCCCTTCGGTCTCACCAACGCTCCCGCGGTGTTCATGGACCTCATGAACCGTGTGTGTAAACCATACCTCGACAAGTTTGTCATTGTGTTCATCGATGACATACTCATCTACTCTAAAAGTGAAGAAGAACATGCTGAACATCTACGATTACTGCTAGGATTACTTCAACAGGAGAAGCTATATGCCATGCTTTCGAAGTATGATTTCTGGATTCGGGAAGTTCAGTTTCTCGGGCATATCGTAAATGAAAAGGGTATCCATGTAGCCCTGCCAAGATTGAAGCCATCAAAAACTGGGAAGCACCCAGGACACCGACGGAGATCCGCCAATTTTTGGGTTTGGCCGGTTACTACAGACGCTTCATCGAGGGATTTTCAAAGATCGCACAACCGCTTACTACCCTCACCCAGAAAGGCATCAAGTATGCTTGGGGTGACAAGTAGGAAGCGGCATTTCAATTGCTGAAACAGAAACTTTGCAGTGCACCCATTCTGTCCTTGCCGGAAGGGACAGATGACTTTGTAGTATATTGTGATGCTTCCATTCAGGGGTTGGGATGCGTACTCATGCAACGCGATAAGGTCATCGCGTATGCGTCCGCCAACTGAAGGTTCACGAGAAAAACTACACAACGCATGACCTGGAATTAGGAGCAGTAGTGTTTGCACTTAAGATTTGGAGACACTACCTCTATGGGACGAAGTGCACAATCTTCACAGACCACAAAAGCCTCCAACACATCTTTGATCAGAAGGAGTTGAACATGCGACAGCGTCGCTGGGTCGAACTCTTGAACGATTATGAGTGTGCCATTCGGTATCACCCGGGTAAAGCTAACGTGGTAGCTGATGCCCTCAGTAGGAAGGAACACTTGAAACCTCGTCGTGTACGAGCATTACAACTCACTATTCATTCGGGGCTACCCGAACAAATACGCGATGCCCAGTTAGAAGCAGTTAAGGAGGAAAACATCAAGGACGAATCGGTGGGAAAAATGGAACGCGATTGGGAAGTAAAACCCAATGGAGCCCGGTATTTCATGAATCGCATATAGGTACCTCTATACGAAAACCTCAGAGAGCTAGTCATGGACGAATCTCACAAATCCCGATACTCTGTCCATCCTGGTTCGGATAAGATGTATCAAGACCTTAAAGCTGCGTATTGGTGGCCCAACATGAAAGCTGATATAGCCACCTACATGAGTAAGTGTTTGACTTGTGCAAAAGTCAAGGTAGAGTATCAAAAGCCATCGGGGCTACTCCAACAACCTGAGATCCCAGTGTGGAAATGGGATCAGATCTCGATGGAGTTCATCACTAAACTCCCGCGAACTTTGGGTGGTTGCGATACCATCTGGGTGATTGTGGATCGTTTAACTAAGTCCACACACTTCCTAGCTATTAAAGAAACAGATAAGATGGAGAAGTTGACTCGCATCTACATTAAGGAAGTAGTTTCTCGGCACGGAGTGCCAACATCCATCATCTCAGACAGAGATACTCGCTTCACGTCCAACTTCTGGCAGTCACTTCAGAAAGCGTTGGGAACACGCTTAGATATGAGCACAGCCTATCACCCTCAGACTGATGGTCAAAGCGAAAGGACCATACAGACCTTGGAAGACATGCTTAGGGCATGCGTAGTAGACTTTGGAAATAGTTGGGAAATGCACCTGCCTTTAGTGGAATTCTCGTATAACAACAGTTACCATACAAGTATATCGGCAGCACCGTTTGAGGCATTATACGGTCGTAAATGTAGATCACCGGTCTGTTGGACAAAAGTCGGTGACAGCCAACTTACAGGCCCTGAGTTGATACTTGAGGCTACTGAAAAGATTGTACAAATCAGAAACCGCATGGCGGCGGCACGAGATCGACAGAAAAGCTACACTGATCAACGACGCAAACCGCTCGAATTTCAAGTAGGCGACCGCGTCCTACTGAAGGTGTCACCCTGGAAGGGTGTAATCCGTTTTGGAAAACGGGGCAAACTAAACCCACGATACGTAGGTCCGTTTGTAATCTTGAAACGTATTGGACCCGTAGCTTATCAATTAGACCTTCCTGCCGAACTCAGTGGAGTTCACAACGTGTTTCACGTGTCAAATCTGAAGAAGTGTCTATCAGATGAAACTCTAGTTATTCCATTGGATGAGATTCAAGTGGATGAACAACTGCACTTTGTGGAACAGCCTATCGAGATCATGGATCGTGAGATCAAGACTCGAAGGCACAGCAAGATTCCGATCGTTAAGGTTCGTTGGGACTCTAAGCGTGGACCGGAGTTCACGTGGGAAAGAGAGGACCAAATGAAAAGCAAATACCCACACCTCTTTGCAGCTGAGCAGCAAACTAACGATACCAACAACTAAATTTTCGGGACGAAAATTTTTTCAACATGGGGATGATGTGACAACCTGGAAATTTCTCATACTTTCGCGTACCATTGTTAACTAAATCCTTGTGCATGGCACTTGGGAATCTTTGTGCATGGCACTTGGGAACTTCTTGTAACTTTGCATACCATCGTAAACGAACTAACTCTTTGTGCGTGGCACTCTAAACATGTACGCTACATTCTAAACCGCGTTTACTCAATTTTCGGGACGAAAATTCTTTCAACATGGGGATAATGTGACATCCTGGTTTTTCGGATAACTTAAACACAATACTTGTCGAATAAATTACGTGCTACGTTATTATGTGATATCCGAGTTCGTGCTTTATGTTAGTTATAATGTATAGACGTAATAAATAAACAATTGAATCGAGCCGAACCGCGACACGAGCCGGCCTCTTTTTCTTGCGACTCAAGGAACTAAACTTGGGGATTAAGTTTAGAACCCAAACCTCAACCCATCCGGTCGCGAGCAAACAACCCAAACCGACCCACCCAAGCCCTCAGCCGCGAGACACCCAAACCGTAACCTCTTCATCTCTTGCGCCTATATATACAAACACATGCATGCTTTCTTCACAACACACAAAACCCTAGCATCTAATCAGCCGTCGGCAGCCTTACGCTTGTTCCATTGATCACGAGCAGCCCATCTCTTCCACTTGTTCACCTCCTCGATCGCAAAACAGCCTACTACTTCTTCCCGGTCGCGAACAACATCCTTTCTCGGTCACGGATCTTCTCGGTCACAATTATCCTTGGTCATCAGTTCCTCATCTTACTCACGGTTCATTAAGCTTGATATTAAAGGTTAGGATTTATAATTGTTTGCAAGATCATATTCGGATTATATGTGTTTGAATGTAGTGAGTATGTTGTTAATAGGCTGATTTGTCATAGTTTGCATGTATGATTGTTTTCGGAACTCATAGTTTGCAAGTGTGTTTTGTTTATAAAGACTAGAGATATTGATTAGGGTTTGCATGGATATGTTATATGTATAGGTCTATGATTAGAAAAATCAGTTCTTGATCGCCTAGGTTCATTGTATTAACGGTTTATGCGAATTAGTGGTGATAAAATGCTGAAACAGGTTGCCGAGTGATAGTTGCAGCCGACTTCATCTGGCTGTAACTCGGTCATAAGTTGTCGAAAAACGGACTTTCTGAAGTCTAAAACGTAGAGATTTGAATAACGAATCTAATGGCACTGGATTCATATTTTTCTGAAGTCGTTTGATATTTTTAAGGGGCCAATTAAGTTCAGTAACTAAAGCTGTGAAAATCCTGAAATTTTGTTAGTTGTTTATCGAGTTGGATTTTATAATCTGTAGGGAGTAGAAGCATGAAATTTGTACAGCAACTAGGTATGGAAATTTCCGGGTAACTCCCACTGGAATTTTATTAATTGGACGATCAGTGATTTTTAAATAAATTCTTCCGTGGACTGCAGTCAGAAAGTGACGAATCTGACTGCAGCCTAGTATATTAATATTTATGGATAATTGGTAAAGTATTAGGACTTGAAAAATTTATATAAATTTCTACAGTATAATTGTCACCTGCTGTAAAATAATTGGAATTTTTGGAACGCTGGAACTATTTTATAAAAATCCTAGAAAACAGCCGAATTATGAGTATGTAAGCCGAAACTTGATAACTTGTGAATGTGTGCACCAAAGTGTTGTATGGATCGGATTATGTTCATGATAAATTGTTTTGATTACTATGTTACATGAGGATACTTGCATTCATGTTTGAGTGTTAGGGATTTTGATTGTGTGTATCACTTTGTGCGTAAATTATGTGTAGAATTTGTATTAGTGTGTTCACACACTGACTTGGAATCAATTGGTTTATTAGGACGCAATTAGCGGTCCCATCATTTGCAACTTCTGTGTTACACTAACCGAGCAACTAAAGGTGAGTTCATGGCCCCTAACTTTATCCGGTTTTTAAACAACAGGGGGAGATACATGTATACACTCTTCAAACTCAATCTCTTTACGTTATACGAAATTAACGTCACATAACTATTCGGTAACTAAGTTGATGTTAATGTAATGTTATGGTCGCTAAGCAGCTATATCACATAAGTCCTCGACAATCTCTCGGATCGTTAGTATTGGGTTTTAATAGCGGGGAAATTATAAGTAGTACTACTGGGCCCGACAAGCCCCATCCGAGCTAGTCGCGCTAGCCGACCGGGTATGGTCAACGGGTGAATAATTTGGCCTAACTTCGCCATGGTCAGTGATAGGCCTGGCAACACGGAGGCACAACAGTCAGCTTCGATCGCGAACACTTACGTGACATGACTTTAGGCTAGCTACCTATATATGTTAACATTGAACTTAATTACGAATCAACTATATTATCCCGGGTTGGGGATAATGGAAACAACAACTATATTATCCCGGGTTAGGGATAACGGAAACAACATCATTATTATTCCGGTTAAGGAATAATGGAACTATCGGTATTATTCCGGGTTGGGAATAATGGAACTAAATCGTTATCCCGGGTTAGGGATAACGGGGGAAACAAACTCATAACCGAACAAACGAATTTATGAAAACCTGTGAACTCACTCATCTTTAATGTTGACACTTGTTTCTTTACATGTTTCTCAGGACGCTAGGAGCTCTAGGTGCACTCACTTGCATTGAACAAGACAGCTTTTATCGAGTCTCATTTACAAACATTGTTATGGGTTTTTCATTTGTTTTGGCGTTTGTGTTGGCGCCCGTTTCACTACTTATTTTATGCTTCCGCTCAACCATAAAAACTAATGCTTCCGTTAAACATTGGTAACTAACTAAGACAATATAAAATCTACGATGAATGGTTAAACAAATGATTTTTGGAAAACGTATTATCAAATCATATAGAGTCGTTCGACGTACTAGTGTTTCAGATTCTGGTTTGTTCACACGCCTCGCGGTAAAACTCCGCAAGTGGAAATTGAGGGTGTGACATATGTCAATGACGTTCTTGCCAAATTCAAGCTTACAGATTCAATGCCTATGGCTTCGCCTATCGCTGAACGGCCCCTGTTGAATGAAGACGCAGAAGGAACGCCTGTCAATCTAACCATGTACCGGTCTATGATCGGTTCACTCATGTATCTCACGGCAAGTCGACCAGACATCTTTGCCGTTTGCCAGTGTGCTCGATATCAGGCTACTCCTAAACTCTCTCATTTACACGTTGTTAAAATAATTTTTAGGTACCTCAAAGAGGCACCATCACTGGGGCTCTGGTATCCTAAAAATTCTGAATTTGAACTGTATGCTTTCTCTGACAGTAATCTTGGAGGCACAGACAGGGACTGCGATCAACTTAAGCTAGGGTGCCAATTCTTGGGAGATAAATTGATCTCTTGGCAATGCAAGAAGTATAAGACGGTCTCGATTTCTACAGCGGAAGCAGAATATGTCACAGCATCAGCTTGCTGCTCCCAGGTTTTATGGATGCAACATCAACTTGCGGATTACGGTTTGACTTATCTAAACACAACAATTGTGATAGTGATGCCGCTATCCAAATTGTCAAAAACCCTATTTTCACTCCAAAACCAAGCACATAAACATCAAAGTTCATTTTATTTGTGATTGCTATGAAAAGGGTCTCCTTAAACTTGAGCAAATCCACACTGATGCAAATGTTACGGATTTGTTCACGAAACCCGTTAGCAACATGCATTTTCAAGTGCTTGTGGATCTTCTCAAAATGATCCAGTTTTCTAACTGAACCTCCTTTATCCTTTCCTTTTCGTTTGTTTTCATTTTCTTTTCTTTTTGTTTGCCTCGTAAATTTGTTCATGTATATGCAAAATTTAGAGGGAGAAAAATCACAAAAATACAAAAACATTTAAAAAAAACTAGAAAAACACAAAAACATTAAAAATTCAGAAAATGACAAAAATAGTTTCAAACAGTGTTGCAATGATTGGGTGATGAAATGATTTCTCGTGATAAAGGTTTTGGCTAACACATGTAAGGTGTTGTAGCTGGAAAGAGTTAGATCGAAAGCGATATGTTGATAGGCTTAGAGCTCAAATGGATATTATAGCTAAATGATATAAACATAAAGAACTATATCTAGTGGGTCACACACCATTGGCATATGATTTTATGGTCTTAAATCTGGCGTTGATAGTTGGCCAATATTTAAGGTGTTAGCTGTTTATACTGTTGAGTCATCCGTGGATATCTTGGATGTCCTTCTGTTGCATCCAGATTATATGCAGATCTAGACACATCCTGGATATCTTAAAAGATCCAAATTTAGACAAAAACCTTAATTGCTCCTAAAAGCAAAATTTGCACCAAAAGGTGTAGGTCTCACCATCATTAGACACAAAACATTGAAAACTTTGACTGCACGATGGTGTATACCTATGATCAATGGTCTAACATTGTAAAGCTAGGATGATTCCAATATAAGGTACCAAAACGTCGTAAACCGTTGTGCTTACCTTGATCGCGGGGGTATGTCATGGAGTGGTCACATGGGTATTATTGTATAACATTACCTTAAGCATATCATAAAGCAAAAAGTAGAAGGTTGAGCTCTAGGTTTAAATAGACAAATATATTAGCAATGGCTTAGACCAGTCTGACCAAGCTCACACTGAAAACTGTTCCTTAGTTTGCCTGAAAACGATTTGATCCCATAACAAAACTGTGTATATGCTGTATTGATTTTATTTAAGTGCTTTGCTTATTTCTGTCTGTTTGGTAAAATCTGTTTGGTTGCTCGGTTAGTTTAAACTGTTGATTTTTGAGTTAGATGATTTATGTCAACGGGTATTGGACTGGCCTACTGAGTTTTGGAATTGGGCTAATCCAATAGAATTGTTGAAAATTTTGAAGTTGAACAGTCTTGAGACCACTATGGTACTGTTCCGGATTGGGCCTTTTGAACCATTCTGGATAGGCCCATTGACCGAATTGGACCTTCCTCCTTTGACCATTTCGGACTTGTTACTGTTCCGGATTGGGCCGAAATAATGTTACCAAGCCCATTCCAGATTGTATCTGAATTGAAAACCGGATGATGTTCAGTTGGATTTGGATTGACTTGGGCCCAAATCATTAGGCCCAAGCCCATTTCAGAATAGTATTCCAGATTATCAGTGTTACATTTCGGATCATTCACTAAAAGTTTTCTTCCGAAATACTCTAATCATCATCTGAATTACATTTTCTTCACATTTATCCGAATTAGGTATAAAGTGCTTCTTAATAACCAAAGTTAAATGTTAATCTTCAAATCTTCATGTAATTAAGCATATCGGATGAAACTTAAAAAAGTGTGCATTCCGGACTCCATCTCGAATGGGCATTTAACCGAAATGGATGAACTTGGATTCCATTTTGGATAGTATTCATCTGAGATGATAAGGGGTTCATCCGGATTCCTGTTTGAACCCTTCCAATTCCGGATCTCAGTGTTTGAACTCTCCGAAATAGTATTTGAACCTTCCGGATTGAATGTTTAACCTTAAAACTGAACCTTTAAGATGAACCCTCAATTGAACCTTGAACCTGTCAAATTCACTAATGACCTTTTTTTTTTCCTGCTTATTGATCTATCAATTAGGTTTGAACTAATGGGTTTTTGACCACTTAGTTTGAAATTGGTCAGTTAACTTATGTTAACTTGGATATCTGGTTTGATTAGTAAATGTTTTACCGAGTATGATTTAATCTGTTGTTCTTCTGACAGAAATGGTTGAAAGGCTTTTGATGCTGTTTTGTTGGTTGAAGAGCAATTTCATAACCAGGCGGGTTATCTTTCGGATCCACCAGCAGAGTTTTTCCAAGAGTTCAAGTCGATGATGGTGGATCTGAATGACCGCAGGATCACATATGCACTCCGAGCGAATCCGGTTATCTATCGTGATCTAGTGCACATGTTTTGGAAGTGGGCAAGATTCATTTGAGGGGTGCTGACGGGAAGCCTTATATTAGTTCATCTATTCAGGGGACGGAGATTGTCGTGAACGAAGCATGTATTAGGGAGGTGTTGAACTTTACAGATGTTGCGAGCGATCCGACATTATATACTAAGGAGAAGGTGATGCCGGTATTGACAGAAATGGGTTATGAGGGAACATATCCACCGTTATTGAAGAAGATGTTCCCGGTGTATTGGAGATTGCTATTTCACATGTTTATGCAGTGCGTATCAGAAAACAAGGGCGGGTTAGATCAGCCAAACCAGACGCAGACTTCAGTGATAGTTTCTTTGGTGATGGATTGGAAATATAACTTTTCTGGTTATATTTTCGAGAATATGAAGAAGATTCTTGAGCAGTCGAAGAAGAAGATGTTTTTGCTATAACCTTGATTTGTACAGCTGATTCTGGATGGCCGTTATTCTCATCTAGCTAAAGATGCTTCCGATACGAACTTGCTGAATATGAAGCCTATGGGTCCAACTATTTTTGGCACGATGAAGAAGAACAGATCGACGTCGAAGACAGTTTTTGTTGGACGTATACCATTGAAGAAGTTTGGGAAATTTTCTAAGATGATCTTTCAGGATATCCCAGCACCTAAGCCGGTGAATGATATGGTGGATGAAGAACATGATATAACGGTGATAGAGAAAGAGACTGAGATTGAAGATTTAGTTTCTGATGCAGATACTAATGATGAAGAAGGTCTGTTGGAATCTATTACAGAATCTGAAGCTCATCCGATTCTAGAGCTTCAAGATCTTACTACTGAGAACTTAGCAGCGCTTATTGCACATCTGAAGGAGATTCAGTAGCAGTAAGGGAATCCTCCTCTCGTGTTGCCTCATTCTGATATCCCTGTTGCTAAAGCTGATACAATTGAAGATGTTGAAGAAGTACCATTATTGAAAAGGCGACAAACAGAAGCAACCGAAGAACCCATTCATACAAAAGTCAAGATACAAACCGAAGCTCATATTGATGATACTACTGAAGAACCGATCACTGTTATATCCTTGGTCACTGTATCTTTGACCGATACTTCCATTGTTGAGCCTGTACTGCTGAAAAACCGACAGTTCCATTTGTTGCCACTCAGTCTACTGTCGTGTCTATTCTAGCTGATTCTGTACTCGAGATGATGGATTTTGGTGGTGGTGGTGGTTGTTCTGCAGGTGCTGGAGGCTCGGGGGCAGGGGTAGTGGTTTTGGTGGTGGTTAGGATGAAGATACTGAGTATTTGAGGCGATCTGAAAAGAGAGCATTTGAATTTAGCGGGATTGATAGTGATGAGGAAGATGTTGATGTAGTTGATCTGAAGAAGAGAATGGTAAGTAACGCTTCACATTTGTACCTTTCCGTTTTTAGCAGTCTGCTTTGTGTTTCTATTTTTGGAAATTCCAAACTTTGTAATCGTATTCTATCCTTCAATTCATTATATTCTAAGGCTTTGATTGTAAAAAAGATTAATCAATTATGCTAAATTCGCAAACTTTATTCGCATTTAAATTTATGATCACGCTATACTTTATTCCTTCATGAATCAAATCAAAACAACGTGTCAATGTGTGATGAATGTTTATCAATCTTATATTAAACGCTAGCAAGACAATTAGTGATGTTATTCAAGAAATTCAAGCTTCCATTATCATAAAATCATGACTTATTATGTGCAAGAAAACAAGTATTCATAGTTGTATATTTTAGGGTTTTTATACAATGTTTTTGCATAACATTAAACCATTTCAAGACCCATACATGTTAGACATAATACAAGCATCCCCCAAAGTCCAACAATTCATCAAATAAGCAATTGATTGACCAAATAAAAAATATATATGGGCAGCCCATGTTGCGGCCGCAACATGGGGACCCATTATCCCACTTTTTTTTTAATTTCAAATCTCCCTCCCATGGCCTTAAACAAGACTAAACCCTAATCTTCTTCCTATATAACCACAAGTTCCCCAACTTATTTCTCACTTTTACAAGCCTCCATACTCTCAAAACAAGTCCAAAACTTCTGAAAATAGTTGCTGAAACGCAGCAGCTTGCAAGTGAGTTTCGACTCAATTTTCTTCTTCCTTTTACCTTGTTTTTTTCTCTCTAACACTCTTGGATAACCTCTAGGAAAGTTTTCACAAGTTTTCTTGGGCAAACTAAAGTGAAACCACACCATTTTGAGGTCCAAAAGTGCATAAACTTTCTGCCCAAATTTTATCTTTCAAACTTCAAATTTTTCAATGTTTTTACTTTGTTTCTTCTTCAACAATGTTTGCTAAGGCCATATGGATGTTACCATAGTTTTTCCATGGAAAACCAAGGTGGAATCATAACATTTTTGGGGCCAAACTTTCTGTTTACCTTCAAAAAAAACTTTATACAACTTGAGTTTAACTCATCTCAAACCTATGTCCGAATGCTTATAATCTTATGGTTGGTTAGGCTTAAAAACAAGGTTTAGACATTCAAAATAGAGGATTATACTCACAAATATTATGTTTTATTAGGGTTTCAAACCCACAAGTGTTGAACCATCCAAGTTTACAAACTTGTGTTGGTGTAGGTGTGATTACATGAAGGCCTTGGCCATTCAACTATTCAATCCACCCCTCACTTGATGATTTCTATAATTCTTTACCATCCGGATTGTCCTTGTGTCAATCTTGTGTAATGGTGAATCTTATGAAAGAGGTTTAGGATGGTTAACCACCTACCTCCATGCATGACTTACATGACTAACATGACTTCTATGAAATACATGAACTTTATGATTAATTAGTAGTAATATAACAATACGTAAATACTTAATATAACTGAAACTTAGACCATGACCAAATGGTTAGTTGTCTTAAAAGTAGGTTATTTTATCTTAGAGATAACAATTTTTATGATTCTATTGGGCATGACCCATAAAAACACAAACACCCTTTGGGGCTTATTAGTTTAAAAAACGAGCGTCAAAGGTCTAGATAAATACTTTCGTATATATACTTTCTCGTACATTTTAAATTCCTAAACTCATTAAACTCCCCGTCAATCTAAAACTCATACACCTACGTTTGTCTTGTGTAGGATAAACTTGGTGTTCCAATTCCCTAAATCAACCTAACTCTCTCACGAATAATACTTTTGCAAAACCGTGAGTACACTCGACCCTTTTTATGCTTTCCACTATTTGGGTGCAACATGATTAATTTACTAAAACTACACTAATTCACACTTTATTCTCTACACAAACAATCCATCAACATGCTTTAGTCTTATGCTACTTGAATTGTTATTTGGTACATTCTTATGTGATCTAAATGTCATTAACTTTGATCGAGTTTCTCTTAACATGTATAGAGCTATAGGAGTAACGCACCGCCCGTATTCTTGTGGTCATTGTTAAGTTGAAATTTATTTTGCGGTACACTAGATGGTTGACTTGTAGATTCACATGCCTTGTTACACGTATCTTGTACGCTAGCTATTCATGTGGATTTGTTAAATCGGATTTTATACTTATGTTATGATATTAAACTTGTGTACTCGCCAATACTTTGTTATTGAACTATACTTTTTAACATGTTGCAGGTTGATGAAGTTGTATGATGGAACTTATTAGGAATGGTATGGAAACACGCGTAGAATACTAAGTTAATTATCATGTTATTTTTGAACTTATTTCGCTGATGTTACTCTTATTTGGATTTTGTTGTAATGTGACATTTGTTGTTTGAATGAAATGAAATTTGGTTGATTTAAATATTGTCACGAATAGTGTTATGATGCAATGAGCAATCTAGTCGTCTCACTCTGATGTTTTCACCATCGGTTGGGGTGTGACAGATTGGTATCAGAGCCATAACTATAGGGAATTAGGTAGAATTGCCATTATTCGACCTAGTCTATAGTTTAAGTGACCAACTTGACCATTCTTGCTTCATTATTAAAATGTTAATTCTCCCTATTTGCTTCTTCCTATTTCTTTTGTCTTAAATATATATATGTGTTTTTCCTAAGACACTTACACAATTTACACACTTGAAGACTTGAAGACACTCAAACTATAATCGAGACGATCTCACCAAAATAGGGGTGAAACCTGCACTTTGGTGATCACTCTCAATCCACGAATTTGATTTTTGCATGAAATTTCACCATCAAGTTAACAATGAAATCCACATCTTGATGGAAATTTCGGTTTCATACTCTAGTGGACCCTTGCCAATGAGTCGGAATACGCTCATTGTTCGGTAAGTACCAACCACATCTAGGGTACAATGTTGTCAAGATAGGGGTGAAACCCGCACCTTGTCAACTAGTCCCATTCCTCGATTTTCAATCTCGCCAAAGTTTTGATTTTTCGATGGGTTACAGACGTGTAGTAACTGGAAGGGTAAAGTGCCGTTAATCGCTTCTCGACGAGAGCACTTTACCTATAGGCCAAAGCATGTTTCTCCAATTTGAAAGGATCTCGATTCACTTTGGAATAGTCAAACGTTTCTCAACCTGAAACACTCCAATGTTTTATTGAGCCTATCTTTTATGCTATCTCAATTTCTATGTTTTCTAATACTTGTTATCTCGTTCATTTCGAACCCGATGCACGATTCGCACGACCTTCGTAACCAAAAACAATAATAATAATTCTCGTGAACCATCTAAATTTATATTCCTTTACGCAAATCACACGTGCTAATGCTTTTGAATGCCAACATACTTATGCTATTTATGTGAGATTATATGTGTTACATGATACTTATATGCTCAAAATAGATACTTTTCTTTATAACAACACTTTACGATCAAAGCCTAAATCTACCTTTTGTTGTTAAACCCTTTTAGATGTCTTTCTCGCAAAGCGTTATGGGACGAAGAAGGTCAAAATCCAAGTCAAGGTCCCAATCCGACTCCATGTCGAAAAAGGACTTCATGAAATTTATGGCCGAGCAAATGGCTGAACACATGGCTAAGATTATTCTGGAGATAGTCAGCAAGGTCCAGCCCCCCACCTAACGCCGAATCACCTCATACCTCCGTCGACTCCAAAGCCGAACCACCCAAGACCGCTTTTACCCACAAGCAATTCTGCTCCTGCAATCCCTTACCCTTCACCGGCGAGGGGGACGCCACGAAACTACTGCAATGGTTCGACACCATTGAGCTCACCTTCCTCCAAAGTGGTAGCCCCAACCACTTGCACACCTTAAACGCTACGGGAGTATTCCGATCGAGAGCCCTCGATTGGTGGACTTCAGAGCGTAGCGTGCGTGGCAACGAGTCGCCCACACCCTCCCTTGGGCCAAGCTCAAAAAGCTAATGGAAGGTGAATTCTTCCCCCCGCATGAGCGCCAACTACTCGAGGTTGAGTTTTGGAACCTCAAGCAAGTAGGTAACGGCAACGCTGGCCTTACGGCCCGATTTAAGCAGCTGAGTGCAATTTGCCCAGGCCAAGTTGACACGCCTGAGAAAGCAATCGCTAAATACATACGTTGCCTTCCTCCTAACTTCAGCGATCTAGTCGATACCACCTCCCCAGCTCCCTCGAAGAAAACTTTCGGCTGGCTGCTCGCTTGAACAACCGCCAAGTCCTTCGTGAAGCCGCCAAGGCTCAATCGAGGAAAGCCACCAAGCAACTACCGAACCCGTTACCGAACCTGCCTCGCCCAAACCCCCAAGAAGCAACATCAAAGGCAAGAAGCGGAAGGCTTCGAGCCCAATTTGCGCGGTAGTCACTCCGCTAAACCCCCACCAGCCAGCTTTGCCTGCACCCGAACACATCAAGAAAGCGTACACCGGACCCCATCCCAAGTGCAATACCTGTCCCTTCCATCACCCGGTTACCGCCCCATGCCGCCTATGCACGATCTGCAATAGGTATGGGCACTTTCCCCAGCAATGCCGGAATGCTCCTCAAGCCCCCATCAACTAAGCCCGAGCCGTGACAACCGCACCTCCTTAAAACCCTGCCAGCAATCAAACCCGACCCCTTGCTCCTGCCGCTCGTGCCTGCTTTAGATGCGGGGACCCGAATCACTTCGCCAACAACTGCCCGCAGCGTAACAACAACAATCAGCAGCAGCAAGCTCGCGGTCGAGCCTTTGTCGTCACGGCTGCTCAAGCTCAGAACTCAAAAGACGTCATATCGGGTATGTTCCTTGTTAACAATGTTTACGGTATGTGTTTATTTGATACTGGTGCGGATAAAAGTTTTGTATCTGTTGAATTCGAACCTTTGCTTATGTGTAGTCGTTCTATGTTGCCTAAACCCTTTGAAGTTGAAGTCGCCGATGGAAAATTCGTTACCGTCGATTCTATCCTTTCTAATTGTTCTTTGAATCTTAATGATCATACGTTTTCTATTGACCTCATACTCATGCCAATGGGTAGTTTCGATATCATAGTAGGCATGGATTGTCTAAGGCGAGTCCGTGCTGAAGTTGTTTGTTCGGAGAAGTGCATTCGCCTTCCCCTTCCCAATTATGATTCCTTGCATGTCTATGGCGAGAAACCTTCCAAAGGTCTCAAGTTTATGTCGTGTATTAAAGCGAACAAGTACTTACGTAAGGAATACTTCGCCTTTCTTGCCCACATTATGGAAAAGAAGGAGAAGGGTCCAAGCAAGAGTGAAGTTCCTGTTGTGCGCAAATTCCCTGATATATTTCCCGAGGATCTTCCTGGTCCTCCTCCTGCTCGTTCTGTTCATTTTCGCATTGACCTCTTCCCTGGTGCAACCCCGGTCGCAAAATCCCCCTATCATCTAGCGCCCTCGGAGATGCAAGAGCTGTCCAGTCAACTTCAAGAACTTCTTGAGAAGGGCTTCATACGCCCTAGCACATCTCCTTGGGGCACTCCTGTTCTGTTCGTCAAAAAGAAGGACGGATCCTTTCGCATGTGCATTGACTATCGTGAGCTTAACAAGCTTACAGTCAAGAACCGTTACCCTCTTCCTCGCATCGACGACCTTTTCGATCAACTTCAAGGTGCAACTTGTTTCTCTAAGATCGATCTTCGTTCTAGTTATCACCAACTTCGAGTCCTCGAAGAAGATATACTCAAGACTGCGTTCCGCACACGTTATGGGCACTACGAGTTCGTAGTCATGCCATTCGGTCTGACCAGCGCACCCGCCGTGTTTATGGATTTGATGAATCGCGTGTGTAAGCCTTATCTTGACCGTTTCGTGATCGTCTTTATTGACGATATCCTGATCTATTCTAAGATGCGAGGAGAGCATAAGCGACACTTGCATCTTATCCTACAGCTGTTGCGAACCCAACGTCTCTACGCCAAGTTCTCCAAGTGTGAATTTTGGTTAAAAGAGGTTCAATTTCTTGGTTATGTTGTCAACGAACTTGGTATTCACGTTGACCCCACGAAAATCGAGGCGGTGAAAAATTGGATTGCTCCTAAGACCGCGTTTGAAATTCGTTCATTTCTCGGCTTAGCCGGTTATTACCGTCGTTTCATTTTGAACTTTTCAAAAATTGTCGTGCCTCTCACTTCCTTGACTCAGAATGATAAACCTTTTGTTTGGGGTTCCGAGCAAGAGGAGTCTTTTCAAACGCTCAAGGACATGCTTTGCAATGCTCCTATCCTAACCCTTCTGATGGTAATGACGATTTTGTCGTGTATTGCGATGCCTCAAGACTAGGTCTTGGTTGCGTTCTGATGCAACGAGATAAGGTTATCGCTTATGCGTCACGTCAACTCAAAATTTATGAGAAAAATTATACTACCCACGACCTAGAACTTGGTGCAGTTGTTTTTGCATTAAAGATATGGCGACACTACCTTTATGGTACAAAGTGTACTGTCTTCACCGACCATAAGAGCCTTTAGCACATCTTTAATCAAAAAGAACTCAACATGCGTCACCGTCGTTGGGTAGAGTTGTTGAACGACTATGACTGTGATATCCGCTACCACCCTGGTAAAGCGAATGTCGTGGCTAACGCACTTAGTCGGAAAACTCATGTTAAGAGTGTATGTTGCTACCAAACTTTGGAAAAGATTCAAGAGATGATTCGTGAGGCACAATACTCGACCGTTAATGAGGGAAACCTCGATAATGAGTTGAAATGTGGTGCTGAAACCCAACTCGTGACCAAATCCGACGGCATCATGTGTTATCTCGACCGTATTTGGATTCCTAATCGTGGTAATCTTCGTGATCTCTTGATGAGTGAAGCTCATAAATATCGGTATTCTATTCATCTTGGCGCCGACAAAATGTATCATGACCTTCGTGCATCATACTGGTGGCCTGGAATGAAGAAAGATATCGCCTGTTATGTTTCGAACTGCCTTACTTGCTCCAAGGTAAAGGCCGAGCATCAAAGACCTTCTAGCTTACTCGAACAACCAGGAATTCCTTTTTGGAAATGGGAGAGTATTGCTATGGATTTCATGACCAAACTCCCTCGTACATCGTCTGTTCATGATAGTATCTGGGTAATCATCGACCTTTTGACCAAGTCTGCGCATTTCCTCCCCATACGTGAAGACAACCGAGTTGAGAAATTAGCTCGTATATTCACGGATGAAATCATCTGTCATTACGACGTTCCCGTTGACATTATCTCTGACCGTGATGGTCGCTTCACTTCTCGCCTTTGGCAAACATTTCAAAAAGCCCTTGGCACTCAGCTCAATCTTAGTACCGCTTTCCATCTTCAGTCCGATGGTCAAACCGAGCGTACTATCCAAAGTCTATAGGACATGCTTCGTTCTTGCGTAATTGATTTTGGAGGCAACTAGGACATGCACTTTTCATTGGTCGAATTCTCGTACAATAACAGTTACCACGCGAGTATTCAAATGGCACCATTCGAGGCATTGTATGGATGTAAGTGCCGATCGCCTATTTGTTGGCACGAGGTCGAGGAAGCCCAAATCACCGGTCCCGAGCCTATACAACAGACGACGGACAAGATTTTACAGATTCGGGACAACTTGCTGAAAGCTAGAAGCCGACAAAAGAGTTACGCAGATAAAAGACGTAAGCCCTTGGAATTCCACGTTGGTGACTTTGTACTTCTCAGGTATCCCCTTGGAAGGGTGTGGTTCGTTTTGGGAAAAAGGGAAAGCTCGCTCCTCGCTACGTAGGTCCTTTCAAGATTCTCGAAAGGATTAGCAAGGTAGCCTACCGATTGGAACTACCACAAGAGCTCAACAACGTTCATCCTACCTTCCACGTCTCAAACTTAAAAAGTTGTCTCGCTGAAGAAGGACTCCAAGATCTGCTAGAAGAACTTCAGATCAATGAGACTTTGCATTTCGTGGAAAAACCAGTCGAAATCATTGACCGAGGTACTAAACAGCTAAGGCGCAGTCGAATTCCTATCGTAAAGGTTTGATGAGAAGGAAAACGTGGCACTGAGTATACTTGAGAACTTGAAAGCGACATGAGGTCTAAGCATCTGCATTTGTTCGTTGCATCTTCCTAAATTTCGGGACGAAATTCCCTAAAGGAGGGGAGACTGTAACCCTTCGCATTTGTAACTTTCCGTTTTTAGCAGTCTGCTTTGTGTTTCTATTTTTGGAAAGTTCAAACTTTGTAATCGTATTTCTATCCTTCAATTCATTGTATTCTAAGGCTTTGATTGTAAACCATATTAATCAATTATGCTAAATTCGCAAAGTTTATTCGCATTTAAACTTACGATCACGATATACTTTATTCCTTCATAAATAGAATCAAAACAACGTGTCAATGTGTGATGAATGTTTATCAATCTTATACTAAACTCTAGCAAGACAATTAGTGATGTTATTCAAGAAATTTAAGCTTCCATTATCATAAAAATCATGACTTATTATGTTCAAGAAAACAAGTATTCATAGTTGTACATTTTAGGATTTTTATACAATGTTTTGCATAACATTAAACCATTTCAAGACCCATACATGTTACACATAATACAAGCATCACCTAAAGTCCAACAATTCATCAAATAAGTAATTGATTGACCAAAAAAATAAAAAAAAATATGGGCAGCCCATGTTGCGGCCGCAACATGGGGACCGCTTTTCCCACTTTTTTTTAATTTCAAATCTCCCTCGCATGGCCTTAAAAGCAATCCAAGCCTAAACCCTAATCTTCCCCTATATAACCACAAGTTCCCCCACCCATTTCTCACTTTTACAAGCCTCCATACTCTCAAAACAAGTCCAAAACTTCTGAAAATAGTTGCTGAAACGTAGCAGCTTGCAAGTGAGTTTCCACTCACTTTTCTTCTTCCTTTTACCGTGGTTTTTCTTTCTAACACTCTTGGATAACCTCTAGGAAAGTTCTCACAAGTTTACTTGGGCAAATTAAGGTGAAACCACACAATTTTATGGTCCAAAAATGCATAAACTTTCTGCCCAAATTTTTATCTTTCAAACTTCAAATTTTCAATGTTTTTACTTTGTTTCTTCTTCAACAATGTTTGCTAAGGCCCTATGGATGTTACCATAGGTTTTCCATGGAAAACCAAGGTGGAATCATACCACTTTTGGGGCCAAACTTTCTGTTTACCCTGAAAAAAAAACTTTATACAACTTGAGTTTAACTAATATCAAACCTATGTCCGAATGCTTACAATTTTATGGTTGGTTAGGCTTGAAAACAAGGTTGAGACATTCAAAGTAGAGGATTTATCCTCACAAATATTATGTTTTATTAGGGTTTCAAACCCACAAGTGTTGAGTCATCCAAGTTTACAAATTTGCGTTGGTGTAGGTGTGATTACGTGAAGGCCTTGGCCATTCTACTATTCAATCCACCCCTCACTTGATGATTTCTATAATTCTTGACCATCCGGATCGTCCTTGTGTCAATCTTGTGTAATGTTGAATCTTATGAAAGAGGTTTAGGATGGTTAACCACCTACCTCCATGCATGACTTCTATGAAATACATTAACTTTATGATTAATTAGTAGTAATATAACTATATGTAAATACTTAATATAACTGAAACTTAGACCATGACCAAATGGTTAGTTGTCTTAAAAGTTGGTTATTTTGTCTTAGACATAACAATTGTTACGATTCTAGTGAGCATGACCCATAAAAACATAAACACCCTTCGGGGCTTATTAGTGTAAAAAACGAGCGTAAAATGTCTAGATAAATACTTTCGTGTATATACTTTCTCGTACATTTTGAATTCCTAAACTCATTAAACTCCCCATCAATCTAAAACTCATACACCTAATTTTGTCTTGTGTAGGATAAACTTGGTGTTCATATTCCCTAAATCAACCTAACTCTCTCACGGATAATACTTTTGCAAAACTGTGAGTACACTCGACCCTTTTTATGCTTTCCACTATTTGGGTGCAACATGATTAATTTACTAAAACTACACTAATTCACACTTTATTCTCTACACAAACAATCCATCAACATGCTTTAGTCTTATGCTACTTGAATTGTTACTTGGTACATTCTTATGTGATCTAAATGTCATTAACTTTGATCGAGCCTCCCTTAACATGTATAGCGCTATAGGAGTAACGCACCGCCCATATTCTTGTGGTCATTGTTAAGTTGAAATCTATTTTGTGGTACACTCGAGGATTGACTTGTAGATTCACATGCCTTGTTGAACTTATCTTGTATGCTAGCTATTCATGTGGATTTGTTAAATCGGATTTTATACTTATGCTATTATATTAAATTGATGTACTCGCCAATACTTTGTTATTGAACTATACTTTTTAACATGTTGCAGGTTGATGAAGTTGTATGATGGAACTTAGTAGGAATGACATAGAAACACGCGTAGAATACTAAGTTAATTATCATGTTATTGTTGAACTTATTTCGTTGATGTTACTCTTATTTGCATTTTGTTGTATTGTGACATTTGTTGTTTGAATGAAATGAAATTTGGTTGATTTAAATATTGTCGCGAATAGTGTTATGATGCAATGAGCAATCTAGTCGTCTCACTCCGATGTTTCCGCCATCGGTTGGGGTGTGACATGGTAGTACTTGAGCAGGAGTTATTCTTAAAGATGCACATATAGCCTCTCTACAGACTTGATTAGATGCTCGTGATCAGACGATAGACCAACTTCAGGGTGATGTTTCGTTATTGATTACTATGGTTTTCGATCTGAAGGCAAAGTTGGAGAATAAGTTTGGACGTGAGTTTTCAAATCCGGTTGATGACCCTATGAATGTTGAACATCGTCATCAAGCTGCTGAAAAGAGAGATGCTGACAGAATAGTTGTTGAACTGCTCGTAGCTGAGCTTCAGGCTGGATTAGATGGTTATTTGAGCGATCCAAAGAGGAAGTTTACGGCGAGTCAAAGAATACAAATTGTTCCAAAGAAGAAATAGATGGTTTTGATGAAGAATGTCGATGTGAATCCGCTGGACGAGAACTTTCAGTTGAAGGATCCTAATAATCAGCCGGATAGATTTGTCATAGAGCTTGGATCTAGCTACTACAGTAAGGTTGGGAATAAATCACGTGTGCTGAGCTGGACTTATGATCATGTTAAGAGGATGTGGTTGATTGTTCGACAAGATGGTACACGCGAATATTACTCCAAGGAGTCCCAGTTTGAGACATGATCATGTTAAGGGCTCTATATACCGATACTGACACGACTGAGCGTGGTCCAGGATGGAGATTTTTTTTAAAACTAGAGCAAGAGGTGAAGAATGGATTCAAAACGATGAAGACAGCTGAACCGTATCTACAGGTAGCTAAAGGTGTTAGAGATGCGAGAACTGGTAGAAGGTTTAAGTCTGTGATGTGGCCTCCGACTGATAAGGAACTAGTCATACCAGTCGCTCCAACATTTCCCAAAGGCAATTTGAAGAATTTAAACTTTTAAATGAATGATCCAAAGATCAGGAGTGTGGCGATTGTGACCAAGGAGAAAGCCTTTCGCATGAATGATGTGGTTGATTTAGTGATCTTTCACGATGAAGACCTGTAGGTTCTAGCAGCGAATCCGATTCAAACCGCAGAGTTATATGAGGCATGTGCAAAAAATTGGACGGCGGTGGTTGCAGGGATTATAGCTGGCAGAATGGAGTTAATGCGTTACCAAAGGATTAATCACCTAATGTTGTGAACCTAGGGGGAGATTGTTGGACCCTTAGTTAAAAGGTTTACAAATTAGTGTTTCATTTTGGGCTAAGGGTGAAGTAATGGGCTTCCTAGAGCCTTATGGGCCTAGGGGTGTAACTAGTGGGTTTTGAGATTAGTATAAATATGTGTATTGGGGTTAGGGTTTAGGTTGCTAGTCAATTTGTTATTCAGATATCTTGTATTAGCCACCATTCGGTGTATGCAAGTTAATTAATCAGAGATTGTTCATGTTTTGTTCATCTAATCTTTATTTCCACAATCGATTAGTTGTTGTGATACCGTGTACAGATCCGTATCAGGGACTTACACTTCTCGAATTGGACTTTTGAACTTGTCATTTTTAATCAAAATACAACTAACTTCTATTCGGTAAAAACTAAAAATGATGAACCCAAATGGTATTTTAACTGCTGCAGATCTCACCAAAGTTACATTAACAGCCATCTAGTCTCATACTCTGGCAATGCATCAAGAACTGGATCAGAGTATCGGAACGTCTACCAAGATTCCAAGGTTGATGTATGGAGATAACTACTTTGACTAGACTTGGCATTTTGAGCCGTATTGCAAAGCCAAGGAACCCGGTATATGGAGGTGTATTCGTGATGGTCTCCGCACTATCATGTACGCAAATACAGATGATCCAGACACTCGGATTCTAAAACCAGAAAGTTTGTGGTCTGACGAAGATCGAAAAATCAAGGATGAAGATGTTAAGGCAATGGCAAATCTTACTATGGCTCTCGGTCCTGACATCTCGATTGTTGTCAGAAACTACACAAATGCGAAAGAAATATGGGATGTGCTCAAAAATCTGTACGAAGGAAATACTAACATGAAGGCTAGCAGGGTAAATATTTTGAACTGGCACTTCAGTTCATTTAATCACATCTACGGGGAGACTTTGGAGAACCAAATTAGGAGATTCGTCAAACTCATTTCATAGATGGTCAGTGCTGGAATTCTGATCACTAAAAGTGGGATGAATCGCCAACTATTGAACTCACTGCCGAAGTCTTGAGATGCCGATGTTTCCATGATCAAATGCACTACAAATCTAAATGATGTTGCTCTCACTCAACTGATCACCACCATCAAATCATGTGAAATCGACAACCAGCAAAGAGAGCTGACCACAAGAACTCCATGATGGCTGCAGGGGTGACCAGCTCAAACATTGCATTGATGTCTCAAAGTCATCCTAACCTTTTTCTTCAGCCCCGTCACAAACAGTAATCCAAATGTTGTTTTCAGTCCGTTGACTCAAGCACAACTTCAAGCTCAGAAGACAAACTACGTTTATGGCATGTCTCTTCCAAACAACTCGGCTGTTCCAACTACTGTTACTGCTAAGCAATTGCCACAACATGCAAACGTGGTCTACAGTCATGTTAATCCCTCAGCCTCTCAAAATGTTCAATCTACACCCTTCGCTAAAAATCTCACATTCCAGACCAAGAAAAACGAAGAGAAGTTGGCTCTAGTAGTATCCATGCTCAACAGTTTGAATGCTTTTCTTGTAGGTGATCTCTTGCCTCCTTTAGTGTTTGCTACAGAGATGAATCAAGTTTTTGAAGAAGATATTAAAGAACTGGATGCTTCATGGAATATGGCTATAGCTGCGTTTCGAGCAAAAAAGTTTCAAAAGAGATACAAGCACCGTCGCATGTCAAACATTCGCATTGGGTCTGTCAAAGATAAGTTGAGGTGTTACAAATGCCATGAACCTGGACACTTCACAAGAGATTGTCAAAAGACACCCGTGGGTTATGAAGCAACTGCTGCTGCTGCTGCTGCAAGGAACTCAGAGAGGTCTATGGTTCCAGTTACTTTAGCTCAGACGTCAACTTCAACCTCATCAAGCCAAGGGGCTCAGGAGCGGGAAAAGCATTGATGATGCAGTTCTCAACAATGAACCCTCTACTCAACAAACTTTTGTTTGTCCTTCAAATGCAAATATTCAAAGAGCTTCATTGTTTCTTGAGCCGATTCCACCAGATTGCACTATAGATCCAGTGGTGATCAACACAGCTACTGAATGAAATGAGGTGGAGCAATCCGGAATAGTGTAAGGAAGTTTTTCTAACTTGGAATAACTTGCAGGCAACTGCTGTGGCAATTCCTCAGCATGTTCAGAGAAGCCATCCGATTACAAACGTTATTGGTCCTGTAACTGCCAGTGTTCAGACACGCAATAGATCTGGAATAATTAACACATGTTTATATTCATGTTTTATCTCACAGATTGAGCCTAAGAGCATTGATGTTTCTTTGTAGGAACCTGGCTGGGTTGATGCAATGCATGAAGAGCTCAATCAATTTGAGAAGATGGAGTATGAAAATTAGTGAAATTGCCGAAAGGAAAACGAGCTCTTGGTACTCGTTGGGTATACAGAAACAAACAAGACGATACCGGAGTGATCGTGCGAAACAAAGCTGGGTTGGTGGTTCAGGGATTCAAACAAATCAAAGGTCTTGATTATGATGAGATGTACGCACCAGTATCTCGTCTAGAAGCCATACACATCTTCTTGGCATATGCATCTTATATGGGTTTCACCGTTTATCAAAGGGATATCAAGACGGTGTTTCTGTACGGGAAGGAGGAGGAGATTTATGTCGCTCAACCCCCTGGATTTACGGATTCGAAGAAGCAAGGATATGCGTATAAGTTAGATAAAGCTTTGTATGGTTTGCACCAAGCACCTTATGCACGGTATCCTACCTTAACAGAGCATCTTCTTGCACACAGATATACGTAGGGGATGATAGATCAAAAGATATTCATTAAACGCGTTGACAAGGACCTTATCCTTGTTCAGATCTATGTTGACGACATCATTTTCGGGTCTACCAATGAAGAGTTATGCAAAGTGTTCGAGGAGGTGATGAACACGAAGATTGAAATGAGCTCACTCAGTGAAATGACTATGTTTCTAAACTTGCAAGTTTGTCAGAGTAGTCATGGAATCTTGATTCATCAAGGAAAATTTGACATGGCAAATTCTAAGCCCATAGACTCCCCCCACAGCTGAACGACCACTGCTGAATAAGGATGCTGAAGGAGATCCAATCAATCAAACAATATACCGATCCATGACTGGTTCATTGATGTACTTAACTGTGAGCCGGCCGGAAATTATGTTTGTTGTCTGCCATTGTGCCAGATATCAGGTTAATACTAAACTTTCTCATCTCTCAGCCGTTAAATGAATCTTTAGATACCCCAAGGGAGCTCCAAAATTGGGACTCTAGTATCCTATAGATTTGAACTTTGATTTGTTTGCATATTCTGACAGTCCCCTTCGAGGGACAGATAGGGATATAAAGTCCACATTGGCTGGATGCCAATACTTGTGAGACACGCTTATTTCATGGCAGTGCAAGAAGCAACAAACGGTGTCTCTATCAACCGTAGAAGTAGAATATGTTGCAGCATCTGCATGCTGCTCCCAGGTTATTTGGATGCAACATCAGCTCGAGGATTACGGTTTGACTTATCGTAACACTACTATCTACTGTGATAATGATGTCGATATCTAAATCATCAAAAATCCTTTTTTTCACTTCAAAACCAAGCACATTGATATCAAAGTTCACTTTATTCGAGATTGCTACGACAAAGCATTAATTAAACTTGAACAGATCCACACTGATGCTAATAAAACGGATCTTTTTACCAGACCTATCAGCACCTCAAGATTCAAGGTGCTTGTGGACCTTTTAAAAATGATGCGTTACACTGACTAAGTAACTCAAAAGAAATGTAAATAGCCATCAGCAAAATAACTAAATTTGCGCATAAAGTATTCCACTTTTGTCCAAGTTTAGGGGTGAAATATTTGTTGTTTTGGGAAGTGTAATAAATTTTTCGTACTAAGAATTTGGTTAACACATGTAAGGTATCGAAGCTGAAAAGGTAAGGATCCACTACGATGTGCTAATAGGCTTATCACTCAAAAGGCAAAAGGATACCAAGTGACAAAAATATACATGTTATACATCTCGTGGGTAAGCCAAGTGATATAAACATAAAGAACTATATATGTTGATACGATGTAGTAGGAATGACTTGGATCGAACGTAATATGTTGATAGGTCTAGAGCTGAATCGGATAGTCTAAGCCAAATGATATAAAGATAAAGAACTATATATTCAGTGGGTCACACACTATAGGCATATGATTTTATGGTCTTAAATCCTGTGTTGATAGATAGCAAACGTCTAAGGTTTCGGGTCTTCATGCTGTTGAGTCATCTGGGATATCTTGGCTGCCCTTCTGTTGCATCCAGATTATATGCAGACCTAGGCATAGTCAGGATATCCTTAAAAGAGCCAAATTGAAGGCCAAAACCTTAAAGGAAGGGAAATATCATCACCAGAAAAATTTCACGAGCCTAAAAGTAAAAAAATACCATATAAGGTATTAAGCCTAACCCTCGTCTGATGTTGTATGGTCTCATTCCGGTACGATGTACTGACCTGCTCACCAACAACTCGGATGTTGTAAAAAGAAAAGATGTCCTCAGTGTACTCACCCGTTACGATGAACTGTTGGGCTTACCTTGATCGCGAGGGTATGCCTTGATATGGGGCACACAGATGTTATAGCAAAATTATTTAATTATGTCGCAAGGGTGAAAATTGAAGGTTGACATGATGAGTTTAAGTGGAGAAATATATTGACAATCGCATGGAACAGCCTGACTAAGATCGTGCTGAAAAATGTTCCTTAATTAGTTTAGAAACTGTTTGGTCCCACGAAAATTCTTCCCTTTTGTTATTGTCTTATTATTATTTTATTATTTTTAAAAGGGGTTGCTCAGATGGTAGGATCGCGGATTTTGTCAAAAGGTGTTACTGTTCAGGACTAGTAAAAATGTAGGGCCCACATAATGTAATCATTTCGGATGGGCCCACCCATTTCGAATGAACTGACCTTCCCATCTAATGAGACTCGAAATGGGCCATCTCGGATCACTGTTCCGAGATGGGCTTGGTCCAATGTCTCAAGCCCATTTCGAGTCTATATAATGGCATTTTGAGTTAATTCGAGTCATTTCGAACTCTCTCTCATCTTGAACATATCTCGGCCCTAGCTAACTCGAACTCATAGGTTAGTTTTCCCTTGTATCTCGGATAAGTGTCAGATGAACTTTTAAGCATCTCGGATGCATCTCGAATGCATCTCGAATGCATATCATAGCATCTCGGATGGAACATCTTGCATCTCGGATAAACATCCGAGATACCAGATTATCTCGAAATACAATCAAAGGGTCATTAAGTTGAAGCCTTGTCATCCAAGATATCTTGACCCGGTTCATCCGAGCCTTGTTTACCTAGTCATCCGAAAGTGTTTGACCGATTCAGTTTGAACCTTTTATGGTTCAAAACTGTTTTGAACCCCTAACCTTCCTTACTTGTACTATTTGACTTGTTGGCTATTTGAACTGTATGATTTAATATCAAACAGTCAAAAGGGTTCAATTAAGTTAATTTTTGCGATAAATTTGACGTTTTGTTCAAGTGTAGAAAATGGCACAGTAAATGTTGGAGAAAAGAAAGCTTGAGGTCAAGGGATTTCACAATCAAGACTGCTACCTGTCTGATCCACCAGCTGATTATTTAAAGTTGTTCAACTCTCTGATAGTTGGACTGAACTTTTGCTGACTCACCCATGCACTAAATTACGAATCTAGTGATCAACAAAGATATGAATCAAGACTTCTGGACAAATGCCAAAGTAAGAAGGGGTGGAGCTTCTATTGAATTAGTAATCTATAAAGAGAGACTGTTATATTAGAAGCGGATGTACGGAAAGCATTAGAGACTGGAAATAAAGATCATGATCCAACCAATTTGACAGAGACACTGTACTCAAGGTGTTGAGGCGAATGAGTTACGAAGGCGCCTATCCTACAATCCTAAAGAAGATGTTTCCGCCTTATTATAGATGCTTAGTTCACATCTTCTACAGTGCATTTCATAGAACAAGGGCAGATTAGACCAGCTTAACCAAACACACACAAATGCAGTGGTAGCCTTGGTAAACGATTGGGATTACAATTTCTCTGCATACATTTTTGACAACATGAAGAATAAGCTTGAGAATCCCAAGAAGAAAGTCTTTCTGCTTTACCCATGATTCGTTCAAATGATCCTTGACGACAAACATCCGGACATGATGAAGAGTGATAATTTTCTGAATCTAAAGCTGATGGGTCCTAGCTGTTTTGAGGCGACATGCAAGCAACGTGATATGGCAAAGATCAAGTTCACTGCTAAATATGACCTGGTAAAGCATAGAAAGTTAAAGGAGTTTGTGCCTGCACCAATGCCTGTTAATGTGATGATTGCTGAAGAACATGATGTTTAGATTGTCGATGGACCACAGAGACCAGAAGCAGAAGTTGAAGATCTTGTTTCAGACGAAGAGAAAGATGAAGAGACAGGACATGTTGAAATTGAGAAAGCTGAGGAAACGGTCAAAGAATTGAATGTGATATCCGTAGACAATCTTCTTGCCCTTCTAGCATCACTTCAGGGTGATTCTGGGATCCCTCCTCCAAAAATTGTTTCCTCTAAACAAGCACTGACCGAGGATGATCCAAAGCCTATAAGCCCAAGTGTGGTTCCTGAACCGATAGTGCAAGACAATCACAGATATGCTAGAAAGCTCAAGTGGAGCCCATTTTGAAGCACGAAGTTCTGGTGGTGGTATTTCTGAGCAAGACGAAGCTGCATTGAGAATAGTTGCTGAAAAATGAAGTTTATTGAGTAGTAGACAGTGATGATGATGATGAAGTGGTGAATGTTGGAAAACTACAAAGAAGAGTGGTGCTGTTGGAACATGATAATGAATTAAAGAACGCTCAGATAAAATTCTTGCAAAATCAAATTACCTTCAGAGATCAAGCTATCGAACAACTTCAAGGCAACGCAAGCCTATTGATGGTAGAAATTTATGAAATGAAAGCTATTTTGAAGAAGAAGTTTGGCAGTGAATTTTGCAGACAAAGATGACAACCCTCAAAACATATCACATCATGAGCGTACAACAGAAGAGAAAGCTGTGGCCGATGCAGAGCATGAGGCAGGCTTGAATGCTTATCTAGAAGCTGAACAGACAAAGAAGAGAAAGCAACCACAAAAGAAGAATCCAAGCAACAAAATAATGCTCGTCATGAAAAACCAAGATTTGAATCCCCTCGATGAAAACTTCTAGCTGAAAGATCCAACTAGAGTGTTTAATCGCTATGTGATGGAGATAGGATCGAGTCACTACGACAAGCTTGAAAATAAATCGAAAGTCAAATGCCAGAGATATGATCATGATAGGCAGTTGTGGATAGTGACAAGGGATAGTGGCCACAAGGAGTATTATGCCAAGAAGTCGCAATTTGAGTCTTGGACCAAGCTTGATCTGAAAAGTCTATTGCGAGCTCACTACTCTGATTCTGATCCTAATTAGCACGCCCAGGCTGGGCATTTTAGTCGAAGCTCGAATATGAAGTAAAGCATGATTTCCCAAACATGAAGATTGCTGAGACGTATCTTAAGAAGAATCCAGGAATCTATGACCCTCGGCATGCAATCAGTTGTTTGGCCACCAACAGACAAAGAAAAGGTCATTCCTGCCGCTCAAAAATTTCCTAAGGGTGTACTAAAGAACTTCTGTTATTGGGCTTATGATCCAAGGATGGCAGAGGCAGTAATTGTGACAAAAGAGAAGGCATTCAGATTAGCTGACACTCTAGATTAGATAAGTTTCCATGAGGAAAATATCTTGATCTTGGGTCAGCATCAGATTCAAACAAGTGAAAAATACGAAGCATGTGCAAAGTCATGGACGGTGCAGTAGCAACTTTAATTTAGAATAAATATTATGTGAATCCAACACCACTATTTGGAGCAGCGAAGCTAGCAGATCATGAAGTGGAAAGCCAAACTAATACGGTAAACCTAGGGGAGATTGTTAGACATTATAAGGTTTATGTATTAGTTACAATAGTGATGTGGGCTATCTTGTTGTAATGGGCTTGGGGGTAGCATTTGGGCATAAGGGCATTAGGGTAATGGGGCACTAACCCTCTAGTATAAATAGATAATTGTGTTTTAGGGTTAGGGGCTCCTTGGTGGGTTTTGCCTCACTTGTATTAGACAAACTTTGATTTATATGCAAGTTGAATCTTTCTATTTTTCATCTTATTTCTTCTATTAGCTTGTTTGTGTGATTCCGCCACCATTCAAGCAACGTGTGATATCGTGAGATCCTTTATCCGGGCTTACAATGGTTTAGGAACAACCAGTTCCTTGCTGGTAGTGTGTTGTGTTTTCGAATTAGTGTTAGGAATACATTCTTACCTGAGGTATATCATGTTTGCATATTTAGTTTGTACGTAAGTCGTGGTGTTGTAAAATATTCACATAATGCACATGTAAATGTCAAGTACGAGTATAATGTATGCTTCTAAGTATGACAAAACTTGCAATTTGGAGTGTGGTGTCATTATGGTTTTTCAACAAAGAAAGGTCATAGTCTGGTTTTCAAAACATTTTTAAACCTGGTTAACAATAAAAAATGGCTCTGATACCTATCTGTCACACCCTCAAAATCCACATGCGGAGTTTTACCACGAGGCGTGCGACTGGCCAAGATCAAATCACTAATCATGTTGAATAAGTATTAAAGTTACCAAAAGTCATCACAATTTACACGATTAGTGATTAAGATTTAAAGTCCAAAAACATTGTTCAAATCAACAGCGGAAGCTAAATGTAAAATCAAGAGTTTAATAGAATTTAAAACCAATACTTTATTGCAGCCAAGACACTCCAAATGCTGCAAGCTCCCATATTGTACCTAACAACTTGTAAAGCATGCAATAGTGTGCTGACATAAAGTTGACGAGTTCACATTTTTAGTTTTAAAGTATAGTAAGTTTCAAATACATTAGTTTAATAAAACATGTCATCCTTAGCTAACCCACAGTTAAGTTACTAAACTGTGTAGTACCGAATACTTGACTGCAGTAATTGTTGTGCCCCATATCAAGATCTATCACCATTGATATAAAGTCAAGGTCAAAAGTTCATGCCCGACTCCCAGCACGGTTGAGGTTTGTCAAACCTAATAGCGCTATTAACTATTACCCCGTTTTGCGAAATTAGGCAACTAAGTATAATGTGTAGGGACTTCTCATATAGATTTGTTGTATGCTAGAAAAGTGTAATGAGGATTGGTGTATGCTAGAAACAATTCACAAAATAGACGCGATAAAGTGTGTTACCAAGGTAAAGTGTAATGAGGATCGGTGTATGCTAGAAACCGCACAAATTGAAGCTTTTTTCTTTGTTGACCGGAGAGGAGCAGAGAGAGAGAGAGAAAGAGAGAGAGAGAGAAAGAGAGAGAGAGAGAGCTAGAGATAGATCATATGGGGGTTGAGGGGCAACCTAGGGTTTTTTTTATTACAACATGTTTCAATTTTTATTTTGATAAATGACACTTCAAGTCCCTCAAGTTTCTTAGAAACTTGCATAAAAAGTTATTATTCCAAGTTTATTATTTTCCACATTAACTTTATGTTTTATGAAAAGACTAGTACTTTAAGTTTCAAAACCTTGAAACTAGCGTAGGAAGTTAACCAAGATATCTTTTATTGAAAGTTATTCCAAATAACTTTGTGTTATGACGAGATGCACCACTCAAGTGTACAAACTATCCAGTTTGCGTAGAAGGTTAACCGCATTAACTTTAATGTTTGTACAAAACCATATGGTATATTGTAAGTTGCATGTTTAAAATAGTTACATGTATAAATATTCACAATTTACCCAGAATATAAAAGTATGTTGATGTGTTCGGTAATAGTTTTCGGTAATAACTCGAAAATGCGAGTTATCACAAATACCCGTCGCCTCATGCGACCATGTAGTAGATGAGCCTTCACGTAAAGCAAAGGCATTAAAATATAACAAACTCAATCTACTTCATTAAAGAAAACTCTAGCTTAGATCACAAATCGGAGAACTTTTGGGCAAAATCTTGGACGATTTTTGAGCTTTTTCGGAGTCTTTGAAGCATCGGTTGAAGGTTGGAAGCACGAGAGAACAGCTGGGTCGCTTATTAGTCATTAGGTTCACTTGTTCTTTACTTTTATTGGAAATTATGTTTCTTATCTTTTAAATTATTCTTGTTTTATTTATCATCATGACTATATTAGGCTAAACACTTAGTACTACCTAGATTGGATGAATAGATTTGTTAAAGTTTTTATTTTTATGGATGTTTTGCTATTTTATGGATTGTTTATGAAAGTAGTCGACTTGATTATCGGCTTGATGTATATGCATTCTTAGCTTTGTTTAATTATCTTTTATTACTACGTATGAGTCTTAGTGAATGTTTTTAACATAATAGGTTCATGCAGGATTATAATATTCTTTTGTAATCTTTTGGGCCAATTGGCCAATATACCTTAGAAGTGATCGTTAATAGTTATTTAATCCTAAGTGTTCTACATATCTCAATAGCTGTGAGGTGCAAGGTTATTGTTAGAACTAAGTCATTAAATTGCCAGGTATGGCCTTTGTGAGGAGTTTGAACTAGTTTCCTTATTGAGCGTTGTCTAACAAGTTAAATTGAGAACCCAAGTTTATCCTAGGTTTATAGCCTTTGAGGGAGTAAATTGAATTCGGATACTTGCGTAAACCACTTAGATATGAGGGAGTCTAGACCAACTGCTGTCCATAACAGCCTTTAGAGTTTCATAAGTGTCTTCATGAAAAGGGTCGGGGTCTTGTTCAGTGTCTCGGTAGGTTTAACATTAAAAGATCCCGGTTCCGTGATTATTAACGTCCTAATAAATCATTACTAGTACAATCCAAGATTCCACTCTAGGTAGTCTTTTTCATCATCTGAGTAAACCCAAGTTAGTTCATGTTTAGTTAATCTAGTTAATTAATTTAATAAAATCACACTTTTAGGATATTTAGAAACCCCCCTCCCCATCAAATATAAAAATAGTTAGTGTCATGTATGTGTCAGTCTAGATAGAGTAGTTAACGTAGTTAATTAGAGTCCTATGGGTTTGATTTCCTAACTTGCTTAGCTTTTGCTAGAGTCAATTGGGTCACTTGCCGATTAGTAGTTTAGTCGAGTTTAGAGAGTCCAGAGTATTAGTCAGTGTCTAGATTAGGTTAAATTTAGTTGTTTTAATTAAACTACTTTTAGCACATCAAGTTTTTGGTGCCGTAGCTGGGGACTCTTTGGCAATTGCGTTGATTACCTTGTTTGGATTTATTTGACATCATATGTGCTAATTGTTTGTTTATCTCGTAGGAGTCTAAATATTTTTTGTGTCTTTTATAATTTATTGGGTCATTTGTTGAGTCCTCTTACTTGTTTCTTTGTCAGTTTTTTGTAGTAGATGCCCCATACACGTTCGCAAGGATCGTCACCGAAGCAGCCAACGGGCAAGTCATCCTTCTCCTCTTCGATCCCAAAGTTTAGTATATCTTCTTCCTCTTCTTCTGCCCATTCTGACTCTACTCTTCCTTCTAAACCACTGAACTTTGACTTTACACCAAAGTCGTCGTCCCATAATCCCACCACCCTCCCGTCCTCCAAGTCCGCCACCCGTTGCGCCGAACATGGCCAACCGTCAAACTGTCCACCGACAATCAACCACCGGTTTCACCAGCCCAAAGTCACCCATCACCTTACCGACCATCAATATTGAAATATCTTGGAAGATCCATTCCTATGTTATAACCGCCATCACCAACTCTTGCCAATTTCACGGTCGTGATAACGAGAATGCCCCATCACATATCAACCATCTGACCTGTATTTGCTCATCTAGCTTGAGCGTGTTGTGAATGACGCTCGTATCCTTCAGCTTTTCCCATTTTCACTTGTTGGTCGAACAACTACATGGCTCGATTCACATCCAACAGGTATTTTCACCACTTGCGCCCTTCGAGATGCTTTTCTCAGTAAGTACTTTCCACCCACCAAAGCATCTCGCCTTCACGATCAGATCCATTCGTTCCAGATGGAGCCTTACGAGCCCTACTACTTAGCCTGGGAAAGATTCCAAAGCTTACTCGCACGTTGCTCTCTGCATGGTCTGTCTGACTAGGAACATGTAGAGAAATTCTCTAACGGTCTCTCTACTAAGACGCGATGTAACAACACCCAAAATACCATAAGCAAAACCCCAAACACGCACAGCGAGACCCACCGTGAAGCCAAAAAAGGACCTCTCTAGCGCCATGCGTGAGAATCCTGGATTCTCTCATGACGCGCGGGAGAGCACTAGACCATACTTGTTTAAGTCAATCTCGAGGACGAGATTTTAAACAAGGTTGGGATGATGTAACCAATCCTAAAATACCATAATAAAACCCCAGAGATGCACGATGAGACCCAGCGAAGCCAAAAATTAAAGGACCTCCCTGGCGCCATGCGAGAGAATCCTGGATTCGCTCGCGATTCGCTAGCGACGCGCGGGAGAGTACTTGTTTTACGACAAGTGGCAAGTCTATGTTGTTGACGAAGCTTACCTAGCCCTAGCTAGGCGTCGTCGTGCCACGCGGGGGAACACTTGTTTCCCGAGGGATGCACGGCAGAATCCAACTTTGTCTATAAAAGGGTAGTCGTGGGAGATGTCACAAGGCACCATATCGATTTTAAATCAACGTTCTCTTCTTTCTCGAATTTTTGTTCAAAGTACGAGCCCCTATACCCCTAAACTCTGCTTCGTACTCGACGTGTTAACCCAAATTACTGGTACGGTATCCCGTCCAATCAATCTATAAACAGTTCAACGGATGTTTAAGTACTACCTAAATAAACACTATACTTTGTCATCATGATGAGGTTTTGATCTCGTGATTATCGTTAAAGTTAAAATGTGTTAATACACTAATACGTGTGCATTGTGTGTTTAATTAGGAACTCAATATGTAAACTAGAAAGCTAATACTGATAAACCTAAAACTGCAAGGTGAGTCATTCTCTTTTTCTCACAACATTGTGAGTCATTCTTTCTTATTACCAAATGAACCCTAAATGTTTTACGATTATACTTATAGTGATTAAGTTTCTGTATTCTAAAGTTTCTGCTGGTATGTGGGGTTTTGTATACGGTACTAGTTCAGCGTTACTATTAAACAAAGAGTTAGCCAATAGTAATATGACCACAGTTACCGAATTGGGTGTGTGACAAATACTAATTGAGTAATTGAAAGATATAAACATATGTAAAAACCCTTAATGTTGTAATTATAATATTGTATTTTTTTTAAAACAGAATGAACTCACCAGCAGACCAAATGTTTTTAAAACACATTTCATGTAATTTACTGGGAAGGAAAGTGCTAGGAAGCACTCAAGCTTAAATACGTGGCTATAAAAACCTGAATAAAACATGTTTTGTAATCAAGGGTTTATCCCTATAAAAAGTCTCTATGTAAATGTGGGTTTCATCCCACATTTTATGGAATGATAAATGCGGTGTTTTGTAACTCTGATATTTTTCCTGACACGGGGTCCTGATGAAAAATTCCGTTGTGGCAATTTTAAATATACAATTGTACCACCTTAATCTACTCGCGGCTCCCACCTGGGGTGGGTCGGGGGTTGTGACAGAAGGTGGTATTAGAGCCCCTGGTTTAAGCTAATTAAGTGTTGGGAAAATACTTAAAATTAGTAGTTAGGGAAAAAATGAAACAATTTTTGTGAAAACTACTACAAGTATATGATTTTCGGAGTTTGTTGTTTTTATTGTTTTATTGTCAACAACTCAGATATAGAAGAGGAGCAAGCCAGTAACCAACCGGTACGGGCTGATAAAAAAGAAACAATTATATTTCAGGCTCAGCGGTTAGAAAAAGTACGCCCAAAGAAAAGAAGATTTGATTGGAAGGTGAAAAAAGACAAAAAGAAAAAGAAAAACCCGACCGCCACAATAGCCCAACAAACTAGAAACCCTTTAGGAAACCCAACAACAGGAGAAAGTTCCAACCCAGCCTCCCTACCAGTAATCTAGGCAGAACTAGACCAGCGCATGTCAAACTACCAAATGTTCAGGCCAATAAATGAAATTGACCTAAATATGCCCCCTCACTCAACATCACCTAGAAACCTAGAACCTTTAAATCCTAAACCCATAATACCAAACCAACCACCTCAAAACCCAATGGAAGAGTGGTGGACTAATGACTGGGCTTTTGATGACTGAATGACCGACCCTACCAATTCTACCCAAATTACAAACCTACACCCCTAGCCTTTCCCCAATGAACCCTAAAAACTTGGTTGAACTACGCCACAATGGAGAAGAGTGGGTAGACACTTGCAACAAGTTACTCACTATAGGAGAAAACATGGTCTGGAAGTAGACAAGAGGGAGCAGCACTTTTGAAGACATAAAACTAACCCTATAATATGTATATGTATAATATAAATTCTGTGTTTTTGTACAGGAAAAAAACTAAAACTAAACTTAAAATTAAAATATATACATATATAAATTCATATGTGGTAATATTTGTATGATATATGAAGCATAATATATATAAAAAAGAGTAAAGTCGCAATGATTGATGTTTTTGGCAATATGCTCTGACCAACTGTGTTTATGATATTCCGATTACATTATTATTTATTATGTGATATTAATATTTGAAATATGTTTGCAATTCAGTGGTTGAATGAAGTCTCAATCGGTTCAGAATCATCATGGAAACTCTTTGGATAAAAGTGCCATAGAAAGTATAGTAGCTCAGGGAATAGCTGTCGCAATACCCTTAATTATAGATGCTGTTAGAAACCCTTTGCCTATAGAAAATAATAAAGCTGTGAATAGCAAACGTAACCATAGGAACGACTCTAATCAAAGCGTTAATGGAGATAATGACATCTTTATTAAAGCTCCGCATCCTAAAAGAATGAAGGCAATAACTTCTGGATGTACTTATAAAGATTTTCTAGCCTATAAGCCAACTGAATTTAATGGGAGTTAAGGAGCCATGGCTGCTCTACGATGGTTAGAAAAGACTGAATCTGTTCTTAAGATCAGCAAATGTGCCAAAGAAGATAAGGTAATGTTTGCTTCTAATCTCTTTAGGAATGAAGCACTAGAATCGTTGAACACGATTCTTCAGGCAAAAGGAAATAACATGGCTTATGCTATGAATTTGAAGGAATTCAAAGAAATGACATAAATGAAATTCTTTCCTCATCATGCGAAGGAACAAATGGCAAACAAGTTTCTAAATCATAAAATGATTGATGTGAATTGTCGTGAGTATACGGCAAGATTCTTTGGATATGCAAGAATGGTACCAACCCTGGCATCACCAGAACCTGTACTAATTTCTCGTTATATTTGGGGATTAATTAGTGAAATTCATGATATGTCAAAGCAGCTAGACCTCATAGTATTGAGGATGAGTTAACTAATACCTTGACTGACGGATTAATCCGCACAAGGGACGAAAACAAGAAGAAAGAATTTGCTTAGAAAATTTCACAAGAATTTCACCCTAATAGTACCTATAGAAGGAGAGGAGTTGGGCAGTCTTCTGCACCTTTCTGTAAATTCTGTAATAGGAAACACTCAGGGAGATGTTCTAAATGCTACAACTTCTGTAAAACACCTAGGCGTAAGAAGAATGAAGAAGAAAAATTAAATCTAGAGTTTGCTTCAATTGCGGAGAAGCAGGCCATATTCGTCCAGATTGCCCAAAACTAACTAAAGCACCTGACAACAAGGCAAAGACAACAAATGTGTGACAAATGGCAAATAACCGGTAAATTCCGTACAATCTAATCACTATTTTAGTACATAATCTCATGCAGTTTCTCGTAATTTGATTACGTAACTGAGTCGTACGTCATATCACAAGCATTAGGATAACTAAATTAGATCATAACATAAACTGGTTTCCGTTACGACGTGAAACAAACCAAACCAAACAATGCCCTAAAAGTGTTCGTAGAAAGTGTTGGGCGCATTATTCGCGGTTGCACTATTCATGTCAGCAAAACTGCTAAAACGAAACAGAACAACGAATAATGGCATACTAAAGCCATAATTGAGTCCATATGTATATGAAAACATTGATATGGGAACAACTCTTTCAGAAATACATAACTTTCCGGTACAACGCCTAAATTACAAAATTGTACGTTTCGACCAAAAAAGCGACAATTTGAATTTGTCCGCAACATTAATTCGGTAGTTCCGGATTTCCAGAATTATAACAAAACAATGTTGAACACCCTAAAACAATATGAGAATAGTAGAAATACATAAAAGACATCGTTTCCGGTCATACGGCAAACAGTGCACAATTCGACCGGAAAGCCACCGTTTGTCGAACATTTTAGAAGCCGATAGCCTCATGCATCCATCTAGAGAACTAGTTAAGCCTCATTTGGGACTTGGAGTTCTTTCAACTATCTTGAGGTCACCGAAACACAACTTCCGGAAATGTTGACCGCAAAATATATAAGTGCCGATATCGAGCGAACGATTGAACGAAAGGCTTTTCGGCCATCCTAACTCAACATATATTCGGCTAGAGAACTAGTTATGCATATTTCTAGATCGGAAGTGCCCTAAATAAACGCCATGACACTTGTGGTGGTCAAAAAATCAGAGCTTCCGGTACGAAATGATAAAGTTCGTATATTAGACAATATTATACCGATGAGCGAACTAATGACGTTTTCGTTATCCGGAACTTATACCAATTACTCAAGAGGACTAATTAACATGGATTAACACCCTAAACTCTAATTACCTACTAACGATACAAGATCAACCCCTAATCACCATACTTAAATTAATTACCTAAATATCTAATAAATAAACAGATGTTATAAATAATATTTACACTTAACCCCCCCCATGTGGGCCCCCACTTGATTATGTTGAAAAATGAAGATTATAAGCATGGTGTAGGATATTGATGTAATCTTTGAAAGATAGGAAAATATATATACAAGATTACACCATTCTTCCATCATTTTTTTTCACAAAAAAAAATTAAACAAGGTTTCCCATCTCTCTCTCTCCCACGGCTCACCTTCACCACCTTTACACCACCACATTTCCACCATTAAACACCTCATTTCATACACTTTATAGCCATTTCAAGATCATCCAAGGTGCTTGCAAGGATGAAGGATCATTAGGGCTTTCTTGGAGCTTCATCTTCTTCCTAAATCTTCACTAATCTTGTGCAACCATTGTAAGATAAATTCCTTCATATTTTAGCTTCTTACAATGTCTAGTTTAAGGAAGTACAAGTTGATCATCTTCAAAGTGAAGCAAAATATAACTCAAAAACCCTAAACCTCACAAGAATAATAATACTAAATATAGTTATTATGTGTTGATTATGTGCTTATATGTTAACTAGTTAGCATGATAATGTTGATTATGATAAAGTAAGGTGTTTAAGGTAGATGATCTTGTATGAATAAATATATAAATGATAATTAAACATAGTGATGTTTAAATCTAAACAAGATCAACAACTTTATCATCCGTGAAGATTACTACAACATAAAAGTGATTTATTACACATGAATAACTTTTATAAAGAATAAACACCATGATTTAAGATGTAATCATTTTAAAATGTGTAGTAAACGAAGGGAGTTTAAAATGGAAAACTTGATTTAAAGATATAACATAATTGGTGGCTTGGAAATGCTAATAAATATGTTGAAATCTCATTATTTTTAAGAAAAGTAGTAAGAATATAATTACAAAAATCATAGAAGATGAGATGCACAAGTTGTAAACAAGGTGGTGTGTAATCTTAAGTTGATAATTGATCTTGATTATGGGTTTAAACACGGTTTAAATACGTTTTTAAAATGTGGGAAACACCATAGTTTAGGGGAAACTATGGCGAAATTTTCTAAAAATCTAATCGCGATTAAAGTATAATTAACAGGGTGATTAACGTGGCTAAACGTGAGTAGTGATCTAAACCGCCGTTAAGGAAGTTTTAATGACAACGGTTAAATCCTAACCATTCAAGTCTTAACAAGTGTATATATATATTTTTACAAGTTAAGAATAAGTAATTCTTACATATATATATATAAATACTTCTGAAAATAAAAACATATGCATATGCATATTTTGTCACAAAAAATTATGTGTAAATACATGTGTATGAATCTAGAACTTAGGGTATATACCTCAAAATACCCAACTATATACAAATACTACAAACACTTGAAAGTATTACCAAGTGTAGATGACACAAAACACATACATTTTTACAATACGTCGAAAACAATGACCGAACAAATGGAGCAATGCGGACGATGGGTGAACGTACACAAATACACCATCGCGTCGTCGACCAACGAACAAATAGTCAACATGAAGAGTTACTACGACGAGGGCGATTTTCGATGTGAGAAAATATATATTAACAATGACAACGACATCATGTCTAAAATAATATATTTTTAGACACTTAACATATACATTTGTTAACGATATCAAAATCTGGAAAGTTAAAATGTATAAAAATTTACTAAGTGGCTTATAAAAGAATATAAATATATACTTGAAAATCTATACATAGTAAAATTTAAAAGTGTAAGAATTATATATATTTGGGCTCCTGGAAATAAATTGGGCTAGGCCCACTATATAAAAGACATGGGCAAGGCCCAACGACACAAAGGCATAAAATACATGGGCTAGGCCCAATCACCTAAAGACATGGGCTAGACCCAATGACATAAATTACATGGGCTAGGCCCAATCACAAAAAGACATGGGCTAGGCCCAATGACATGAATTACATGGGCGAGGCCCAATGACATAAATTACATGGACTAGGCCCAATCACATAAAGATATTGGTGAGGCCCAATTACATAAATTACATGGGCTAGGCCCAATCACATAAAGACATAGGCTAGGCCCAATGATATAAATTACATGGGCTAGGCTCAATGACATAAATTACATGGGCCAGGCCCAATGACACGCGTGCAAGGCACGAGGACATGGGAAGGGCGAGGCCCGTTCACACAACGATCTATGAATGACAATATATATATATAATATATATATATATGTATAAAAATACCAATCGAACAAACGAACTACCAACACTATGATAACATTAAA